>CM056051.1:169104284-170304284 GCA_029574335.1 Rana kukunoris | reverse complement strand
TAAAAATAGAATAACAAATAGAATTAATAAAGATTAATAATAATACAACTCTCTCTCTCTCTATATATATACATGTATTATTATTAATTATTATTAATCCTTATTATTATATATTTTTAATTAATACAGTGCCTTGAAAAAGTATTCATGCCCCTTGAAATTTTCCACATTTTCTCATGTTACAACCAAAATTTTGTGTTGAGATTTTACGTGATAGGCCAACACAAAGTGGCACATAATTCTGATGTGGAAGGAAAATGATAAATGGTTTTCAAACTGTTTTACAAATAAATATGTGATAAGTGTGGCATGCATTTACTCTGATACCCCTAACTAAAATCTAGTGGAACTAATTGCCTTCAGAAGTCACCTAATTATTAAATTGAGTCCACCTGTGTGCAATTTAATCTTAGTATAAATATAGCTGTTCTGTGAAGCCCTGAGAGGTTTTTAAGAGAACCATAGTGAGCAAACAGCATCATGAACGCCAAGGAACACACCAGACAGGTCAGGGATAACGTTGTGGAGAGGTTTAAAGCAGGGTTAGGTTATAAAAAAATATCCCAAGCTTTAAACTTCTCATGGGGCACTATTCAATCCATCATCTAAAAATGGAAAGAGTATGGCACAACTGCGAACCTACCCAAGACATGGCCGTCCACCTAAACTTACAGAATGGGCAAGGAGAGCATTAGTTAGAGAAGCCTCCAAGCATGGTAACTCTGGAGGAGCTGCAGAGATCTGTGGAGATCAGGTTAAAAAAATCAGTCCACAGGACAACTATTAGTTGTGCACTCCACAAATCAGGCCTTTATGGAAGAGTGGCAATAAGAAAGCTATTGTTGAAAGAAAGCCATAGGAAGTCCTGTTTACAGTTTTCAAGAAGCCATGTGGGAGACACAGCAAACATGTGGAAGAAGGTGCTCTGGTCAGATGAGACCAACATTTTACTTTTTGGGCTGAAAGCGAAACGATATGTGTGGCGGAAAACTAACACTGCACATCACCCTGAACACACCATCCCCACTGAGAGACATGACGGTGGTATCATCATGTTGTGGGGAAGCTTTTATTCAGCATGGGAAGCTGATCAGAGTTGATGTGAAGATGGACGGAGCCAAATACAGGGAAATCTTAGAAGAAAACCTGTTAGGCCCTGTACACACGAGGAGACATGTCTGATGAGACAGGTCCGACAGACCGTTTTTATTGGACATGTCTCCAGGGATATTTTGGTCTGATGTGTGTACACACCATCAGACCAAAATCCCTGCGGACAGAGAATGCGGTGACGTAGACGACACCGACGTGCTCAAACTAAGAAGTTCTATGCTTCCACGCATGCATCAAATCAATTTGACGCATGCATGGGATTTCGGTCCGATGGATGCTTAGAAACTTTTGTCCACTATGCCGTACACACGATCGAACATGTTCGCAGAAACTGGTCTGTGGACCAGTTTCAGTGGACATGTCTCCTCGTGTGTACCCGGCCTTAGGCCCCATACACACGATCGGACATATCCGATGAAAACGGTCCGCGGACCATTTCCATCGGATATGTCCGATCGGGAGTTTGATCCGATGGCGTGTACACACCATCGGATCAAATTCCCCGCCGCCGGACGGCGCGGTGATGTGGCGGTGACGCGGCGGTGACGTTGACGCCGCCGCGTCACCGCCACGTCACCGCACCAGGAAGTAAAACACTTCCGCGCATGCGCCGAATCCATTCGGCAGCGGCGCGGCGGCGGTGGGGGACGACATGTCTGCTGGTAAGTGTACTAACCAGCAGACATGTCGGGCGGACAGATCCCCACCGGATAGATTTCAAAGCTTGCTTTGAAATCTGTCGGGTGGACAAATCTGTCCACTAGCCCATACACACGAGCGGAGATGTCTGCTGAAACGGTCCATCGGACCGTTTTCAGCGGACATATCCCCTCGTGTGTACGCGGCCTTAGAGTCTGCAAAAGACTTGAGACTGCAGCGGAGGTTCACCTTCCAGTAAGACAACGACCCTAAACATACAGCCAGAGCTACAATGGAATGGTTTAGATCAAAGCATATCCATGTGTTAGAATGGCTCAGTCAAAGTCCAGACCTAAATCCAATTGTGAATCTGTGTCAAGACTTGAAAATTGCTGTTCGCAGTCTCTCTCCATTCAATATGACAGAGCTTGAGCTGTTTTGCAAAGAAGAATGGGAAAAAATGTCTCTCTCCAGATATGAAAAGCTGGCAGAGACATACCCAAAAAGACTTGCAGCTGTAATTGCAGCAAAAGGTGGTTCTACAAAGTATTGACTCAGGGGGGCTGAATACAAATGCACACCACACTTTTCACATATTTATTTGTAAAACATTTTGAAAACCATTTAATTTTTCTTCCACTTCACAATTATTTGTCACTCTGTGTTGGTCTGTCACATAAAATCCCAATGAAATACATTTACATTTTTGGTTGTAACATGACTAAATGTGGAAAATGTGAGGGAAAAACTTTTTCATGGCACTGTATGTGTATATATATATATACACAAAAGTACACCCCTCAAATTTTTGTAAATATTTTAATAAATCTTTTCATGTGACAACACTAAAGAAATGAAACTTTGCTGCAATGTAAAGTAGTGAGTGTACAGCTTGTATAACAGTGTAGATTTGCTGTCCCCTTAAAATAACTAGGGGCTGTATTTCAAAGTATGCACAAGAGAAAAGATCGCGCTAAAAATTAATAAAAATGCATGACACAGAGGTATTCAAATGAGTGTTGATCACAAATAAACAGTCCACCGAAGGCAAGTTCATAAATAATCTCCACCATGTGCAAGACGGTTTCACACTAGAACAGTGCCAGAAAGGTAAGACCCTCCACCACAATAATGTATATTCTTTTACCAGATAAAAATGATCCCTGGTTAGAGGAGATCATATAGAGCATGGTAAGAGACTGGGATCGAGGGCAGCCAGGATATTCAATGTCCATGGTAGATAGGTTCACTCCCAATAGCGATCCGAAAGTATGCAAAAAATAAAGGGCTCACATAGTGTAAAATCCTTACTTATTCAATAAAAGCAAGTAGAAATGCACTTACAATCTTGGAGATTTGTAGAGCGTATATAAAATAGCCGGCCGGCTTGGAACACACAGCCCGTATCCGGGTAGAGAAAAAGCGCGGTGACGTCAGAACGCCGCCTCCCTACGTTTCGTCACGACAGGACTTGGTCACGGGATGTATTTCAAAGTAATTTCCCAACAAAATAAAGCATGGAAACATGAATGGATGGTGGAATTTTTGTTGAATATTAAAAATGAATTAAATAGTGTTTTTGGTTTGTTGTTCTCAGGTGCAGTGAAGATCTGATTTTAGAATACGTACTTGATTAAAATATTTTTTTTAAACATGAGTTTTAGTGTCACTTTATGCTTTCTAAAGTTACAGTCTTTAAAAAAATCAACTTCACTGTGTTGTTAATTTGATGTTCTGTTGTGGAATGTCATTATACAAGACAGAAATTCTTACAAACAGAAAGCAGCAAATCTGTCTCACACCATGCTTCAAAGTTGAGATAACGTTTTTAGTACAGTATTTAATTTTTATTGTCTATCTCTTTGTTATATTTTCAAATATGACATTGTTCACATATACCAAAATTGTTATATTTTTTCCCCTTCTATCTATAGGATGTTATTTAGGTAAATGCTGAGAAATTCAAAAAGACAAATAGCGAGAGCAATGATTTTTCTACTAGTGTTTTTCTCAGTGTTTTTCTCAGTAGAGTCACAAAAGATTTCATGTATAACAATGCCTGTACATTTGTAGCTGACATTGTAACATTCATCACCTTTTGATCAATCTTACGTGTGTACTTGCACTGACTTTTGACACTTCTAGGGAAAGTAACAATGAGCACATATAACTGTGGAGAAATGGATTATAAATTATTTAGCAATGTTTTTGTAACTTTTTCTAGTTTAAAAAATGTCAAAACTCTTCTTTTATATAGGCCCCTCAAAATATTATCATGCATCTTAGACACATTTCTTACTAGACTAGACTTACTAGACTACTGAAGTCTCAGTCTCCCATTCATGGCTTTCACAGGACGCAAACCCCCATACACGATCCCAATTACTTTATATCCCTGACAAAGATTTATAATTTTTTTACCAAAAAAGGACAATTTTGATCTCCCACAGTATATTAGCCAAATCTGTCTACAAATCAAGTACTTTATGAAGCTATCTATGCTCAGAGCTACAATATTGTGAATTGCAGTGTAGTCTTTGTTACTGAGAGAAGAATCCACTTGTCCCCTGACACTTGAACTGGTTCACTTTATATAAATGAACCAGTCCTGGAATATGAATGATTACATAACCATGATGCTGATGTTACTAACTACATATTTCAGTGTCATCAGGTACGAATAAAAATGTTACCTGCCCCCAATTACATTACTATCTTCTGTCAACCCCTCATGGCCTGTCACCATTAAAAGCGTCTGCCATCTCTTTTACCTTTTCATCATTGCCTGTGGTGGCCACTCCCATTTCTGGTGACATCATATCCTATCTCTAGAGTGCAAGTTGGCTTCCAGTCTCAGAGCGGCAGTGACCATCTTTAACAAAATTGCTGTATGTACCTGGTGTCGGTCCATAGGCACACATACATGTGAGTGCAGTGTAATTGTAAGATTTTATATGGCATAATAAAGTCGGCTGCTTTATGCAATGAACCTTTTTTCCTGATACAGTTTTTTGATTGGCGGTGTATGCCATTGAAAGGAATCACATCCTGGTACATGTGAATGGTCAAGTTGGTGACAAGATACACAGTGGGTCCAACCAAAATGAAGTGCGGTGTGACCTATCTAGTAAAGGTCTGTCCATTGTGGTGAGTATGCATCCATGTGGGGTTACCTGGAGCACCTGAAATTGGTCCTTTATTTACCTGTTATCAATGATAGCAGCACCCGTCCACCTACCTTTTGTTTTTTAAGCAACTATTATTTGATTGGGATCTTGCTGATATATTGTACATTAATTGTAGTTCCTGGTGTTGTTTATTTAATCATTTTGTGCACTTTTACATGTGGCAAAAATGTTGTCATTTTGATTGACATTTTTGGCGGCGTGGCCTATATACACATTTATAGCAATACCAACTCCTGCCACCTTTCCTGACATGCCACCATTACCATCTCCTGACAAAGGGCTTGACAAAGGGCTTTGACCCGACACATGTTGCCCTAGTTTGTAGCAGCCACAATCTCCTGTTTCCAGCCTGTGTAGTACTGCTGTATTCCACACCACACAGATCTCCTGAGACATCATTCCAGGTTCACAATCTTGGCATCCCGCCCACCTCGTTTGCATGGGCCAAGCCTCCAACCCTCCATCCAATCTCGCACCAGCACTTTCTAAGTCCTGCTTCTCGCCCCTCCGTTCAGCGTCAGTGAGACGTCCTGTACAGCTTAAGTGGAGCGCGCGTCCAGACTGCCTACAGTGCACAGGTGATGACAGCTTTCTCTCACCCACGGTTGACTGAACTCCCTCGCCTGAATGCCCACATATCTATCAGGGTCATGGTAAGAGTGTACAACACTGCCCACGTTTGATGCTGAACAGAATTGGATTGTTTACGTCGTATGAGACGCCTTGCCTGTGGGAGAGGCACTTGCCTAGCAGGAGTGCTCTAGTGTTTGCATTGCCGCTGTGGTTAACTGTTTGGTGGTGTGCTATAACTTGGAATTTTTAACATTGCACATTGCATACTTTGCATCACAAAGCTGGAAATTTGTAGACATTTTCTTGAGACACAATTTTCAATAAATTTCAACTTATATGATTGTGGGACTCTTGCATCCATTTTGTTGTAGCGCTTTTTTGAAGGATTCCCTTGGTTTGTTCTACCCTTTCACATCACTCCTGATGTGCATATCCTTCCAGCTGCTAATCAACTCTCTCCATCCTTACCATTAATAAATTCATCCACAATTATCATTTGGTTTTATATGCTTTCATGTGTTAATATAGTCTCACTTTGTATTTTTGGCACTGTCTTTGTTTTGTTTGTCCATTACCAGCTCCTGCTATCTATCCAGGTACTTACCTCCAAGAAGTTTCTTGTCACCATAACAATGCCCACTTCATTAGGCAGAGTTGAGTCTGTTGGAGTTTGGGGCTCTCTTTGACACCCATTCCTGGCTTCAGTGGGAAAAATTACAATACAGTAAGCCAACCACAGGCAATGCAGCACTGTAGAGTTGACTGGCAATCTGCCCTGCATGCTCACTGTGTACTGGGTAACTGCATCATTTAAGAGCAGAACAAAGTTGGTGGGCTGCACTCCAGTCTAAATCAGTCATAATTTTCATGTCCTGTCAACAGAGGAACATGTCCCTGACTTACAAGTCATCACCAAAGTTGCAAACTTAGAGCATACTACTAGCTTCAGCAGTGCCAGATTTTATTTCTCAATTTCTCAGATTTATCAAAGCTTCTGCAGGTATATGAGGTGTAAAGGAAAAGAAGAGGCAGAAATGTTACAGCATGGACTAGCTTGCTATTTAGAATAAATAGAATATCACAGTAAGGCCCTATCTACATTTGTGCAATCTGGAGCATTAATGTACATGTAAACTTGTCTCCATTATTAATTGATCACAACCCTTTAAATCACAGCTATAAGATCATCATGTCTACTGTGTACCCTGGTGTGCTACACTTGCCATATATCTTATTCCATTATGTCATTCTTTGTCAAGTTCACAGGTTGGGAGGTATACTTTTATATTAAAAGCTAACCAAGCTTACATACTGTCCATCCACAGTACAATATGTGTGGCTAGTTTTCTTTAGATAATATACTGTTTATTTCAAGATAAATCCTGCCTTGTCTCTACCTCTTACATTGCAGCCTTACCAAACTGCTTGCATACTGTCCAGCCACTGTGCAATATGTGTAGCTATTGTATCTGAAATAGTACACTAAACAGTGTCAGACTTCCAGTCTGATACGCTTACCAGTTTAGCTTTATTTTATGGACAGAAAGGTTGCATCAAAACCTTCCCAAGATCCTTCCCACTGCCCCCCTCATTCATGCCTATGATTGCTACAATTGCTATAGCATTATGGAATTGTAGTTTGTATATAGAGGCTA
This sequence comes from Rana kukunoris, assembly GCA_029574335.1. Lineage (NCBI taxonomy): Eukaryota > Metazoa > Chordata > Amphibia > Anura > Ranidae > Rana > Rana kukunoris. Next base: position 170,297,116 of record CM056051.1, on the reverse strand, counting down.
TAATGAAGTCAATACTACCATCTCCAGGTGCCCGGGTAAAGATGCATTATCAGAATACACGCATTGATGTCACAGCTATTGTCATAGTAATTCTCAGCTTTAAAACTGCTTAAGTTGACTATATTGTTCTTGCTAAAAGTTAAAAAAAATGTAAACTACTCTTATGAGATTGACTAAAATCTTTTTTGCTCAAGCCATACTGCATACAAGTACACAGAACCAGTACATTTTTTCACAACACCTGTCACACCTGAATTGATTAGAATACTTGACTACACTAATCCTCTATTTAAGATGTAATTGTGCAAAATGCTGTGCTAGCATTTGTTAAATAAATCAGTTTTTATTTACTACTAAGCCTTAATTGAAGATTGGATCATATTCTAGAAGTAATTTGTTAAAAAAAAAAAAGATTATTTCCAAGGGTTTGTATAATGTGTTTTTCTCTTGTGGGATTTAGTGATAAAGCAACTAACTTCATTTTGATACTTAGCATCTTATGCATAGTCTTTCCTTGCCAAATGTAATTAATACATCTGATATTTTGTTCCCATGGATGCTAGGCAACACACATTATGCTTTCATGATGCTTAATAAATGCTCCCTGATGCTCAGAGTGTTATAATTATAGTGAGCCAAATAGTTTAGTGTATACAAAGCAATCAGTAAATATCTTTCTTTGTGCCAAAATCACTATGTAGTGCAGTGTGTGTTTGCAGTGAAGTTGCAGCTCCCAATCACTTCTATTGCTGCAGGATTTCCCCTTGACTGTGAAAGCACCAGTGTGGGTGCCAATATGGTAGACTGGAAATATCAGACTGGAATTCCTCAACAGGAATCAGTCACCTTGTCCACAACTGTAGTATACAATCATTTTTCTTAAATAAACCTATTTAACATATCTAAGGCCCCTTTTACACATGCAGACTGTATGTCCGCTTTTTCATCCACCCATTTAGGGATGAAAAAGGGACATACATTAATCCCTATGAGATAGCAGGTGTCAGCGGATGAACATTGGTGTCCGCAATGCTCCGATTCTGCAGATGGAGGGAAATCCTATTTTTCCATCCGTCTGCAGAGCGGATCGGGTGAACATGGACAGATGGTTCGTGTTCACCCGATCCCCCCATAGGGGAGAGCGGAGATCTGATAGGGCAGTCCCTGCACAGTGTGCAGGGACCGCCCTGTCGCCTGCCGGCTCAGCGAGGATCAACGGAGCGATCCCCGCTAAGCAAGCGGATACACATATACGGATCCTCACTGGATCCGTACATGTGAAAGGGGTCTAATAGTTTTACATTTTTAATCCAAAATAAGTTCAAACCTGGCACAACTAAGCTTGGTTGTTTTTACAACATATTTTAACAGGGAAAAATTTTAGCATATTATGCAAGAGCTGGTTCTGCTTCTGTAGCCGGGGGGTGAGCCAGTGTGTATTAATCCTACATAGTATACAAGTGACTACAAAAGCTGAAGGAATTCAACTGTTTTGCAAAACAGAAAAATTATATTGTTACAATGTTTTCCCTGTAAGTAGATAACATTGCTAACCAAGGACAGCATTTAATTAGCACAAACAAAGCTCCCAGAACACTATGGGGGGACGGGGGGTGGTATTTACTATAGTACTGGAGCACATACAATCTGGTGCAGATGTGCATAGTAACCAATCAGTTTCTAGGTTTTATTATCAACGTTTAATTAAACAAGGATTGAAGGATTGAGAAGTAATGAAGGTTTGAAAGCAATCCATTACAGCATTGGAGACCAGAAACCTGATCATCTGGGTATCGTTATCCTCCTGATTTCTATTTCACTTAGCAGTGGTGTCTGACTTGGTTTTATATTATCAGAACTCTGGAAACCATTTTATTTATACCAGTTTGGAAGCACTTTATTTATTATTATCTCGGCAGCACATATTGGATCACTGTGCAATAAGTATTAAAGCTTATGATAGTGCTGTATTAACCCCTAATTCATTTATTTTTGGGGACATCAGTACACTACACAATGCTAGCAGCAATCACCGTTTGAAAAAAATGGTTTACCTTTATTCACATCAGCACTATTAATCTTTACACATGTTTAATTGAACAAGCTGAGGTTAGAAGCTACTATCCACAGCTGTACCAGATTCTATGTGCATTAGTGTTAGTGAATTTCCCCCTAAGAGAGCTACATTCGATCTTAAAGCCAGTAATTTGCAAGTACCATTAAAGTACTGCGAGTAGTGTATTATAGTCTTAATTTTAAAATAAAGATTACTAATATTCAACAAACCAAATTCAAAAATAATTGCCTCCAGTTTGCATATAACAAAACTTTGGGTAATTAAGACCTACTTTAATTTGGTGTACAGAGAGGCACGGTGCCTTTCCCTGTATGCAGGTAATGCATACTCTAACTACTCACACAGGCACTGTGTGAGTAGTGAGAGTATAGTACATATGTAGTATGTAGCAGTGCGTACCTTAATCCGTTCCGAGTGAAATGTGTGGCAGTGTCAGTAGTAGCATTTTTAGAGCCATGTGAAATACAGCTTGCTCTTCCAGCCTAACCCTTGGTCTTTCCTCTGCTCAACTTATTCTTCCCCAGCCACACAGGCCTGGAAAAAGATGCCCTGATGTTGGTGTCAGTAGGAGGGAAAATATAGAGTAATATAAGTTCACCAATGGCTCAGGATGGGGTTTGAAGGGTTGGAGAGTCTGGATGGGGCTGGGTGTCACTGTGGGGTTTCCAGAGGGGATTAGGGGGCTTTACAGCAGACAATGGGACCCAGTGGGGGATAAGGATTATGTATAGAAGTGGGTGGAACTCTGGAGGTGGCTGGTGGGTCTCTCCAAGGAGCTTGGGGCTTTTCAAGTCACGGTAGGAGAATAAAGGGCCCTGCAGGAGCTGAGGGGCACTGCGGGAGGCTGGGGTTCACTGGGGGGACACTGTTGAAATTTTGGGGTACTATGGAGGGATATATTGCTTGCAGCAGGCTTGAGGGCAGAGTGGAAGATAATGGGTACTGCAGGGGGTTGGGCAGCACTGTGGAAGGTTGAAAAAAATCACTGTAGGAGTTTCAGGGGGACTGCAGTTGTGTACTCTCAGGGTCCTAATGTCATTGTGGAGGTTGTTTGCACTGCAGGCCACTGTGAGAGTTTGGGGGACAATTTGGGACCCGAGGACACTGTGAGACACTACAGGATCCACAGCTGGCAAAAGGCTATCAGGAGGCTTGGGGGGCCACAGTATGGTGCTGAATGCAGCAGATAATAAACGCCCTTTTTCCATTTATTTTAGACATGATATCAGTAAGGATGCCCACTGTAAAACTGATGGCAGGTCTGCTGCTGCTTTGCATGAAGGGAAGCATCCACAACCTAGCATGAAATATAATTTTTTATGACAGCCAAACATTTTTATACATTTTTGATAATAATTACAGTACTTCTCCTTGAAAAGTTATTCACCTTTTTACTTAAAGTGATACTAAAGCTTCAATTTTTTTTTTAAATAACAAACATGTCATACTTACCTCCGCTGTGCAGCTTGTTTTGCACAGAGTGGCCCCAATCCTCATCTTCTGGGAACCCTCAGCGGCTGTCTAAGCTCCTCCCCTCTTCTGATAACCCCCTCTGGGAAGCGCTCTTCCAAGGGGGTTACCTTGTGTGATCGCTCCCGAGTCCTGTAGTCTGCATCCATAGCTGCCGACTACAGGACTCGGCACTGCCCCACGCGTCATTCGTGTTGATTGACAGCAGCGCAAGCCAATGGCTGCGCTGCTATCAATCTATACAATGAACAGCCAAGAAGACCGGGCCGAGATCAAGCACGGTAAGTAAATCGGGGGGCTGCGGGGCCGGTAATCATCAGATGTTTTCTCACCTTAATGCATAGGATACATTAAGGTGAAAAAACATGAAGCTTTACACCCCCCCCTTTAATACAAGGGTTGCACAAGGCATCCTCCAGGATAAGCATTTAAATCATGGGCTAAAAAATGCTGGCTTACAGATGACGGAATATTGTATGTCAGGATAAACACAGAAACAGTTAGCAGTGCAAAAGGCTTATAGTGTAGCATTTTCTTTTTTACATTTATTAATAAATAAACCATGATAAAATCTCACTCACAAACATAGAGTGCAGAACAGCAGAGCAACAGCATCTAATGAGGATCGCTAGCCTATCCCATTGGCAGAATCAGCACGCCCTGGACAGCCTCAGAATGAGAGAGATGTACTAACAGTCAGATGTACCACCTCTCGGAACTCACTTGTTAATACTCTGCCCTCAATGATGACATCACAGTGATGCTGGAACACATTTCAAGGAGAGATTCCCCTTAATCAGTCTAAGTGACTACTTTTAGCACACAACACCTTTTGTTAATTCTTCAGTCACCCTAGAAGGGAAGCAGCTTCTATATGTACTATAGAGCATTGTAAAATAAAACATATATAAACAAATAAATAAATAAATAAGCATATACAAATAAATAGATACATAGGGAAATGTGTCTTCATATCATGAAGTATATCTTGATATCAATAAATATGTCTTAATATCATATCACAGAGGGACACACATTATTATGTTCTCAAAATATATATACATTGTATAAAAATATGTGTATTATTTTAAAAGATCAAAAGATGAAAGAAGGAAAAGACTGCTTAAGGCCTCATTTACATGGGAGCTGGCAACCATACTGTGTGAATGAGGCATCTATTTCTGTGCCTGCATCTGCCTCAAGCTGTGTGCAGGCAGTCTATGGAATTGAGTGCACATGCAGCGGCTACATGGACACAGCCGCCTTTTAAAAATTTGACAGGCATGCAGCAGTTTTATTTTTTATTTATTTTTTAAAAGATGGAAAGCCGTATCTAACAGCCAACTCATTGCTATTTACTTTGTCAGGAACAACAAGATTTTTTACATTTAAAATTTTACAGCTTTTAATTTGTAAATCCTGATGCCTGTGAATTATACTGTATGCTTTTATCTTGGTGTGTGCAGGATGTCTCCCACAGTTTAACCCACTACTTCAGCCTTCAACATATATATATATATATATATATATATATATATATATATATATATATATATATATATCCATATATATCCATATATATCCATATATATCCATATCCATTACAGTCTCACATAAATTATCACTTGATCGAGCCTTCAATCCTTTAAGACCTTAAGGCTTGGTTCACATTTTTACACTGCCACGACTTGGGATCCAACTTGTAAGACCTCAAATCCTGTGAAATGTCAAATTCCATGTTAGTCAAGGAGAGCTGTCTTAATTAGCACTACTGAAGTTGCTCCGACTTTAGAAAATTTTCCTGTAGTACTTCTAGGAGACTTCTATTTGACTTGTGTCAAAGACTTAAATGGAAGATGCCTCCAAGTTAGATCCTCATCTTAATTGATGTGATTTGGATCTGACATTACAGGAAGATTACATTCCCTGAAGTTGCTACAAAGTTGCTACGAGGTTGCGTCAAAGTTGTTTCAAAGTTGCATCGAAGTCGTGGCGAAGTTGTGCCAAAGTCACCTGTTAAAGTTGCGTAACTTTCATGTCGGAGCAGTGTAAACTAGGGATGAGCTGAACATCCCACGGTTCGGTTCACAGCAGAACAAACAGGCAACAAATGTGTTCGAACACGCGAACACCGTTAAAGTCTATGGGACACGAACATGAAAAATCAGAAGTGTTAATTTTAAAAGTTAATATGCAAGTTATTGTCAGAAAAAGTGTTTGGGGACATGGGTCCTGCCCCAGGGGACATGTATCAATGCAAAAAAAGTTTTAAAACATCAGTTTTTTCGGAAGCAGTGATTTTAACCACTTAAGACCCGGACACATATGCTGCTAAATGACCCAAGGTGTTTTTACAATTCGGCACTGCGTCGCTTTAACAGACAATTGCGCGGTCGTGCGACGTGGCTCCCAAACAAAATTCACGTCCTTTTCTTCCCACAAATGGAGCTTTCTTTTGGTGGTATTTGATTGCCTCTGCGATTTCTATTTTTTGCGCTATAAACTAAAATACAGCGACAATTTTGAAAAAAATCACTATTTTTTACTTTTTGTTATAAAAAAAATCAAATAAACTAAATTTTAGTAAAACATTTAGGCCAAAATTCAGCCACATGTCTTTAGTAAAAAAAAAATCGCAATAAAAAAAAATAGCTACCTAGCGGGAACAGCGACACTAATACAGCGATCAGAAAAATGATCGCTTAGTGACGCTGGCAATTGGGAGTGAAAGGGTTAACTAGGGCAGTGATCAGGGGGTTAAAACTTTATTGGGGGGGGGGGTACGGGGCTACCCTGAACCTAACACTAACTAACTTTCACACTGCCTGTCACACTGACACTAAATGCAGTGATTAGATCACTGCATTCAGTGACACTGTGACAGGGGGATGGGGGGGTGATCACAAGGGGTTAATGTGCCTATGTGTGCGTGTGTCAGTGTTGTGTTGGTGCACACTTACTGTGGATGTCTTCTCTCATCAGCAGCGGTGTAAAACACTGCTGCGATGAGAGATGACATCATTTCCTCCTCCTGTGTAAACACAGGAGTAGGAACTGACACGAAGGGGGAGCGCTACCATTGGCTGGGAGCGATCGCGGGGGGGCGGAAACAAACGGACATCCGCCCGCCCATCGGCGATCGCTCCCAGAGCCAGGGGGACCACCGCACGCCGCGGAGGGGGTCCCGATCGGACCCCCAAACCACACAAAGGTGAGGACGTATATATACGCCCTTGTGCCTGTACGAGCCATGTTGTGGACGTACATAGGCGTGCGGCGGTCCTTAAAGCGGAGTTCCACCCTTAAAACCACTTTGTTTCATCCCATCCAGCATACTGGCGTCAGCGCCAGTATGCTGTTTTTTTTTTTATTTAATCCATGTACTTACTTTATAATAGATCATTTCATTTTGTGCGCACCACGGTATGTCGCTGCTATAAGGCGTCACGCCTTCCGGAAACAGCCGATTAGCGTTCGGGTCTTCTCGGCGCCTGCGCACAGACCCAGAAGCTGACTGCGCAGGCACCGTATATAGCCGCATCACGCCCTCCGAAAAAAGCCGAACTAGGAACGGCTATTTACGGCGCAGTCAGCTCCTGGGTCTGTGCGGCTGTTTCCGGAAGGCGTGACGCCTTATAGCCGCGACATACCGCGGTGCGCACAAAATGAAATGATCTATTATAAAGTAAGTACATGGATTAAGTAAATAAAAAAACAGCATACTGGCGCTGACGCCAGTCTGCTGGATGGGATGAAACAAAGTGGTTTTAAGGGTGGAACTCCGCTTTAAGTGGTTAATAATGCTTAAAGTGAAACAATAAAAGTGAATTATTTCTTTAAAGTGGAGGTTCACCTAAAAATAAACTTTTAACATTGCATTTATGAGATTAATGACAATTAGAATCGGCTGTTTTTTTTTTTTAAATACGTCCGTACATACCGTTTCCTAAATTTAGTACCTGGGGGATGTCTATAGTATGCCTGTAAAGTAACATGTTTCCCGTGTTTATAACAGTCCCTGCACAAAATTAAATTTCTAAAGGAAAATAAGTCAATTAAAACTGCTCGCAGCTATAATGAATTGTCGGGTCCCTGCAATACAGATAAAAGTAATTAAAAAAAACACGACATGGGTCCCCCCCCCCAGTCCATTACCAGGCCCTTTGGGTCTGGTATGATTATTAACCACTTAAGACCTGGACCATTATGCAGGTAAAGGACCTGGCCCCTTTTTGCGTTTCGGCACTGCTTCACTTTAACTGACAATTGCGCGGTCATGCAGCGTGGCTTCCAAACAAAATTGGCGTCCTTAAATAGAGCTTTCTTTTGGTGGTATTTTATCACCTCTGCGATTTTTAATCAAACCTTAGCAAAGTATTGGAAATCAGTTCTCTCAGCACCTAAGCTCATCTTGCCCACTAATGCACATTTTGTGTGTTCACGATAAAGTTAAAGGGGTTGTATGGGTTATTTTTTTTTTACCCGTTTCAGCCCCGGACCATTTTAGTGGTCAAAGACCAGGCCACGTTTTGCGATTTCAGCACTGCGTCGCTTTAACTGACAATTGCCCAGGCATGCGACGTGACTCCCAAACAAAATTAATGCCCTTTTTTCCCCACAAATAGAGATTTCTTTTGGTGGTATTTGATCATCTCTGCGATTTTTATTTTTGCGCTATAAACAAAAGAAGAGCGACAATTTTGAAAATTCCACTGTTTAGGCCGATACGTATTCTTCTACATATTTTTGGTAAAAAAAAAAAAATCGCAATAAGAGTTTATTAATTGGTTTGCCCAAAAGTTATAGCATTTACAAAATAGGGGATATTTTTATGGCATTTTTATTAATAATTATTTTTTACTAGTAATGGCGGCGATCAGCGATTTTCTTTTGTGACTGCAACATTATAGCGGACACATCGAACACTTCTGACACATTTTTGGGACCATTGTCATTTTCACAGCGAAAAGTGCTATAAAAATGCACTGTTTACTATAAAAATGACAATGGCAGTGAAGGAGTTAACCACTAGGGGGCGCTAAGGGGTTAAGTTTGCCCTAAGGGAGTGATTTTTACCATAGGGGGCGTGGCTGGATGTGTGATGTCACTGATCGTCGTTCCCTATAACAGGAAACAGACGATCTGTGACAATCCAGTTTACACTCACCTCTCCCCGTTCTTCAGCTCCTGTGACCCGATCACGGGACACCGGCAGCGGTCGGGTCAGCGGTTTCCCCGGGTGCAGTCACGGAGCTTCAGGCCGGGTCGCGACCACGCTGGTGGCGGCAGGCGCGCGACCTACGGCTGGGCGGTCCACAAGTGGTTAATGGGAACCCTGAACCAAAAAAAAGTGCCCTAGTCTTTCAGACTACTTAAAGGGGTTGTATGGGTTTGTGTTTTTTCACCTTAATGCATCCTTTGCATTAAGGTGAAAAAACACCTTGCACTCTCTGGCCCCCTACCCCCCGTTTTACTTACCTGAGCCCCGAATCTCCGTGGGCATGATCCCGCAATGATTTCCCCCAGCTTGAGGTGGCTCTTCATTGGATGATTGATAGCAGCGCAGCCATTGGCTCCCACTGCTGTCAATCAAATCAATGATGCGGCACGCTGGGGGGGCAGAGCCGAGTGATACACTTGGCGGCTATGGCTGCCGACTGTATCACATGGGAGCGTGCCTGCAAGCTAACCCCCTTGGGAGAGCGCTTCCCAGAGGGGGGTTAGCTCTTGCGGGGAGGAGTCAAGACAGTCGCCGTGGGACCCCAGAACAGGGGAATCGGGGCCACTCTGTGCAAAACAAACTGCACAGTGGAGGTGTTATTTAACCGATTGCCGACCGCCGCACAACTATTAACGTCAACAGAGTGGCACGGGCAGGCAGATTGGCGTACATGTACGTCCCTTTAAATCTGCTGCCCAGCGGGTCCCGGGTTCCGGAAACTCGATGTTACTGGGAGTCCCGCAATTGCGGTTGGCAAGGACAGAACAGGGGAATGCCTTTGTAAACAAGGCATTCCCCAATTCTGCCTAGTGACACTGTCACTGTTCCCCATGATCGAGAACGGTAATCAGTCACGTGTCACATGTAGCCATGCCCCCTAACAGTAAGAATCACTTTCTAGGGAACAATTAATACCTGCAGCGCCACCAAGTGGTTAACCCCTTCACTGCCAGTGTAATTTTTACAGTTATCAGTGCATTTTTATAACACTGCTCACTGATGTGTCCGCCATAATGTCGTAGTCCCAATAAAAATCGCTGATCACCGCCATAACTAGTAAAAAATATATATTAATTAAAATGCCATAAAACAGTTTCCTATTTTGTAGACGCTATAACTTTTGCGCAAACCAATCAATAAACGCTTATTGCGTTTTTTTTTACCAAAAATATGTACAAGAATACGTATCGACTAAACTGAGGAAAAAAATATGTTTTTTTTATATTTATATTTTTGGGGGATATTTATTATAGCACAAACTAAAAAATATTTATTTTAAAATTGTTGCTCTTTTTTTTTTATAGCGCAAAAAATAAAAATCGCAGAGGTGATCAAATACCACCAAAAGAAAGCTCTATTTGTGGGGAAAAAAAGGACATAAATTTTGTTTGGGAATCACATCGCACGGCCACGCAATTGTCAGTTAAAGCAACGCAGTGCCGAATCGCAAAAAGTGGCCTGGTCTTTGACCACCAAAATGGTCCAGGGCTGAAACGGGTAAAAAAAAAAAAACGATCCCATACAACCCCTTTAACTTTATTGTGAACACAAAAAATGTGCATTAGTGGGCAAGATGAGCTTAGGTGCTGAGAGAACTGATTTCAAATACTTTGCTAACGTTTTAGGATTATTTACTCCACAATGTCTGCATCTATAGAGACGCATCTAAGTGAGGGCTTGTTTTTAAAAAAAAAAAAACTACTGGTTGTAAAGAATGTATAAATATGTCTGTGTCCTTACCCTGATCACAGATTTTCTTATAAAAGTCCTTTCATGTAACTATTTGGAAACCCCTGCTCTAGTGTTATGAAACCAGCTTTCTAAGGCAACTCTAAGAAACTGTAACAAAGGAAAATAGCTCCACAGCAAGCACCATTCTGCTTTCATTTACTGACCTGTCTATTAAAATGAAAGAATCATTGTAGTCATAAATCAAACATAGCCTTTGAAATACCTCATTTTCTAGCTAAATAATATCAATATAAATTAAAACCTTAAAAACAAGCTGACAACCTCCCATTGGAAGCAAAGATAAATCATACACACTAGATTCTAAAATCTAGAACTAAGTAGAAACATTAATATATATTTCACATGCAAGTTTAGCAAAGGTTAGGTTTTCAATGTATTGTTAAAAGATAAACCTTAAAAGCATGTCTGTTAGAATGTTAGTACAGTACATAAAATGTGCTAAAACCGATAATATGAAAAGCTTTATCTTTCACCAATCTCAGCTGCACTTTTAAGATAGGCAGACCTTATAAAGGTGTGAACATGGAAAGAACCTCAGGCGATGCAATGGGTCAGAATTATTGGATTTAATATACTAATCAGCATGGATTTCCAGCACGTTATCAGTGAGTGATTCTCATCTTACACTTCGAAGTAGCCCATGGGAAGTTCATACTGCTTTCAGCCTGGTAAAAATCTTCCACTTTATCTTGTTGCAAATACTGTTTTATTTAAACAAAAGATACTGAAATTCAGATTTAGGCCTAACTTAGGTTTTCAGATTTTTGGCATTAGCTAGGTATCTAATAGTTCACAAAACAGAATAACAATAGTATAAAAAATATACATTATTTAACCACTTCAATACAGTGCACTTAAACCCCCTTCTTACCCAGACCAATTTTCAGCTTTCGGTGCTCTCACACTTTGAATGACAATTACTCAGTCATGCAACACTGTACCCAAATAAAAATTGCGTCCTTTTTTTCACACAAATAGAGTTTTCTTTTGGTGGTATTTAATCACTCGTGGGTTTTTATTTTTTGCGCTATAAATAAAAAAAGACGGTAGATTTTGTGAAAAATTGCATTTTTCTTTGTTTCTGTCATAAAATTTAGCAAATTTGTATTTTTTCTTCATAAACGGGTGACAGGGCAGGTCACTGGTGGGTGACGGTGATAGGGTACGGTCACTGGTGGGTGATGGTTGCACGGCTGATGGCAGTCTATTTATGTGACAGGTGCACTTTATGGGTGACTGTTGGGTGACTGGTGACAATTGGGGGGGGGGGGGCAAAGGGACAGATGTGGTGTTTATGCAGACACTACAGTAACACAGAACTGTAACTCATTGCTTCTAGCTCTTCTCTCCTCACACTGGAAACAATGTGTGAGGGGAGAAGAGCTGGTAACAGTTAGTTACAGCTCTTTGTTTACACTAGTGATCAGAGCTGATCACGTGGTACACAGCCCTGACCAATGGCTGTGTACCATTCTCGGTGACGAGCAGTGTTCCCGGGAACACGCTGCCACCGACGGGCACGCGCGGCGCGATCCCGATCGCTCACAAGCGCCGTGCACTTTGGGGATGTTGCCATGCGTGATCAGCCGTGACTTCGTCACGGCCGATCACGTGGTTAACAGCGCATCCGCACTGCTGTTCACCCCTGACGGTAACGAGCGGTGTCTCAGTGACACGCCGCTACCGACAGTATAGGGATACGCGATCGCGTGCATTCCCTATTCAAATGACTGCACGTCATATGACGTGCAGTCAGGATATTGGAGTCCTCCGCCCACCGTCATTTGACGGTGGGCGGTGGACAAGTGGTTAAAAGCTAAGTACATCTTTTACCAAAAAAATAATATATGCACATTTTTTTGAAGGTTATACAATGTGCATTTATTATTTTTATTAATCGGAGCCTACTAAGTATTGCACCCATTTTTTTTTAAAGTCTGTGGTGGTGCAAAAACCTAAATGGAAAAAACCTGTAAGTGAACAAAAAACGTGCATGTGAAACACACAATAAAAAGTGCACTTAAGGGTGTGTTTTAGTCAATCCCCCGAAGAAGTGGGACCACTATACTGATCCCCCGGGGCGCAAGGCTCTTGAGAGCAACTAAGGTTTACAATGGTCTGGCTAGCCATAAGACATGGCAGACCCCTTTCTTCTAAGTCAGCCGAAGCCGACCATCAAATACTTGGTCGAGGGGCTTTCCTGAAGAGAGACCCCCAGAGGCAAGGGAGGAAGGAACCTGAGGGCCACACATCCCCCAGTAGACGTCAGGGCAAGCTCGAGGACTCACACCCTTGACCTGTGAGAAAACACACACAAGAGCAAAAGGTGTCAAAAATGTGGGAGAAAAATAAATAGAAAATAATAAAGTGGTCATGCAATTGTGCACTGGCTGGGCCCTGAGGCCTGGTAGACAAAAATTGCTACCAGCCTTAGCCAAAAGGCCCAGCCCTAAAGGGTGCAGTGCAGAAATAACTAAGTATTGCACCCATGATCTGCAGATCCTAGGTTCAGTTTCATGATCCTGCACAGTCTTTCTCCAGATTTCAGTCCATGCATCTGTACATGCTGCCAGCTTGCAAGTATGCAATACACTCACAGACCTTTCAAATGGCAGTGGCAGATGGCAAATGTAGCCTCCTCTGTCATAGATTCCCGTTTTCAAATTGCGACAGTGGGTGCAAGAGAGGGGGATCAGGGTGGTGCTGAAGCATGTTACACATTACACCCCAAATATGGGTCAAACATGTAACATGTTCCAGAAGGTGATCCTTTCAATATATCTCTGCTAGGAAGTGAGCAGGACAGAAAAGTACTAAAATTGCCTACTCAGCATTTGTATTATCACTTCAAAATACTTGAATTCAGCATTAGTGAATACTCCCATTCAAAGAATTTGCCTGGAATATTTTAGAAAATGTTAATCGTATATTCAAAGAACATGGAAATTGTTTTTTTTTTTTTCTTTAGAGAGTCCCCTGAAAGAACTTCATAGCTAAATGCATAAATGAAAAAAAAACCACAGTCTCTCATTATCCCCTACATCCATGACTAGGTTCCTTGCACACCTCTTTCTACCTTTTTCTTTTGCTGCTTTCCATGATGACATTGTAAACATTTTTCTTAAAGGACTTAATCAAATTCAGAAACATTTATAGTTCAAACATTCTACAAAATATTAAGCAGGTATAATTTATTATATAATGGTGTTAAAGCTGTGTTGACTTCAATCAACGAACCTTGTGCTCATGATTCATAGTGACCATAGCTTACTTTATACCCATTGAATTTCAGTTTTGTTCCAAAATGTAGTGATATATATAGAAAATAAATGCTTGTAATGAAGTAACTATGTGCTAAACAAACAAGTTGAAAGGGCATTTTCAAGGCAAAATGATATTTAATATAGAATGGGACTATGTTGTGTTTGATAACTACTAGGCTGCTTGGAACTAACAGAAAGGGTGGCTAGCAGTAAGCAACATTTTTTTCAAAATGTATATATATTTTACACCACTAAACAGTTGTGTGTATATGTGTAGCGCCCGGCTACTTTCATAGCTGGTACTGCTTTAAATTTAGAGGGTGGTCAGAGATTTAGTTACCTCTGACAATGTAATTTTGGCCAAATTTGGGCCTCTTGCCATCCATGGCTGTGTTGTGAGTGACCACTAATGCTGACTGGGGTGCCTGTATTGGGTGTTTTTCCTCAGCAACCAATCAGTGGGGTTTGGTCGCCCGCTGTGCATGCTGGGGGAGAGTAGTTAAGGGACAGACGTCATTAGTTTGCGGCCGTCGATCGCGGGTCTGTCATCCCACCACCCCCCATGTGTGGCCCTCATGGCCAGGGGTGCCTGTTCGAGTGTTCCACGTTGCTCTGGGACAGTAATCTACCTTGTAGACCCAGTAGTTAGACTGGGTTTACAGTTGCAGAGTGGTCCTGTGCTGTCCGTCCTGAGGGAGGAAGCCGCCCGATGAAGAACCTGTCTGGAGAAGTACCGAGCACAATGCTGGTATCTCAGAAGAGGCCTTAAACTTCATCGAAGGACGCACCATTACTGAGAGGCTGGATGATGGTCGCCTGTCAGTCCTGGATTTACCCAAGTTTATTCAAGAGAGATCCGGATGCTTAATCCTGTGTTAAGAAGGATTCTGGACCGAGAATATCTCCATCTTTGGGAAGGTCTGTGGCAGAGACTTTGCTAAAGTTCTGTGTGACACTCTGGCTGCTAGGCTAGTGAGAGAGGCCTATCCAGGTGCACAATACCCACTCTGTCTAGAGTGGTGACGAAAGTTTATCGCTGGAAGCAGGATTGTTTTCCAAACCAAGTTATACGCCTGAACCTACTACTTCCTATCTTTTCTACCTCTTCAGCTACTACTATTTTTACAATTTTATCCATTGGGTAATAAAGCACAGAAAAAGACATCTGAAGTGTGGACATTGCAATTCTTCTCAGCTCTCATCATGTACCCTAGACGGCGAAGGAATAGAGGTAACATGCCACCCAAAACTAACCAGCAGCTCCTTCGGGGGTAGTGCTACATATGATTTACAACTGTATTTACTCATTACTCAGTTTAAAAAAAAACTATTTTGATCGTAGTTAGTCTGAGGTAAATAAACATAATGCCTATCCTTAATAAACTTAACAAGTGATGAATGTAATAAACTTAAATTAAGACAAAGCCACATGGTAAAATGTAAGCAGTCACAAATATGACTCTTAGGAAGGACTTTTTTCAGCTGGAATGCAGCACCTCCAACACTGAATTCTTGTAATGCAAAGGGTGTTGGGGTGTGCTGAAAAGTCTATTGATGCTGGCAAGTAGGGGATATAGGGATCTATTGTCACTGGGGGGAAATATATTGTTGCTGATGGGGTCTATTGTTGCTGGGAGGTCTATTGTGACTGGTGGGTGATCTGCTGTTGTTGAGGGGTCAATTGTTTCTGGGATCTACCATTGAGGAAGGGGGTTATTGTTGCTGACTACTGGAGAGGCTATTAATGCTGGCTGCTGGGAGATCTATTGCTGCTGGTGGGGTCTATTGTTGCAGGGGGTATTTCATTTTAGGGGGTCTATTGTTGCTGGCTGAAGGGGCTATAGTTTACTGGTTTTCTTGTTACCATTTACAATTTCCATACAAGTGACCTAGCTTACTTGGTTCTGCATTCCCTAGAAGGGGCAGTACTGGAAGGTGGGTAGGAGGAACCAGAGGGACTGTATTCGGAGATGGGTAGGGGGCAAAGACAAGGAAGGGGAGTACCTGCACCTATTCTCTGAGAATAAAGTACTGCAATCAGGGGTTGATTTACTAAAACTGGAGAGTGCAAAATCTGGTGCAGCTCTTTTAACAATTCAATCAGCTTGCATTTTTTTTTTGTCAAAGCTTAATTGAGTAAGCTGACGTTAGAAGCTGATTGGCTACCATACACAGCTGCATAAGATTTTTGCACTGTCCAGTTTTTGTAAATCACTAGGGGTTCTTTATCATCAGGTGCATTGAGCTGCATGAATCAATGCTGGCTCAACACAAGAGCACACAGAATACAATTAATATGTGGCCTGTTCACATCATGCATACAGTATGTGGCGCTGTGTGTTGCAACGTGCATATTTCTTCAGTTGTTTGGAATACCATACATAAATATATTTTTTCACTTTTTTAACATCCCGAGGCATCAAATATAAATTAATTTATTGTTCCTGTGCTATATATTGATTTTGGATCATGGTAGAATACTGCTAGATAAGTAATTACTTTATTCACATCAAGGAGTTTTGTAGGCACAGTTTTTGTGCCATGTATAAATACAAATGTATTTTAATGCTCTATCCTACAACACTAAGGCTGCGTACACATAATCGAACATGTCCGCTGAAACTGGTCCGCAGACCAGTTTCAGCGGACAGATTCGATCGTGTGTACGGCCTAGCAGACAGGTTTCCAGCGGACAAAAGTTTTAAAACATGCTTTAAAACTTATCCGCTGGAAACATGTCCATCGGACATGTCCGCTGGTTAGTACGACTAACCAGCGGACAGAAATCCCCTGCATGCGTCTAATGGATTTGACGCATGCGTGGAAGCATTTTATTTCCTGGTTTGGTGACGTGGCGGCGTCAACGTCACCGCCACGTCACCGCGTTCTCTGTCCGAGGGGATTTTCGTCCGATGGTGTGTACACACCGCCGGACCAAAATCCTGCAGGAGACATGTCCGATGAAAACGGTCATTGAGTGTTTTTTTTTTTTGTGCAACACAACAACATGTACAGTATATTCACATGTCTGCATTGTAGTGGGTTAAGCCATAGGGGGCCTTGTCTATTGTATGGATGCACATTGGAGGACCATTAGAAATTAATCGACTCCCATCCCAAAGCTATACAAAACTAAAAGGTGCAATATACATTGACATGCATCAATATACATGTTAAAGCAAGCACATAAGTGTGAAGCCATCCTTACATTCTAGCAAAACCTGCATTCTGTTCTACATCCTTTCAGGAAAATTGCACTTGTAACAGTGTGCATGTTGCATGTGTGTTGTAGCGTTGTAACAACTAGTACCGTGGATGCAATTTGATCCATAGCTGGCTACATACAAAGTACACTGCACATATTGAAATCAGGCATGCTATGGTATAGGAATAAATGTGATTACTGTTTACCACATACACAAGAGTGAGCAACACTTCAAAAACTACTCATGTTAAAATTCTACTTTTCTTTAACATAAACAATAAAGTAAGCAGAATACACTTTATTATAATCAACAAATATGTGGAATTAAAAGTTTGTATTATTTTCTATTCTGACAGAAGTAAACTGAGCAGATGACACATTAAATTTAGAAGGCTCTGTTGGATGATGTTCTTTGTTGACTGTGACTCAAGCTGCTTAATGGTTTTGTATGTGCAATGTTTGAAGTAAAAACATACTGTACTACCCTACTTAGCATATTGTTTCTAAATTTTGCCAATTAAATGCATATGCATATTGACTACAACATGCTATTTTACACCTTATTTGTATGCAAGAAAATTTATAGTAGAGATCTGATTTATAACTATACCAAAACATTGGTGCTTTTATAAGAGAAGATGAGCAAATATTCAAATAGTCCACTGACACTAAGCCAGGTTCATCTAAAGCTCTAACTAACTCACTTGTGCAAACACTCTTCTTTCTTGATACTGATACATTAAAACATGATTTGGAACATGCCTGGCAGATTGAAGTAAACCAACTTCATCATATTAATTGCAAGTGCTGTCATGTTCATAGCATGTGAACTTTAATAAGTGTGGCTTGTATGTTTTCCAACTTTTTTTTTTAGGGGTGGACTGACCATTCTGGCACTCGAGCATTGCCCAAAGGCCCCATGCCACTAGGGGGCCCCATCAGGGTTGCCAGCCTCCGTAAAACCAGGAACAGTATGTAAAAATCTGTGTTTTTTTACATCTGTCCCTGAAATGTCCCTTACCGACATCCTTTTGGTCTAAAAATCCCAAGATTATAGCTGCCCTGCCTCTTCAGTGCCTTCTCAGTGTGTGTATGTATACTGTGTGTGTGAGAGAGTGTGTAATGTGTTTCTGTATCTGTATTCTTTGTGTATGTATACTGTGTGTGTATATTGTGTGTCTTTGTGTGTATACTGTGTATGTATACTGTATGTGTGTGTATACAGTACTATGTGGCCCTATAATCTATTGCCTGGGGGCCTTATAATCTCCTATTGCCAGGGGGCCCGCTAATTTCCTATTGCCCGGGGGCCCCCATAATCTCCTATTGCCAGGGGACCCCATGAGTTGTCAGTCCGCCCCTGTTCTCTATACATTGTACCCAATTGTTAAAATGAGAACAAACATTGAGTCAAAACTTCAGTTTCCCAGGTAATAACTATTATTCTCAATTACTCCACTGTACACGTCTACCATTTGCTTGAAATGTATAACAGTGTATAGATGTTTGCCAAGGTTTTACTGTAAATAGTTGTGTGATGCCGTTTCCGCCTCATTTTAATAACAATAGAATAAGAAATCTAACTAGTAACCTTTGACAATATCTAAAATTGTGTTCCCGTGTTCTGTATATAACCTCTTATGCACTACTAAAAATGTAGATTTATAGATTTATGCCGCGTACACACGATCGGTCAAACCAATGAGAACGGTCTGATGGACCGTTTTCATCAGACCAAACCAATCGTGTGCGGGCCCCATCGGTTATTTATCCATCGGTTAAAAAATGTCAAACTTGTTTTAAAATTAACCAATGGATACCTAACCGATAGTAAAAAAACGATCGTTTGTGGGGACGTCCATTGGTTAAATTACATGCATGCTCAGAATCAAGTCAACGCATGCTTGGAAGCATTGACCATCAGTCAGCTTCATCAGTTAACTGATGGAAAAATCTATCCGACAGTTCTCATCGGTTTGACCGATCGTGTGTACAGGGCTTTAGCGTTAAAACACAAAGGTATTATACTACTAGCCATATGGGTACAAAATGACTGTGATGTCAAATATTGTAATTACTCCGATACATAAATAGTATTAAAAAAGCCATTGTACCACCATGGTTTATATGTTTTTTTACTGCGTCAAGTAGGAGCAATAATCACAATTAGCCCTGGTTCACACTGATGCTACTTTGAAATTGCGCTACTTTACTTGAAGTAGCGCAATTTCAAAGTAGCAAGGTCAGCGGGATTTCAGGTGCTACATTATACAAATTTGTGTTTCTTCATACACAGATGTCTATAGAAATCGCACCTGAAATCCGCAAAAGTAGTGCAGGAACTACTTTTGCAAATCGGTGCGACGCTGCAAAATCTGTGTGGCACCGATTGGAACAGTGCCATTGCCGCCAATAGGCTGCGACTTGTCATGTGATTTGATCTCTCAAATCGCATGACAAATCGCTCCAATGTGAACCTAGGCTTAAATACATATCTCAGTCTATCATGGAATTACACCTATGAATTGAGCAGGTCAATTCAAGTGAATGGTTTATACAGAGCAAAAAAAAAAACAGTTTAGAATTAAAATAGCAAAGCTTGTGATTTTTTTTTCTGAACATTAACTACTTGTGTATTTAACTACTTAAAAAAGAGCTGTTCATGTTTCATTACTTCTAATAATACATTCCAACAAAAACAAAGCACTTAAGCCTAGATGGCATAATATGCAGGGAAAAGTCGAATCTATGTAGTCAATCTAATCTTATTTTGATAATGTTCATCCAGAAGAAGGCAAAAATAAACCAACTGTGAGGTAGCTGCCAAATTATGCATCAGACTAAAAACCCTTTTTTAGCCAGGTTACATTTTTGGAAATTTAAATAATTTCTTGGATCTGTGGAACGTAAAATTAATATTCGTAGGGGTCTAGGTATATAAAAAAAAATGTGTTGAGTGTTGAACAAATGCCACAAGCATTTGACCAGCTATCATGAATTAGTATGTTGCCTAATATGTTGCTTTCCTATGACCATCACCACCATCCAGTGTCCATAATGACCAATTGAGGTATTTCAGGAAAAAATATTTATGTTCAGTAGATGGAGCAGCCCATCATAGGAATTAAACATTTTAAGCAGAATGCAGTCAGAATTTATTATGGCTGGATGAATGCTTGAGATATTGTAAAGCTACTGTAAAGAGGTACATCAATTTGGAGCACACACAGCTGCCAAGGACTTTTGAAAAGATGGGGATTTCGAGACACCAGTTCCACATCAGGTCCACTTCCCTTGTGATTAATAGTATGGCAGTTGGTGAATCCAATAGACAGTCTGGTATTAGCTATAGATTCTGACCACTGACTGCTGTCAATCACAAGGAGAGAGAAGACTTGATTGGCAAGGGAACTGGTGTATCTAAATCCCCATCAGGCTTCACCCATTGTCAGCATCATTGTTTGTGAGTGACATCTGGGAAGGGGAGAAGGTAGCGGTGCATGCACACAGTATACAGAACAGGCTCTCTGCCCCTCAGTATAGTTATGTCCTATTGAGGTGCATTTAAACTGCAGGCAAAGTAGAAATGCAGCCTTTTCTTGTTAAAAGCCGTTTGTCATTAGAACACTGACATTTATGAACAATGACTAAAAAATTAGGACAAAACCAGGAAAGTGTATATAAAGTCCATGCAAAAAAGTTTCACAGTATTTTGCCACATTTAAATGTCATGAACAGTTGAAAATGCACTTGTTGGATCACCTCAAACACCAAGCCTAGGTTCCACCCAGTGCTGCTGCATAATTGTTCGTATTTCCATGCATTTTTGTAGCGCATTCGTACACAAGTTTTTCAAAACTGGATGGACAGAAATACAAATCCTTTGACAGGAAAATATGTATTTCATTAATGTATTTAACTTTTTCCATGGAGTTCACCTTTAACTGGTTGCTGACCGCCCGCCGTCATTTTACTGCGGGAAGTCGGCTCTGCTGGGCGAGAGCCCGTAGCTATACGTCTGCTACTTTGAGGCCACTAGGGGGCGCGTGCGCGCCGCCGGCGCCGTGCACAACCCCGCTCGCCCCCGAGTCCCGCGCGCGTGCCCGACGGGTACGATCGCCACCGGGCACACGCGTTTGCTCGGTACAGAGCGAGGACCGGGAGCTATGTGTGTAAACACAAAGCTCCCGGTGCTGTCAGCGGGGGAAGCGCTGATCTTCTGTTCATACAATGTATGAACAGAAGATCAGTGATTTCCCCTAGGAAGGTTACTCCCCCATACAGTTAGAACACACCCAGGAACACACTTAACTCCTTCCCTGCCCCCTAGTGTTAACCCCTTCACTGCCAGTGGCATTTTTATAGTAATCCAATGCATTTTTATAGCACTGATCGCTATAAAAATGCCAATAGTCCCAAAAATGTGTCATAAGTGTCCGAAGTGTCCACCATAACGTTCCAGTACTGAAAAAAAACGCTGATCGCCGCCATTACTAGTAAAAAAAAAATATATAAATAAAAATGCCATAAAACGATCCCCTATTTTGTAAACGCTATAACTTTTGCGCAAACCAATCAATAAACGCTAATTGCGATTTTTTTAATGAAAAATATGGCCTAAACTGAGGGGAAAAAAATAATATATTTTTTGGGGATATTTATTATAGCAAAATGTAAAAAATATTGCATTTTTTTCTAAATTTTCGCTCTATTTTTGTTTATAGCGCAAAAAATAAAAACCGCAGAGATGATCAAATACCACCAAAAGAAAGCTCTATTTGTGGGAAAAAAAGGACGCCAATTTTGTTTGGGAGCCACGTCGCACAACTGCGCAATTGTCATTTAAAGCGACGCAGTGCCGAATCACAAAAAGTGCTCTGGTCATTGGGCAGCAATATGGTCCGGGGGTTAAGTGGTTAAAGTGAAACAGTTGCTATACAAATGAACTAATGTCACCAATTAAAGAGGTCTGCATTGAATTATTGGTTGCTGGGCAGGCGTGCTTTAACTCTGACTTGGAACAAAGTTATGATTTGAGAACAGGGGCTCCCAGGACTTGCTGAATCACAACTTTTGCAAGTTGTCCCCTAGATTTCAGATGCTCTACATCTGTCAATTTAGAAACATTAATGACTTCAAAGTGAAGTCAGAAGTCAACAGTAATTGTTCTAATATAATATATGTTATTATCAGTTTGATAACCTTTTGGTTGGGGAAATGCAGCTACTTTAGACATTCGTGTTGCAAAGCACTACTGTCTCAATGATTTTAGATGCTTTTATCTTAATCTGCTGACTTCAGCTGAGGCAGAGTGCTTATTGTGCAGATCTGTTTATGATCTGTTTATGACATGGGCTGAGTTCACTGTCTGACAGTTTCTATTTCAATATTCTAACATATGCAACTTGCCCTTCACCTGCCAAAGCTTCATGATGAATAATTGCCTGCTTTATACTCCTGCAAGAGAACTAAGAAATACTAACAACACAGCAAACAAAACTTAAAGTTCATACCATGAAACATGTAATTATTAAACATTGTTACTTAGAAACATGTCTGAAGCATGTTAGAAGACACAAATGTTAGAAGCCATACCAAGGTATGGGAGATTGAAGAAAAAGAATGCATAATCATTCACTTCTCTGGTTTAGGCTAACGCATGTACTATTCACAGTAAATTATACTAGTTACCATGCATAATACAATACCTGTGAGTTGGGCAAAAATAGACAAGTAATGGACAGTTTTAATGTCTCAAAATGATTTAAAATGGCCAGTTTTGTTGCTTTGCTTCAAATATTCTGGGAAATCAATAATGTGTTTCTATTACAATTATATCTTTATACTTATTTAATTTATAGTAATAATAAAAAAAAAACATGAGCTGTAGTAAAATTAAGACTTGGCTGATGAAAGAATGGCATGTGAAAAGAATGACCTAATGGTCTTAAGGTAGAACTAAGTGCAAAACGTTTTTTTTTTTTTTTTTTCATTATGAATAAAGTAAGGTCAGGTTTTTTATTTATTTTTTCCATTTGTGTCATGTTGGGAGATTTTCCTTCACTTTCTGTATGATGTCAACAACAGCAAGTAAGAGGAAATCTGTCCAAATTGAGGGAAATCTCCAGTAGTCACTAGAACTAGTGTCCCTATTGAAAGGTAGGGACACTAATCCCTCAGCCAATCCCCATTAAGAGGGTAAATTATCAGTGATAACAGTCACCAAGACAAATTACAGGGCAAGAGGGGGTCAAACGTCCTAGCAGGACACAGACAGCATTTTTTTTTTTTATTTCACAAAAGTTTTTATTGAGAAGAAAAAAAAAAGTTTACAAGTACAACATATTTATCTATCTATCTATCTATCTATTTTATATATCCCAATGTAAGAAAAACATTTTAATCAGGCCACAGAAATCATAGGGAGTATCACACTAGGAGTGTGGAGATGTAAAAAAACAAAATATTTTAGGCTTATGGGAATTTTATGGATTATCAACACATAAATCCAGTTAGAACAGGAATCTAAGTGAGAGCAAGTATACCTGCCGATGATTGCAAAGACCCCCATAGACCTATGTCAGCAGGTCTATTCGTGGCCATATAAGAGTTCTCAAGCTCGTTGTTATAATGGCCTTATAAGCCTTAGGAGCCCTTGTCAAGGTTCCTAGCTAACATTAGGTCAGATACATTGCTGTTGGAGAGGAAAGAGTGGGAAAAAAAAGGGAAGGGGGGAAGGGGAGGATAAGAACAGAGAAACATACAGAATGGGGTTGATGTAGGTAAATAGAAAAAGCGGGGGGAGAAGTGAAGGAAAGTCATAACAAGAAAGAATAGAGAATAGTAGGGACCGCTACTCACCTTGGGCCCCTTCAGTCAGCATAAGGCGCGGGTAGAATAGCAGTGATTAGTCTAAGTGGCTAAGCGTTTAATTGGGAAGTAAGATTTATAGTAGTCCGTAGTCCTAAAGTGTGTCCAACAGGCCCAAGTCAATGTGAATTTCTGAATACGATCCTGGGATGTGTGTATCAATTCCTCCATCTCCTCTATCTTAGCAACTCTGATCAACCATTCTCTAGTGGTTGGGATATCTGTTGATCGCCAGTGTGTAGGAATGCAAAGTCTGGTTGCATTGACCATATGCATGGCCAATGATCTCTGGTAGGGAAGGGTAGTGTGGTGCAAGAGGTATTGAGCAGGATTATCTAACGTGAAAGTGGTAACCCGTGTAATTATGGAGTGAACCTCCCTCTAAAATGGCTGGAGCAAGGCACACTCCCACCAAATGTGGATCATGGATCCTACCACTCCTTTACATCTACAACATGTATTTGGAATTGAAGGAGAGAATTTATGTAAATGTGCTTGAGTTTTATACCACTTCGTAATGATTTTGTATTCATTTTCCTGTATTGCTACGTTCATTGATCCTTTGTGAGCGAGTGTATAAATGGATTTCCAGTCATTATCCTAAAGTGTCATTTACAGATCTTTTTCCCAAAAGATACGTGCAGTCTGCGTCGAGGATGGGACAGAGTAGTCTTGCAATAAAGCGTATATATATATGAAATGAGATGTTGTTGGGGTGGGTGTGGAGCGTGAGCATAATGCTTCAAATGGCGTAAGCTGCCTATGCCATGTGAAATTTAAATCTTTATAGGTGAGGAAATGAGGAAGTTGTTTGAAAGACCAGAAAGGGATAGTGTTGGTGTGCGATTCAGAAACCAGTTCTTCATAAGATCATCTATGGCCTTTGTGAAAGAAGTGACAAGCCAAAACTTCCTCATGTGGCCATTCCAAATGTAGGAACGTGTTAGATTCTCCCTGAGGGAAGTCAGCGTTACCTCTCAAAGAGGTCAATGGGCCTGGTTGTGAGGATAGATTAGAGAGAGTGACTGCTTTCCTAAAGGCCGATAGCGAGGGGTTGATGAACGGATGTATCTTCAGGGTCAGGGGCCAGAATTGTGGTGAAATCCAAGGAAGTGAGTGAACCGGGGTTTGCCAGAGGGAGTTCTCCAGCATCACCCATGCTTTTCCTAGTTTGTGAAGATGGCAGGCCAGGTAATACTTGTAGAGGTCTGGTAGACCAATTCCTCCTACAGCTTTGGGGCATGTCAGTCGTGAGTATTTAATTCTTGGGGCTGTGTTCTTCCATATGAAGTTTGTACAGGCCTTTTTATATGCCCCAAAAAAAGAAGGGGGTAGGTGAGTTGGGATTGCCTGCATTAGATACATCCATCATAATGAGGGCCGAGCGACCAAACCAGGAAACATTGAGGTTAGCCCATTCTTTGAGATAAGAAAGTAAGAAGTTCTGACTATAAAGATTTGAAATTGTCCAAGTGATTTGAATGCCTAAATAGGTAATGGCTTCTTTTTGCCATTGAAAAGGGAAAGATTGTTAGCAGTGAGTAACTTCCTGAAGGGCCAATGTTACATTCAGGGCGTGCGATTTAGAAGTGAGATACGATAGCTCACCAAAGTGTTTGATGTCTTTCAAAAGGTTAGGTAGTGATACCCGCGGCGTTTGCAAGGAAAGCAAGATGTCATCGGCAAAGACGCTACTTTAAACTCTCTGTGGCCAATGGAGATTCCTTTGATGTCCGTATTGGACTGTAGTCTATCCAGGAGGGGCTCTAGGATAAACAAATGTTTTACCTTGCCCGGCTCCCCACTGTGGTGCCTTTTCAAGATGGTGTAATCCAAATCTTGCTAAAAAGATACTCACCATTTCCTAAGATCTTTTTGGCAGGGGAATAACATCAACCCCTGCACCATGGAAGAGTGAGATTTATTTGCAAAAGGGAGGTGGGTTAACAAAAAACAGACATTCCATGCTTTTATATAGAAGGAGAAGAATTATCCCTGTTTGAATTCCTGGGTATCCCTAACAAATTACTCATATCCTCTCCTTTTTTATCATTGTCAAAGCTTTATTGCCTAGTTTATCTTGCTAACAATCTGAAGGTTAACTGCTTTATGCCCTCTAGGGTCTTTTCTTAATGGAATACTAGACTTATGGTTAGGACATGCAAAGTTTGAGAGTTCAGAGCTCCCAGCTCAGCTGTGACCAGCACATTGTTTTGATATACCGTATTTTTTCGGACTATAAGACGCACTTTTTTCACCCAAATATATGGGGGAAAAAGTCTCTGCGTCTTATAGTCCGAATATGAAAAGTACAGCCCCCCCCGTCAGCGCCGTTTAACATACCGTATAGCAGGCAGGCAGCCGAGCCATGAGCGGGCTCACTGCGACACGGCGGATTGCAGCGGCATAGACGGACTGTGTACGGTAATGGCGGCATGTCTGCATGGGAAGTGGGCTATGGAGAAGAAGTCCCAGGATGCATTGC
Source organism: Rana kukunoris (assembly GCA_029574335.1). Taxonomy (NCBI): domain Eukaryota; kingdom Metazoa; phylum Chordata; class Amphibia; order Anura; family Ranidae; genus Rana; species Rana kukunoris. The sequence goes on along the minus strand of CM056051.1, from coordinate 170,270,773 downwards.
GCCATGTTCAGTGCACGGAGCTACGCCCACATAGCATCACCACGTATTGCTCCGTGCACTCAGTGATCTGCTGAGTCAGCTGACCCCTAAGTCAGCTGACCATATTAGTGTAAAATCATTGGTTGCTTCCTCACATTGACATCTGTAACCCATACGGAATACAGTACAGTGGCATTTATAAAAAAAATGGATTTTACAGTAATAAGGAACTTACAGTTACTGGTAACACTGAACAGGTTCCCAGCTCAGCCATGATTGATTCATGGTTGAAATATAATTTTGTTATAGTTTATTAAATATTTCAGTACATATTTGGGTCAGGATCTTTTTTTCAGCGTCTTTTGGTCAGGTGCGTCTTATGGTCTGAAAAATACGGTAATTGTTAAACTTGATTTCCAGCTTTACAATCACTTTAAATAGTTTGGGCCAAACTGGGGGTAGATTATGCCATGATTTCTGCCTCAGCCAACCAAATGAAGCTGCTCATGAATGTCTGAGCACTGCTCAGCCCGGCTGCAGAAAAGGATGTTTGCATCCCACAGCTGGAACACAAGACTGTATGTTCTATGTATCCAAGGCTACATATAGTTTATATAGCGCCTCCAGCAGGTGCACTTGTTAATGTAGGAAGTAGGAACTATTAAAAGTGACAGTAAACCTAAAAATAAGCTTGATCGTTATATTAAAAGCTATTATTATTTTTGTATTATTAAAATGCAAATGAGGTTATATTTTCCAGCTCTGTGCAATGACATTGCATCTGTGCCACTCTATTGCACAGGGTGACCCCTTACCTCCAATTTGTTGGTCCCCTACTGGTGCTGTCTGCTCCTTCTTCCTGTGACCCCATAGCAAGCTGAGTGCTATGATGTACCTGTGGTGGCACTCTCCTAAGTCGGGCTGTGTAAGTCCCTAAACAACACAGCACTGGTAAGCCTCACCCACTCCCTTCTAACAGGAGTTTGACTGACAGCTTCCGCTGTTTCCTGTGTCTTCTGTGAGACCAGAAAGTTATTGGACCAGTGCTGTAGATGGAACAGCGCTAGATCAGTGAGAGAAGCCAGGTAAGTTTTTAGGGACAGGGAAGTGTAAGAGCTAATGGCATTTGGAGTTATAAGGTATTTTGACGTTATGTAGAAATACATATGGTGATTCAATCCAATAAACCCGTGGCCTAACCTATTCCAGCATAATTGGCTTCTCAGCCTTTATTGGCTGAGGCCTTGATGTTCTTAAAGTCAAATGTTTGCTGCATGCCTATGCATACCAGGAGAAAAATATTATACCGCAACTTATAAGCACCAAACTGTTCTCATCAGCTGTTGTTGCAGAACACCTATACATAAAACAGAAATAAGCATACCTAAAGTTTAACTACACTGCATCTGAGCACTACAAGCCAAAAACGCTATTTGATTTATTTTTAATATTTAAAAAAATTCACCCATCCATCGCATGTCTCCTTGCTTTATTTTGCTGAGAAATCATCCTAAAAACACACCTTAGCATTTCTGGCTGTGGCCATTTTGAGTAAGGGCAGGTGACTCATGTAGCATTTACTTCCTGGAATGCATCTGCCCTTAGTTTATGCATGCAGACCAGGAGGGTGTTCTTAGATGAGAAAACCCCTCCTCCCCTCTTGAATACTCCTGGGATGCATGACATCATTTGCCTAGGCAACAAGCCAGGAAGTAACAGTAGAAATGTAAAAAAAAAAAGTTCAAGACAAATAAATATGATATACTTTCCTATCCAATTACTAATGCTAACAGCATAAGTAATGAAAATATTGAATGTTGAATGAGAGACTGAAGTTCCACTTTAAATAAGTGTACCAAATAAATAATTGCATTTTTTTCCTTGTCAAAACATCTTTATTTGGGTAAACAAGAAAGTTGTACAGATGCAATAAATGAAGGATTATACAATAAGGAGCAACATTGGAGATTCCTTAATGGTTAGCGCGGGAGCTGTTTCTCCCGAAAGAGTCATATTACGTTTGGATCTGTGTTGCGTTCAAGGTTGCAGTAATTGGTTACGAAGTCAGGAGACTTAGCATGTTTTTTGCTAGTTAAAGAGATCGAACAGGACTCGGGGTGTTGACTTGAAATGGAGCAAGGTTACATGCAGGTTTGGAATCTCCAATGTCTAACATGTTACATCAATATAAATGTATATATCTATTAGCAAATTTAAGAAAACAAAATTTGGGTTAGGGAAGGGAAGGAGGTGGGGAGGGGGTGGGGGTGGGGGGGAGAGCGTCTGCAGGAATGGTCGGAGATTCCCTGTCAAAGAGGTATTTACAAAGGATGGAGCATTACATTGGCTGGGCTACCACGGCAGAAGTACATCATTATTAAAATCACCAGGGATTGCGTAAGCAGACCAGGGATGCCATATCTTCTCAAACTTGGCGGTGGTGTCCGTATCCATTGCCATCATTTTGGCATGGGTCATCGCACAGTTCATTCTCCTTTCCACTTCGCAGAGTGGGAGATTGGGTGATTTCCAGGCCTTTGCTAAGGTCTGTTTTGCGGCTGTGAGCAGCTGAAGTATTAACTTAAATTGTGTGTGCGACAGATTAGTCGGCTTGAGATTCAGTAATGCAATTTTGGGGTCTGGGGGGATGTTCTTTTTTGTGAGCATGTTCATTATGTGGAAGATTTCCTTCCAAAATAACTGTGCTTTTGGGCATGTCCACCATATGTGAAGATATGTCCCTGGGGCCGAGCAACCCCTGAAACATTCTCCAGGGTAGTCTTTGGTAAATTTAGCTATCCTGGCTGGCACTAAGTACCACCTGGTTAGTACCTTGTAATTGGTCTCGATTGCTAGTTCGTTCCGAGAAGCGGACCTGGTGTTGTTCCATATTTGTTTCCATTCGGAAGGTTCCAACTCTATTCCCAGGTCCTCTTCCCATTTACGAACATACAGAAGTTTCCCGGGGATAGTGGAGGAGAGCAGGTGGGAGTATAATACTGATATTTTACCTCTGGCGTGTGGCTCATTTTTGCAGTAATTTTCAAAACTAGTTATACGGAGAGGTGATGGTGAAGCGTCAATAAACGGTTTGAAGAAGTTTTTGATTTGTAGGTACCTGAACAGTTCAGAAGGTGGTATACCATACTTTTCTTGGATAGTTGGGAAGGACAAGACGGAGGCGGAATCAATAAAATTGTGCAAACAGGTGCAATTTCTTAACGACCATTCCTTGAAGGAGTTGGGGTAGACCCAAGCTGGGTAGAATGCAGGGTTTTTGTGAAACGACAGCAGTGGGGTGTGTGGGGATAGTAGGGAGTTTTTGATCTTTATTCTATCCCAAAGGGAGAGCAAGTGTTTTGTGATGGGGTTACTTATATGTTTACGTGACTTGGCGGGGACCCAAAGTATGTTGGATATTGGGGTAGGATCGCTATCGACGGCTTCGATTGAAACCCATATGGGTGGTTCCTGGGTAGCGTGGTAGTTTGTCATAGTCGCTAGTTGCGCTGCCCTGTAGTAATTAGTGATATTGGGGTAGCCCAACCCACCATTGGCTTTGGGAAGGTGCATAGTTTGAGGTTTTATTCTAGGTCTGCTGTTTTTCCAGATAAAGTTGGACATTTTCTTTTGCGTCATTCTTAGGTAGTGCGAAGGGATGGGGATAGGGAGCACTCTAAAAAGGTAAAGGAGTTTAGGGAGTATCGTCATTTTGACGGCATTGAGCCTTCCTAGCCAGGACAGAGGGAGGTGAGACCATGAGTTTAAGAGGGCTGATAGGTGTTTTAGTAGTGCGGGGTAGTTGGGCGAAAATAAATCAGACAGTGTTGCCGTGAGGCGTACTCCTAGGTAGGGGATATTCTTTTCTGTCCAAACAAAGGGTAAGCCATGCTTGGCAGCTTTTAGTTCAGTGTCTGAGAGTGAGATATTAAGAGCGAGGCATTTTTTGGGGTTGATGACCAGGCCTGAGAAAGATGCAAACTTGTTTAAGATTGGGATTAGGTTGGGGCCCGTTACTTGGGGAGATGAGAGGAACAGGAGAATGTCATCTGCGAATAGGCACAATTTATGTTTATAGCCACCTACCTCTATACCTAGGATTGTTGGGTCTGACCTAATTTTTTGCGCCAGAGGCTCGATAAGGAGGGCAAATAGTAGCGGGGAGAGTGGGCAACCCTGTCTAGTTCCTTTGCTAATGGTGAAGGTTTCTGACTTGTATCCCGCGTACTTAACGTAGGCCTTCGGTTTGTTGTAGAGCTCTGTGACCCATGTCATAAAGTTGGGGCCAAAGCCCCAGTTCTGTAGTGCGTATCCCAGGTATGACCATGATACGGAGTCGAATGCCTGCTTGATATCTAAAGAAAGAAAGCAAGCAGGTATTCCCCTTTTCTTTGCAAAGTGAGCTAAAAGATTTGCCCTCCTTATATTGTCTCCTGCTTGACGGTTAGGCATGAAGCCTACTTGGTCACGGTGTATTAGAGTTCCAATTATTTTGTTTAAGCGGGTTGCTAGTATTTTGCCTAGTAGTTTTATGTCTATGTTTAGCATGGATATTGGACGGTAGTTCTCGCTGAGGGTCGAATCGGTGTGTTGTTTGGGAATCATACAAATGGTAGCTAGAAGGGATTCCTGTCTAAAGGATTTATGCTTTAGGAGGTCATTGAAGGCTTCGGCCAGTCTTGGGGAGATGAGTTCGACAAAGGATTTATAATATTGGGCTGAGAACCCGTCAGGGCCCGGTCTTTTGTTGAGTTTTAATTCTTTAATAGCTTCTACTACGTCGTTCGTGGAGATTGGTTTGTCTAGGTGATTTTTCTGGGATTCTGTCAGGCGGGGGAGCTGGAATTGTGAAAAGAAGGAGTCAGCCTCTGTTCCATTAAATGTGTTTGTTTCTGAGTATATCTTTTTCAGATGGGAGCTAAATTTCTGAACTATTTTATAGGGGTTACTAGAAGTGACATTGTTCGCTACTTTCAGTTTGATGGGGGTATACGTTTTGTTGATGGAGTTGAGTGCTCTGGCTAAGTAGGTCCCTGACTTGTTGGCCCTTTTGTAAAAGGTATGTTTGGATCTATTCAGGGTCTTATTTGCTGATTCTGTGAGGAATAGATCATACTCCAAACGAGCTTTGTCTAAGCGGTTTTTAGAGGAAGGGGAATGATCATTTTGGAAGGCCAGGAAGGCTGTGTTGAATTCGGTTTCAAGGGTCTTTGCCATCTGAATTCGTTTTTTTTTAAGGATCCCCATTTGCCTTTGGAGTGCGCCCCTCAGAACTGGCTTGTGGGCTTCCCAAAGAGTGAGGGCCGAGATTTCGGGGTTCATGTTAAATTTTAGGTATTCCTGGAGAGTTTGTTTAATTTCTTGGCTGTGAGTTGGGTGTTTGAGTAAAATTTCTGGTAGGTACCAGGTAGGGTCCTGTTTTTTGGGGATAGTAGATGCAATCGTTGTGCAGACCGCATTGTGGTCCGACCAAGGGATAGGGATGATAGTTGAGTTGACGACTTCAGGCAGCATACCTATAGTTAGGAATATATGGTCAATGCGGCTTAAAGAATGGTGGGGGTTGGAGTAGTAAGTATAGATACGTTTTGCTGGGTTCATTTCTCTCCATGTATCTGCTAGACTATATTTGGCGAGAAGTTTGGGGAGTGTCCATTTGGCGTGATGCTTTGGTTGGATATAAGGTGATCTGTCTAAAAATGGGAGCAGTACTTGGTTTGAGTCTCCGCATATCAGTAGGGACCCCAGTTTGTGAATTGTGATGGTTTGAAAGAGATGGGACATAAATGGCATAGGGTTTGTATTTGGAGCGTAATAGGACACCACTGTAACCGCGGTGTCTAAGATGGATCCTGTCAAGATGAGATAGCGGCCTTCGGGGTCTTTTATTTCAGATAGAAGGGTGAATGGAGTGGTTCGGTGGAAAGCAATTAAGGTGCCTCGTTTCTTGGAGGATGCTGAGGCTGTATACACTTGCGGGTAAGTCGCACTGAAGTGCTTGGGGGTAGAGTTCGGGGTGAAGTGGGTTTCTTGTAAGCACACTACGTGGGCTTTTTTAGCCTGGAAAAGCCTGAATGCTTTTGTACGCTTTTGTGGGATATTCAAACCTTGTACGTTGAGTGTCAATATGTTCAAGGGTGCCATGGTAGCCAAACCAATATACTCTTCTTACCGTGGTTCAGTGAAGGGAGTTTTCCCAGACCATTCCATGCAGACAGGAGGGGAGGGTGGGAGGGGGGGAGGTTCAGAACTTCAACCTTGAAAAAAAAGTAAAAAACAATACATATTATTGCACGCATAAACATCAGAATACAGAAAAAGTGTACAATGTTTGCCCGAGGTGGGGGAGAAGGTCCCCCGCCCAGGGAAAAGGGGCCTTCGTCAAGTCCCCAGATAATAGCCTGGGGGCCGGAGGTGGGCCTAGTGGGACGCGTGTTCGCCCAGAATCAGAAAGCCGCTTACTAAAATGTGAAAAATCGCACCTCTGGGGGTGCACAAGCTCCCATTTGATCGCATAATAAGACTTAGGTTAGGTTTGTTAACATTTTAGGGCGCTTAGGGGTGGTAGGGGCCAGAGAGGGAGGGCTAGCGATCATGTTTGGGGATAGGGGGTTGGGGACTCCCTGAGTAGCCCCATGAGTGATTGGCGGGGCAGACTATGTGTCAAAAAAGGTACTTGGGGTCAGGGCCTATGCTGGCTGGGATGTAGATAGCCTGATTCGTGTGTAGAGAATTTGTTGAGGAAGGGGTGCAGGTGTTAAGGGATGGGTGTTGAGGGATGGGACCTGTGATAGGGGTGAGGGCACCTGCATTTTCCTGAGTCAGGGCTTAGTGGGTGAACAGTTCAATTGTGGGGTTGGGAGAGGGAGGCCCTGTTGTATTGTGGGGGGCATAAAGTGGTGTGTGGTGTGTGAGGTGCCAGTATGACCATTTCCACCTGATGCTATGTCCAGGAGGGAAGGGGGAAAGGGAGATTTCCAGAAAGGTGTGGTAAAGAGAACATAGTCCAGCTAGCACGCTTTTGGCCTATGGGGGTGAGGGCAGAATAGTTGTTGCTTGGGGATTCAGTCCATGGAATCTTCTTGTTCTTGAGGCTGCGGGACAAATCTACCCCGTTTGTTTGACTGGTGTGAGCCATTATTCTGACCCTGATGTGGGGAGTTGTTGCGTGAAGATGCTGATGCTGTTCTTCTGCGGGTGGATGAAGTAGATGCAGGGTTGTCAATTAGCTTGAAGTCCAGAAGAGCCTGGTGCAATTGGTCAGGTGTTCTGCAGGTTATTTTGGTGCCGTGGATCGTGAAGCGCAGAGAGAAGGGGAACCCCCATTGGTACCTGATGTTGCGTTGTTGCAGCTCTGTTAGAAGGGGTTTCATGGCTCTCCTTTTGGCGATGGTTAGCTGTGAAATGTCAGCGAATATTTGATAGCTGTGGCTTTGGAAGGAAAGGGTACCTTTCTCCCTTGCTGCCTCCAGGATCTGCTCTTTGGTTCTGAAAAAGTGAAACTTGGCTATAATGTCTCTGGGGGGACCTTCAGCTTTTTTTGGGGAGAGTGCCCTGTGCACTCTGTCCATCTCTAATCTCTCCACAGGTATACCCGGCAGAAGTTCTTGACACAGTGCCAAAATGGTTGCTTGTAAGTCCAGAATTGATTCCGGTATGCCCCTGAACCTCAAATTGGACCTCCTGGCCCGGTTCTCAAAATCTTCTAGCCTGCTTTGTAGGGTCTGGTTCTCTTCTTTAAGTGCTTCCAGTTCAGTCAGACATTCGTGGGTGTGGGTTTCTATTTCATCTACCTTCTCCTCAAGGACCTCAGTCCGGCTCCCCAATTCTCTGATTTCTTTGGTGAGGTTTGCAGTTATTTGGTCAGATGTGTGTTTCAGGGCTTTTTGGAGCATTTTTTCAAATTGCCTCAGTAAGTCTGAGGGGACTTCCTTCTTGCTAGTGGGGGTTTGAGGAGAGTCATTTGTGTCCTCTTCTTCATTGTCTGAAGCATAGTTCGCCGCTGTAGCCATGTGTGAGGCAGGTTTCACTGTGCGCTTCTGAGTTTTCCCTGAGGGGAGCTTCTCTGAGGTGACTGGCGCCTCTTTTGCAGCGCCTTTGATCCGCTGGGAGCCGCTGCTGAAATTCGATTTAGTTTTGTTCCTTGTGCCTCCCAGCACCATTTTTTCGCGCACCCTTCCTCTCTCACCTCTTAGCGAAAAGTACCCGTTGTTGGTTTCGACGGGAGATCGATATAACTGAAAATATCTGCGGCTTTCTTCCTTCCAGGAGCGGAGCTCTAGTCAGACATGTCTTGCCTGCGTGAGCCCGCGCGCGCGTCCTCAATAATTGCATTTTTTTCAAAGCAATAGTAACACAAACACCTTTTTAAGAACTACCAAAAACTCAGAAGGAATAAAGTCTGCATTATATACAACTATGTCTGCAAAAACGTATTACAAATAAACAAATTTTAGTTTTAGGGAAAAATGACATACATTGATAAATGTGGAACTCCTAATGGAAGAATAAATATTTTATTGAGATATTGCAAGTACCTAGAAGACCATGAATAAAGTTGGCAGACTTTGACCAAACTACTAATGGGTTTTACGGATTACAAAAAGATAAGAGAACACGCAGGGAGAAAGCAATAACTGATAAGAGTATTACTAGAAAACAAATAACTAGGAATGAAGTCAACACAATTTAGACAGCTTCTAATGGATATAGAGGATTACAGCAGTGATACACCTGTAAGTGAATATAAATCGGAAACAAAGGTTTAAAGGACATGTCCGATCCAGTAGAGGGAATAGAGAAGCATTTACTTTGTGATAGAAGGCAGAACAGAGAATATATAAAACTTGAACACTTCTGATACCAATTGCTTTCATGTGGATGAAATTAATAGGTAATTATAGGTGCAATCAGTGACAAGAACAGTTATATATAGGTTATTAGAAGTCACACGGCATGCTTCAGTTTGTGTCATATATAAAAAATAAATAGACTGATAAGGAAGTTAAATACTGTGCACAGGATACGTGATGATTCTGTAGAAAATCATGAAAATAGTGGAAGATGTGTTTTAGTGCTAGCAAATATCCAGAAGTGCCAAGCACTAAATTTCATTACTTCTTGCAATCATTGTTGACACATATGGCTTAGTGTTAGCTCCAGCAGGACATTGCTATCTTCGCCCTGGGGGCTGCATAACTTACCGTATATTTCCAAATAACAAAATAAGGAAGAAAAAAAAAAAAAGAGTACTCTACCTAAACTATAATATGTTAAATTAAAGATAGAATTTAGCTGAAAATTGACAGATAAAGATCTTCATTGCTTCCAGTAGCATTAACAGTGATTTTCCATTTGATTTAAAGGTTATGGCTGAAACTAGATTTCCACTGGACTGGTACTTCAGGTAGCAATTTATAATCGGCTCATCACAAATACAGAGCGGTTCAGAAGTCAGAGCTGCAATTTGTGCAGGATGCTTTGGCAAGAAAAAAAAATGTACTCATAATGGGAGAAAGTTCAGTTACTGATTAATGGTCCCTGGATGTAGGCAGAGATACACGTAACACAGCCTTTGCGAGTAGTTTACTGGAGAAGATAATAGAGTAAAATCCAACAGTTTGAATGTTGCTGATGGTATAAAGGGCTCTGGTGGAACCCTAATACACGCCTGCATTAGACCTTTGTTTTATGTAGCAAATATAAAAAGGTATAAAGTAATCCATGTATGGAGTCATTAAAAAAATGGAGGGGCCCATTTATAATGAAGAGTAGATAATATCTGCCCACTACAGGACACTACAGTTTCTAATCCATCATTTGCCTGCTTTTTTTGTGGCATCTATAAATGTATAATACAATGTGCAGCAGCTTAAATTAGAACTACAGTAAAACTTTGGTTTGAGAGCATTCATGTCACAACTGAGTATAATAAAGAAGAGAGGAGCCTCTATTGCCACGTACACACGATCATTTCATCCGATGAAAACTGACCGGTGGATTATTTCATCAGATATCTGATGAAGCTGACTTTCATCAGTCTTGCCTACACACCATCAGTTAAAAATCCGATTGTGTCCAACGCGGTGACGTAAAACACATTGACGTGCATAGAAAAATTAAGTTCAATGCTTTCGAGCATGCGTCGACTTGATTCTGAGCAAGCATGGATTTTTGACCGATGAATTTCACCACAGACGATCGTTTTTCTCTATCAGTTTTTTAACCATCAGAAAAAAAATTCACCGGTGGGAAAAAAACGATGGGGGCCACACACGATCGGTTTGTCCGATGAAAACGGTCCACCGGACCATTTACATCGGACAAACCGATCGTGTGTACAGGGCATAAGTATAGCAATATGGTTACATTTAATGAAGGTACAATATTTACCAATTTATTGCTACACTTAGGCCTTGTACACACGAGGGAATGTATCCGGTCAGAAACATCCGACGGATATTTCCCAGCGGATAAGGCAAATTTGTCCGTTGGTCTGATGAGCGTACACACCATCGGACCGAAATCCCAGCGGACCAGAACGCGGGCACGTAAACCACGTACGACGTCACTATAAAGGGGAATGACGAAGCCATTGGCGCCGCCCCTCTGTTCCGCTTCTGCTATTTCCGTGTTAGCGAAGGTTTGGTTAGAGCTGATTCGTGCTTTTCAGTCTCTGCGCTTAACAGGTCGTATTTTCAGGTTCAGTGTGTGCTTGTGGGCTCGTATTTGTCATTCAGTGTCGCCGTACGCGGCGTTTCTGCTTTGCAGTGCCGTCCTGTACGGTCGTATCTGTTTGACGTGCGATCTTTGCAGGTCTTGCTGGATTTGGGTGTGCTTTCTGTTTGAGTGTGTTCTTGACTGACCAGCCGGCCGGTTTGAAGCCATGATGGAGCAGCAGCGCAACTTTTCACGAGTTCGTGCTGTTTATGGGTTTTGTTCTGGAGTCTGTGTGCATTCCAGTGATTTGGACAGGAACAGTAGGAGGAGGAGTTCCTGGGCCAAGAATTGGTTGCGGCAGCGTAATCGATTCTCTCATATGTCTCTGCTTAGGGGAGATCCGGGAGAATAATCCTGATGACTTCAGGAACTTTCTCCGTATGACGGACCCCGTTTTCCACCGTCTGCTGGATCTCCTGTCCCCCTATATCACGAGGCAGGACACTGTGATGCGCCAAGCCATTCCGGCTGAGCAGAGGCTTATTGCCACGTTGCGGTACCTGGCGACTGGGAGGAGCCTACAGGACCTCAAGTTCTCAACAGGCATCTCTCCCCAGGCGCTTGGGATCATCATACCGGAGACGTGTTCTGCCATCATACAAGTCATGCAGGAGGAGTTTATTAAGGTAAGTTTCCTCCTTTAACATCACAATCTGTGTCTTTAATAATGTTTGCATATTTTTCTCACCTTTTTGTGTTGGTTTTCCTAGTCGCCATGATTGTAATATGCTGTGTGCTTAATGTTCCCTTTTCTCCCCATGCATGTTGTTAAGCTTTCCAGGTTAATGTGGTTTGGCCTACCTGCATATTTTTTCCTTCAACACTACTAACCTGTCCAGCATCATCTCCTAGGGACAAAAACACCTTTTTTTTTGGTGTCCTGCTCCATTGTAGTTCAACTCCCTCCCCCTAAAAAAGTGTATTGCCCCATCAGCGGGATGTGGAGTCTGATAATAATTGGCTCTAGATTTGTTGCCCTAAATACTCTCTATACACTAATTTTTAGAAATGTTAATACCGTGATGTTGCAGAATGTTGTTTTTTTACTAGTGTTTGCAATGTTGTTTATGTGCCAAAGTGCTAATTTGTTTTTTGCTTTTGTCCCCACAGTTTCCCTCCACGCCACAGGAATGGCAGACTGTGGCTGCCCACTTTGCCCAGCGTTGTGATTTTCCAAACTGCACAGGGGCAATTGATGGGAAGCACGTCCGCATAGTGCCGCCACCTCTTTCGGGCTCGTACTATTATAACTACAAAGGTTTTCATAGTATCGTGTTGATGGCGGTGGTGTCGGCAGACTACGAATTTTTGTATGTGGACGTGGGGAAGAATGGCCGGCTGTCTGATGGGGGAGTGTTCGCGCGGACCGAATTTTACAGGCGTCTACAAACTGGTGGTCTTGAACTGCCACCGGATGAAGACAATGTGGAAGGACTTCCGTTTGTTTTTTTAGCGGACGAGGCTTTTGGGCTTGGACCTCACCTCATGCGGCCTTTTCCCCAGAGGACCCTCACCCCGGAGAGGAGGGTCTTCAATTTCTGGCTGGCCAGGGCCCGGAGGGTAGTCGAGAATGCCTTTGGGATACTCGCCAGCCGGTTCCGCCTGTTCCAGACAGCGATACATCTGGCGGAATATAAATTTAACTCTGTTATTTTGGCCTGCTGCATATTGCATAATTTTTTACGCAGGCATTCCCAGACGTACCTACCCAACATCGGTGCTGAGGCAGGACTACCCTCAGATACCCTTCCTGGGCTGGACACTGGTCGCGCTGGCTCGGTCACCCAATCTGCTCGTGAGGTACGCGACAAATATGTTGAGTACTTTATGGGTCGGGGGGCCATAGCTATGCCAGAATAATATTTCTTTATAATTCGGCCCCCAAAATAAAGAAATATTACCAAGAAATAATAAATAATTCGACCATTGGACTTTATAAAGTTGTTTGTCATTATTGCTTTTTCTCTTTTGATCTGTCTTCCAGGTTCTGAAACTAGTGCATTTCTTGTGCCCAATTTAGTTAGCAGGTTTTAGTAAATACACACAATTGCACATTCTAGTCACTCTTCTACAAACTGGGTATTGAGGTTAGAAATAAGAAGCCACTGGTGTGTGTGTTTTTAAAAGGTTTTTTTATTTCTTTTTTATTTACGTAAATCTTTGTCTTTTCTTTGAAAAATTGGTTTAGAAAGTATTTATTTATTCAAAAAATATTTTGTGGTTTTGACAAACATATATAACAATCAAACTTACAAAGTTCAACCTTTTATTTGGCATAACAAACCCAGAAACATGGTCTTAGGTCACGCCGGAATCCCCCAAAATTTGAGGATGCACACATGCTGTGTGTGTGATGGGCCAAATGGTGATTTTTCACATGAGATCCCATGCGAAATGTTCACATGTGCTATCTGCCATCATGGGTGATCAATGTATGTGCTTTGTGGGTGCAACCCCTTTCTGTCACCTACTTGATAAGTAAGGAAGGGGTTGCACCCACAAAGCACATACAATTGATGTCCTGTGATGGCAGATCGCACATGTGAACACACATTGGGGTTTATTTACTAAACAGTCCAAACTCCGGCTTATTTGTGCATATAAGCCAATCAGCTTCTAAATTAAGCTTAGTCAATTAAGACTTCGCATCCAAACATGGAAGATGATTGTTTTATATGCCAAGTGATGCTGCTTTTGCACCTTATAGCTTTAGTAAATAAACCCGTGTGTGTGTGTGTGTGCATCCTCAAATTTTGGGGGATATGAAACGAACATTATACAACATCTTTGAGAGTGGGGTGGTTAGGGGTGAGGGCAGAGGGGGCAGGGGGGGGGCAGCTGGGGGGGATAGTCTTCTATATACGTCCCAAAATATCTAGCATGTTTTTGAAGTTTTGGTCCATCACCACCATCCTTTCCCTCATATTGGCCAGATCGGTGCTGCACTCCATTATCTGCTGTATTAGGATTTGTGCACTTGCACGAGAAAAAATAAGAGCGACAGATGTGCTAATCCCATCTTCATCCCCTAAAAATGCCAAAGGAAAAACACAACATTGTAAGTAAGTAAGGTGCAGGCCTATCTACATCTCTTTTTCCCTGCAAAGCTGGGGTGTCACTGACCTGTTGTACTGACAAGTTCAACATCTTCTACAACTTCTCCTTCTTCTTCAACTTCTCCTTCCTCCACCAATCCGCCTTCCTCCTCCAATCCGCCTTCCTCCACCAATCCGCCTTCCTCCACCAATCCGCCAAATTCCACAAAACCGCCTTCCTCCACCAATCCGCCTTCCTCCACCAATCCGCCTTCCTCCTCCAATCCGCCTTCCTCCTCTCTCCCTTCCTCCTCTCTCCCTTCCTCCTCTCCTTCTTCATCATCCTCCTGCTCAACAATTTTTTCGGGCCATTTGGGAGACGAGTGTGGGCCTCCCTGACTCCTCATAGCGCTGTCCTCTTCTGTCCCCTAAAAACAACAAAAAATAAGGAAACTCATCAGCAAACAGATCTTTTTGGAGGGACTAATTTGCAAACATTGCTTAGAAGTGGCGTTACAATTCTAGTTTTGGCCTTATTACAGCAAAAACCATGTTTTTTTTTTTTTTGGTAGATGACTTCTCCCTAGCTGTGATATAATGAGGCTTTTTGGTGAAGTGACACACATGGCTGGCCTCCTGAATAAGTAGTTTTTGGAGTCCCTTCTCCAAAAGTCCAAATTACTATTTTATGGGGGGAGACAGGTTCTCAAAATTACAGATGTCAAAACAGGTGCCTATTAGGTTATCACATCACTGTGTGAATTAATTAATCCAGTTTGCCTTTTTAAATCAACTTAGTTTGCACAAACACATCATATTTTCCACATTGTTTCTAGAAACGATGTTTTTCACCAAATAGCCACGTCCAGGTGTGATGTTCCTGGACCCGCGGATTGAGGATAAACTATGTGATGGAACGATGTTGACTACGATCGTGGCAAGTCGTCGGATTTATATTAGACAAACATTACTAAATTTACAATGCAGGGTTTCAAAAATACAAGGAGGCCAACGAGGCAGATGGCGAAATAGACATGGCAAAACATTTTATCCAAAAATAGGCACTCCAAAGACATTTTAAAGTACTTACTTTTTTCAATGATTTTCTTTATTTTGCGATACTGCTCTGGCTCGCGCAGTTTTAAGTCGGACCAGCGTTTCCGGAGCTGCTCTTTGGACCTGGTGACCCCAAACATCTCATAAAGTTTCCTCGCTGCCTTATCCATAATTTTGGACTTCCTCCGGTTAGGGGTGCTGTATGGGCCATGCTCACCATCATAGTCCTTCCGTCGCAGGATGGACACCAACTCTACCATCTCTTGTAGAGACATGTTTGTGGCCTTGTAACGTTTTGGCCTGGATCTGGACGTTCCGGCCTCTGTCCCTTCCTGATCCCGATCAGAGCCTAATGTGTGCTCGTGTGACATCGCCATATTTTCCAATCAACGTTGCATATGGGCGTGGAAAACAGGAATTGGTACATCATGGGCGGAGACGAGGGCGGCGTTTCTTGATTGCGTGGGGATATAATGGAAACAACGTGATTACGTAGGTTATGCGGAGATTACTCGAGCGGAAACGAGGAGAGAGAGAGACAAAGGTAAATGAAAACATCGGATCAGAGGCCTATAATTTGAACAGCCATGGGGGATGGGGCTTTTCAATGTTGTTTGCACCCTTTTTGTGCTACTGTTATTTATGTATTTTGGGGCCCATCATAAAATTTTGAGAGCCAAGTGCTTGTACACATCACTTCATCAAGATATATGTAGAGAATGCTCTATCCTCTTTATTTGGATTTTAGAGTATGCAGTCAGATCATGCAAGTATTGTTGTGTGTTGGTTGGACAGAGATAAGTAGGTAGTGTTTTCTGCCATCAATGCTGAGGGCCATGATAGCTACACATGAACTAGGGCCTTGAGATGATTGCTAGCATTCATATTCATGGTGGATGTGTTCTTAACTACATGCTACAACTTGCAAAATGGGCTCTGAATGACAACTTTTTGGGGGGTACAACAATGCAGCAGAGCTGGCCAGCTATGTAGCAGCAGAAGACACTGTGTTTGTATAATGTTGATGCTCTAAAATGAATGAATGCGCACATATTTTAAGAATGTCAAAGCTGAGCCTTTTTAAAGTTGTGCTTTGTTTTTGATTGTCATTTTCTATTCTAGACATTACTATTGAAGCTACATCTAGGAGCTGACAAAAGAATGGATTTGCTGAAAGGGAAGGAGGCAACAATGGAACTAATAACCCGATATCGGGATATGCCCCTTCTTTGGGACACCAGGCACACACATTATTTGGACACTGGGAAGAGAGAGGCAGCACTTGATGAGATTGCTACATACCTGCACACTTGGGTGCCAAGTTGCACAGGCGACATGGTTAAGGAAAAATGTAGTAACCTCAGGAGAAGCTACAGGAATGTATATAAAAAACGGAAATATCCAAAATCAGGATCAGCAGCAGCTAAGACAAAGGAACCCAAGCTCTGGTACTACAAAGAGCTCAGTTTTTTGAATGATGAACTGGATGGCAGGGCTTCGGATTCAACACTACCTTGCAGCCTTCCTCCCAGCGGAACTTCCCCGGATCCCAGGAGCCCTGCAGAATGTGAAGCGGGGCTGGCTGACATGGAGCCAGATCTGGCCATCTTCAGTGAGGTCTAGTATTTTCAAAAATATTTTTGTGCTGCTATTTATTTTGAATTAGTGAGTTGATCTTGTAAACAAAAAACAAACAGGGATGCCAAATGCAGGGGTCAGAAGGACAGTCTGTTTAATTTAAAAAAATACTAACTAAAACAGTCTAGAGAAAGAAAATGTGTGTGATTGATTGTGCAAAAAAATAAAACATGTTGCCTTTTTTATCCACAGGAAGAAGAGACCAGCCAGGAGGTGGCAGCTCCTGAGGCCCATGTCAGCCAGGCGGAAGGGGGGAGTGGCAGCCAGGAGGAGGCCGGCCCAAGTGAGGTGCAGCAGGTCCCCAGGCCCAGGCTGAGCACCATCAGCCAAGTTCCTCCCCTCCAGATGAGGCCACCAGCTGCAAGGAGGCGCAGGAGGGAGGTGCACGATGAAAGCCTTCAGGTCATCCGGGAGGCTGCGGAAATCATGAGGGCCCCCCTCAACCCCACGGAATGTTATAGTGCATTTGTGGCCAATGAGCTCAACCAAGGGGGGGAGGAGCAAAAAAGCCTGGCCAAGGACATTATTAATCAGGTCCTGGCCAGGATGAAAAGGGACAAGCTGAGCAGGGACACTGTGCTGTGTGACCCGGCCTGGCCTGCTCCCCAACATCATCATCCTCCTCCTGCTGCCACATCACCCCCACCTGCAAGGGTCCGTGGACGGACTCGTGGAAGTTTCGCTGGAAGGAAGTCTGCAAAGAAGTCGAGAAGATGATTCCCTGCCATCCAGTTGATTGTCCAAAAAACTGAGCTCGTTGTAGTAGCACAGCTTGGGTTCCTTTGTTCATGTGCTGCTGATCCTGATTTTTGTTATTGACTCCTGAGGTTACTAAATTTTTCCTTAATCATGTTGTAATTCCCAAGTATGCATGTATGTTGCAATCTCATCAAGTGCTGCCGTTCTGGTGATTTCGAATTTATTTTTTGGCCGGAAATAAATGGCTTTTGTATTTACTTTCAAACCTTGTCTATTGTGTTTTATACTGTGGTGAGTAAGCATCAGACATTTGTAAAAGAAAATGTGTCATTTGCAAAGGGCACAAACTCCTTGGGGGGGGGGAACCTTTTCTGTTAGAACTTGGTAAACCCAAAAGAAGCATAAAATGTTAAAAAAAATTATAAATACTCCAAAATAAAGTAAAAAATAAAGGACAAGACAACTAAATTACATAAGTTGCGGAAAAAAAGGGAAATTTTAATAAAAACAAAACAAAAACATGGTGAAACAAGAAAAAAAAAATATTTTTGAAAGATTCAAAAACCGTTAAATCCAACTGTAAAAAAAAAAAAAAAAATAATAAAAACAAATGATACGCTCAACATGAAGTCCAAATAGACATACTAAAAATGTGGAGAACAGAAACAAATGTGGGGACATCTGGCTAGCAAACTGTGTCAAATAGAAAAAACACTAATGAAAATGCAAGCTAGCAGTATGTGACATCTGGACAAAATTGCATCAGCAAGACAACGGGTTTCTTCTAGCAAGAGAAGAAAGAACAAAAAAACGATATAAACGGAACACTATATAGAGAGTTTAGGTGACGAATGTGCCAGGTCCCAAACAAACGCGAGTTTTACCTGAACGATCCTGCTCCCGTCCCATCGTTTTGACTGAGCATGCGCAGGTTTTTGGTCCGAGGCTTTTGTGTACTAACGAGCGGACATATCCGACGGACATGTGTCCGGCGGAAAAATTTCAAAGCATGCTTTGAAATTTTTCCGCTGGAAAAATCTGGCCAAAACGGTCCATTTGCCCATACAGACGACCGGATTTTTCGGGTGAAATGGTCCGTCGGACCAGTTTCAGGGGATTTATTCCCTCGTGTGTACAAGGCCTTAGAGGTGCCTCTCTTCTCTTTTATACCCTGTAAACAAAATGCTTTGATATAAGTGCTTTGGATTACAAGCATGTTTCTGGAACGAATTATGTTCGCAAACCAAGGTTTTACTGTATAGGCAAAACTTGTTTTTTCATTTTGGATAGAGCAAGGGAGTGTTATAACCCCAGTCAGTTTTTTTTTTTTGCCACCTGTGTCCCATTGCAGAGATTTCCCTTTACTTCCTGGGCCATAGCCAAACAGCAAGTAAGAGAAAATCCCTGCAAATTAAGAGAAATCCTTGGGGACACCAGGTCACCAGAACTAGTGTCCTCATTGGAAGATTTCCCCTCTATTACTTTTCTGTGGACAACCTAAAATTTGGGATTTTCTTTTGCTTTCACTTTCAATGATAATGGTAAACATGACAAATAAAGAGGATAAATCTCGTTAACGGGGGCACAGACAGCAATAAAACTTGACAGGTGTTCTAATAACTCTCCACTCTATCAAAAACCAAAATAGTTATAGTTTAAAGTGATATTAAAGTCAAAATAAAATAAAAAAATAATAAAAAACATGTTATACTTACCTGCTCCATGGAGTGGTTTTCCATAGAGCAGCCCCAATCCTCTTCTTTTTGGGTCCCTGTCAGCACTCCTGGCCCCTTTCTCATGCCAAGTGCCAGAGCAAGCAGCTTGTGGTTTGGCACCCAAACAGGCTCACTCTCAAGTCGCAGCTCTGTGTGTCCATTAGCAATGGCTCCCACTGCTGTCTTAGCCAATGAGGAGGGAGAGTCTTCAGAGAGCCAAGGCTCCCATACACATCACTGGAGGAAGATCAAGCTCAGGCAAGTTTCGGGGGGAGGGATAATGCACACTGAAGGTTTTTTTTTACCTTCATTCATAGAAAGCATGAAGGTAAAAAACCTTTAGCCTTTACAAACACTTTAAAGTGTCCTTTGGAGTGCTCTTTGTATCATGCTACAGAGAAAGTTTCATGTTTTTTTTTTTTCCATAAAGATTTTATTGAGAGAAAAGATATATTAACAGACATCTTAAAAACATCGACAGGAATAACCATAAAATATAGAGACCAAGGGGCCCCGGTACAAAAACATATGGCATAATCTATATGAGGCCCGAATAACACTTTCAGCCAGTATAAAATCGTCAGCAGCCTAAGTAAAAAGGAGATTATGTGCCCAACTATCACAAAAGGCTCAAGATAACATGGGTATACCGCAGTGTATCTAGGTTCTCCGACCCATAGAAGGGGGGAGATGTATAGACGTACAAGGAACCCCCATATAGATGGGATGATGATGCAGGTTGCCTGTTACGCCAGGACAGGACCTTTGGTTTACTTTCGCCTTAGTCCAAGCGCAGACCCATCTGTCCATCTCGTTAAGATTGCTAATGCCAAGAGAAGAGGTAAAGAAGAAGAAAGAAACTAGAGGGGAGAGAGGGAAAAAAAAGGGGGGGAGGGGTGGGGTGGGGAGCGAAGATCAACTGGACTCAAATGCCCGGAGAGGGGGTGGGGAAACCACCAGCTACCCTCTCCGTCTACTATGTTGGTACAAAAAAAAGTCGACCTTATCGTGCAACACATGTAAAGCCGACTCACCATGCACACTATTATTCATCATACCGTCTTAATAAGGTCCTGATAGATAGCCGTATTCCTAAATGTAAACCAGTCTTACCAAACATAGGAAAAGCTAGAGCAGTGTTTTTCAACTCCAGTCCTCAAGGCACACCAACAGGTCAAGTTTTCAGGATTTCCCTCAGATGAAATTGCTGTAGTGATTACTAAGGCAGTGAAACTGATCAAATCACCTGTGCAAAATAATGGAAAGCCTGAAAACATGACCTGTTGGTGTGCCTTGAGGACTGGAGTTGAAAAACACTGAGCTAGAGATTCTATCTTGTGCAGTATGTATCAGCTCCTCTATCGCAAAAATACGGTTAATGCGTGCCACCCACTCTTTAGGAGACGGGGGTGTCGTGTCTCTCCAGTGAACAGGCAAGCACAGTCTGGCCGCGTTAATCATATGAATCGCCACAGATTTGCAATACCGATTTTTAGGAATTTCTGAGAGGTGAAGAAGATACTGTGCTGGTGAAAACTCCAGGGGTAGCGATGATACTGCCGTCGTCACGTCGTGAACCCTCCGCCAAAATGTTTGGATTAGCGGGCAGTCCCACCATATGTGGAGGAAAGTACCCGAGGTCTATCCACATCTCCAGCAACGGTCCGGCACAGTTGGACAGAATTTGTTTATCAGGTCTGGCGTCCGGTACCATCGTGTTCTAATCTTGTACCCATTTTCCTGGATGCTCGCGTTTTGCGATCCCTTATGTATGCACCAGTGGACTCGCTCCCAACTTTTAGCTTTGATTGATTTCTCCAACCGGGCCTTCCAAAAGGCCTGTTCTGTTTGCATAGAGGTACAAAGTTTCGGAAACATGGATGCATAAAGCACCGAGATTACATGCCTCTGACGGGCGGGGCTAGAGCATAGCGACTCAAACACTGTGGCCTGTTTGGAAAAGTCACCTCTGGTCTTG
This sequence comes from Rana kukunoris, assembly GCA_029574335.1. NCBI lineage: Eukaryota > Metazoa > Chordata > Amphibia > Anura > Ranidae > Rana > Rana kukunoris. Next base: position 170,249,954 of record CM056051.1, on the reverse strand, counting down.
GGGTTATCGAGAAAGTGTTTTATCTGAAGATATGCCAGTGGGGGAAAGGTCTTGGTTAGGGACAACGATGACACCTCTCTTAGCGTAAGAAATCTATCCCCCGAAAAGAACTGTTTGGCTAGCATGTCCACATGTGGCCATAGTCTCGTCAGGTAGGAACTCTCTAGCCCGGTTGGAAATCAGGGTTCCCCATAAGGGGTGTTATGCCACAGGCCGTATTCGAAACTGCATGGGTTCCACAAGCCTTTGCGTATGCCAGCAAAATTGCCCCTACTAGTGGGTGCGATTGAGCACTAGACGTCCAGTGTTTCCTAGAGAACCAGGGCATCTTACAGAGGTCGGCTCCAGCGATCAAACTTTCCAGATGGACCCAGCCTTTATGACGAGCGTGCACCTGCCAGTCTACTACCTGCGTCAAATGGATAGCCCAGTAATATCTCTGTATGTCCGGGAGGCCAATGCCCCCATTAAGCTTTGGAAGCACTAGTTTTGCCCAACTAATCCGCGGCGCTTTAGTCCCCCAAAGGAAGTTCGTGCACATCCTCTTATACGTCACAAAGAAAGAGGACGGCAAGGAGATCGGGATTGTCTGCAATTTATACAATAATTGGGGTAGGACTGTCATCTTTAAGATAGCAGCTCACCCAAACCAACAAATTGTAGGAGTATCCCAACGAAGCATGTCTTGCCGTATGGCTGCCAACTCACTCAAAAAGTTCTTGTCATAAAGCTCTGACAACTTGCTCGGAAGCCTAATGCCCAAGTAGGTAATATCGTTTTCCATCGAAAGGGAAAATTCTCCTGACATAGGGCTACTAGCGACTCGGGAAGCATCACATTTAGAGCAAACGATTTGGAGTAGTTAATTTTCAAATGGGAGATTTTTCTAAACTGTTCAAGGATTTGCATCAGATTAGGCACAGAAATCAAGGGGGCAGAAACTAAAAGCAAAATATCTTCAGCAAAAGCTGCAAGCTTGTATTCCTGTTGCCGTATTCTAATGCCTTTTACATCCGGGTGTGCCCGAATGCATCGAAGGAGAGGTTCCAACGTGAGAATATACAGAATAGGGGAAAGGGGGCAGTCCTGTCTAGTCCCATTGTGGATGGGGAAGGCCTCCGACAAGTGGCCATTGACCCGAACCCGGGCCCGCGGATTTGCATACAGGGCCCCAATGTAAGCCCTCATTCTGGTCCCCAAACCCAAGGCCTCCAAGACTGAGCCCATATAGTCCCAGGCCACTCGGTCGAAGGCCTTCTCCGCATTCATGGATCGGAAAAAGCCTTCATGCTTGGAAGAAGTAAGCCAGTGATGTAAGTTGAGAGCCTTGATTGTGTTGTCCCTGGCCTCCCTGCCAGGGACAAAGCCCACCTGATCAAGACCCACCCACGCCGGGACATAGTAAGCCAGCCGGCTCGCAAGAATCTTTGAGAAGATTTTGACGTCGACATTTAGGAGCGAGATCGGTCTATAACTTGCTACATCTGCGGGGTCCTTATTGTCCTTGGGTAACACTGTGATATATGCTTCTAATAAAGTATTAGAAGAGCAAGGAGTGTTCGAGAGAGAATTAAAGGCCCTAAGAAAGCCCGATGATAAAAGGTCTGAAAAGCATTTGTAATATTGTGTTGAGAAGCCATCCGGCCCCGGGCTTTTGCCAGGTTTCATGGCTTTCAGAGCTTCAGCCCATTCTTCTGAGGACAGTGGGGATTCCAAAGATTTCCTATCCTCCCTGGCTAGTGCCTGTGGGCAATGTTTGTGTAAAAAGGCCCTTATCAAATTAGCCCTCTCCTCAGCTGGGCACCTACTCGCTTCACTCGCTTTAATGTTATACAAGTTGCTATAACACTCTTGGAACTGACGAGCAATGCTGTCAGTTTTGGTATGGATCTCCCCCTGCCTGTCCTTTATATAATCAACTGTAGAGACAAGAGCCCTCTTCTGCGTGAATTTCGCTAGGAACCTACCCGGCTTGTTTCTGTGTTCGTAAAACAATTTTTAAGATAGCATAAATCTCTTCCGTGCTTTTTTGTACAGTTCCTCTCTAAGAGAGTTCTCGCTTCAGCTAAGTCAGCCGCTGCCGCAATGGCCAGTGAGCCTTTATGTTGTGTTTCCAGCTTGGCAATCTTACTCGCGAGGTCCCGAACAAGAGCCGAGTGCTCCCTCTTCCTCCTCGCTGCAATAGACAGCAAGTGACCTCGAACCACACACTTGTGCGCTTCCCATTGAGTCACGGGGGACAGTTTCATGTTTTTTAATGCCTCGAGCCCCTGATGATTTGACAGATGTCCATGAAATGCGTCAGTCTCCATAGATGCCAAGATATATCATTTAGAGATCTGCTATGCAATTTTTTAAGGAATTATGATATATTATGAATTGTTCTAATATGTATATGTTTTGAATGTGTGAGGCTCTTGCGCCACCAAATAAATAAAGTGAAATTAAATAATAATGCTGCTCAATCTGAGTTGTGATAAATACTAATAAATATACCAACAGTGATTAGAATAAAAATGATAAGCGCATAATTCATTCAACACTGAGAATCTGGATAATAGTGATCTGTGCAAAAGTGCAAATGCATAAAATAATTCTATGTATATGTTTTGTTTTTGATGTTAATCTTTTTTTATCCATGCCTGACATCTGGATGTTGATGCTTGTGTTGATCATGAATTTATTGTATGTATAATAAATTATATTTATTTTATATTTCTTTATTTCATGAAATCTAGTAATTGCCACACTCAAAGTCTCACAACCACAATTTCTCTCTTGTTTGTTACAATTAGGGATGGAGGCATTTCGCTGTGTATGCTCCTGATCAGATTAGTTTGTCCTTCATAATAGGAGGACAGTTTTGTCACATGATTAAGATAAGTCATGTGATCAGGCTTTACTCCTGCTTCCACTTTTTTCCACTCATTATGTAAAATGAATGGGGCTTTGTTTTTAGGATTCCAAAGTAATTAAAGCGGAGAGCACATTTGTAAAGCAACACAAAGAAAAGAAAAGAAAAGAAAAGAAAAGTACAATTGCAGAACTTCCTTTAAAGACAATACAGTGGAACCGCGGTTTAAGAGTACCTTGGTTTGAGAGCGTTTTGATTTGTGAGAAACTTTTTTTTTTAAATACTGACTCGGTTTGCGAGTGTTGATTTACAAGACGAGCAGAATTCAAGCTAAATAGGCCTGCAGTACCTAATATGGCCTGAGGTATGGGGCACAGAAGACGAGCAGAGCTGAAAATAGGCCTGCAGTACCTCATTTGGCTTGAGGTATGGGGGTGCAGGAAATGAGCCAAAGTGTCTTTGGCCCTTTTCCGCACTCTCTGGTGCCCCCCACCTCTGGCCCATTTGGTATTGCATCCCATTGAAGTCAACGTGGAACAAATTATTTTTGTTTCCTTTGACTTCAATGGGAAAACTCGGTTTGATATGCGAGTATTTTGGATTACAAGCATACTCCTGGAACGGACTATGCTCGTAATCTGAGGTTTAATTGTAGTTAAAATCCAAAGTATAGCACCCACAGATTCAATGCTTGGATCCAAAGGATATTTTCCTCATTTTGTTCCCATGTATTAGCAGCATGCAAGAGGAGATGGCATGATGTCACCAACTGAGGTGCTCGGAACACTCAGAGCACACAGACCATGATCCTGTCCCAGCTTCCTGCTTGTCCTATGGCTGTTAGTCTGCAGCACACACCACTGGACACATAACTATGTACCATTGCTAGGGATGCATTTTTGGGACTTTTACTGTCATCAGCCTGGCAAACAGGCAGGCTAGTTGACTATTTAGCACTATATCAAAATGTTTCTATATAAAGGGTAAAATCAACCATTGCATACAGAGTGAGACCCAGGTAAGGCTACTCAGGTCAAAAAGCGGCTACTTAGGCAACAAAGGGTCTATTTCAGGGTTAATTCTAAAAATACAAAAAAAGATGTCATGCAATAATTGTCACAATAATTAGAAATCTGAAAAAAAAATGATATAATAATAAAAAAAATCTGACTAATGTGAAACTTGCTTGTTTAGATTAGTGAGATTAGAAAGAGACTTAGATCCCCGGGGGCCATTCACATTAAAACTGTCAGATTTTTTTTATTATTATATAATTTTTTTCCATATTTCTAATTGTTGCGACAGTTATCGCATGACAGCTTTTTTGTGAATGTTAGCTGGTGTTCGGACTTTTGTTTATTGATTTTGTGTTTGTATTGTCATGTGTTTTTCCTGCTTCTGGTCTGTTTTCATAACACTACTCTCTAGTGTTTTTTTAACTTTTGTAGTATTGTGTGTGAAGTTGCCAAGATATCTATAGTCACACTATGAATTATCTTATTCTGTGTAATTTATGAAATCAATACATTTTGTATTTTTACAATTAACCCTGATTAAGACCCTTTGTTGCTTAAGTAGCCACTTCTTGACCTGGGTAGCCTTACCTGGGTCTCACTCTGTATGCTCTGCTTGGTTAGGCTATGGTAACAGCACCACATATTGGTAAGTGGTATATGGGTATAGTTAATTAATACTTTCTTCTGGATATGCGTCTATAGGACCCGTTATTCTTCTTTTGTTTATGCCTAAAATCAACCAGCCTTTGGAGGTGAAGCTCAAACTGTTGGCACTATATAAATTCTGCATAATAAGAATAATGATGGGAACAAGTGTACACAAATAAAGTACAATGTATGGCCCAGATTCACAAAGCACTTACGCCGACGTAAGTGCAAATGTGCGCCGGTAAGCGCAAATGTGCGCCGGCATATCTGTGCGCCAGACCCACAAACCAACATACACCTAAAAACTGGCCAGCCTACGCCGACATACGCCGGCATAGCGTGGGCGCATTTTTCGTCTGGACGCATGTTGCTGCTCCCATTGATTAGGCATTTAAACATGCAAATTAGGGAAATACGGCGATTCATGAACGTACGTGTGCCCGACGCATGCTACGCGAGGTGCGCGTAAATTGTACGTCCGGTGTAAAGTTATTCCCCATAGATGAGGCGCAACCCGGCAACAGACATGCAAAGGTCTGCACCAGAGAACACAGGCTGGCATATTAGGCGTACGTTACGTTCACAACGTACGTGGTGATCCGGCATAGCTTAGGCATTTGTGCCGGCGTGGTTGTGAGCATGCGCATAAGGGTGCTGTTTTATGTCCCCACATCACGGCTACGTCAGGGCGCATGCGCAGTTAGTGATACGCCGATGTAAAACACTGCACCATGCTTGGACCATCATTTGCATGGGGTTACTCCCACTTCCACCTAGGCCGGCCAGTGCCTTCCAAACCTACGCCACTGAATGCAGTGCTTGCCTCTCCGCGATGTGTCGTCATAGCGTACGTCGTTTGCGCTACGGCGGCGTAATGTGCGCCCACTCTCTGTGAATCTGGGCCAATATATGTAAATAATTAAAGAAAAACCCAAGAGGAAACATAACAACTGGATCAACGGTTAAGATACTTCAGTATTAAGGCAATCAAATCATTACTTGGATCTTGAGCCGTTTATGAAATTTTTCTTAGTATCTATATTTTTCTTAAACCCTTTTTATTAAATATTAAAAACAAATTCAATTTGAATCCTGTTTTTTCTAGCAAGACAGCCTACAAAAGTGTGTATCAGACCACAGTCCCTGTATCTTCTCCCTTATTAGGGCCATTGGGTAATAACAGGTTAAAACAAAATATGCAGAATGTCTCTTGATGACATAATTTTTTGTATCTATCATTATTACTCAGGGGTCTATGTCTCAGCATTTGAGCAAATGTCAAATACGATACTTGTAATGTTTGTACTAGGTGTGAAATGTCAGTCTGTGTTTGTTGCTTTTCACAGGGTGATTGCTCTGCAGGCTGCATGTGTCACTTCTGTCAGTTTTTACTGACACCAAGCATTTCTTGGTGACAGGCCACCCTCACCCAACACACAACAGGCGATCATCAGCCTCACTGATATGACAATGAGGTTGATTGACTAAAGGAAAATACACAGTGTACTTTGAAAAATGTAGTTGCGCACTGCAAGAGCAGTTGCTCCACAGCTTGGGATATGAGCAGAAGCTCTGCTGACTTTCATCATCCAATCATGTGCAAGAAAAAATGCATTTTTTTAAATTTTCCTTGCATGTGATTGAGTATTCTTTGCAATGTGAAGCTTTACCTCATTTACTAAGCTCTGGAGAAACTGCCCTTTGCAAAGTGCACAGTCTATTTGTCTATAGTAAACCAACTCCATTGTGTATACAGAAATGCTCTATGGAGGGGGGTTGTTCCCTTCCCTCCACTCAGGTATCAAATTACACTCTGTTCTGTGCTGTACAGAGGGTATGATTCTGCCTCTGTCCCCTGCCTCCAGGAAGTTAAGAAATACTATTTGATATGTGTGCTTTAGAAGGTGCTAGAGGAGTGAGGTCTGCAGGTAAGTGGTGCAGTCTATACAGGAGGATTTGCTTCATTATTGTTTATAACCTGAGGCTAGCCATTTCACAGCAATCTGTTGTTTAACAAGTTCACCGGACTAAAAAAGTTCACAGATGAGCAACAGATCGCCTAAGGTAAACAACAGAGTTCCATCTCTGCATCATTGTATCTCAGCAGTAGCTGATTCATTATACTGTCAATGAAGTGCACAGTAATCTCCATAAACTTTGTACAGAATGCAGAGGTCTCCCTCATATTATTTTCTCAATAATCAATGACAGGCACCAGCTGTACATGTGTTACCACACATCTGAGCATTTGCATACATACAGGGATGGATGAGTGGCCCTGAATTATTTATTATTATTATTATTATACATGATTTATATAGGGCCAACAGTTTACGCAGCACTTTACACTGTAGAGAGGAGGCAGTACAATAACAGTACAGTTCCATACAGAAGAAACAGGAGAGCCCTGCTCATAGAGCTTACATTCTAAAGGGAGGGGATGGTGGTACAAAAGGTATTAGCTGCAGAGAATGATTTGATGGGGGTGGCTTAGGGACAGTTCAGAGGTGGATGTGGGATAGGCTTTGCTGAATAAATTAGTTTTCAGGGATCTCCTAAAGGTGGATGGGGTGAGGCTCTGGAGAAGTCCTGAAGGCGAGCGTGGGAGGAGGTAACAAGGGAGCTAGAGAGCAGGAGATCCTGGGAGGGACAGAGGAGACGATTTGGGTGATATCTGCAGATGAGGTTGGTGATGTAGATGGGGGCAATGTTGTAAATGGTCTTGTATGTTGTGGTTAGCATTTAGAATTTTATACGGTGGGGTAAGGGCAGCCGGTGAAGGGATTGGCAGAGAGGAGCAGCAGTCGCAGATTGGTTAGTGAGGTGTATTAGTCTAGCAGCAGAATTCATAATAGACTGAGGGGGGATAGCCTGCATAAGGGTAGGCCATTAAGTAGAGAGTTGCAGTAGTCGAGGTGGGAAATAATCAAGGAGTGATCAAGTTGCTTTGTGGTGTCATTAAGAAGGAAGGGTCCAATTCTGGAGATGTTGTGGAGGTTAAGGCGGCAGATTTTAGTCAGTGATTGGATTTGGGGGGTTAAAGAGAGGTAAGAGCTCCCTCCCTGTATGCATGCAAACATTAGGATGTGCAGTGAAATGTAGATATACACAAACACCTGTCACTCTCAGGAGTGAAACATGCCACAATGTATGGCCTTCTGTCCCATGTGAATTAGGCCTTAATCGGCATCTAAATGTATTTTTTGTACATCTACAACACTATTCTCACTGTCTTGATATTATTTTCTTATAATCTGTAATGCCCTGGATAACAGCACTGGAAGAGGATGGAGCTTGCACCAATAACACCCCACTGCTTTGCAGGAGCAGAGAGAGCAGAGTGTGCTGCTTCACTGGCACATCACAGGCTGAAATGGGTACTAGACCAGCCTTGAAAGTTTACCTATAGTGTAGTCAGCAGAGAGATCTCAGGATGTGCAGGACCTCGCTGTGCTGTTTGGCAGTAATGTCTGGATTATGAAACTGGTTTAACAGAATAACTTAATCTTCTGGCTGGTAGAGTTCACATATATTAAGTTGATTTACTCTAGGAGTAAAGAATGTTCACCAAAGTGAATAGGGTAAAGCTATGTCCACTTTGAATACCCAATAATGTAGAAAGAATTGTGGAGAGTGAAAACTCTTAATCACTTTAGTAAATCATTAGTTTCAAGGCAGCAGTGACTTAGCACCAATTCACAACCTTGCAGTGCATACATAAATGCATGTGTTAATGTGCAGGAGCCCATTAATTATGAATTAGCTGTCAGCACACCTCACCTATGCTATTCTTTCCAATGGAGCACACTCATGTTCCCTATAATAAAGGTGCACTGTGTTTGAGCATAGTGTTGCTATTACAAATGGCAGCTGGCCTGAAACAATGTTCCTCCAAATTAATATTTATAATTTTAATTCATTTATGATTATTATTTTTTTTCTAATTGTTCTCTTGTTTCTCTCAACCTAATAAAAATCCCCCCAGACTTGAGTATGTTGTATTCATTTGTATCAATTGTAAACATGCCATATACTATTGAAACCCTTTTTATCATGCCTAATGTATACCTAGCAGCAGAAAACTGTTATATTTCCCGGAGTGTAAGCACCTTGTTTGTTTGCTCCAGACTGTGTAGACACTTATTTTCTGCAATAACAATGTGAAGAAGCAGCACAAGACAGAAATAGAAGGTGAAAAAAACAGCAGGCTTCTCAAGCAGGACGACAGTGGGTGGATTCCGGAACTAGAAACACAAAAACTTGTACTAATCTGTATTCATGAGACACATAACAGCTTTTCAGCGCGTACACAACCATTTCCTACAATTTAAATTGCAGCTAGACGTCAATAAATGATCATTTGTTCATTAGTTTATGCTAAAAAAACAAATTTTCACTTGCATGGGAGTGCATGGGAGTGTCATTAAAAAAGTAAAGCACATCATTAAACTAACTAGTACAAATAGATATATGATCTTTATTCATATTTTTTGTATATATACAGTACATCTACTATATATGGTTGCCAGGAGATGGCCCACCCAAGTCAGGGGGGCTGAAATGAGCATTCAGAAAGAGCTGGGGTACCCTTCGGGACATTGAGGTGGGAAACGATGTGATATGTAATAGAAACATAGAAAAGTGACAGCAGAAAACATTGAGTCTGCCCATTTTTTTTTTTGTTTTGTTTCTTTTTATCTGAGTATAGATGTATGTTTGCCCCCAATATGTGTGTGGGTACGTTGTACTAAATATTGGGCATGATGTAAAGGGACATTGTTTAACAAAACTACAGCCTACTGTGCAACACTATAAATGTATACAGCAGTACAAAAAGCAAAGCAAAGTGACAGTGTATTCTTATTGCCCCCAACCCCAAACCTATCCCCATCCCCAAACCCACCCTATTCTAAACTTTTAATAATCTTGCTCGCTTGCCAATCCTTCCTCTGTCACAGCCAGCACTGAAAGCCCTAGTCTCAGACATGGAGAGCAGTGATGTCACTCCCGTATGAATGGATGAATGGATTTAGTAAATATTTTTATAATTTTCACTAGTTTTCACTGTTTTTGCTTCAAAAGATACTACTGTGAACTAGCTTACTCAAATATCTATCTATCTATCTATCTATCTATCTATCTATTGTAGGATTAGGGAATCAGACTCCAATGGTAGGTGCGTTTTTTAGTGAGCACGCCAGTCTAGAACTGAGTTTTTAAGAGCCTGGTAGCCCACTTTTATTTAAAAACATCAAAGTTCACAGATACAAAAGCAGCCCTCGCAGGGGGGTTTCCATCATTCCTGTATCTGGCAAAAATCAACAGTCGCACACAACGTCTGATTAGCACACAGCGACTTATCCACACACAGCGTTTGATTCGTACACAGCGACTTATCCGCACACCGCGTTTGATTCACACACAGCAACTTATCCGCACACAGCGTTTGAGTTTCTTGGACGCACACAGCATCAAACTTCTTGAAGCACACAGCCTGCATCTGCCTCCTGCAGATCTGCATGTGTTAGCTGCAACCCATGCAGTCTCTCTTTCCTCTCAGAGATGGGAGCTCACCTGGCTTTTAGGAACAGACTTCCTGTCTGTAGGGTGGGGCCCAGAATGCTGGTCAGATCAGACTTAAAAAGCCCAAGCCACAGCTGTCCAATTAATGTGTCTTTCTCTCCAGAATTTGGCGTAAAGCAGACATTTCTCACACAGCACAGGGTCCTACCCTTACACTATCTATCTATTTTTACTCTTTGTTATTGTTGTGATTCTTATGTATCAGAATACCTATCAGGTATTTCTTAATGTGTATTTCTTGCCTGAGCTCAGCATTAATAGCATACAGGTAAAACTGTAATCTGATAAAGGTATTGTCATGTTTGCAATAAAGAAAACTAAAGATTTTTTTTATTAACAGTTTAAAGTTTACCTTCACAGAAAAAAATGCACATATTTTTGCAGAAAAATTGACATATTTTTGCAGAAAAAAAAATGCACTTATTATTTCTTCCTGCAGAAATGTCCTCTGGCTTTCAGCCAATACCGCAAATGGCATTTGACTACGAGAGTGCTTAATAACTCCCTGCTGCTCATTGAAAAAGTTTGTCTGCCACAGTGGCACATGAATCTCTTAATAAATGACGCGGCTGCATGGGCGGAACTCCAGACAGCTATTCTGTTTTTAACCACTTATGGACTACCCGCTGTCGTTATACGCCAGTACTTTGAAGAGGGATATCATTGCTATGGCTGCAGCTAGCTACCATAACCCTGGTATATTCTTCTTCAGCAGGCGGTCTGCTTTTAGATAAAAGTGCTGCTTACCGGAGCCGCTGGCAGCGGCAGAGGCGATTGCGTCCTTCTCCCTGTTAGGTATGGAAATGAGTAAGGGTAAGATGGCCCCCACCCATCTCCATACAATTTCAGGGTGGTCAAAACTTCACTTCCATTTTTTATTTTATTGCATTTTAGTGTAAATATGAGATCTGAGTTATTTTTGACCCCAGTTCTCATATTTAAGAGGTCCTGTCATGCTTTTTTTTCCTATTACAAGGGATGTTTATTTTTTATTTTTTTGAAAGAACAGTGTAAAAATAAAAAATAAAAGGTCAAATAAATAAGAAAAAAAAATTATAATTTTTAAACCCACCCAGTCCTGCAAAGCTCACATGCAGAAGTGAACACATACGTGAGCAGCGGCGCATATGAAAATGGTGTTAAAACCACACATGTTAGGCATTACCACGATCGTTAGAGCGAGAGCAATAATTCTTGCCCTAGACCTCCTCTGTAACTCAAAACATGCAACCTGTAGAATTTTTTAAACATTGGCTATGGAGATTTTTAAGGGTAAATGTTTGTCACCATTCCACGAGCGGGCGCAATTTTTAAGCATGACATGTCACAATAAAAAAAAAATGGGCTAACTTTACTGCTGTCTTATTTTTTTTTTTTTTAAAGTGTATTTTTTTTTCAAAAAAAGTGTGCTTGTAAGACCGCTAACCAAATACGGTGTGACAGAAAGTATTAAAAAAAAATATATATAGATAATGTTTGGGGGGTTTAAGTAATTTTCTAGCAAAAAAAAAATCTTTTTAACTTGTAAACACCAAATCTCAAAACGAGGCTTGGGGCTGTGACAGCGGGTGTAGGGAGTAGAATCCTTGCCTTTTGCCACACAGAGGAGAGTTTGGTGGCAGGAGCTGGAACATGTTACATGCTCCACCCCTAGTATGGAATTGGGTGAAATAGTCTTTAACTCTTGAAGCCTAGGAAATGTGTCCGTTATTAGCCCTGACCTCCAGCAGGAAACATGGCAGTATTAACAGGGGCTTAAAGCCTTTGAGGTGTCATTCAAATTAATGTGAATGTAGCCTAACTGGTCTTTTTGTGATTTTGAGGCTCCGTGCACACTAGCGTTTTTTAAGATTCTAGAAGCTAATATGAGCATTTTTCTGCTCCTAGAAGCTAAATAGTGTTATCCTATCCCATACACACTTCTTTATGCTAGAGGGATTTTTCAAGTTTTAGCATATAGGAGCAGAAAAAACACTAAATCCTAAATGCTCCTAAATGCTGCTAAAATGCTTATTTTTTGAGCTTATAAAACACGCTAGTGTGCATTGAGCCTGGATGTTTAACCACTTCAATACAGGGCACTTGCACCCCCTTCCTGTCCAGTCCAATTTTGAGCTTTCAGCACTGTCTCATTTTGAATGACAATTGCACGGTCATGCAACACTGTACTCAAACAGGATTTTTATCATTTTTTCCCCACAAATAGAGCTTTAATTTGGTGGTATTTGATCACCACTGGGGTTTTTATTTTTTGTGCTCTAAATAAAAAAACACAAAAAAAATTGAATTTTTTTTTTCTTCGTCTCTGTTTCAAAACTTTGTAAACAAGTAGTCCCCAGTGGGCATCCCTGGTCATCTCCAGTGGTCATCCTCAATGGGTCTGCACTGATAATCAAAGCACTGATTATCAGCACAAACCCCCCCATCAGGAGAGTAGCCGATCGGCTCTCATCTACTCGCACCTGTCAGTGGAAAAGCCGATAATTGTCTCTTGAACATCACTGATCACATGGTAAAGAGCCTACATCATAGGCTCTTTACCAGGATCGGAGATGCAGTGTGTCAAATTGACATACCACATCGCCGTGCGCGCTTGCGGCTTATCCTACTAGACATCATATGAAGCCCATTCAGGATAAAGAAACCACTTTGTACCTGTCATTCTGTTATATGGCAGGCAGGAAGTGGTTAATGCTCATTTGACCAAAAAACCCTCAGTTTACATGAAGTAATTACATTGAAAGCTTTGCCTTGACTGATTTGCCTATGAGGGTATAAATACTGGGGAATGTTTTTACTTTGAACCAACTAAGCTATTTGGATGGGTGATGATGGGTGATGATGTCTACAGTCTAGTTGAACTAACCAAAATATCGTCCACATCCCCAAGACCCGCTACAAATCTAAAGGAGAATGAAGATTTGCAGTCCAAGGACCACGGCTATGGAACGCTCAACCCACAAACATCTGCATGGAAGAAAACCATTGAGGCTTCTGGAAAAAACGTAAGACCCACCTCTTCTGAAGGAACAGGACGATACTGGATGCAAAAAAGCACCTTGAGGCGATTTAGTTCGCATTTGTAGTGCTATACAAGTTACTCACTCACTCACTCACTCACTCACTCACTCAATGTAACAAAAACTGAAACTATAACTGAATGTAATGGTTATCACTAGCTATAGTAGACCATGACCTGGATGAAAGAAAATCTTCTCACATAAAACACATTGCATTAAGGAATGTAGTAATAACAATACACATTTGAAAAGCAAATTGATTGCAAAATCAAAGGCAACTTAACCACTTCAGTCCCCGCATATCGTCAATTGACGGCAGCTTAGGGGATCTGAATATCCAAGCTGCCGTCAATTGACGGCATCGTTTTCTCCGGCCACTGGGGGGTGCGCGTGCGCCGATGGCGGCGCGCGCACCCAGCGCGTCCCCGAGACGCGTGCCTGGCGGTTGCGATGTCCGCCAGGTACCCGCTGATCGGCAGTTTTAGAGCAGGGACGTGGAACTCACATTTAACCCCTTCCTCACCCCCTAGTGTTAACCCCTTCACTGCCAGTCACATTTATACAGTAATTAGTGCGTTTTTATAGCACTGATCGCTGTATAAACGTGAATGGTCCCAAAAATGTGTCAAAAGTGTCCGATGTCTCCGTCGCAATATCGCAGTCCTGACAAATATCGCCGTATTACTAATAAAAAAATAAAAAAAAATTGTCAGAATTCTATCCCTTATTTCCTAGCCACTATAACCTTTGCGCAAACCAATTACTATACGCTTATTGCGATTGTTTTTTTTACCAAAAATATGTAGAATACATATCGGCCTAAACTGAGAAAAAATATATATATTTTTTTAAAAATTGGATTTTTATTATAGCAAAAAGTAAAAAATATTCTGTGTTTTTTTTAAAATTGTCGCCCTTTTTTGTTTATAGAGCAAAAAAAAAAAACGCAGAGGCGATCAAATACCACCAAAAGAAAGCTCTATTTGTGGGGAAAAAAAGGACGTCAATTTTGTTTGTAAGGCACGTCGCACGACCGCGCAATTTTAATTTAAAGCGACGCAGTGCTGAAAGCTGAAATTTCGCCTGGGCAGGAATGGGGTATATGTGCCCAGTAAGCAAGTGGTTAAGAAACTGACTATTTTACAGCTTGTGTAAGTGTTACAAATGTATGCCATCGTAAGATAAGAAAACACTCTTGGTGCCCATGTAAAAGGTAGGGAGAATATAAGTAATCCAATAAAATCATACATTCCCACAAATAAAACATGTGCAAAAATGTAATGCAAGTGCCCAAAATCAAAGAAAGTCCAACATCTTTTTATGTGAAAAATTTATAATGTTTCCTTAACCACTTGTCACCCGCCCACCGTCATATGACGGCGGGCGGGTAACTCCATTGTCCTGACTGCACGTCATATGACGTGCAGTCATAGAAGTTGCTAGGGGCGCGCGTGCACCCGTCGCATCACTGGGACCCCCGTGCGTGTGCCCGGCGGCCGCGATGGCCGCCGGGCACCCGCGATTGCCGTGTAACTGAGCTGGGACGTGGAGCTCTGTGTGTAAACACAGAGCTGCACGTCCCTGTCAGGGAGAGAGGAGACCGATTGTGTCCCTTGTACATAGGGACACAATCGGTCACCTCCCCAGTCACCCCCCCTCCCCCCACAGTTAGAACACAAACTAGGAGAAACATTTAACCCCTTCCCCGCCCCCTAGTGGTTAACCTCTTCCCTGCCAGTTACATTTATACAGTTATCAATGCATATTTATAGCATTGTTCACTGTATAAATGTAAATGGTCCCAAAAATGTGTCAAAAGTGTCCGATGTGTCCGCTATAATGCCCCAGTCCCGGAAAAAAATCACAGATCGCCGCCATTCCTAGTAAAAAAATAAATTAAAAAAAAATCATAATTATGTCCCGTATTTTGTAGGCAATATAACTTTTGCGCAAACCAGTCACTATACGGTTATTGCGATTTTATTTTTTACATTTTTTTACCAAAAATATGTAGAAGAATACGTATCGGCCTAAACTGAGATAAAAAAATGTTTTTTTTAAATGGGATATTTATTTTAGCAAAAAGCAAAAAATATTGTGTCTTTTTTCAAAATTGTCGCTGTTTTTTTGTTTATAGCGCAAAAAATAAAAACCGCACGTGCAATTAAATACCACCAAAAGAAAGCTCTATTTGTGGGGAAAAAAGGACGCCAATTTTGTTTGGGAGCCACGTCGCACGACCGCGCAATTGTCAGTTAAAGCGACGCAGTGCCGGAAGCTAAAAGTTTGTCTGGGCAGGAAGGGGGTGTAGGTGCACAGTAGGCAAGTGTTTAAAAGAAAAATTACACTTTCACCAGATAATTTGACCAAAAAAACAGTGGGTCATGCAACACCTGATGAAATAATAACCCAGTCCTGGGACGGGTGATCTTTCTATCAAAGTGCCCAGACAAGGGGGAGGGGCTATATATGACAACGCTCTGTGGGGAACACAGCCATTCAAATGAAAGCTGTTATGTTCCCTGAGCGCCAAACAACTAGACGGGGGCAGTGCAGCAACTCTCCTCCAGTGGCATGTTTTACATACCGAGGACTGCTCTGTTTTCCGCCTCCTCTCCGTCTTCCTCGCTGCCTCCTCCCAGCCTTCTCACCGCTCCCTCTCAGTCTCCTCTCCGCCCGCTCTCCGCTTGCTTTCCGCCTGCTTTCCGCCTGCTCTCCGTGAAGCTTCGGGAGGATTTACGCAAGTACAAGTACTCGCGCAAATGCTCAGTATCGGTCCCGATACCGATATTAGTATCGGTATCGGGACATCCTTAGTAATTTGGCTTACCAGAGGACGTGGACTCAAATGCCAGCAGCACTGAGTCATATAAGCTGATATAAACATATGTCTCCAGAGGAATGGTTCATCTGTATATAAACATGGGACAACTTCAGGATTCTCACACCATATTGCTATGGAAGGGAAAATCATTCTCTTGGTTGCATCACATGATCCATGAATCCATAAAATTAACACATCTTTTAGTGAAAAACCGCAAACTACAAATTTTATTTTGACCCTGGGTCGAGTCCTATTCTGGCCATTGTGTACGACATGTCTTCTGTGACATTTTTTTTTTTGCTGAGCTGATAAGCGCTGTGATTTCATACTTGTTGTAAGTGTTCTGTACTTTTAAAATAAAATTTGTAGTTGTCTGTTTTACATTATGTAGAGATGTTTTAATATCATGGATTCGTGGATCGTGTGATGCAACCAAGAGAGTGGTGTCCCCTCCATAGCAATATGGTGTGAGAATCTTGGAGTTGTCCCATGTTGATGTTGTATCATTCCTCTAGAGATTTATGTTTATATCAGCTTATGTGCTGCTGGCATTTAAACCCACAATCTCTGTTAAGCCTGTTTACCCTCCTTTGGTGGTAGATAATCACATCTTGGTGACTTTCATATGGACATCATGGCCTGCTATACACAGTAATTTGGATGAACACCATTGGGATTTATTGAGTGGAGTTTTTCAAATATTTACTTGAACTTTAACCACTTCAGGCCCGAAAGGATTTACCTGCTTCCTGTCCAGACCATTATTTGCAATAGTGGACTGTGTCGCTTTATCTGACAATTGTGCATTTGACAATTGTTGTATTTGATCACCTCTGCAGTTTTTATCTTTTGTGCTATAAACAAAAAAATTGGAAAAAAAACAATATTTTTTATTTTCTGCTAAAAAAAACACCCAATAAATGTTTTTAATAAATCTAATTTCTTCATTAATTTAGACCAATTTGTATTCTACTACTGTACATATTTCTTGTAAAAACAAAAACCCATTAAATGTTTATTGATTAGTTTGATCAAAAGTTATAGCATCTACAAAATAGGGGATAGATTTATGGATTGTTTTTATTCTTATTTTTTACTAGTAATGGCGGAGATCTGCAATTTTTTTGCGGGGCTGTGACATTGCGGCGGACAGATAAGACACCTAACTGCCATTGTTGACACTTTTTTAGGAACCAGTGACATTATTACAGTGATCCATGCTAAAAAAAATGCACTGACACTGTACTAATGGCACTGGCAGGAAAGGCGTTAACATCAGGGGCGGGCGATCAAGGGGTAAATGTATTCCCTCACTGTGTGTTCTAAATGTATGGGGATGGTCTGCCTGGAACAACACAGATCCATCTTCCTGCATAGTAGAAAGACAGGATATGTGTGTCATCTTCTAAATGGAGATCTGCCTTGTTTAGTATGGCAGATCCTCATTCTGTCACTGCGAGGAATGTCAGCGGGCAGCCGGTGGACATCGAGTCCACCAGACCCGCTAATTGGCTCCCCCACTGGCCCACAAATCGCCATGAACGCCAATCACCTACCGTGATTTATGCAGCTGAGCTAACCTGCCGCAGTATAACTGCGGCGGCTGGTCGGCAAGTGTTTAATAGTTAACACAATTTCTTGCACTCATTTGCACTTTGCACTTTATATCTAACTTTCTGTTGTGATATTTGTGAATGTGTGGAAAAAAGATTGCGCAAAATAAACACATCCAAAACAAAGGAAAACAGTTTTTTTTATTTTCACAAAACTTCCTCAGCATGGCGAAGAAAGCAAAGAAAAATATAGAGAACACAGCTTTACATGCTATCGGCATCTTGATATCATGTAAAGCTGTGTACTCTATTTTCTTCGCTGTGCTTAGGAAGTTTTGTGAAAGTAAAAGAAACTAAATTTTATTGCACTATCGAGTCCCCCTTCTTTTTTCCTAAGCGGTGGACTTTACCAAACCAAATATCGAGTGAAAACAGCCAGAGGATAAGTAAATGGCTGTGGTAAGGTGAGCACAGATTTTTTTCTTTTATAGATATTTGTTAATGTCCTTTCATTTGGACCATTTATATATTTGTTCACATTGCTTATTTTTATTAGCAAAGTTAAACAGTTGTTATGTTTACATAGCGCAGCACTTGTTCTTTTGACCCTTTACATAGGATTAATATTATGTACCGTAAATATACTGTATGTAATCATAGACAACAACAAAGAGAGGTGTTGATTAGTACCTGATGTGCTCTGCATTTTGGTTAGGCTAAAGGATTGTTTATGTATTTCAGTTGCCCCACAAATGCATAAATGTGTACTTAAGGGTACCTTGTAGCCCTTTAGCCAGATCAAGATTTCTTCATTTGTATGTATTACGCTGTTGGGAATTGCATCACATTCTAAATCAGCACAAATACAGGAAACATAGCTGTGCTACCAAAAAAGCTGAATCAGTCTCATTTTACAGTAAAAAAATAAATACTGTAAATAATTATAATAAATAATAATAATAATAATAATAATAATATATATACTAGATACATTGTCCACACCTCTCGCCAAGTAGGCCACCCCCAACACCAGGGAACCATAAAAGATGTGCAAAGATTTCCAGTTGTACAATGACACTTGCCTTACGCCAACCAATCACAACAAGGAACCTTGGTTTCTATACAAATACTGCCCATATAATATAATCAGACTCCTATAAAGTGCTCAATTTTTGTAATATGCTTCACACATCCAGAAAGAAGTGAACTTCTTATAGGTGCAGCCCAGGTACAATCCAGGTAACCCAAACTGTACTGCCACTTACCGGATGGAGTTGACTCCTTGTTTTACCAAGCAAGTCAAATAAAGCTCCAGTCACCGGTCCCACTATTCTTCTGTGGGTAAGTATTATAAGTTTATCCTTCATACAGAGTAGGCATTGACCATAGTAAAGGAAAGAGGGGAGAAACTTTCCATGGTAAAGTACAGTTTATTAAAAAAAACAAGGGCAGATATATTTACATTGACTAGAATTGCCTGTTTCAGGAAAACACTGCTGTTCTGAATCCAGTGTGCATTCCAAAGAGTGGATGTGACATCCACTTCTTGTCCACTTTCCTTGTGCCTGATGCCTTTACTGGCCATCAGGGTTGTACAGGAAGTAGTCAAGATTCAGCACTACCTGGAAGTGCTGAAAGCATACTTTTCACATTTAAAAAAAGGAAAAACTCTATCATATTCTCTCCCCTTGTAAACCTGCAAGGTGGTGTTCACAAGATTTGGGATGCTCAGCTTTCCCATAAGGTTATGGGGAACCTGGTAGGGTCAATGGCTCATGGATGAAAAGGCCTGATGTAAGTATCTTGTATGTATTTTTTTGTTTTGGGTGCCTGAACTTTAGACCTGTTAGCAACATTTTGCTGACTCTAATCTCTTACCTTGTTACTCTTCCTTTTAGAGCCTATTATTTTTGAGTTTTTAAACTTTGCTCTATAAGTCTCTAATCTCTTTGGATTAAAATGTATTTTATACTGCAATCTGTTTCACTAGCTTTTTTTGGACAGAAAAGAATTTCTGCAGTAGATGTAAAAAATACATCTAAAGAAAGATGCATACTGTCTGTAGTGCTTGTTCCTGAATAATTAAGGTTAAATAAATATATGAACTATATATGACCTGTGCTAACCTCACATTGCTGTGTTTTATCAATCAATATTAGATTTTCATTGATTTTTAAAGTAAAATTAGACTGATCATTTTCTTACTCCATCTTGGGATTATTGATTAAAGGTGTTTGATGCAGATTGAATAATTGATGTTGTAAGGAAGACTGTGTTGGTTTGGTTTCAATATCAATATTGCTGTTGGTAAATTGACAGCAGCAACACATCAAAGGAAACAACTGAAGCATATGGAATATATTCATGTTTAGATATGAGTCAGCATTCAGTATATTCATGAACAGCATTGTGAGCATAGAACTATTCTTAAGCCGTCTCTCCATTCCTGAACTCATTGATAATTGTTTGCACTTCATTGCGGTGCAAGCTCATTTCTGTTCAAACTGTGAATCAGTAATAGCTTGTGTTATGGCTGATACTTAGGCGGCTGGATTGTATAGTCTTTTGAGTGACAGAAACAGCTTTAGCTGATCTCCCACCTTCTATTTTACCTTAACTATTTTATTCTATTAAAGAACTGATATAAATCATCATTTTTTTTCTTTACTGCAAGTTATTTTTCTTAGAGTTAACAACTATAAATAGCTATCAAAATTATATTTAATTGCATTCCTATTGGTTATAATATTTTAGAGATATGGTTGATGTTCAAATTATTTGATGTTGTTTATAAATCTTGTATACCAAGAATCCTGGGCAAATATGATATATATATATATATATTTTTGTTTTGTTTTTACATCAGAGGAGGCATTTCTTCCTTCATAGCCTATTGGAGAATATATTTCAAACACCCAGTTAAGTTCTGCCACCTCTTTATTGTTTTACACGCAGACAATGCAGGCAGGAATGTTAATCAACATCATGGCATCTAAGAAGGCACTTCTCAATCTGCTAAGCTTAGCCTCTTTACTAAGGATGACCATGGTACTCCATCAGTGTGAATTTTTCTTTGTTTTGCACAGGAATAAGAACCAATTTGGTGGCAGGAGGCAACCTGGCAAGAATGTACACTAGCCGCGTACACACAATCAGTTCATCCGATGAGAACAGTCCGATGGACCGTTTTGATCGGTTCACCGATGAAGCTGACTGATGGACTGAAGTGCCTACACACCATCGGTTAAAAAAATGATCGTTTTAGAATGCGGTGACGTAAAACACAACAACGTGCTGAGAAAAATTAAGTTCAATGCTTCCAAGCATGCGTCGACTTGATTCTGAGCATGCGCGGGTTTCAAACCGATGGGCGTGCATAGTAACGATCGGTTTTGACCTATCGGTTAGCCGTCCATCGGTTCAATTTCAAAGCAAGCCCTCTGTTTTTTGACCAAAGGACAACGGACCGATGGGGCCTACACACGATCGGTTTGGACCGATGAAAACAAACTTCAGTCTGTTTTCATCGGTTTGAACCGATCGTGTGTATGTGGCCTAAGGGTAAATACAAAAATTCAGATACCCTGCCCTGCGTGGTCCTGAGTCGCCTAGGCTTTTAACAAATGCATCTCAGGACTTCTTTAGTTTTACAGGTAACAATCCTCCAAAAAACCTTGCAACCCCTCTTCATCGGTTATGTTTAGTGCACAAAATGCACTATAGACAAGATAGCAAGCAATTGAGCTGCAAGTTTGAAAATGACTTGCTAAGGTATTGCTAGACTTGCCAGGCTTCACAAGTTTATTGCAGCAAGTCTGCATTGTATGACTTCAGATCAACTTTCTTTGCAAACATTCTGCAAATCTGCTGCATGTTCTGGTTCAGTTATGTTCTGCAATAGTTATACCCCCCAGAGAGGTCACTGTGGCTACATTTTCCAGTACAATTATTTTTATTGTAATAAGCATAACATCCATGCAGGGGTACAGTATAGTAAACATAACAGGAAGGTGTGGGCTCCGAAAGTCCAATCAAGTGACTATTTGTCCCCTGGGCAACTTAGTGCAATAAACCAAAGGTCCATATATATCACCAGAGCCTAAGGACCATGTAACGCGGGACTGTGGCTGAATTTTCATGCTGTAGACTTGCAGAGCTCATGCTGTAGACACACCACTGCAACTTTGCTCTTGCTAGAGACTTGCCACACAACTTTGCTATAAATTGGAAAAGTGTCAACTAGAACTTGTGCTTCAAGTGCACAAGTGTACAACTTGTCAGTGAAAATATGCAGCTATTACAATTCAACACTGCCACAAATGTGTGGTAAGTTATCCTTGCTATCTGGGTTGCTACTACAATTGGGCAGCATTTGCTTTTGGAAAACTTTGTAATTCTGCCTGCTTCCACATTCTTAACATCATAACGTCAACTACCTGTATAATAAACTATAGTTAGTTTCAAGTCATTGGCAACATCAAGTATATCACACTATATTTTTGCCTTTTATTTTATATCCTTATTGGTTTGAGTTTAATATTGTTGAAATTATTGTAGGTAAAAAGCACTTTTGAGTAAATGCACCCTTGTTCTTGCTAACTTCAACTGTATTACACTACATTTATATTCAAGTCATTGCCAACACCAACGATATCACACTATATTTCTGCCTTTTATTTTATATCCATATTGGTCCCAGCTTAATATTCTTAAAAAATGTAGGTTAAAGGGTTCTTTCCGACTTATGCTTAAGTTGATTGTTGTTTTTAACAGATAGATTGTCTGGTTGGTACAGAAAGTGTGCACACATACTGTAGTTCTCTTGAAAATGATCAGTTTCACTTTTTTCTATTTTCTGAAATGAAATCATTTCAGCTTTCTCTTTCGCAAAAATTATTTTCACATGTGTTGTTTAGTACTTACAGAAATCATTAACAGCAATAGTTCAAGGAGGCTCTTAGAATTCATAACAATGTCAGAAACCATTTTTAGCAGTAACACTTCCCGAAAATAACTTTGAATTGATCACCTTAAGTATGGCACTACACTGTTTCTCTGGGTCACACTGCCAACTCAATGGTACCTTTTATTGCAGTTTTCCATTTCTCCAAAGCAGCCTCTCATGCTCTTAAAGCCACCTGGGTAATATACTGCTAAGAGCTCACTAGAGCAAATCAAAAAGCACGCATAGTTGGCTTCAATGAAAAAGATTTATTGGAAATGTACACGGTAAGGGTAAATACAAAAAATCAGATACCCTGCCCTTCATGGTCAGGAGTCACCTAGGCTTTTAACAAATCTATCTCAGGACTTTTTCTCCTTAGTTTTACAGGTAACAATCCTCCATAAAACCTTGCAACCCCTCTTCATCGGTTATGTTTAGTGTTTGCATTACTTAACGTGTACATATAGCAATGTTTTTTCTAAATTTGGCTAGAGTAGGGGAGTTATGCCGCATACACACGATCGTTTTTCGGCATGAAAAACAATGACATTTTTTAAAAACGTAATTTAAAATGATCGTGTGTGGGCTTCACAACGTTTTTCATCTTCTGAAAAACGACAAAAAAAAAAAATCGAACATGCTGCATTTTTTCACGTCGTTTTAAAAAATTGTGTTTTTCGGGTTGTAAAAAATTATCGTGTGTGGGCTAAGATGACATTTTAAACCTGTGCATGCTCATAAGCAAGTTATGAGACGGGAACACTCGTTCTGGTAAAACTACCATTCATAATGGAGTAAGCACATTCATCACGCTGTAACAGACAAAAGAGCGCGAATCGTCTTTTACTAACAAGGAATCAGCTAAAAGCAGCCCAAAGGCGAATAGAACTTCCCCTTTAGAGTGCTGTTGTACGTGTTGTATGTCACCGCTCTTTGTTCATCATTTTTCAAAAACGATGGTGTGTGGCCAACATCGTGTTTAATGATGAAGTTGGAAAAAAGTTGTTTTTAGGACATGCTGAAAAACAATGTTTTTTTTAATGCCGAAAAACAATCGTGTGTACGCGGCATGAGATTCCCTGTTGGCTTTTACTGCTGTGTGTTCACAATCTCTATTTGTCCTGGTGACCATTGTTTCCAGTACAAAAAGTGATGGGAAATTCATCTGTACAAATGGTGAAAGAAGGTTTATCTTCAAGGACACCTGTTCCACTGACAACTGTCTAGGAGGGGCTTTGCACTAAGTTTGGAGAGATTTCTTTTTACTTCGAGTTGTGTTTCAAGGACAGGAAGTGAATCTCTCCAACTGGACACAGGCAACAAATAAACTGGAAGGGGTTTTTACCCTTCCCTACTCTATCCATAAAAAAAGGTTATACATACATTTTAAATGTACCTGTATGCATATTTCTGCAGCAAGTGTGTGTTTTCAGTTATTATGCACAAAGCAGCAGAAAGGCATTTTCTCCTGAACCTTGACTGTATTATAATAGTGTATCTCTGTACTGCTGCTTCTGTTTTCTGCCCCATTTCTATAAAATCAAGCTGGTGTGGAAATAACCTTGTTGGTTTCTTAAAATTATATAAATTAATTACAAAGCTGTAAAACAACTACTTTCTGCAGCATTTTTCTATAGAAATGCACCATTATAATTTAGCTACTGTCTCTAAGTAAATACCTCTTAGTCATAATTACAGACAACATTCAGACTACTTTCTGCTGAACCATACAAGTATTTTTGTTGTGCAAACAGAATCAGAGATCAGAAAAAAATGAATCAGAGGGATGGGGGGAGGGGGGTTGTGTAGTGTTAGTGATTGATTGTGTCCTGTAAAACTGCATAGAAATGAGCCTTTTAAATCCTTAACGTGAAATTTCCTGGTAGCCAGTCTTCTTCATCTCAATAAATCTGTCACTTCTAGAGCTTCCTCTGAATCCCCTTAAATATTAGCTCGTCCCAATCGTTCTATTTCATGAGCCCCTCTTCATTGTTTTTCTTTTTAAATCTGCTGCTCTTTCCAGTTGAACTACCCAGTGTTGACACCCAGTAATTAGGCTTCTCCTGGCTTAATTTCCAAGCAGAAGACCTTTTCTATACTCAAAGTTAGTACATATATAACTATTTAAAAACATGTTTCTTGCTTGTAAGATTGTTGCCATTCTCCCTTACTCCCCCTTCAAAGTTTTAAAAAAAATACTGGTCGATCCTGCCAGTAAAGTTCACCTAATGTAGCTTTATGTGATGGAGGGACAATCCTGCTGAACTGATACTAAAGCCTCATTTTAGCTGTGGCTTCTTGCAATACAGGAGGACGAGAAGATATTGCAGTATTTTTTACTGCTGAAGCCCATAACATGTTGGTTAGCAGCTGGCCACACTTATGCTCACAAGGAATGCTCAAAGTGGACTTATGTGTTCCTATTACCCACAGAAGCAATAAGGAAATGCTACATCTGCAGGAGACTTAGGCCTCGTACACACAACCATTTTCCTCGACAAAATCCATCAAGAAAAATGCTGGCAGAGCTTTTTTGCCAAGGAAAACGGTTGTGTGTATGTTTTTCGTCGAGAAAACGGTCGTGGATTTCGATGAGGAAAAAAAGAGAACATGTTCTCTGATGAAAAAATGCGAGTATGGCCTCACTTAGGAATAATTAATAGGGTAATAGGGTACCATCATCCAAGTATTGATGAGAAAAAGGGGGGGAGGGTGGGAATGGGGGAATAGTTGCTGAAGCTAGACCCAACACATACCCGCCCAGTTGAGATGTGGACTATCTCGGTACAAAATAGGTCAGGGTAAACAATATGATAAATAAGAAATAATTTATTGAATAAAAATGTTGCATTAAAAACAATAGTGTACATCAAAAGATTGGTCGATTCTCTACTAGTTTCGCGGGGTGTCCGCTTCTTCAGGAGAACCAATCTGAAGGACGATAATGCAATGAAAAGTAAAATACAGGTAATACAGTTCAGCAGTGGATTAAAAATTGAATAGACATAGAGGTTTTACCCAAAGTGTAACGAAGCAAGCGCGGAGCCAGGTCTGCCCAATAGGTGGTCCCCCCGCAGCGAACGTGGGGGATGGTATGTGGATCTCTGAAAAATTAGCATACATTAAGTTGGGGGAGGAGGTCCAGGACATGGATATGGTTCTCTGTTTTCTCGTCGGGAGTCTCAATTTCCTTGTCGTGTTTCTCATCGAACTGGTTTACGACGAGAAACACGTTCGTGTGTATGCTTAGAAACCCGCGCATGCTCAGAATAAAGTATGAGACGGGAGCGCACCTTCGGTAAAAGTAGCGTTCGTAATGGAGATAGCACATTCCTCACGCTGTAACAGACTGAAAAGCACGAATCGTCTCTTACCAAACTTTTTCTTAACACGCAGTAACATGAGATTAGCAAAAGCAGCCCCAAGGGTTGTGCCAGTGGAATGGAATTTCCCCTTTACAGTGCCGTAGTACGTGTTGTACGTCACTGCGTTTGAGAACGACGAGATCTTGTCTTGACCGTGTGTATGCAAAGAAAGCTTGACAAGATTTTCGACAAGCCTGACAAGAAACTCGTTGAGAAAAACTACGTTTCATTTACGACGAGATTCTCGGTCGTGTGTACGAGGCCTCACGCTCACAATACTAATTGCATTGTGTGCTACATCTACCGGGGACATCAGCAGGCAATACCTTTGGTGATAAAGGAGTTATTAAACATAATGCTAAAGCACTAGAAACATAACATGATTCACAAAGGATTAAACTTGGAATTCAGAAATGATTGTTAGCATTTGATAAAGGGATTCTGTCTTGGGACTGCTTGTATTTAATTGAATTAAAAATGACACAGACATGGAGATAGAAAAGAATGTATCTGTGTTTGCAGACTGTATGAAGTTATGTAAGAAATTGAGTCATTGAATAATCCTTTTTTCTTGCAAAGGGACATTGATAGCTTCAGTATTATGTGTCCTATGACAAGCAATGCAGCAAAATGCAAACGACTTATTCACTTGGGATGTAGAAAGTCAACATGCCGCTTATGCTCAGATTTTTGCTTTATTGAATGAATTGATTGGACACAGTAGAGGACAGATTATAAGCATAAAGTGTTCAAAGATTAAATATAAAATGTCAGCCTGCAATTATCTATCAGTACATATCTTACTATATATTTCAACATACTAATAAAAAATATTTGGAGACTGAAGAGGATGATACTTTGGACATCAGGGGTGGGTTTAGAATACAGTCCGTTTGCAGTTTAACTAATGAACAAACAAACTGGCTATGTTCGGTCAGTTTGCTCACCTGAATCCCTGGCTGATGCTTGTTAAAAAAAAAAAAAAAAACATCAGCTGGAAATTCTGGGTGCTGTCATTGACCAGGTATGGTGATGAACACAGGGCATAGGAGAGGACACAGGAATCCCACTCTTCGTATTTGGTCAATGGCATGAACCAGGATGCCCACCCACTTTGTTGACAAACAGAGGCTGGCCGTGGATCTGTCATGTTGCTGTAGTAGTGCTATTGTCACAAATTGACAGATATCCATCCAACTACATCTCTATTGATGGACAATGTCATTGTTGTTGAATTTACAATGTAGGACATTGTTTTTCTTGTTTTTATTAAAAGTACTTTTTAAATGTGTGTGTGTTTTTGTTAATGAATAACAAGAGGTTCTATGTACTATGTACCCCATACTCAATTACATGGAGGGGGGTCTGCTTAGTCAAATTATAATCCCCCCCCCACACACACACACACAGAGCCCCAAATCCCTTTGGGACATGGTGTGAAGATTTAGGATAGGAAGTTTTTGCTTCCACACCTAATTTTTAGGGGAACTCACACTGTTATTTTCTTTTAAAGAGATAGCACACCATTTAAAAAAAAATGTAAACAAAATGTGTTTGGTCCCCCAAAAATGGAAACAATAAGCAGATTAAGCTCCGGGTTCAATTTTATAAATCTAAACTAACATTTCGTTTTAAAGTAAGCTAAATCAGAAAAGAAAAAGGGCACCACAAGTATGCTGAGTTGGGTGTCAACTTTGAGTTGTTACTGATTCTGTCGTTTATGAAGATATGCTGGATTTACTTTTATTCCACTGTAATTAAAAGTATATAGTGTAATCAAGTACTTATGTTTTAAACAACCCTGTCAGGCTTTAAGGAAATCCAAGTGTCTCCATACTTATCTCCAACCTTTATCAGACTCTTCATTAAACACTTCTGGGAGTTTTGGATGCCTATATCCCCCCACTGAACACCATGCTCATTATTCCTGACCATATATCACTACAGAAGATTGCAGTGACTTAAAAGATGTGGAGTTAACAACTAAAGGGCACAGCAGAGGACACATGTATGCTACTCCAGAAACTGTTGTCTGAAAAGCTTTAAGGAGGCTACAGTGCTGGCATTGAAGATAGGTAAAGTAAGTGGTTATAACAGCTATTCTATTGCAAGAAATTGTTTTTTCTTTTTTTTAGAGGATACATTTTCACCTTAGGAGATATACTGTACTATGCAGTGCTTTAAAAGTCATTTTTGCTTTTTGTTTACCTTATTATAAGCTGGCTGCCTATCCTACTTGGGACTCTCTCCAAGCCTGTTTTCCTAAACTCATGTGTTCCATACCTACATTGCTGTTTATATACAATTACTAACTGTGTAGCTGCTACGCAGTACAACAATATCATTTTCAGGTACAAGTGCAACCATAAAAATGCTTTGCCAACAAAATGCAAAATAAAAAAAGTACATTCAAAATGTATTTATTCTGTTTACAAAGTTACAGAGAATGTTTTGCAATGGACTTTGATCCCTAGTTGGCATTTAATGCAAAATACCCAATCTCCAAAAAGCTTATACTCTTTGAAAGCCATCAGCTTCTTAGTGTTTTCACAGCTCAGGGATATCCAGATTAGGAAACATAAAAGGTTTAAGAATTAACTTCTTAGGAATTAACTTCTGAGGAATTAACTTTATAAAAACCTCCTGAATTCAGTGCCAGTATCCTCTAGTATTAGTAACTCGAGCTATATTATGTCACCAAATCAATATAATGCATTTTCAATTGTAGCCAGTGCCGTGCTTTGCCTGACAATTTCACAATAAATTAAATCAGCACAATGGGAGAGACTGGAGCTTTTTTGCATGGAACATTGTGATATGTGAGTCGGAAAAAGCATGTTTATATTTCTACATATTTCAAACTATCATGCATACACCTAGCATTCTAGGCATCTTATTATCAATTGTAAATCAAATTTATGATGTTACATTCTGTTCCAAGTTCCTGGATCATTATGCAGCATTTCCAATAAAAAAAAACCCACAATGAAATAAAAATCAGAAGGGAATCAGTCATAAACAAAGCAGTGCTTGGAGATGCGTTAGTTCAATAATAGATGAAGACATGTTTCCACTAAGCATGTCAGTGTCCGTAATGTTATAGTGCAATACTAGACTCACCCTAGACTCAGCCATGTTGAATAATCATCTGCAGTGTCCAGATAGAGAGAGGTATCAAGAACTTTAAATCTCTTGCAGCTTCTATGCAGCTTTTCTGCAGCGGTGTCTAACATTTAAGATAAAAAGCACTAAATCTACAGATTTTTTTTTTTTACTGAGTTATCTGCAAAGACAGTATGATTTTAAAGAGTAAAACACATTTGTAGTGTCTGTCTGTTGTACATAATTCTGAATTCTTTTGTCAAGTATTTGCTTTATCCACTTGCTTCCCACACTTCATATGACGTCCTGGAGTTAAAATGGAGATATCTGGATGACGCCTGCAGCTACAGGCATCCAGATATCTTTCTTTTCAGCTGGCAATTACCTCTAATATAAAAGCCATCCTAAATTGCTTTTACAGGTAGCAGGAGGGGATGATCCTCCCCCCTCCTGTCACCCATCAGTGCATTTGTGGGCTCTTCTCTGTGAGAGCCCAGGATCAAATTCGGTAGCAGCATTTGGTTACCACTGAATTGGTCAAAAACCAGATGGTCCGCCGGCTCTCTCTATTATCCTGAGAGGCTGAAAGCGATTTCATGACTTCACTTCTGTAAACACTGCTTTCCAGGGTGGAGAAAATATCTGGGGTCTTAAAGATCCCAGATGTCTCCATAAAAAAGACCTGTAATGCCTATTTCTATCACAAGGGATGTTTACATTTCCTGTGATAGGAATTAAAGTGATACAAAATTAAATAAAGGGACAGTGTAAAAAATATATAAATACATAAATACATAAATAAATAACATTTTTTTTAAAGCATTCCATCCCTTTGTGGGCAGAAGCAAAAGCATACAAAGATTACATCCGCATATGTAAATGGTGTTCACCACAAACTTTATAGCAATAGCAATAAACTCTAAACTGGTAACCGGTAAAAAAAATTCAAGTGTTGCCTATGGAGATATTAAAGGAAGGTTTGGTGCTATTCCACAAGCGTGCACAATTTTAAAGTGTGAAATGTTAGGTATCTATTAACTTGACGTAACAAAAAATTGGGTTATATATTGTGTTTTTTAGCATTAATATTTATTAACCACTTGCCGTTGGCTGGCTATCACATACCGTCCTGGCTTTGTGGCTTTGTGCAGCTACAGGCATCGTTCAGATATCAGCTTTTTCTGTCGGTGATTCCCTACACCATAAGAATGATCATAACGGCTCATCAGCTGCTTGATCATTGTTACGGGCAGCAAGAGGGAACGCCCCCCCCCCCCCTCCTGTCGCCCTCAGGTGCTTCTATTGACTCACTGCTGCAATCGGTGAGTCAAAGAACGGATCAGCCGGCCCCAGATGTTCACCATAGAGATTTTTGGTGGACAAGATGGTCATTGGAGTCTTTATGATCGTCGGAGCCCGGGCACGATGTTATGACATCACGCCCGGCCTCTACATTCAAACAAACAGCACCGCCTCGGCTGGGAAGCCGTGATAATTTTTATTTCAGCCTTCCCAGCCTAGAGGTAAGAAGTGGGGTTGCCTGATGTTCCAGGGCCACTCTTGATCAGACGTGACTGCAGTGAGGAACCATCCTGGTGTAGTGCACTGCTCTCAATATGGATTACAATGAAATCCTTTACCTTTCTCTGCTGGCAGAAGAGGATGAGGGGTATTGTCGCCAGGTTTTGGAGGGTTGGACTAGTGACCAGCTAATGCAAACTATCCGATCGGCTCATTCCTGGGTGGATCGGGGTTACATGACTTTTGATGATGTTCAGGCATTAATTCGGGTGTGTGTTAAGCCAGCCCTGTCATTTATTCCTGACGGTAGTGACGATTTCTCTTCCCCCTTCAGTCATGACCAAGTTGAATCCCTGGTGTGGTTATTAGAGGATGATCCTGTGTCTTTTGATGAGCATTATTCTTCTTGTCCCCAGCAAAAGTTATCTGAGTGTATTAGTTCTGTGCAATCTCTGATTAGACAAGGTGTGTGTGAACCTGCTTTTGTTCAACCTGTGCTGCAGGCATGGTCAGATCTCCTGATTCCAGCCAAGCCAGTCTGTTCCAGCCCTGCTAATAACCACCTTCCTTCCCAAGGATCCATCTGTCCATCACCAATGGCAATTCCAGCCCAGATAATTCCGCACCCTACCAAATATTACTACCCAGTTTCTACTAATTGTTCCTACCCTGCCTTCAATCCACCTGTAACAACTCCACAAAAACCTCCTCCAGTCACCATCCCTGTGTCTCTGCCATATTCCAACCCTTCCTCCTACGTAATTCCATCCCTTTCATACATCACTTCTGTTAACAAACCTGCAGTGTCTAAGTCTAAAAAGAAACGGAAGTACTTTTCCAACTCACACCATCGTGCCAGTTACTCAGCCTGTCCCAGTGCCATCTCTTCAGCCTGTCCCGGTGCCATCTGTTAAGCCTGTCCCGGTGCCATCTGTTAAGCCTGTCCCGGTGCCATCTGCTCAGCCTGTCCCAGTACCATCTGTTCAGCCTGTCCCAGTGCCATCTGTTCAGCCTGTTCCAGTGCCAGCTGCCCAGCTTGTGCCAGCCAACCAGCCTGTGCCAGCTTCCCAGCTTGTTGTTCCTGTGCCAGCTTCCCAGCTTGTTGTTCCTGTGCCAGCTGCTCTGCCTTTGCCAGCTGCTCTATCTGTTCCAGTGCCAGCTGCTCTACCTGTTCCAGTGCCACCCGCCCAGCTTGTGCCATCCGACCAGCCTGTTCCAGTGCCAGCTGCCCAGCCTGTGCCAGCCAACCAGCCTGTTCCAGTGCCAGCCTCCCAGCTTGTTGTTCCTGTGCCAGCTGCTCTGCCTGTGCCAGCTGCTCTACCTGTTCCAGTGCCAGCCGACCAGCCTGTTCCAGTGCCAGCCGCCCAGCTTGTGCCACCCGACCAGCCTGTTCCAGTGCCAGCCGACCAGCTTGTGCCATTCGACCAGCCTGTTCCAGTGCCAGCTGCCCAGCCTGTGCCAGCTGCTCTGCCTGTGCCAGCTGCTCTGCCCGTTCCAGTGCCAGCTGCTCTGCCTGTTCCAGTGTCGGCTATCCTGCATGTTCCAGTGCCAGTTGCTCAGCCTTTCAACCCTGTGCCAACTGCTATACCTGTTCCAGTGCCAGCCTCCCAGCTTGATGTTCCTGTGCCAGCTTGCCAATCTGATGTTCCTGTGCCAGCTTGCCAGCCTGATATTCCTGTGCCAGCCTGCCAGCCTGATGTTCCTGTGCCAGCCTGCCAGCCTGATGTTCCTGTGCCAGCCTGCCAGCCTGATGTTCCTGTGCCAGCTTGCCAGCCTGATGTTCCTGTGCCAGCTTGCCAGCCTGATGTTTCTATGCCAGCTTGCCAGCCTGACGACCCACCTTATCCTGCCAACCCTCTGTCTGCTGCCCAGCTCGATGACCTGGAACCTCTGTCCGCTGCCCAGCTCGATGATCCGGAGCCTCTGTCCACTGCCCAGCTCGATGACCCGGAGCCTTCATCCGCTGCCCAGCTCGATGACCCGGAGCCTTTGTCCGCTGCCCAGCTAGATGACCCGGAGCCTTTTGTCCGCTGCCCAGCTCGATGACCCGGAGCCTTCGTCTGCTGCCCAGCTCGATGACCCGGAGCCTTCGTCCGCTGCCCAGCTTGATGACTCGGAGCCCGCTGCCCAGCTTGATGACTCGGAGCCCGCTGCCCAGCTCGAGGACCCAGAGCCTATGCCCTCTGCCCAGCTTTATGACCCGGAGCCTTCGTCTGCTGCCCAGCTCAATGACCCGGAGCCTTCGTCCGCTGCCCAGCTCGATGACCCGGAGCCTTCGTCCGCTGCCCAGCTCGATGACCGGGATCCTTCGTCTGCTGCCCAGCTCGATGACCCGGAGCCTTTGTCCGCTGCCCAGCTTGATGACTCGGAGCCCGCTGCCCAGCTTGATGACTCGGAGCCCGCTGCCCAGCTCGAGGATCCAGAGCCTATGCCCTCTGCCCAGCTTGATGACCCGGAGCCTTTGTCTGCTGCCCAGCTCGAGGACCCAGAGCCTATGCCCTCTGCCCAGCTTGATGACCCGGAGCCTTCGTCTGATGCCCAGCTCGATGACCCGGATCCTTCGTCCGCTGCCCAGCTCGATGACCCGGAGCCTTCATCTGCTGCCCAGCTTGATGACTCGGAGCCCGCTGCCCAGCTTGATGATTTGGAGCCCGCTGCCCAGCTCGAGGACCCAGAGCCTATGCCCTCTGCCCAGCTTGATGACCCGGAGCCTTCGTCTGCTGCCCAGCTCGATGACCCGGAGCCTTCGTCCACTGCCCAGCTCGATGACCTGGAGCCTTCGTCCACTGCCCAGCTTGATGACTCGGAGCCCGCTGCCCAGCTCGAAGACCCAGAGCCTTCGTCTGCTGCCCAGCTCGATGACCCGGAGCCTTCGTCCGCTGCCCAGCAAGATGACCCGGAGCCTTCGTCCGCTGCCCAGCTCGATGACATGGAGACTTCGTCCGCTGCCCAGCTCGATGACCCAGAGCCTTCGTCCGCTGCCCAGCTCGATGACCCGGAGCCTTCGTCCGCTGCCCAGCTCGATGACCCGGAGCCTTCGTCCACTGCCCAGCTTGATGACACGGAGCCCGCTGCCCAGTTCGAGGACCCAGAGCCTATGCCCGCTGCCCAGCTTGAGGGCCTGGAGTCTGCTGCCCAGCCCGATTTGCCCCTGTCTGCTTCCCCACTTGATGTAACTTTATCCACTGCCCGGCTTGACACCATGAACCTTCCCCAGCAACAGCTGGTTGGAGCGTCCGGAGGCCGCTCCTTTGAGGGGGGGTACTGTCAGGAATGGTCCCTCCTGCTGGTAATTCTGCCTGTTATTTTGGCTGCAGTACTGGCCTCCACCAGCGGGGGGTTCTTGGTAGTTTGGAGCACACAGCCTTTTCTGCGCTCAGCTGTAACCTGAGCTCAATCAGCAGCACTATTTATACCCGGCGAGCTCAAGCAGAGCTCGCCCTGGTATCGTCATACCTTCCGGACCTGAGCCTGTATCCTGACCCCATTTTCTGGACCCTGATTCTGTGCCTTGATCCTGTTCTGTGATTCTGATCCCTGATCCCGCCTGGACTTGTCTGCCCAGTCTCCTTGTTCCTGTCTCCCCTGAGTTCTTACCCTGCAGCTAGTCCATCCATCCATTCCCTGCTCTGTCCTGTCCCATCCTCACCCATCCGCTGACATCCCATGTGTATGACCTCGGCCTGGCTTGACTTATGTATACAGTATTCCCTTTTGATTGGATATACTGCTTGCTGTTTGCACTGGTTGTCCTCACTTATTTTTGTAAATAAACACCTTTTTACTTCACTAATCATATTGTTTGGTCTACTCTGTGCAGTCACACGGTTCTGATCTATTACCCCTCCTGACAGGGGTCTTATTGATCCCATATCTCCCTGTAAAAAGGTAAAAAATATTAAAGCGTCACCTGTGGGGATTATTAAGTACCGAAGTTTGGCGTCATTCCACGAGTGTGTGCAATTTTGAAGCATTACGTGTTAGGTATCTATTTACCCCGCGTAACTTCATCTTTCACATTATGTAAAAAAAAATGGGCTAACTTTACTGTTTTGTTTTTGTTTTAAAGCATGAAACACATTTGAAAAATTGGTGCGCAGATAAAAATGACTGCCATTGTATTCTCTAGGATCTCTGTTAAAAAAAAACATATAGAACGTTTGGGGCTCTATGTAATTTTCTAGCAAAAATTTTCTAGCAAAAAAATATGATTTTTACATAGAGAAATGTCAGAATTGGCCTGGTTGGCAAGTGGTGTTGACAGATTATTATTTTCATCCATTAATCAATACAGCTGATCAATACAGTCTGGTCTAGGACCCCCATCAGCCTCCTGAGTCCTGACAGGACAGTGAAATTTCAGAAGAATATTAGTGAGGTTATCCCTCTACTCTCCCTTTCTGTGAGTACAATTTCAATACTAGACTGTAGTAGATTGAGTAGTAGTTGTAGTAGATAGAGTATTGACTCTTCTACTCCCATTTTAATTCTTGTTTGCGGATAATAGCGATAACAGTAGGCTAATATGAAGACATGATGAGGTGCTAATTTTGGTTTTATACTTGAATTAACCACTTAATGAATTAACCAAATTTGTCGCTTTAACTGACAATTGCGCGGTCATTTGACCCAAACAAAATTGACATCCCTTTTTCCCCACAAAAAGAGCTTTCTTTCGGTGGTATTTGATCACCTCTGTGTTTTTAATTTTTTTATTTGCAAACAAAAAAAACTATATTTTTTACTTTTTGCTATAATAAATATCACTAAAAACAAACAAATAAAAAAAAAATCTTCATCAGTTTATCAGGCCAATAAGTATTCTTCTAAATATTTTTGATAATTTTTTTTTTACAGTAAGCGTAAATTGTTTGGTCTGCACAAATTTTTACGTAAAGGGACACTTTTTGGTTGCTATGGACAATCTCAAGTTTCCAAGCAGAAATAACAGTATATATAATATAAAAGGAGGAATCTGTAGAGGACACAGCCCACACACACAGTGGGGGGACATTGCAGGATCCTGGTGTGACGAGAGGGCCTGTGGAACTCAGAATCCGTTGGCAAGGTTGGGAAACCCTTGTTTCAGCTACCCATGCACCTCTTATGTCTAAGTCACCCTCTTATGTCTAAGGCCGCGTACACACGAGGAGACATGTCAGATGAAAACGGCCTGCGGACCGTTTTCATCGGACATGTCTCCGGGGATCTTTTGGTCTGATGGTGTGTACACACGATCAAACCAAAATCCCCGCTGACAGACAGCGCGGTGACATGGCGGTGACGTTGCCGCCGCGACGTCCGCAAACCAGGAAGTAAAATGCTTCCATGCATGCTTCGAATCCAGTCGATGCATGCGGGAGATTTCGGTCCACTGGTTATGCGTACTAACCAGCGGACATGTCCGACGGACAGGTTTCCAGCGGACAAGTTTTAAAGCATGTTTTAAAACTTTTGTCCGCTGGAAACCTGTCCGCTAGGCCGTACACACGATCAGATTTGTCTGCTGAAACTGGTCTGCGGACCAGTTTCAGCAGACATGTTTGATCGTGTGTACGCGGCCTAAGAAGTAATTGTTTGCTGTCTGACAATTACTTCTTTAGAGCAACAAAAGTGTTGGAGCATCCTGACCAATCCTAGGATCTTGTCTTCCGTCTAGAAGCTGTGATCAGAAGCCAGAATGTAAGCCTTTGGATCCTTTGCTATTGGAAAGTGCCCACTGTCATCATTGGCTGTTTCTGGCTGTTTTTTTCTATCGTTTGGTTTTATACTGCGTATGCAGTAGAAATCTTCAGGATTCCACCCCTCTGTCTGTTATTCAAGTTGCCTTGGAAGTCAGGACATCGTTACCCTTTAAGCCTGTCTGACCTAATAAGTATATGCTTACTTGGGTCCCTTCTTTCTGGTAAGCCTCCCATTTAAATTTTGGTGGTGGATCTACTAGCAAATTCTCATCATTATTATTAACACTAAGTCACCCTTGTGTTTCACCATATCAATTGGTTTTCACTATAGGCACACATGCTCTACTTAACAGGTTCAGTATGTGTACTTGATATGCTCCTTCAGTGGTAGTATATATGTATCATTTGATTAAACATGACTATTTATTTCCCCATTTTTTATATACTGCTAGTTTACAGATTAGTTGCTGCTTTCATACCAGTTCAGGCTATAGGGTCACACCACCATAGCGTTGCTGTTTTTGTATCAATTTATTTCCTACATAGCGCAGTTGTTTCTCAAATCTTTACATGAGGGAAATGTCTGATCGCTGTTCATACATTGTATGAACAGATGGTCAGGCATTTCTCCCCTGACAGGACTGGGATCTGAGTGTTTAAACACCCAGCTCCCGGTCCTCGCTCTGTAACGAGCGATCGCGCCCCTATTGGCTGCTCGGCGAGATGACGTATAGCTACGTGATATCGCCCAGTAGAGCCGACCTGTCGCCGTATAACTTCTGGTCGGCAAGCAGTTAATACATCAACATTTTTTAGTTTATAAATAACAAAACTAGAGGTAATAAGGAGCTACTCTTAGTTGGCGTATACAGGCATATCTGCCGCTGGTTGTTAAGGATGCTGTTGGCTGCACAACTGACAACCTCCTAGCCACCAGGACACTGGAGTGGGTGGATCCTGATGGGGAAGCTGAGACATTATTTTCCCATTAGAGCCACTCTGTCTCTTCTTGTAACTGACAGCAGGCAGTGGGTGGATTCTATATCCAGTACCAGTCTGCCTATTGGATAATGATCTTGCTATTCCCTGCTGTAAAATACAAGGGGAGAGGACCTGATGGGGAACCAGTGTCAGTGAATTCCAATCAGGCTCCACCCCCCAAAACAAAACGACTTGTTATGAGGAGGCATGCTGGAATTTCAAACAGTGTCAATCTATTTCAATGCCCTTGAATAAGTCCCCCCCCATACAAATCAATAGTATGACATCATTTAGAATATGCAGTTCAATTATTTGCACCAGTTCCCAAGAAGGATGTCATTGAACTGTAAAGGAGCACAGACTTTTAAATAAATTAACAAGGGGAGGGACCCCAACTTAAAAAAAAAATGATGCCTGCTAAAATGGGGGATATATAATCACATGTATAGATATAAAAGGTTCACACAGAAAATCCAGTGGAAAGTTCTTTACTTTGCCACAAACTACACATTGAGAGGCCTTTATTGTTCTTTATTGTACGACTTTGTATTGAACATGAAAGTTGCTAGCAGACTCAGCAAAGTGCTTAAAAGAATGATTGTCTAAATCTAAATGCCTAGAATATAAACAGCTACTCATATGTATAAGTAATAAATAGTAGAACGTTAGCATGTTGTCTGATAGCCTTGGGGATGCATAAGGACAATGTTATTTTCCCTGTCTGAATCATGATCTTTAAATATATTAACCTCCAGTATAATAGTGTCATTGGGTTAGTTGGGACTGAAGAATTCCAATCAATATAAAACATTTTTTTTTTTTTAAGACATGTTGTTTGATACCTGGCACTCTCAGAAAAGATCCATTCATGCAAACCTTGTTCCAAACCTTAGAAAAATAAATGTATAGGTGCTTGGTACAGGCTAAAGATGAATTTCCAATGCATATTTGAAATTCCAATTAAATAAACCAATCTGTCAAGCAGTAACAGTATTTGTAAAAAAAAACAATAAAAACTATATGTAATAATGATAATATACTATGTAGTAAACTGTTGTATTTCCTGCATTTTACAAGACTACCTGGGCGTCCCATCTGAGGCAACATCCTGTGGGTAGAGAAGACAAAAGTCAAACTCTTGGCAGAAACAAAGATGTTTGGAGGTTAAAAGAACCCACATCAACACCAGACCCTTTTACCATCTGTAAAACAGTAAATGAACATCATGCTTCAGAGCTACCTTCTTGCCTTAGGGTCTGGACAGCTTTCTATTACAAAGGGGACAATAATTCAAATTGATTTGATAATAATTTACAGGAGAATAGTAATCAAAGCTGCCTTATCACCTGAAGCTTAATAGAATAAGAGAAAATAAGAACAGAATTGATTAAATGATATATATTTTTATTCCAAAATTCTTCACATGTTCAAGAATTATATATATATATATATATATATATATATATATATATATATATATATATATATATATATATATATATATATATATATATATATATATATATATATATATATATATATAGATATATATATATATATAATCCACCCACTTTCAACTTTAATCCAACTTGTGACATGTTTTGAACACAATTGTCTATGCAAGCAATCCCAGAAATACCAATGTTCTAGATTTCCTCCTACCCACTATATAGCCATTATCAGATAGGGAGTGTTTGATAAGGTTTGTTGCTGTTAAATAAAGTTCCCTTTAAGAACAAAGGTGTCTAGAAATTCTTCCTGCCTGAATTGTGAAGATTGCATTAATGTGATAATTTCATACATAAATGAAAAGTTGAGTTATTACTGTAACCTTTTCTTGTAACTACTATTAGTATTATTTAGAAATAAATCAGTAGGTATATTTGGTTAGTAAAATATATGTTTAATGACAAAATACAATGTAAATAGATACATTGCAACAAGCTTGAGGAGGGCTTGAGGAGGAACAGTAAAATAGTAGCTCTAAATTTAATAAATATGAAATAGGAAAGCATCTTTAAAGTGATTGTAAAGGCAGAAGTTTTTTTTTATATATTAATGCATTCTATGCATTAGGATAAATGCCTTCTGTGTGTAGAAACCCTCCTCAGCCCCTCTAATACTTACCGTATATACTCGAGTATAAGCCAAGTTTTCCAACCCTTTTTTTAGGGTTGAAAATAGCCCCCTCTGCTTTTACTCGAGTCAGTGTACCTCTTGGGTTGCAGGCGTCCATTTTTCAAAAGTCGCGGCTTCCTCCTGGTCCGTGATAGGTGTTTGGCACTGTGTTTCGCTACCACCTATCATGGAGGTCCTCTCGTTCTCTGACTTCCCCAGCAGAGACTGTGTTCAGTGTTCCGCCTATCATGGACGTCCTCTTGTCCGAGGATGAAAAAAGGTCCGTGATTGGCAGAACACTGAACACAGTGTCTGCTGGAAAACTGAGTCTGAGGATGAAAGGACCTCGGTGATAGGCAGTAGCAGAACACAGTGTCAAACGCCTATCACGGACCAGGAGGAAGCCACAACTTTTGAAAAATGGGCGCCTGTGACCCGACAGGTTCATTGACTATAACCGAACGGAATAAGACCAGGAGGAAGCCGTGACTTTTGAAAAATGGATGCCAGCAGCCTGTCAAGTATACAGGTACACTGTGGCTGCAATGGGCACAGTGAGAATGGGCACAGTAAGGCTACAATGGGCACAGTGAGAATGTGCACAGTAAGGCCGCAATGGGCACAGTAAGGCTGCAATGTGCACAGTAAGGCTGCAATGGGCACAGTCAGAATGGGCACAGTAAGGTTGCAATGGGCACAGTAAGGCTGCAATGAGCACAGTGAGAATAGGCACAGTAAGGTTGCAAATGGGAACAGTGAAGCATGCAAATGGGCACAGTGAAGCTACAAATGTGCATTGTTGACCCTCTTTTCTGCTTACAGTAGCTGCTGCATTCTCACCATAGGCTTATACTCGAGTCAATAAGTTTTTCCATTTTTTTGTGGTAAAATTAGGGTCTCGGCTTATACTCGGGTCGGCTTATACTCGAGTATACACGGTACCTGATGTCCCTCAAGATCTAGAAATATTGCAAAAGCCACTCAGCTGGCCGGGACTCCGCACCTCATTGGCTGAGACAGCTCCACATCTGAATGGACACATAGAGCTGTGGCTTGGCTCAGGTGCCCCCATAGCAAGCTGCTTGCTGTGGGAGCGCTCAACAGGAGGGAGGAGCCATAAGCGCGAAAGAGGGACCCGAGAAGAGGAGGATCCATACTGCTCTGTGCAAAACCACTTCACAGAGCAGGTAAGTATAACATGTTTCTTATTTTTAACTAAAAAAAAGACTTTATACTCACTTTAACTAATAACATGAATAAGAAAAAAAAATACTGAAAATTATTTTGGCACTGTACAATCTATTTGTGTGAAAGAGTTCAGCTCCCTTTCCCTCTTCCTCCCAGACTACATTCTTCTACGTATATATTTTTTTAATGCAATATAAAACCCTTGTATACACGTATTTTCTGCTGCCAGGCCCCCTGCTGCCCAGCCCCAGTTGAAGCTCAGTCAAGGTTAAAATAAATGCTATATGGAATGGATGGATAAGAAAAGAATATCAAGGTCAAGAGAAATTTTTTAAACTATGTTACATTTTCAGTAGATGTAGCAAAAGAATTAGGTGTGAACAAGGACAAAAACAGGGTGGTTAATAATCAAACTACTGTATGCCTAATTGTCCATGTTCTCTTTTAGTTTATTGAATTATAGGAGGTAAGGACAGAAGATCACAGAGAAAGGAGTTCAAAACAATATTTAAGATCAGAGGAATGAGTTGAAAGGAATAGGATAGCTGTGCAAAAGAAACTTTCATAGCGCACATACTGTAGATCTTTGCCAAACCTGAAATTATATGGCATTTTTTTTTTCAAATTGATTTTTACGTGCATAAATTTATGCAACGAGATGTGTTAAGTTCAACAGATATCCTGGCTAGACATGCTATTTTTTGTACATATTTTAAAGGGAATTTATTGTGGTTTTGTAATTATCTCTATTCTTTGTTTATTATGATCAGTTAAAGAGGAGCTCCAGCCGCGGGAAAAACATTTTTTAAAGTCAGCAGCTACTAACAGTGTAGCTGCTGACTTTAAATAAGGACACTTACCTGTCCTAGGCGCCCGCGCTGACGGCCCCCCCCCCGATGCCGGTCCCACGATCGCTCCGGGTCCCGCGCCGCCATTCACACTATGGGAAACAGGCAGTGAAGCCGTACGGCTTCACTGCCCATTTCCTACTGCGCCTGCGTGAGTCTCACGCTGGCTTGTGAATGGGCGCGCTGCTCTCTGAGAACACACACAGTTCCCAGGAAGCAGCGCTCCCCATTTACAAGGAGAAGAACAAGAAGAAAACACACCGCGGTTCAGGAAGAGGCAGATTACGGACTTCCGCATAGCAACAGCTATTTCGGGTGAGTATTTATTTATTTTTTTTCAGGTTTTTTTTTTTTTCAAACAACATTGTAAAATGTTGTTATCCTGGGTGGAGCTCCGCTTTAAGTAAATATGAATTACTACATATTAATATAATGAAGCCTTGCTTTTACAATTAAAGTGGTATCACTGTCAGCTTTGCAAAAAAAATACTAATTAATGAGGCTAATTCATTAAGCAAATGAGCAAGCAGAGAGCTAAAGGGGTAGGATCCGTGTGGATTTTTGCTGTGCACAATTAACTTGCAAGCTATAGCTTAAGCATATAACAGCAATGACTTATCCCTTTTCAGATGGCTAATGCCTCGTACACATGACCGGTTGTCCCAACAAGAAAACTGCCATTTTATAATTTTTCAAAATTAGAACCTGCTCTATATTTTTCCATCGTGTTTTCCGTCAGTCTTTTTCTCGTCGCAAAAACCACTTGTGTGTATGCTTTTCCAAGCATAAAAACACGCATGCTCAAAATCAAGTATGAGACATGAGCGCTTGTTCTGGTAAAACGAGCGTTCGTAATGGAGATAGAATTTGTCACGCTGTAACTGACTGAAAAGCACAAGGCTGAAAAGCGTGAATCGTCTCTCACCAAACTTTTACTAACACAAGGATCAGCAAAATCAGCCCAAAGGGTGCCGCCATTTTAATGGAACGTCCCCTTCATAGTGCCGTCGTACGCGTTGGACATCACCGCACTTTGGTCGAGCGTTTTTTTGACTGAACGTGTGTATGCAAGGCAGGCTTGAGAGGAATCACGTTGGAAAAAACTTCGGCATGTCAGGAAAATCGGTCGTGTGTACAGGGCATTAGGGTGAGGTTTCAATCAGATAAATGAAGCAAGGTACTGTTTCTGGAGCTAACTCAGAGTGCTTTTGGGAATCCTTTGTCAGGTAAAAGATTTATTTGTAACAGGCTTTATAAAGAAGAAATGATAACTGTAAATACTAGTTTTCAAACTTTTAAATTCAGAAGAATAAAACTATCCTCAAAACAGTTTCCTTTTAAAGTAAATTCAAGATTCTATGTTATTTTCTGTAGCATTTCCAGATATTCTGTGTCCATTATTTAGGCTCAACTGCATTATATTCTGAATATGTCTGAAAGAAATAAAGTATTTTTGTACCTCTTCACAAAGTTTGTCAGCATGTCAATGTGTGCAATGCATTGGGTGCTTTTTTCATGACAAGATTGTCAGAAAGGCTTAAATGCTGTGTTACAGTTTAAATGGTTGCATGCTCTGTTGTAAAAATGCTTCAATCCCCTAAGCTCCATCTGTAACTATTCCATATCAGTGATGCAGATAATGTATTCACATTTCAATGCCAGCTGTTCCCAAGATTGGAAAAAAACATGGTGAACTCAGAAAATGGCACTTCAGAAAACTGTGAAAACCATTTTTTAAATGATTGCTTGAAAAAAACAGGTGACATACACTAATCATGTTGTTTTATTATATAAAGTGTCAATTGATTCATAAAAAAAAAGGAAATTATAATCATTGCGCTCTCATTAGCTCTAGTCCTTTCTCTATTAGTTTCTCTCCTATATCTCCTACTGTCTCTATATCTATCCTCATAAAACAGTATAAGGTGTATTATTCTTTCTCTGATTAAAAGTTATTAACAAAAGAATATACATAATTTGAAACTCCCTCCATTGCAACAACTAGTGAGTGCATGAGTGTGGGATTCTTGGCGTTTTCTTATTTTATTGAAGTATAACTCCTGCCTTTTTTTG
Organism: Rana kukunoris; assembly: GCA_029574335.1. Taxonomy (NCBI): domain Eukaryota; kingdom Metazoa; phylum Chordata; class Amphibia; order Anura; family Ranidae; genus Rana; species Rana kukunoris. The sequence goes on along the minus strand of CM056051.1, from coordinate 170,206,631 downwards.
TTTTTTCTAGAATAGGGAAAGGAAAATCTCTCACAAATAATTCCATGGGGCAATTGAAAATATTATAATTATTGGGATATAAAAAGCCGCGCCACACAAAAGTTGATAACACCAGTGTAAGTGATGGTAAAAATAATATAACACTAAAGTCCAATAGCGTCCATAATGATTGAAATAATGATGAATCTCGGAAGCGATCCTCTGTGAAGTGTCACCAAACGCACACAGGTCAGAAGGTGCACCCGCCACCACATGAAAAAGCAGCTTACCAGAGGTCAGATCTATGCTAGCGTCTGACTATAACCCAGTCAACGGCCTTTAGATCCTTGGGGTTCCCACGATCAACTCGAGTAGACCAGGAGAGGAACACTTCTTAAACTCCGGAAGGAAAGAAGGCGCACATAGCATAATTCCGTATCGAAAATTTATTATAAAAAGTAAAATTGTACTTACACAGCACATGAAGTAAACGAGCATTAAAAACAAATACAGATATTGCCGGCCGGCATGTAGGAGCCCTTCCTCCTCAGCGTGGTGACGTCACTGCGACACTTCACAGAGGATCGCTTCCGAGATTCATCATTATTTCAATCATTATGGACGCTATTGGACTTTAGTGTTATATTATTTTTACCATCACTTACACTGGTGTTATCAACTTTTGTGTGGCGCGGCTTTTTATATCCCATTGTTTCTTGTTTATCACACGCTTGCTGCAGCCTGTAGTTCTTTTGGGGGGAGGGGGTTTTCTAGCGCGTTTTTTTTGTTTTATATTATAATTATTACCAGAACAGGAATGGAGGCAATATCTTCTAATGGGAACAGTTGTTCTGATGACAGATGTGGATTTTCTTCTCACAATTTTGGTGATATTTCCACTTACATCTCTGGGGATTTAAAGTGGAGGAAAATTTACTGAATTTTGAAAAAAAAACTGTTCCCTTTAAGAGCAAAAAGCTTTCCTTACAATCAGGTCAGGTGACTTTACCTTGGCTGAGATAATGCCATCAGTCTGCAGAAGGCTGGGGGGAAAGTATTTCCTCAATCTGCTATCCCCCAGCAAACAGACTGCAACATTGTAACTTCATAACAAATATCAAGGTAAGAGGCTGCAGCAAGTGTTGATTTTTTTTTTTTATATATAAATTGTGAAGAATTGCACAGGTACCAGAATTTTTATAAGTGTATCAGGTCTGAGCTAGTATCTAGGGACTGACCCTGAATGACACTGAAAGTGGACTTTCACTTCAAACAAAAAGGCTGCACTATTTTGCACTATTTCACTTTAAAAGCAGGTTGACTTTTTAAGTTAACTTTTTTTATTTATTCACTCAATTTTGTCCCCTACTTCCATTCTCACTTAGACAAGAATGGTGTATCCTATCCTCCTTTAACCACTTAAGGACCGCCGCATGTACATTTACGTCGGCAGAATGGCACGGACAGGCACATCAACGTACCTGTACGTGGCTGCCTTGATGTGGGTCGGGGGTCTGATCGGGACCCCCCCGGTACATCCGCCGGTCCCGATGGATGTAGGAGTGATCCGTGCTGAGGGGACGGCGGTTCGTTTTTGTCCGCCCCCTCCGGATCGCTCACAGCCAATTTGCACGCTCCACTGCAGTGTCATTTCCTCCTCCTGTGTGAACACAGGAGGAGGAAGTGATGTGATCTCTGCTCTCTGCATTTTTTTCAACCGCTGCTGAGGAGAGATCACATCACATAGTAAGTCTGCACAACACTACACTGACACCAGTACACGCAGGCACATTAACCCCTTGCGATCACCCCCCCTCCCCCTGTCACAGTGTCACTGAATGCAGTGATCATATGTACTGATCACTGCAGTTAGTGTCAGTGTGACAGGCAGTGTGACAGTCAGTTAGTGTTAGGTCTAGGGTAGCCCCGTACCCCCCCTAATAAAGTTTTAACCCCTTGATCACTGCCCTAGTTAACCCTTTCACTCCCTATTGCCAGCGTCACTAAGCAATCATTTTTCTGATCGCTGTATTAATGTCGCTGTTCCCGCTAGGCAGCTATTTTTTTTTTTATTGTGATTTTTTTTTACTAAAGACATGTGGCTAAATAAATTTTGGCCTAAATGTTTGACTAAAATTTAGTTTATTTGAATTTTCTTATAACAAAAAGTAAAAAATATAGATTTTTTTTCAAAAATGTCGCTCTATTTTTGTATATAGCGCAAAAAATAAAAATCGCAGAGGCGATCAAATACCACCAAAAGAAAGCTCTATTTGTGGGAAGAAAAGGCCGCAAATTTTGTTTGGGAGCCACGTCGCACGACCGTGCAATTGTCAGTTAAAGCGACGCAGTGCCGAATCGCAAAAAGGGGCCTGGTCCTTTACCTGCATTTTGGTCCGGGTCTTAAGTGGTTAAACTCTGGAGCTATTCACAGCAGATATACTAAAAGACATAAACCTCAATAGCTGGAGGAAGTTTGACCTAGTGGTGCATCATCAGAGGGCTGCCTGAAAGAACCAGGAAAGCTCAACTGACTCCCAATGACATCAGAGAGGAAAATGACAGCACTGGACTTGGCTTGTGGCAGCGGACCGGAGGATTACAGTAGGACATTGCTGGATTTTCTGGACGTGTGAGTATGTTAACAGAGGACAATTCAACATGAAAAGTAGAGCAAAGTGAAAACAAGGGGTGGGTGAAGTTCCTCTGGAAGTATCTGCAAGTTTTACTTTTACACATTATTTTAACATGCATGTGCTTAACATGAAAATGTTTACCTAACATTAAATTCATTTGATCTGGAAACCCTTAATAAACTTTGACATATAGTCTCCTTATATAGTCGGTGATCAACGACTAACGATGTTTTTCTCGACGTGATTCCTCTCAAGCCTACCTTGCATACACACTATCGTGATAAAAAATGCTCCGGCAAAGCGCGGTAACCTACAACACGTACGACGGCACTATAAAGGGGAAGTTCCATTTGGGCTTGATTATGCAAATTTACCTTCTCATAACTTGCTTCTGAGCATGCACATTTTTTCCCTGCCGTTAAAGCCTACACACGACCATTTTTCACGACGAGAAAAACAACAAAGTGAGAAACGTTGAGAAAAAATAGAGCAGGTTCTAAATTTTTAATGCCCATTTTCTCATAGAGAAAAATGCTCTGTTTTTAATGACTAATTTTAAAAATTGCATTTTTCTCGCCATGAAAAACGTTTGTGTGTACGGGGCATTGCTCTTTTCTTTCTATTTTCTAATATACTTGAGTATGGGTCACTGACTAAGATCAAGCATGCAAAACCGAGAGTTCTACATTTTGACTTTCCTCTGATCTCATTCTCTGCATGCTTGTTCTGGTTCAATGACAATGGCAATAACAGGCATTATATTTGTCTCAATACAGGTTTCTTTTGAATTGCAGGGTGTCAACTATATAATACAGGCATACCCCACTTTTAGGTACACAATGGGGTTTATTTCCTATAGCTGGTAAGTGCAAAATCAGGCTCACTTCTGCACAGAAACCAATGATTTTCCAGGTTTTATTACCAGGCTTAATTCAACAAGTTGGGGTTAGAAGCTCATTGGTTTCTATGCAGAAGTGAGACTGATTTTGCGCTTTCCAGCTTTAGTAAATAAACCCCTTTGTGTACTTAAAAGTGGGGTATGCCTGTACAGTATTAAGTACCCTTTCTCTTCTGTATGTACTGCATATACTTTATCTGGGGAAATGAGTTGCTGCAATGTTGAAGATTTTGTTCAATGCACGATAAGTCTTATGTGTGCAATATTGAGGCTTCATGCAGACCTAAGCATTTTGTAGCTCAACACTTGAAGCTCCAATACTCTCAACATCCTAAATTTCATGTAATTGTGACTGCTTAGACGCCTAATGCTCAATGCCTGAAGCTTCAAAAATTATCTTTAATGCCAATTTGGATGTTTTTGGCTACATGGGCTTAACCACTTGACCTCCAGAAGATTCCCCCCTCCTGTCCAGACATTTTTTGCAATACAGCACTGTGTTATTTTAACTGACAATTGCTCAGTCGTGCAAAACAAAATCAAAATAAGCGTATATTGGTTGGTTTAGTGTTTTTTTTTTTATTAGCTACTTCACCCCCGGAAGATTTTACTCTCTTAACCTCCCTGGCGGTATGATTCTTTCAGATTTTAGGTGCTAAAAATTGGTACCATTATTTTGCATGAAAATTTGGCGTTTTATATTGTAGGCCTTCAACTCTTAGGAATAACTCACTTAAATCTGTCCAAACGATAGTCTAGTAGACATCCCGGGTATGATAAAGTTTGAAAAACATCATAACATCAGGGGCAATCAAAGGGTTATCTGTGTGCCTAGCTGGTGCTTGCTAACTGTGTGGGGGTTGTTCTGACTGGATGAAGACAGTGATCAGTGTTGCTGCTTAGCAGGAACACAATATCTCTATCTTCTCCCCTGTCAGAACACTGATCACTGATCTGCCCTGGAGAATGATCACGGGTGGCCAGTGGTCATCTGGTTCTCCAGACTCACTGATTGTCATCCCTTGTGTCTAATCAGCTTATAGTTGGACTAGAATATTGCGGCAGACAATTTGGACACTAATTGACACCCTTTTTGGGGACCAGTGACACTAATACAGTGATCAATTCTAAAAATATGCATTGTCACTGTACTAAAGACACTGGCTGGGAAGGGGTTAACATCAGGGGTGATCAAGGTGTTAACTGTGTGCCTAGCTAGTGATTTTGTGTACTATGGGAGGTGCTTTTACTTAGGGAAAACATGGATCCATGTCCCTACTTTGCAGGAACACAGGACCAATGTCTTTCCTACTGGCAGAATGGTGATCTGCCTTTTTTACATAGGTAGATCATCGTTCTGCCTGTGCCTGTGTACGGTTCTGGAGGACATAGAGTATGTGGTACTCACTGCTGTATCACAGCATGAATGCGCCCTACCTGGAAGAGCCAGATCACATATACATATATATATTGTGGCAGAGCGTGGCTCTGTCACTATAAAAATGATGATGAAATGGACACACGGTCTGCATATAGCTGCAGAGCGTAAATTTAAAAACAGAGAAAACTGCGCTGGCAGTTTTCTTATATTTTTTCTATTGCTACATGGGGCTCTATGGCTTGGAGATCCTTCAGAGTTATGGGTGGACAAACGCTGTATGCAGGACAAGACGCTGTGTGCGTGAAAGGGCTTCAAAGCTGTGTGTGCCCAAGAAGCCGAAAGTTGTGTGCATCCAAGACTGACACAGGAAGATCTGGTTTAAGGTACCAGTAACTATAGCAGCAGTGCTGCTGAAGAGTAGCCAGGTGGGCTGGTGTTTTCAGTTATCTTGTGAATATCGTTTAAACCCCTGCGTGGGATTCCTGAGTGGACTTTTATTTTGTTGTTCTCATTCAATAAACGTGGGCTACCACGCCCTTAACTAGATATGCCTGTTTGGTGCGGACTCACTACAAGAAAAACGCATTTACCACTAGAGTTAAATACCCCCAATGTTACAATATATATATATATATATATATATATATATATATATATATATGATCTGGCACACAGGTGCAGCCCTGTGGGATGAATCTAATGGGAGTGGTTTCAAAATGATTAATCAGCTGCTGCATCTGCAAGGCTCTAATTAGAAAAGTTGCAGAGTCTGCATCCCTTTAAACGTGGAATCCTATTGGGAGTACCTCACCAAAAATTACATATTTTGTTGCAGGAGGTGCCTGAAATCTGATTTGAATCTTAGGGCAGGCTTCTGGGAAAATCAGTGAGCCAATTACACAAGCAGGAAATTATGTTTCTGGGGGATGTTTCTGGGAGATGTTCTATCCACATCCTGTGGACAGAATACCTCCAGGTAGCCATATTGCATTGCATTTTACAGAAAATTACAGAGCTGCAGATTGAAAAGGAAAGGCAATTTTTAATAACATTCAATTACAATATGACTTGAGTCGCAATTGTATATGCTATAGTATTATTTTTTTATTTGCAATTTTTTTCCCCGCGAAAGCGCAGTTACCCTCAGTTCAAATTGCGTGTTTTTGAGCATTTTTTCAGGTGTATTTTAGAGGTTTTCAGCCTGTATGAACTGGTTTCTTTCCTGACTAAAATAATAATGTCTGAAGCTTGAATATACATGTAAAACACTAAGGGTTCAGCATATATTTAACCTAGTAGACCGAGTATTTAAGCAGCTGGGCTTGACCAAGGTATCCTGCTTCATTTTGGGACCAATATCATTATTCTGTAATACAATTTTGCTGTGCCATCCACAACACATTGGAAAAACAGTGGAAACTTAAACAGCTAAGTGCATGGCTCAAGTCTTTTTTTTGTCTCCTATACTATCGCTGACATTTCATTAGCATACAACCAATATGCTAAAGACAGTTTGCACCTGCGAGTGTGAAAGGAGGAGAATTTTAAGTGGTACTGAAGTCTAAACATTTTTACCTTAAAGTGGTATTAAACCCAAATGTAAACACTTATTATATTGCAGCTTACCAATTCTAATTTGTGGTAGTTGTATTAGTTTCCTTTTTTAGGCTTTATTTTTTCAAATGAATGCCACTTAACACTAGTGGGGGGGGGGTGATTAAAATGATCAGCTTTTATTTATTCATGCAAGAGCTTTATCCCAAAAGGCTGTTTACTGTAACTGCTTATAAATTGTGAGCTGGAGTTTGGCTTCAATTTGTTAGTGGTTCTAAATCTGTTAAAATTATGCCCCCAGGCTGACAATGCTGCTGTCTGCTGTGCCTCCCCTGCTTGTGTGTCTCACTAATACGGAAGATGTGTTATGCCGTGTACACACGATCGGAAATTCTAACAGGAAAGGCTTGATGTGAACTTTTGGTCTGAAATTCCAACCGTGTGTAGGCTCCATCTGACTTTTTCTGTCGGAATTTTCGACAGAAAAAATTTGAGAGCTGGTTCTCAATTTGTCTGACAAGAAAAGTTCTTGTTGGAAATTCTGATCATCTGTATGAAATTCCGATGTGCAAAAAAGCATGCATGCTCAGAATCAATTTGACGCATGCTTGGAATCGTTGAACTTAATTATTCTCGGCTTGTTGGAGTGTTGTATGTCACGCGTTCTTGACGGTCGGAATTTTGTGTGACCGCATGTATGCAACACAAATTTGAGCCAAAATTCAAAATCCACGGGTTTCTTGCCGGAATTTCTGATCGTGTGTACGCAGCATTACTGGTCAGGTCACCAGGTAGAAAAAAAAAAAAGAAGGGAAAAGCCAAAATAAATAAATAAATAATGCACCATCACATCTAATGATTGGTAAGCTGCAATAGATTTTTGGTTTTAGGTTTAATGCTGCTTTAATGCATCCATTGCATTAAGGTAAAAACAAACTGTCCAGTACCTCTCTTATCCCCTTCTGTCCCTAAACACTTACCTGGCTTCATGTTACTGCTCCATCTCCAGCACTGCCCTCACTTCCTGCTTTCACAGGAGAACCACAGAAACATGTGGCCACCAATCAAACTCTTGTGAGGAGGGAGTAGGAGCATAGCTTACCAGTGCTGTGTGTCTGTAGATACACACAACCTGGCTCAAGACCCAACAGGAGTGTGCATAAATGGGTGCCTTCTTAACACTTGGCTACAGGAGGCACCCCAAGGAGTATGGAGCTGACAGCACCATGAGAGACTGCCAGAAGAGGCGTTGATGAGGCTGCACTAATGGGCAAGGATTATGAAGCATTGATGGGCACTGATGAGGCAGCACTGGTGAACACTGATGAGGAGGCACTGATGAGGCTGCACTGATGGGCACTGATGGGCACTGATAGATGGCACCAATGATGGGCAATAATAGGTGGCACTGGTGGGCACTAGTAGGCAGCACTAATAGGTGACACTGATGAGGAGGCACTGAAGGTCACTGATTGGCAGCACTGGTGGGCACTGATTGGCAGCATTGGTGGGAACAGATTGGCATAACTGGTTGGCACTGTTGGCACTGCACTGATAATCAGGACACTGATACTCAGTGCCCTGATTACCAATGTACATGTCTCTTTTAGTGAAGCCAGTTATCAGCTTTCTTCTCCCTTCCTCACACTGTCAGCACGAGGAAATGAAAGCTAATAACTGGCTTCTGTTTACATTGTGATCATCTGTGATTGGACACAGCTGATCACGTGCTGAAGAGCCGCTGATTGGCTTTTTACCTCAATCTGTGATCAGCAGTGTCCGGGGGACACTGTGATTACAGAGCGCGCCGCAGAGGGCACACAGTGGGCGCGATCACAGGAGGACGTCATGTGACGGCCTTCCAGAACTGGCCTTGAAACCGTCATTTGTATAAAGCACGGCAAGTGGTTAAAGCATTTTTTTAACAAATGAACAAATGCCAGAACCCAGTCAATCAAAATGTGAGAACTTGAAATTTTGTTTTTTGAGAAACCACAGTATATAACTTCATTAGTATTGAAGAAACATAGTTTAATTGTTTATAAGATTGGCCAAAATAATATTCTTGGCTTCGATAATTCAAAAGGTGATAGATCCTGTCCTTATTTGAAAAATATTTTAAAAGTAGGTATAAAAGATATTGTAGTTGTTGGAGACTATGATGGTTCTGAGGGACCATGGATTACATATGAGTGCAATTAGGAACAATTAAATTGGAGTTTGTTCAATGCCTCTTAGTACTAAAGAGGAGAGAAAGACTCAGCCACTTAAAATAGATAAATAAATAGAAAAGATTACACTGTTGAGATGGTGGAAGTATGGGAGGTTTTAAAGGAAAGCTTTACTGAGAGAGATGTGGATGCAGTCATTTCTGATCTCCTCTTAAAGATGCATATTGCCTGGCTGTCTCTTACCCTAAGCCCAGGTTCACACTGGGTACGACATGTGAAATCGCATCTCAAATCGGCGGCAATTGCCGGTGAGGTGTCGGTGAGGTGTCGGGTACTCCTGATGGACAGGTACTCCTGATGGACTGGTGGCGGGTACTCTGGTGGTGGGTACTCTGGTGGCGGGTACTCTAGTGGCAGGTACTCCTGGTGAGGTGGCGGGTAATCCTGGTGGCGTGGCGGGTACTCTGGTGGTGGGTACTCTGGTGGCGTGGCGGGTACTCTGGTGGCGTGGCGGGTACTCCTGTTGAGGTGGCGGGTACTCTGGTGGCGTGGCGGGTACTCTGGTGGTGGGGCGGGTACTCTGGTGGCGGGGCGGTTACTCTGGTGAGGTGGCGGGTACTATGGTGGCATGGCAATCTGGGCACAGTGGTACTTATGTAGTGTTTTACAGATGTGTAACTCACTGTTGCTTATCTCCTCCTCACACTGGATATGTGTGTGAAGAGGAGAACAGTAATAGTAAGGGTCCTTTCACAGGTCCGTTCCGTTCGGCCGTTTTTTGGACGTCCGGTAACGGACCTCAATGCTTCCCTATGGGAGCGGATCCGTTAGCGGATGATGCATCCGCTAACGTCCGCTAGATCCGCATCCGTTTTTGCGGACGGAAGAATGTCCTATTTTTCTTCCGTCCGCCCAAACGGATCGGATGAAGATGGACAGACGGTCCGTTTCCATCCGACTCCCCATAGGGGAGAGCGGAGGAGAGACAGGGCGGTCCCTGCACAGTGTGCGGGGACCGCCCCGTCCGCCGACAGCTGAGCGGAGACCCCCCCCCGCTGAGCTGACGGACACACGGAGCAGACCGAAAAACGGTCCGCTCCGTGTGAAAGGACCCTAAGTTACACATTCACAGTGTTGTTTTTACATTTAGTGATCGCCTGTGATTGGCTCTTTACACTGATCTGGGCTGGGCTGTATCCATGTGAACAGCCTCAGCCTAGATCGCCGCACTGCGCCCCCCCAGGGGAGCGCGCGGTGACCATGCATGCCGCTCTGCATTACCGGTAAGTTACCGGAAACACCGCCGCCCACCGCTACAATTCCCCCATCGGGGATCGGCTGTGTCCCGACGGACACACCGGACCCCTGATTGCCGCGCTGCACACCCCCGTGGGCACGCGCGGGCGCTGTGCACGCCGCTGCTGCAGCTCTGCATTAGAAATCCGGTTCGCTACACCGGAAGCTCCACCGCCCGATGCCGCCGCTCCACCGCCACTCTAGTACCCCCATCGGGGAATAGCTGTGTCCCAAGGCCCGCAGAAGCGGTGGAAAACCAAGGACGTCATATGACGTCCACCCAGGATGGGAGATCCCATCTGTGGACGTCATATGACAATGGCTGGGTATTGAAGTGGTTAACTACAATGTATATACCATATTTATTGGCATATAACACTCACTTTTTTAGACTGAAAATAGAGGGTAAACTGTGCCTGCGTGTGTTATAAGCAGGGGTCTGTGGAAATTCCCTCTTAAAGTTAAGGTGCATATTATACGCCTGTGTATGTTATACGCCGATAAATACAGTATTCAGATTTTGTATAAAAGGCTAAAATTGTCATTGTCATTGGGTTCAGTTGTCAAAATTGTAGTAACTGCAATATCCAAGGATAGTCTGATAGAAGGCTTACATAGGATTCTATACCTGCCCAGACTCAGAGAGATATATATAAAACCGTATATCTTATTTTAAAAAACACAAACAGTAACATATATGCAGGATTTAATCAATGTATAAATATATTGAATTCTGCAATTTCAATGCAAAGTGGTGGTTTGCACTTAAAACATATTCGGAAATTGTAAGCAACAGACCATGAATATTCCCTTGGAGAACATTCTCAGATGCTTTATGTGTGCTACGTTTGTTCAAGATGACTCTAGTCTCAAGGATTTTTACTTTCCTTGAACCTTGTAAACAATGAATTTAAGTGTAGAATATCATTTATGAAATGATATCCATTACCATGCTTTTAAATATATATACTGTATATATATTGTAAGCTGGGGATAGGTAGCGGGTACAAAAGCTCCCTGGGATGAGCAGGCACAGATACCAAAGTCCATAGGATAAGTGAACAACAGTGGGATTTTTATTGGTGCTATACAAAGTCTATTTACAGGTGCTGTACAGTGTGCAGAAAACAAAACAAACAAAAGTAGTTTAAACAAACACCTAGCCGTGTCTCGGCTCTAACTACACGATATGTAGGCCCTAACTACTAAGCTGAACAAGCCTACCGCTTGTTAGCTCAAAATACAAACTGCTCACCAGTCTTTTAACAACCTCCTTGCTCCTACAGATCCACACTATCTGTTTCCCAGGACAGAACAATGGCTGTTAGCTCAGGTGAGCTTAAATTGGCCTGGGGAGAGGGCCAACACCTGACCTGGATCAGGGATCAGAGATCTCTGAACGTGTAAGAGAGGAGCCTGGGAGAGGTATAAACCCCGAACTGGACTTTCCCAGGCTCTCTCTGGGACGCTCTGCTACACACCCTCCCCTCTTGTTTCAACCCCAGGGTTGGAACACCTGTAGCCCAACAGGAGTGAACACGGGACAGGGCATCTACATTACCCATCTCAACCCCTGGCCTGTGTTTTACCGAAAAGGAATAATCCTGGAGGGCCAAAAACCACCGGTTCACCCGCCTATTAGTCTCCTTCTTTTGGGCCATCCATTTCAGGGGAGCATGGTCAGTTATTAACTCAAACTGGCGCCCTAACAGGTAGTACCTGAGCGCGTCCACGGCCCACTTTATGGCTAAACATTCCTTTTCAATGACTGCATATTTTTTCTCATGATCATTGAGCTTTCTGCTTAGGTAGACCACAGGGTGTTCTTCCCCATTGTATACCTGTGATAGTACTGCCCCGATACCTACATCAGAGGCATCTGTCTGAACCAAAAAATCTTTGGAGAAATCGGGGGAGTATAGCACTGGCTGTGCACAAAGAGCCTTCTTCAGGACTTGGAAAGATTCTTCTGCTACTGGGGACCATTTTATCATTACGGAGTCTTTCCCTTTCGTCAGGTCTGTCAGTGGGGCAGCTATAGTGGCAAAATTTGGAATAAACCTTCTATAATATCCCGCAATGCCAAGAAAGGCCCTGACCTGCTTCTTGTTTGCAGGACGTGGCCACTCCTGGATGGCTTCTACTTTATTCACTTGGGGTTTAATAACTCCACGGCCAATAGTATAGCCCAAATACTTGGCTTCCTCCAAACCAATGGCACATTTTTTGGGATTTGCCGTAAAACCTTCCTTGAAGAGGGAATCAAGGACAGCTTGGACACGGGGCAAGTGAGACTCCCAGTCAGTGCTATGCACCACTATGTCATCTAAATAAGCTGCAGCATACTGCTGGTGCGGTCTTAGGGTCCTGTCCATGGCCCTCTGAAAGGTTGCAGGGGCATTTTGCAACCCAAAAGGCATTTTCTTATACTGGAATGATCCCTCCGGGGTCACAAACGCAGTCTTTTCTTTGGCACTATTAGTCAGGGGTATTTGCCAATATCCTTTGGTCAAGTCCAAAGTGGTCAGATAACGGGCCTTGCCCAGTCGGTCTATAAGTTCATCTACCCTGGGCATCGGGTACGTGTCAAACTTTGTTACTGCATTGAGCTTTCTGAAGTCGTTACAAAACCTCCAAGTGCCATCCGGTTTTGGGACCAACACGATGGGGCTAGACCAGTCACTATTGGATTCCTCAATGACATCTAGTTCCAACATCCTTCTAACTTCATCACTGATGTCCTTTCTCCTCGCTTCAGGAATTCGGTATGGTTTGAGCTTGACACGGACCCCAGGTTCAGTAACAATATCATGCTGAACCGCTGAAGTCGTGCCAGGCAACTCTGAAAATTTCTCTCTATTCCTTATTAGGAACTCTCTAGCTTCCTGTTTTTGGGAATATGACAGGGTGTCTGGAATCGTGACCTCAGGGATCAGAGGGGATTCAGTACCCTTAGGCGTTACCGGTAGGGACCTCGCAGTTAACGCCAGTCTATCCTTCCAGGGCTTTAACAGGTTCACGTGGTAAATCTGTTCGGGCTTCCTTTTACCTGGTTGATACACCTTGTAATTGACTTCCCCAACTCTTTCAATTACTTCAAAGGGGCCCTGCCACTTAGCCAGGAACTTGCTCTCAACAGTGGGAACTAAAACGAGGACCCTGTCACCCGGTGAGAAAACACGGAGTTGGGCCCCCCGGTTGTATATTCTCTGTTGGGCTGCTTGAGCCTGTAGTAAATGTTCTTTCACCACTGGTATTACGGCTGCAATCCTGTCCTGCATTTGAGCGATATGCTCAATTACACTTTTGTGGGGTGTCTGTTCCCCCTCCCAAGTTTCCTTGGCTATGTCCAAGAGTCCCCGAGGGTGTCTCCCATAAAGCAACTCAAATGGAGAGTACCCTGTAGAGGACTGGGGAACCTCCCTGATAGCAAACATCAGGTACGGTATCAGGAAGTCCCAGTCTTTCCCATCTTTGTCAACAACCTTTTTTAACATGCCCTTTAACGTCTTATTGAAACGTTCCACCAAGCCATCTGTTTGCGGATGATACACAGAGGTTCGCAACTGCGTCACCTTAAATAACTTGCACAGCTCCCTAGTTATCCGTGACATAAATGGGGTACCCTGGTCTGTCAGGATTTCTTTAGGGATGCCCACCCGACTGAACACCATAAACAGCTCTTTGGCAATATTTTTAGCAGATGCGGCGCGTAAGGGAACGGCCTCAGGGTAACGGGTAGCGTAATCCATAATCACGAGGATATGCTGATGACCACGGGCGGATTTGGGGAGGGGACCCACAAGGTCCATGGCAATCCTCTCGAAGGGCACTTCAATAATGGGCAAGGGCACTAAAGGACTTCGGAAGTGGGGCTGGGGGGCTGACATCTGACACACAGGACAGGATTGACAATAATTCTCAATATTTTTCTGTATCCCAGGCCAGTAAAACCTGCGCAACACTCTTTCAGTGGTTTTCTCAACCCCTAAATGGCCTCCTAGCAAGTGCCCATGGGCAAGTTCCAACACCACCCTTCTGTAAGGCTTGGGGACCACCAACTGTTCAGTAACTTCATCATTCTTTTTACATACACGATACAGTAAATCATCATTGCTGCTGAAATAAGGAAAACAGGGCCTATCCCCTGGTTCAACAGGTACATCATTAATCACCATTACATTTTCCCAGGCCCTGGCAAGGGTAGGGTCTTTTCTCTGCTCAGTACCAAAATTTTCCTTGTGCACATTAAGGTCAGTAAACTCCAACATAGGCTCCGAGTCGGCAGACGGCTGTCCGGCTCTACTGGTTGTGGGGACTTCCTCAGGCTCCTCCAGCTCTCCTGCCATAACCGAGAAAGGAAAATTCGGAGAGCCCTGAGATGAGTCCCCTGAACCACAATATCGGAAGTAGTCAGGAGCTCTGGCTCTGCGACTGAGTCAGGTACTGCGACCGGGTCGGGACGATCCCACAGTTCCCAAAACTTAGGGAAGTCCCTACCAATGATGGCCTCGTGCACCAAGTGGGGCACAAGTCCGACCGCATGGGACACCGTACCTAAGCCAGTTTTTAAACTGAACTGTGGCTATAGGATACTCCCGGGTATCCCCATGTACACAGATCACAGCAACTTTTTTAGCATGAAAATTCACAGTTTCAACCATCTCAGCTGTAACCAAAGTAACCAGACTTCCAGAGTCCAGTAAGGCCGTAATAGGCTTATCATTAACAGTCATGTGACACATGTGTTTCCCCACATTTGGCGCTGCGGCGCATGAAACAGCAGCAAACATGGACTGCCTTCTATTAGACAGATCACACTGCATTGGTTCATCAGTCAATGGACAGTTTGCTGCAACATGTCCCAGCTCTTGGCAACGAAAACACCTGATGTTTCCCCAAGTTGGTTTGCTGACAGGCAGTGGTTTCCCTTGCTTGGGACGCCAAACTTCAGTCCTGGCACCAAAAATCCTCCCCCCTATTTCCTTGCCATGCTTACCACCCACTTCCCCTGGAACAGTCTTACCGGTTGCCTGGGGAGACCGTGGCTTTGGGTGGAAAGTCCGTGCGGTTGTTGGGATGGTGACCAGGTTCTCTGCAGCAAAGTACCTTTCGACGAGTTCCACCAGGTTATCTGCCGACTTGGGGTCCCCTTGACTCACCCACCTCTGCAGGGGAATTGGGAGTGACCTCAGGAATTGGTCCATGACCACACGCTCCACTATTTGTGGCGCAGACAGGGACTCAGGCTGTAGCCATTTTCGCACTAGGTGGATTAGGTCGAACATCTGCGATCTTGGGGGCCTCTCGATTTTGAAGAACCAGCTGTGGACCCGTTGGGCTCGAACGGCCAAGGTGACGCCGAGTCGCGCCAGAATTTCCTGCTTGACCTTTTCGTAGTCTTCTGCTTCTGCTGACTCCAGATCATAGTAGGCCTTCTGCGATTCACCAGAAAGTAAGGGGGCAATCAGTCCTGCCCACTTGGTTTTAGGCCAACATTCCCTCTCAGCGGTCCGTTCAAACGTTAACAGGAAGGCCTCTGGATCATCATCCGTAGTCATTTTAGACAGAAAGCGAGCCACATGGATGGCTGAAGGCTTGTCTCCCATATCCTTAATTTCCGCAGGTGCCCACTGTGCTAGCGTCTCTGCAACCTTAGTCAGGGTTTTCCTATCCGCTTCTGCAGCAGTGGCAAGCTGTTCAAACAGCCTCTGCGATTGCTCCTGTACCATAGCGTTGGCTTGCTGCAGCGCAGCATTAGTTTGCTGTTGTGCAGCGTTTGCTTGCTGTTGCGCAGCATTGAATAGCACCATTTGTTTGAGGATTTCCTCCATGTTGTCACTTTAGGTACTGGCCTTTTAAATAGTAACTTACTATTGCTGATCGCAGCCTCCACCATATGTAAGCTGGGGATAGGTAGCGGGTACAAAAGCTCCCTGGGATGAGCAGGCACAGATACCAAAGTCCATAGGATAAGTGAACAACAGTGGGATTTTTATTGGTGCTATACAAAGTCTATTTACAGGTGCTGTACAGTGTGCAGAAAACAAAACAAACAAAAGTAGTTTAAACAAACACCTAGCCGTGTCTCGGCTCTAACTACACGATATGTAGGCCCTAACTACTAAGCTGAACAAGCCTACCGCTTGTTAGCTCAAAATACAAACTGCTCACCAGTCTTTTAACAACCTCCTTGCTCCTACAGATCCACACTATCTGTTTCCCAGGACAGAGCAATGGCTGTTAGCTCAGGTGAGCTTAAATTGGCCTGGGGGAGAGGGCCAACACCTGACCTGGATCAGGGATCAGAGATCTCTGAACGTGTAAGAGAGGAGCCTGGGAGAGGTATAAACCCCGAACTGGACTTTCCCAGGCTCTCTCTGGGACGCTCTGCTACAATATATATATATATATATATTTGTATTTATTTATTTTTCACACCAAGTGCACACTCATTACAGACTGAGGCGGCGTACACACGACCGAGGTTCTCGCTGGAAACCAGCGAGAACCTCGCTGGAAGCTGCATTTCAGCGAGGACCTCGGCCGTGTGTACGCTCTCGGCGAGCTTCCCGTCGGGAAGCCCGTCGAGCAGAAATAGAGAGCACGCTCTCTATTTGCTCGACGGCCCTCCTGGATGAATGGCTGGTTGCCATTCCCGACGGGCGGGTCACCGATTTCGACGGCCGGCAGGGAACCTCGACGGGCGGAACGATGTGTTCTGCCCGTCGAGGTTCTCTGCCGTGTGTACGCGGCCTAAGTGCAAAAAAAAGGCAAAAATAGGGACCCTTGTTGCTTATGAGGGCAGTTCATGCATGCAGCATCAGTACAACGGGTTGAGGTGTCGTTGTGCGAATAGAACTTGTGACATATTTTGCATGAAACAGGTAAAAATAATTATTAAATAATACTGTTAACAAATTATTAGGGGGAAATCATAAATAAATTCTGTAAAAACCCTTTAGAATTCCATTGGGGCACAGCACCAAAGAGTATATGAATCCGTCTGTGTCTGCATTAAAGTCAGAGGAGTCCACAGGAGTTTTGTACTAGAGGTGTATGGAGTCTGACGAGGAACTGAGAGACTAGTTCTCCATCAATTCAGTCCAATAGTAGCTTTTAAATCTGCCCAGGCAAAAGTAACGTGGACCTGATAGGGAACTTGTCCCTCAGTGGATTATCTTTGATCGCCTGTTTGTTTTTGTTTTTTTTGTTTCATAAAGATTTTATTTGAAAAAGAAAAGCTTGTACAGGCATCTTCCACAACATCAACAGGCATAAATCAGAACAAACCGACAAAGAGGCTTCAATTGCATGTAGAACATAGGTACATACAGTACACTCCTAGAGAGTCTAGTCAGGACTTACAGTAAATAGCATGAACCGCAGCAACATATATCACATAGGGGTTAGATACCTACTCAGTAATAAGGTTTGTGTGAGTCTAAACTAGCTCCCTACTTTTCGTCCCGTTTTAGTGGACCACTGGATCCACTATATCCATTGTAATTCCATTAACCTTATCGCTGCCCTCCCTGAAAAGACCCAACCCCTTACGGGGCTTGTAGGAACCTCCCCTAAGGTAGATCCGTCTCCTCGTTAAACCTTATCCTTGAGGTCTCCTATATCCCCAAAAAGGAGGATATGAAATGCAGGATCAGTAAAAAGGAAAGAAAAAGGGAGACAAAAAAAAAAAACCTGGGGAAGGGGGGGGGGGATCATTGCCAGGAATTCTCCGTGCCCGTATTCAGGAGAGGGGGTGGGAGGACCACCAACTACCCTCCCCGGCTCTTACACTGGGATATCAGAGCAGGTCAAAGATACTATCAACTTATCCCTGGACTGTGCAACAAGGTTGTGTTTAGTCAGCAGACTGCGTCAACTCACGGTAAGTCGTAGAATCCCGAAACTTAAGCCAATCTTCCCAGATATATGTAAATCTGGGGATTCTATCTTGTGCGCTGTATATCAGCTCCTCTATCGCTGCAATGTGATTATTCCGTGCCACCCATTCCTTGATAGATGGTGGCACCACGGCTCTCCAGTGGACAGGTATGCAGAGCCTGGCTGCGTTAATCATATGCAACGCCACTGATCCACTGTACCGTTTCTTGGGTATTTCTGAGAGATGGAGGAGGTATTGTTCTGGTGAAAATTCCAGGGGTAGTGAGGATACCTCAATCGTCACTTTGTGAACCTCCCTCCAGTAAGGTTGGATAATCGGGCACTCCCACCAGATGTGGAGGAAAGAGCCTGTGGTCTGTCCACATCTCCAGCACTGGTCTGACACTGATGGGAAGAACTTGTGGACAAGATCAGGAGTCCTATACCAACGGGTCCTAATCTTGTACCCATTCTCCTGGGTGTTTACATTAAGCGAACCTTTATGTGTGTACCAGTGAACCCGTTCCCAGCTCTTTGCATCAATCTGTCTGCCCAGAAGGTCTGCTCCTTCTGCATGGTCGCAGAGGGTTTTGTGAACATGGACGCATACAATACTGAGATCACATGTCTCTGGGGATCCGCACTCATGCATAAAGATTCAAAAGCCGTGATCTGCCTCATAAAGCCTTCTATGACCTTTGGGTTGTCTAAGAAATGCTGTATCTGAAGGTAGGGCATCAAGGGGAAATCTCCGGTCCGAGACATCGAGGACAGTTCTCTTATGGAGCAGAATCTACCCCTAGAGAAGAAGTGTTTGGCCAACATTTCCGAGTGGGGCCATACGTCCATCAGGTAAGTCCTTTCCATTCCCGGTTGAAAGTCGGGGTTCCCTCTAAGGGGAGTGATGCCACATTCCGTCGCCGAGAGTGAGTGTGCTCCACAGGCCCTTACAAAGGCCGTCAGGGTTGCCCCCACCAAAGGGTGGGATTGAACTCCAGGCGCCCAATGCTTCCTGGAAAACCAAGGCATCTTACCCAGATCTGACCCAGTGACCATGTTCTCCAAAGGTACCCAGCTTTTGTGGCGGGCGTGCACTTTCCAGTCCACAACTCTCGTCAAGTGCGTGGCCCAATAGTATCTCTGCACATCTGGGAGGCCAATACCCCCATCCAGTTTTGGGAGTACCAATTTCGACCAGCTGATTCTCGGTCGTTTAGACCCCCACAGAAACGTACTCCCTATCCTCTTGTATGTCGCAAAGAAGGAGGGCGGCAGAGAGATCGGTATCGCCTGTTTGTAATAGTAATCCAGAAGCGATGACATGATTTCACTTCCGGTATACTCGATAACCATCGGCACTATTTTTTTTAAATCAAAAGCATTCAAAAACACCAATCTTGTTGTTTTGAATGCTTTTAAGTGCAGAGGAGGGAATTCCTAGGGAGGGAATTCCTAGCAACAGAGGAGGGAATTCCTATCAACAGTGTAAAGAAAAAGTGTTACATTTTTTTACAATAATTTTTTTTAAGTGCCCCCATCCTCCAGTGCTTGCACACAAAGGTGAACACACGCTTTGGTCCCCCAAGCACACAAACAGCGATGATCCCACACATCTGAGGTATCACAATGAATGTCAGATAATGGGCAGTAATTCTAGCACCAGACCTCCTCTGTAAATCTACAGTGGTAACCTGTTAAGGCTTTTAAAATGTCGTCTAAGGATAGTAAAATTTACGCTGTTTGTCGCTGTTGCACGTGCGTGTGCAATTTTAAAGCATGACATGTTTGGTATCTATTTATGGTGTAACCTCATCTTTTATGTTTTACAAAAATTGGGTTATGTACAGTATTGTATATTTTTTTGCATTAAAATTCAAAAAAGTGAATTTTTTCTCAAAATGCTGCATTTGAAAATCTGCTGCGCAAATAATGTGTGACATAAAAAATTACAAAACCCACCAATTTATTCTCTAGGGCCTTTCCTTCCAAAACAATTAAAATATATATTATTTGGGTGTTCTAAGTAATTAAAAGCCCTGGACCGGAAGTAAACTAATGCTTTAGGAGTGCTGGCATCCCATACAAAGTATGTTTTGTTATCACTTAATGCTATTACAGCTACTGGGTTTTCTAGGTAGTAGAAAATGACTGATTATGGAAAGTGAGATACATTAAAATAGTTTGCTTCTTTGAAAGTTAATGCTGCCAATGAAAGTTAATGCTCAATTTTGGCTGATTCAGCAGGGAAATTTGAGCTGTGGGTGTCATTGTTGGCACCAACCGGCTCTGCAAAAGTGTATTGTTCAATCAACATTTTTCAAAGGAGCCAAGAGAAAAACTGTCAAACAGTGACTGCATCCAATCAGAAAACGATAGTCATCAGGGAAGATTTATCTATCTGTTGTTTTTTTTTTGTTTGTTTTTTGTGGGTGGAGGAATATGCTCATTTTATTTAGTTCTACTTACAGGCTAAACTAAAGAAATCTGTGTGTGTATATCCAGCTATAGTTTCTTCTTCTCTATGTGTAAAACAATACTAAATCTTATCCAATGTCTTGCTTCCAACATGCAGAAATTAAACATCTAATAGCAGTATACAGGAAGTTTTTTTTTGGAGAAAGGGTAGTAAGGTGTCCACAAACAACACCACTTAATGGTGTCTTGAATGCATTGCATTCTAAAGCTTGATGGATTTGAAATGTGTCACTCATGCAAAATACTTTTACTAGTGTAGCATATAATTTTTCCTTCATTGTAATTGAAAAACAACAAACGTGTCGGCTTCACTGCAGTCCTTAGGGTTAACCATGGCTCTACAAGCTGTTGGCTGCCTGCCACATTCAATTGTTGTAAATTAGTAATACCTGGGAAGGCGAACAGAGGATGTAAAAACCTGGAATTAAGTAATTGGCTAAATTCTTCTGCAAATCAGTAAATGTTCTAACAAAAGCTAGGGAATATTTTGTCCCTTTTACTGTATGTATTGAAATAAATACATTTAAAATATAAACATATAAGAAATGTCTAGAATTATCTAGAATGTTAGCTTGTCATAGTCTTATGCCACGTACACACAACCGTTTTTAATGGTCTAGAATAAAACAACGTTTTTTTCAACCCGATAATTGTTAAAGGGTTTGTAATTTTTTTTTATCTTAATAGCTTCCTTTACCTTAATGCAGTGCTGATTTCATGTCCTCATTGTTAGTTTTTGATCTCAAGTTGCTGTAATTCTTCTCTGACCTCCACACTTCCTGGTTGTCTGTTTCCTGATAACCACAGTACTGGGAGCTTTCTCTCTGTGGTCACTAATCAAGGAGGTGCAATTACTGTGTGTCTAAAACCCCTCAGGACAAATCAGTTTCATTTTACAAACCATCACTGCCCTGTATTGGCTCTGTGGCTCTGTACATCACAGAAGCAGGAACCAGCATGCAAAAACGAAACTAAAACTGTAGGTACATTATATGATTGATTTTTATCTATTTTTAATAATTTTTAAAAGGAATCAGTTAACTATTATGTCTCTGTACCTTGTAAACAGTAATTTCAGCAAAAATTTTTTTTTTCTTTTCAACTCCTTTAACCACTTGCCTACTGTGCACCTACACCCCCTTCCTGGCCAGACAAAATATAAGCTTCCGGCACTGCGTCGCTTTAACTGACAATTGCGCGGTCGTGCGACGTGGCTCCCAAACAAAATTGGCGTCCTTTTTTTCCCACAAATAGAGCTTTCTTTTGGTGGTATTTGATCACCTCTGCGGTTTTTATTTTTTGCGCTATAAACAAAAATAGAGCCTCAATTTTTAAAAAAATGCAATATTTTTTCCTTTTTGCTATAATAAATAACCCAAAAAATATATAAAAAAAATATTTTTTCCCTCAGTTTAGGCCGATACGTATTCTTCTACATATTTTTGGTAAAAAAAAAATGCAATAAGCGTTTATCGATTGGTTTGCGCAAAATTTATAGCGTTTACAAAATAGGGGATCGTTTATGGCATTTTTTTTTTTTTTTTTTTACTATTAATGGCGGCGATCTGCGATTTTTTTATTGGGACTGCGACGTTATGGCAGACATTTCGGACACTTTTCTGACATTTTTGGGACCATTTACATTTATACAGTGAACAATGCTATAAATATGCATTGATTACTGTATAAATGTGACTGGCAGTGAAGGGGTTAACCACTAGGGGGCAGGGAAGGGGTTAAATGTGTGTCCTATGAGTGTTCTAACTGTGGGGGGAGGGGGGGTGACTGGGGGAGGTGACCGATTGTGTCCCTATGTACAAGGGACACAATCGATCTCCTCTCTCCCTGACAGGGACGTGCAGCTCTGTGTTTACATACAGAGCTGCACATCCCAGCTCACTTACTGAGCAATCGCGTGTGCCCGGCGGCGATCGTTGCCGCCAGGCACTCGCACAAGATCCCCGCGAAGCGGCGGGTGCGCGCGCCGCCGGCGACGCGCGCGCGCCCGCTGCTTTAAAGGGACATCACGTCATATGACGTGATGTCAGGATAATGGAGTCATCTGCCCGCCGTCATCTGACGGTGGGCAGATGACAAGTGGTTAAGCCGACCTTGCCTACACACGATCCTGAAAAAAAAATGCTCTATCAAAGTGCAGTGACGTACGACGGCACTATAAAGGAGAAGTTCCATTCGGTTGGTGCCACCCTTGGGGCTGCTTTTGCTGATTTCGTGTTAGTAAAAGTTTGGTGAGAGACAATTTGCGCTTTTCAGTTTGTTACAGCGTGATGAATGTGCTATCTCCATTATGAACACTAGTTTTACCAGAACGAGTGCTCCTGTCTCATAACTTGCTTCTGAGCATTCAGATTTTTTTTCACATCGTTAAAGCCCACACACGACCAAATTTTTACGACATGAGAAACGACATGAAAATTTAGAGCATGTTCTAAATTTTTAATGGCCATGGTAAGTTCGACTCGAACATCGGGTGTTTGCC
Organism: Rana kukunoris; assembly: GCA_029574335.1. NCBI lineage: Eukaryota > Metazoa > Chordata > Amphibia > Anura > Ranidae > Rana > Rana kukunoris. Next base: position 170,183,857 of record CM056051.1, on the reverse strand, counting down.
TGTTTGCCGAACAGCGAACATTATGTGGTGTGCGCTGCAAATTCAAAAGCCGCGGAACACCGTTAAAGTCTATGGGACACTAACATGAAAAACCAAAAGTGATAATTTTAAAGGCTTATATGCAAGATGTTGCCATAAAAAGTGTATGGGGACCTGGGTCCTGCCCAAGGGGGCATGTATCAATGCAAAAGTGATTTTCAGGAGCAGTGATTTTAATAAGGCTTAAAGTGAAGCAATAAAAATGAAATATTCCTTTAAATATTGTGCCTTGGGGGTCTCCTTGGTATTCCTGTAAAGTAGTGCATCGTTCCCATTTTTAGAACGATACCACAGCAAAATTACATTTCTAAAGGAAAACATTGAGGGCCAGATTCACAGAGCGATTACGCCGGCGTAACAGGAGATGCGTGGCGTAAGTCTAATTGTGCGCGTGCGTTTCGATGCACGGCACTCCCAAAACAAGATACGCAAGAAATCTATTTTTTTTTGTCCAGCGTAATTTCGTTAGACAGGCGCATCCGTCCGCGCAAAACTGCGCTAGACAAACCATTGATTTGCTATTCAAATATGCTAATGAGGGAGTTACGGGGATCCACAAAATAATGTTGGTGCAGCGCAGGCTACGCACTGTGCGCAACAGCAAAATGTCCTGTCTAAAATTAGACCATATAAAAGCTGGTCTAAAATTAGACAATTCGTCTACATGTCAGATAAAGCAACACTGTTAGTGAGGAGCTGAGCAGTCACACATGTTGCCCAACAAACTGTATGCCTACATGCCAGTGGCATCCATGCTCATAGCTATACTACTGACTTTAGATGAGCAAAGAAGGAGGAGGGCACTGAGGAGGGCACTTTTTTTTGCTTATATAAACTTTACCATTTAATCTAATCTAATACAATATTCTTATCTGATACAAGCCCCTCACTCTTCACTTGATATATCACACATGCATAGACATCTATGGCATGAGTGATTCTGAGGTGTATCGCATCTTCAGATTCACCCCTCATGCCATCATGGAATTAACCACAACCCTGCAGGAGGACATCACCAGCCCAACACATGCCACTACCCATGACACCCATGACAGCTACATATACAATCAGAGCCCCATCCCCACAGATTTCGAAGAGAACATGTATGGGGACAGCTGGCTGGTTGGTGAGTGACATGGGTGGCAGGCATGACTGTCCCCCCCATGATGCACACATCACAAGGGGCACATGCACGACTAACATCCTCCTGTCTTTTCCCTTCAAGGTGACTCTGCATATGCACTGGGACCCCATCTCCTGACCCCATCTCATGCCAGCTCACATAATGCATCTTTTCATGTTAAACACACACATTAATCATGGCACAATGAGAATGCATGCATGCACACCACTGTGGTCCCTAGCACAGACACATCACATCCTCATCACATTGGATTGGCACAAGCCCACCATGCAGGACTTGTGAGCTGCAACGCCATGCCACGGCTCCAATTATGTCACTGTACATTCATACACCATTCACACGGACCTGGGTTTCACTTCTCCACCACAAATGAGGGTGACACCCCTTTTCCCGCAGGAATGTCACCCCCACATTCCAAAATCATACACAAACCAAAAAAATAAATAAAATGACAAGCAAAAATAAAAAATGCCCAGCAAAAATATACTTTAAACAAAATAACAACAAAGAAAACACATAAAAGACAAAAATCACTCTGCAAAACAGTCCCCAAATATCTCAAAGACACGTCACGTCGCAAACAAACAAACAAACAAACGCTAATAAACAACAGAACAAAAGCACCTTGCTGTATAGGAAGGGATACAAAGGGATGTACTTTTGCAAAGGAAGTGCGTTTGTGTCTGTCTATTTATGCTGTCTGTGTAGTTCACTAAGTTGCCCTAGTCCACTTCCAATTTCACTGATTGCGCCGTTACCGAGTTGTGAGCATGCGCACAGAGGTGCTGACCATGGTCTGCTTCAAGCACGCATGCGCGAGCCGGCCGGCCCTTCATTTGCATGGGGTCACGGCTCATTTCAATGTAACAAGCCCACGTCCTTTCCAATTTGTATTACTCCGCCTTGCGCCTCTGAAATAACGTTGCGCAGGCGCAAATTTCTGCGTAAAAGCATCGAGAATAGGGTGATTGCGCCGCTACATTGCGCCAGTCTAACGTAAAGGCGGTGCGCTACGCCGGTCCAATAATGCGCAGATGTACGTGAATCTGGCCCTGAATGTTTTGCTAGCTAGCAGCTGTAATGAATATAGATAAAAATCATTGAAAAAAAACTGCATGGGGACCAGTTTTAAAAACTGTAAAAAATGGCATGGGTACCCCCCTAGTCCATTACCAGGCAAGTTGGGTCTGGTATGAAAATTAAGCGGAACCCTGCACCAAAATGAAAAAAAAAATTAAAATGTGTGAGGGTCCCTCCGAAATACATACCAGGCCCTTTAGGTCTGTAATGGATATTAAGGGGAACCCTGAAGACATTTTTGTTTAAATGACATAGGGGTCCCCTCAAAATTTATACCAGATGTACCTTGTAAAATTATGGCAGTGGAACCTTTTCTAGAAAAAAATACTCTAAAATTAATTTTAGTACACACAAACACATTATATTACCCATTTTTTGGGGATAAAATATAAAAGACAGGGTTTTGCCAAGTATACAGACAGAAAAAATTTTAAGACTCAAAACTGCATAGACTAAGAATTTAGGGGCAGATTCACAGACATTTTGCTTAGCGTAGCGTATCAGAAATACACTACGCCGCCGTTTTTTACCTTGCTCTACGTGGAATTCAGGTAGATTTTCTACGGTAAACGACGGCGGCGTAGTGTATTTCTCCCGTCGCAATCCATCTGCGCGAGTAGGGGGCGTGAAACATTTAAATTAGGCGCGTTCCCGCGGCGATCGATCTGCGCATGCTCCGTTCGCAAATTTCCCGCCGTGCATTGCGCGAAATCACGTCGTGACGTCATTCGTTGTTTATGTAGCGTACTTTACGGGCGATCCACGTCCCGACGAGTTATGTAAACAAAACAAATTTTTAAATAAATTCGAAGCGGGAACGACGGCCATACTTAACATGGGCTACGTAAAGTTAGAGCAGCAAAAAGCTGCTCTAACATTACGTATAAAAAAATAGACGAAAACGATTGCGACGCCCGCTCGTATGTTCGTGAATCCCCGTAAAAACACATTTGCATATCCCGACGCATCAAAACGACGCGAACTCCTCCCAGCGGCCGCAAATAGATGGCAGCGTAGATCCGAAGGCTTACGAAGACGTAAGCCTCTCGGATCGAAGCCGGCGTATCATGGTTTGAGAATTCAAACTAGTGATACGCCGCGCGAAATTTGAAATTACTCCTGTCTAACCCCAGTTAGACAGGCGTAATTGTTTTGTGAATCTGCCCCTTAGTACTTACTTTCTAAATGTTTTCTTATTTTTTCCATCATACACACATTTTTGAGTATTCTCAAGTTATCATAAGCACCAATGGGCACACATTTGCTAGTGTTATTTAACCACTTGACCTCTAGAAGATTTACTCCCCTTCAGGGCCATTTTCTGCGGTATGGTACTGTGTTACTTTAACTGACAATTTCGCCATTGTGCGGCACTGTGCCCAAATAAAATTTCACAAATAGAGCTTACTTTTAGTGGTATTTTTTTTTTGTGCACTAAAAATGACAATTTTGAAAAAAATATATATTTTTTAATTTTTGCTATAGAACACCTCCACTAAAATAAAAATACAAATATATATAATTTCTTGATACATGTAGGTCTAAATATATTCTCCTACATGTCTTTGTTAAAAAATCACAATAAGCATATATTGATTGTTTTAACATCTACAAACTATGTTATATATACTGGATTTTTTATTGGTTTATTTTTTTTTACAAGTAATGGCGGCATTCAGTAAATTATAGCATGACTAAAGTGACAAAAGTGTCAGTTAGTGTCTAAATGTCTGCCGCAATATCACATTGCGGCAGACATTCGGACACTAGCTGACACTTTTGACACTTTTTGTGAACTAGTGACACTAATATAGTGATCAGTGCTAAAAATATGCTACTAATGACACTAGCTGGGAAGGGGTTAAACATCTAAGGCAATAAAAGGGTTAACGTTGTGCCTAGCCAGTGTTCATGTGTACTTTGTGTGATGCTTTCACTAGCGGAAGTAATAGATTTAATTTCCTGCTTTGCAGGGAAAGAAAATGTCTTACTTCCTGGCAGGACAGGGCTTTGCCTTGTTTGCAAAGGCAGAGGCCTGTCCTGTGTAAATTAATGTCGATCACCAGGTTCCGCCGGTGGATCATTGGCCAGCAGGTGGTGATTGAGATCTGTTTGTGTTCAGTCACAGTGTGGCTGGTTCACTGGCAACATGTGTGCCGTCTACCCAGAAGTGTCAAATCACGTAGTAGGCATGTGATCTGGCCAGCTGAATCACTTGGGTTATACGGTTGGCAAGTTGTCCTATGAATAGCACCATGGCAGTGCCCAGCTACCTATACCTTATTTCATTAAATCTGTGCCTCTCGTAGATTTTCCTTACAGTGGAATGACTATCATTTGGGCATTGTTTTAAATCCCCTACCAGACTGATAGGCAAGCACATTTTCCTTTCTGGGGGCCTTAGAGGCCTTGTTTTTAATACATTCACAATGACACTACACTTGGCAAAAGCAAATAAAACAATAGACTGCAGATATCGGAGGTCTACAAAAGCCAGATTCTGCTTGCTCACTCCCTACAGAGGGCATCTAATCTGGAAACATTGATTCTAATTTCCTTTCCAATTTCTAATTTGAAGCCGTGGTACATTTTTTGTATGACAAATCTGCATTTTTATAAATTAAGAACATGAAAATGAATATAACATATTGATTTAATGCATCATTTGTTCAAGTACAGGTATGTCACCTTTATCTGTAGGCACTATTTGAATCAAAATCTAATGTGTCATAAGGTATGCCTACTTTTTGTATGACTGTATTACATTTTTGCTTTTGGATTTAGATACACTTTAACATGCTGAGAACCATACTCTATTACATGGGTCCTCAAACTATTGCCCTCCAGTTGTTCAGGAACTACAATTCCCATCATGCTCAGTCATGTCTGTGAATGTCAGAGTTTTACAATGCCTCATGGGATGTGTAGTTCCGCAACAGCTGGAGGGCCGTAGTTTGAGGATCCCTGCTCTATTACAATATGGCAATTCTTTATTAAAATAGCTTAACCACTTAAGGACTGCCTCCTGCACATATATACTTTGGCAGAATGGCATGGCTGGGCACATGTACGTACAGGTACGTCCTGTACTAGTACCCAGCCGTGGGTCATAGGCGTGCACGCGCAGCGCGCTCCCGTGACCCGGTCCGAAGCTCCGGACCGGGACCGCGGGACTTGCAGGCCCGATAGCCGCCCGATCGCTGTAGTGCGGCGATCGGTCCCTGGAGCTGAAGAACGGGGAGAGCCGTGTGTAAACACGGCTTTCCCGTCCTTCACTGTGGCAGCGTCATCGATCGCGTGATCCCTTATACAGGGAATCGCAATCGATGACGTCACACCTACAGCCACACCCCCTAAAGTTGTAAACACACATTAGGGAACACATAACCCCTACAGTGCCCCCTTGTGGTTAACTCCCAAGCTTTCAAAATTGTCGCTCTATTTTTGTTTATAGCGCAAAAAATTAAAACCGCAGAGGTGATCAAATACCACCAGAAGAAAGCTCTATTTGTGGGGAAAAAGGAACACCAATTTTGTTTGGGAGCCACGTCGCACGACCATGCAATTGTCAGTTAAAGCGACGCAGTGCCGAATCGCAAAAAGGGGCAAGGTCCTTTAGCAGCATTTTGGTCCGGGTCTTAAGTGGTTAAAGCAAGTTGCATGCATATCTACATATACTGGAATTTTCAATATGTTGAACTGGATCTGCTATCAAGTTTGAAAGGAATTTAACCTTATGACTTATCATGTGCAAAAAAATACTGTATGCCAATGATAGATTTCCTATACATCTGCAGTGCAAATGCTAATACTTGCAGCGTGCTGTGCCATCCAATGTATAAAGCCAACCAGGGATCTGGCAGGGCAGTGTGGGACTACTGCAGCACCTAGATATGTACTTGTTGCCTTTGGCTGTTGTACATAGTATCCAATTTAAAAATGAACACCCTGAAAAGAATACCTTGATGTCCCAAATTTCAAGGTTTTTTCGGTGTGATAAGACCTCTACTTGTATTTATAGTGTGGATAGTTCAAGGCTGGATTCCTGCTTGCATATTGTTAATCTGTCAATGAAGTATCAAATCATGTTGCTGTCAAAACAAAATAGACCTTGGAATACTACTTTAGCAGTTGTCTTAACAGGAAACAGTTTATTATTCAACTGAACAACATTTTTTTTTTTTAAACTGTCCAGGGATGTTAATTTGGCAACATATATCAAAAATGGGCCATTAGTTCAGTACTCAGCTCAATACTTTTGTGGGCATGAAAAGTCAACTGCTGTAACAGTTTGCAATGCTGTGCAACTTGACTGCACAGATTCTTAAGTACATTTGTGCAGCTTACTGTATACCAACATGTTTTATGAATGTTTGAAGCAGTCTTTGTAGGCATGCACCATCAGTTTGTGTGGCCATGTTGCACACAATGCAAAACATGAATAAACGGATTATTTTAAGATTTAACCTTCTCTAGTAGAATTGTGTTAAAACATGTTTGTTTTAAGAACAATCATTAATTTTTTATTATTAGTGGGGTCAAATCAGCATTTGTTTTCCAACACAGTGATGAGAAAATTTGAAGGGGCAGGATGGATAAATGTTCCCAAATAAAACCATTTCTGAAGTACCCATATATTAGTCTTTTATTTTTATTCATCCAGCTGGTTGAAGGAAAAAAATGACTTGATTCCCCTAGAATGTGGATGTGGGAATCCTCTCCCCATAGGGTATTGTTTTCTGACAGCTGGGAGATGTCACCGCGGTCAGAATACACTGATCAGCACTGCCGACTATAGCTTCCGGTGCTGATCCAATGGGGAAAATCGGACAGGCTCTTTGTAGTAGAAGTTGAACTGATCCATGTATGGCCACCATATTGCCTGTTTTACATGGACAGCCAGGTGGTGGTAAAAACAGGCAGCTGAGCTACGCCTTCTGCCTGTTAATATCTGCTATATCACTCTCTCAAAAGCAATCCACCAAAAAATCACTTTTCAGAGGGTAGTTAGCTTGATATCTGTCTTAATGAACACTAAAGCCCCGTACACACGATCGGAATTTCTGATGGAAAATGTCCGACTGATTTTTTCCGACCGTGTGTATGCCCCATCGGAGAAATTCTATTTGAAATTCTGATGAATTCCATCAGAGTTTAAATATAGAACATGTTCTATTTTACTCTGATGGAATTACGTCAGAATTAACGATGTGCTTTTGGCCGGGCAAAAGCCTGATCATGTGTACGCGGCATAAGACAAGGTTTTCATTTATTTATAAGGCTCTGGTTTGGCAGCAGCATGGGTGCATGCACAGTTTTACGTGTGTTTTACCAGTGTTTTTAGCTGCAGTTCCATTGACTTCTATTAGGTTGCACATCTCTGCCATGTTTTCTGAAAATACACCAAAGATGCTGCATGCAGGACTTTTGGTGCACTTTCAGAAAATGTGGCAAAAATGCACAACCTAATAGAAGTTAATGGGATCATGGCTAAAAAGCAGTTAAAGCACACGTAAACTGTGCATACACCCACAAAGGGGCCAAAATGCAGGGCACTGGTGTGAACTTACAGTAGTCTTAGAGTGTATGTGGCTTTAATATGAAATGTTCATCATTTTTTTCACACAAATAGAGCTTTATTTTGATAGTATTTAATCACCACTGTGTTTTTTTTCTGCTAAATAAACAAAAAAAGATAGAAATTTGGCGGTGGGTGGATTGTTTGTCTCCCCCCAGTCAGCTGGCCAACCAGTCAGCAGGCCTTGTCACTGGGGTCATGGAAAAGAACCCCCCTGGGTCAGTCAGTTGTAGGTCGGGCTAACCATACTAACCCCATTTTGTGAGCAGCGTTTAGGGCGGCGTTGGCTTCTCTCTGCCATGTTCTCTCTGGCTGCTTCACCTGTGTCTCCTCCCTCCTCCTCCTCCTGGTGACCAATCCAATTGGATCTACTTTCAGTCACTCGGGTGATGGGTCTCATGACCCACTTCCTAAATGGCCAGGAGGAGAATCACTGTTACAGTTGTCACACAACTGGGTGGGCTTGGAGCACAGTGCTCTGTGCCCAAGCCCTCCCTTTTTTGAAGCCTATATGAGCCTTTGACTCTAATCACCCCTAATGAATGGGCCACAACTGCTTAGAACCCCCAAACATTAGATCTTTTTAAGCAGAGGTCCAAGAGAATAAAATGCTGGGTTTTGCAATTTTTTATGCCACACTGTATTTTCTCAGTGTTTTTTCTAATTCTATTTTTTGGAAAAAACACACTAATTTTAATGCACACAAACATAATATAATACCCTAGAGATACCTAACATGTCATGCTTTAAAATTGTGCACACACATGGAGTATTATAAAATCTCCATAGGAGCCAATTTAAAAGCCTTTACGTGTTAGCAATTTAGAGTTACAGAGGAAGTAACTGAGGTTTGCGGCAATACCTTATATGTGTGGTACAATTGACATTTACCTGTGTTTGCTTTTGCACATGAGCACAGGGGGACAGGGGCACTTTAAAAAAAATATTTTTCTGGGGGGGTTTGTTTTTTTACACTGCTTCTTTCCTTTTTTTTATCGCTTTTAATGCTGTCACAAGGAATATGAGCATCCTTTGTGACAATAGGCAGTGACACGCAGTGACCCAGATGTCTCCTCTGCCCTTTAAAGCATCTAAATCATACCAAGATCGGTGTGATCAGATGCTTTCAATATTTAAAAACAATGCTATTTACATCCAGGGAAAATGAAAGTGCTGAAATCGCTTATTGCTTCCAGTTTCCTATACTATAGAGCTCATCAGGGACCTTACAGTCTACGACAAGCTCTGTGGTATGCCAGCTTTATTCTGGGCCAGCCGGTGGGAAGGTAGAGCCCAGAGAGGCACTGGAGGGGTGACCCCTTCTGCTGTCTGTAAAAGCTGGTTGCTTCCTAAAAAAGTCAATACTTGGACGATGCCTGTAGCTACAAGAATCATCCCGTTATAACCACTTGAAGTCAAATGACGTACACATAACGCTATTTGGCAGCAAGTGGTTAAAACTCCTATGTCTCCTGCATAGTGTGTTCGCTGCAGGGTTGGTGGTTCTTCATGATAGACACTACATCACTACAGCAAGAAGATGTGAAGTAGCAGCCAGCAAGAGGAACCACAGCACCCAGCAGGGGGCACATTATCCAACACACCCAGAAGTTTCAAATAGCAGTGGTACCCAAAGCTCAAGAAAGCAAATGTATATCATATTGCTTACCAGAATAGTAAGTAAAAAATGTCTTTTACAGGGTGCTTGTGCATTTTTTCAATGGGACAGGGTCCCTTTAAGTATCCAGTTTTGGGGTAATAGAGATACAGTTTTCATTGGTCTAACCCAGGGGTAGGCAACCTCTGCTCTCCAGCTGTGGTGAAACTACAAATCCCATCATGCCTCTGCTTCTAGGAGTCATGTCTGTGATGGTCAGGGGTTTGCACTCCTGGGACTTGTAGTTTCACCACAGCTGGAGAGCCGAGGTTGCCTACCCTTGGTCTAACCAGTTACATTACATACATTAAAAAAAATAGAAACAAAGAAAGGTTTATTTACCTTTAAACAAATATATACAGCAGTTCAATATTTAGTATATAGCAATATATTGATTTCAAAAACGCTTTCTCTTTAACTCACATGGAGCACGCTAGGGATTAGGAACTGTAGGAATAAATTAACATTTCCTACATACACCTGTATGTTATTGCTAAAATATTTAAATTGAAGCATTCATTTCTTAATTGTTTCTACTCCAACTGACATTTCAGTTTTCTAAATGTAGTATTTTGCTAGGCTGAAAATATATAGCTAATGACTCACATTATGGATTTTTTTTTGCTGGCAATACAATTTATTTGAAGCTTACATGATTTATATACATAATGGATCAATAGTCTTTTTCCTTTTTGGATTATTGATGTTTTGTACAGTATATGTTTTCCAGAGATGTATTTCAGGAAGTCTGAAACTGATCAAAAAGCTAGATAAAAATATCACTTGTCTTGAATCCCTTTCAACAAAATGCACTAATACTTAATAATAATGATTACATTGCTGGTTACCATCCTACTTTTCAATGCAAGTGAACAATGTATGTTTGGATACAAGGATTATTTACAAACTATTGGGTTAAAATACCTCCAATGCCCACAACTGTTCATCCCAGGGCCTGTCCCAGTGTGTTCATTTTCAGGGTGAGACTTTTTGGCAATGGCTGGGCATGAACGTGTTGGAGAACATTCATTAGTGTATGTAGGTGTGCATGTCTTAGCCTGCATTGGTTTGCCTCCCTGGCATTGGGCATGTACATACCTGTTGTTTACACAGATTCCTTAATGTGTCTGCTATACCTGTTGTTTACCCAGATTGCCTTATCCTGTATGCGGCTTCTGCCCCTATTGCAACTCCCATTCCTTTTATTCTCTTGTCTGCCTTGATTTCTGCTCTGACCTTCTACTATATTGAACCCTGTCTTCACAGCTTAGCCATCCTGTTCCTGTAACCCCATAGTTGGATGATTCCGTAGGTCAGAACCTGGCTCTGGTGAGATGCTCTGGTGTAGATGAAATTGTTACTTAGACTATGTGCCTTGGGTTAGGGGAGTCAATCATAACAGCTGGCTACTGCACAAGAGTGATAAGTGCTATTGAATAGCTACTAAGCATGAAATGCATATTACCCCCACCACACAAGTGTACAATTTAACATTCATATAAAACTTAGGTAAAAACACAAATACATTTAAGGGCCAGTTTGATTTGACATCAATTGGCTTACCAATATGTTTGAGAAACAAGACAAGCTGGAAAATACCAGCAACACGCACAATGAAAACCCACAGATTCCATGAAGATGGTGGGTTTGGTTATTGGTATGGAATCAAACACTCTTGAACTACAATATGTATAGGCTAGACACAAAACCACACCTGGTTGCAAAGTCATGTTAAAGCCCAGTATATCCTACTTTGGCTTTAGCATATCATCAGCCAGTTGTAAAGGGGGCAAAAAGTTCAGTATAGTAATAGAAGCTGAATCATATTCTATTAGAATAATACATATATTTTTGCCAGACTTTATAAACCAGAATTATTTAACACATAGCATAGTCTGAAGCCTCGTACACACGATCAGCCCATCCGATGGGAACGGTCAGAAGGACCGTTCTCATCGGTTAACCGATGAAGCTGACTGATGGTCTGATGTGCCTACACACCATTGGTTAAAAAAAAACGATTGTGTTAGAACGCGGTGACGTAAAACACAATGACATGCTGAAAAAAATGAAGTTCAATGCTTCCAAGCATGCGTCGACTTGATTCTGAGCATGCATGGATTTTTAACCGATGGTCATGCCTACTAACGATCGGTTTTGACCTATCATTAGGCGTCCATCGGTTAAATTTTAAAGAAAGTTGGCTTTTTTTTTAACCAAAGGTTAAATAACCTATGGGGCCTACACTCAATCGGTTTTGACCAATGAAAACGGTCCATCAGACCATTGTCCTCTGGTTAACCTATCGTGTGTACGCGGCCTTATACATTATTTGTAATATGCCTTCCCAGTCATTCTGGTAACTTTATTACAGAACTATTTTCTTTTAGAAGACAGCAAGTTCTTTGGACAGGGCAACATCTTCAACAAAGTACTGCTCACTTTCAGTAATTGTATTTGTGTGTATCTTTTTTATATACAGAGCACTGATCAAACTTTGCTTTTAAGAGACACATTTATTTAAAATAGTTACTCTGGTTGGAAAGCTCTTTCCCTGCTTTGTTGTATTTTTAGCTACACTATTACCAACATGCCCTCATCTAGCATACACAAAAAGACCAGACTATAGCAAAAAAATATAATTATGGGACATCCAATTTACTATTTGTGTTTCCTTTTTACTTCAGTCATGTTCCATTTGATTTGGTGCTGCAATTTAAAAGCAAAGGATTTGTTAAATTTTTTGAGAGAGTAGGGAATGGTCAAAAAAAAGTTTTTAAGGTGTCTCATTGGGAAGATTGTCCTTCACTTTCTGTTATGAAGACATAACAGGAAGTTAGAGATAATCCCTAAAGCAGGCATGTCCAAAGTCCGGCCCGCGGGCCAATCGCGGCCCGCGGGCCGGTTTTGGGCGGCCCGCCTGGTTCTCAGGTGTGCCGCGCTATCAGGGGAGATAAGGGCTGTCAGATGAGCCCGATCTCCTGATCCCCATCGGCACCTTAAGAAGCTTCATCAGCCTCAAAAGTAAAAGTAAATGCAGGGGATTGTGCTGTGCTCTCTGCTTCCCCCTAGAGTGCAGTACCCGACTGAACAAGGAAACAAAGGTACTGTGCTAGAAACCCAGATTTGTTTTAAAAGGGCTTCATACATGTGAGTGTCTGTGTGCCTGTATGTGTGTGCCTGTATGTTTGTGTGTGTGTCTGTATATGTGTGTGTGTGCCTGTATGCGTGCCTGTGTGTGTGTGCCTCTATGTGTGCCTGTGTTTGTGCCTGTATGTGTGTGTGTATGAGTGTGTGTGTGTGCCTGTATGGGTGTATGAGTGTGTGTGTGTGTGCCTGTATGTGTGTATGAGTGTGTGTGTGTGTGCCTGTATGTGTGTATGAGTGTGTGTGTGTGCCTGTATGTGTGTATGAGTGTGTGTGTGTGTGCCTGTATGTGTGTATGAGTGTGTGTGTGTGCCTGTATGTGTGTATGAGTGTGTGTGTGTGTGCATGTATGTGTGTATGAGTGTGTGTGTGTGTGCCTGTATGTGTGTATGAGTGTGTGTGTGTGCCTGTATGTGTGTATGAGTGTGTGTGTGTGTGCCTGTATGTGTGTATGAGTGTGTGCCTGCCTGTATGTGTGCCTGCCTGTGTGTATGTGTGTATGAGTATGTGCCTGCCTGTATGTGTGCCTGTGTGTGTGTGCCTGTATGTATGTGTGTGCCTGTATGTATGTGTGTGCCTGTATGTGTAAGTGTGTGTGTGTGTGTGTGCCTAATTCTTGTTGGACAGTGTATTAGTGATCCAACAAACACAATTTTAATGGTTCAAAGAATGTCGGGCAAAATGGTCGGCCCTCGCGCATGTTCACTTTATCAAATCTGGCCCTCTTTGAAAAAAGTTTGGACACCCCTGCCCTAAAGTGAAGAAAATCTTTGATTGAATGTTGTCACCAGAACAGGTGTCCAAATTGGAAGATTTTTTCTTTATTACTGTCCTGGATTTATTCATGGTATTCTAGGTGGCTAAGACAACGTATAACTAAAGTATGCACAATTTACTCAAGCATGGAGTTAGTAAAGTGATATTAAAGCTTGTTTTTTTTAATTACAAACATGCTTTGTACAGTGGTTATGTAAATAAAAAAAACAGCCCTATACTCCTTTTCTAGCTCCTCTGTCCTGCCAAGTGCCCCCACATCAAGTAGCTTGCTATGGGGGCACCCAAGCTGCTGCTCTGTGTGTGCATTCACACATGGAGCCCAGCTCGGCCCCTCCTCCACTCTCCTGTCAGTGGCTTACTGGCTGTGGTTAACAGTAGCAGGAGCCAAAAAATTGTCTGATCTGTCCACCACAGAGTTGCAGTCCTGCTAAAAATCGCTTATCACCGCCATTACTAGTAAAAAATAATAATAACAAAAATGCCATAAATCTATCCCCTATTTTGTGGATGCTTTACCTTTTGTGCAAATCAATCAATATACTCTAATGCCCTGTACACACGATCGGTTCGTCTGATGAAAACGGTCCAATGGACCGTTTTCATCGGACAAACCGATCGTGTGTGGTCCCCATCGTTTTTTACCATCGGTAAAAGAAAATAGAACCTGTTTTAAAATTTTCTGATGGTTAAAAAACTGATAGAAAAAAATGATCGTCTGTGGGGAAATCCATCGGTCAAAAATCCATGCATGCTCAGAATCAAGCCGACGCATGCTCGGAAGCATTGAACTTAATTTTTCTCTGCACGTCGTTGTGTTTTATGTCACCGCGTTGGACACGATCGGATTTTGTAGTGGTGTGTAGGCAAGACTGATGAAAGTCAGCTTCATCGGATATCGGTCCGTTTTCATCGGATGAACCGATCGTGTGTACGTGGCATTATTGCAATTTTTTTACCAAAAATATGTAGAAGAATACATATTGGCCTAAACTATAAAACAAAATAGTTTTTTGTTTTTAAATGGGATATTTATTATAGCAAAAAGTAAAAAATATAGGTGATCAAATACCACCAAATACCACCAAAGAAAGCTCTACTTGTGTGAAAAAAGGACATACATTTTTTGTTTGGGTACAGCGTCGCACGCAATCGTCAGTTACAGCCACGCAGTGCCGTTTCACAAAAAATAGCCTGGTTATTAAGGGGTAAATCCTTCTGGTCCTTAAGTGGTTAAGGATAAAGTCCAAACGAGCATGGGAGCATTAAAAAAATTGCAGTTACCGAAGAGTGAATATAAGGAAAATAAGTAGTATGTTTCATCTAAAGTCACATTTTTTATTTTTTTTTGTTTGTTTTGAATAGTGGTAAGAGATATAACCTGGCAGATTTGTGCTGCTGTTTGTTTCCCTGTTATGTAGAATAACTCTTTTTATTTGGCCAGGTGACCAAAATCCCTGAAACTGAAAATACACAAAGAAAACAAAAATCTCAACTCACCAGAACAGAAAAATCCTCTAGGGGGCACTTGTTTTGATGACAACTATTATTTACCTCACTTTGGAGACGTCTTATCTCTTTTTCTGTTGTGTTTGATGGGCAGAAATATAAGGAATCTTCTCATTTGGACACAGATGGCAACAAAACCTGACAGGAGTTTTTCTTGTCAAATGGTTTTATTGAGTTCACAAAAATATATATCATATTTTTTTTAAAGTGTATTTTTGTGCGTGAACTCGAGAGAGAGGAGCCAGACTGCGGGAGTTGGGAGTAGGCAATCGCCATCCTTCTCCATGCCCCTGGTGGCAATGGCGGGTGTGAGGGGGGGGGGGCTCCCACTCACCCCGCCCTACCTGCTCCTCTTGGGAGCCAAGCTGGGGCCCAACAGGACCCCAATGGGACAGAGGGACTCCCCCTATGAGGGAGTGAGGGGCCCAAAGAATAACAGGAGTCCTATCAGAGTTCTCTCTGCCACCCTGGGGGCTAATTCTTCTACTAAGCCTAGAAGTCATATCTTTGGTGTTGGGGCTACATCTATTCCCACCAGCTCTTGAATTACTGATAGTACTTGTGACCAGTAGTGTTTAATTACTGGGCAGGACCGGAAGATGTGTATAAAGTTGCCCGGATCCCCCGTACACCTCCAGCACTCCGAGGACAGGGAGATTCTCATTTTATGCAACCTATACGGTGTAATATAAGCCGGATGTAGTATTTTGTATTGTATGAGACGGTCTCGAAGTGAGCCCAGGATTTTGAAGGGGAAGTCCCACATGTCCTCCCAATCCTCGGAGTCCTTATCTACCATCTTTGCCTGCATATGCCAGCCCTGTTTCTTGGCAGTCCTTCACTTACTAAAATGTGAGCATTAGGAAAACAACCATTGTTCATAATATTAGGAGATACTATGACCAAGCTTTGTCACAATGATTCAACTGGGACCCGAATCCACTTGTTAAAAATGTATGTATATACTGAAAGAACATTGTAGCATCAAACTATTGAATTAAAAACAACTTACTCCTTAAGGTACTCATTTAATGATCTTTCTGCAATCGCCATCTCCAAACTTTTCATTGCTCTCATAACTTCATCTGTTACTTAATTAACATGTTAGCTTTTTAATTTCCTTGTAAAATCAGTTGCATCAGATTAGCCAGGCTATCAAATACAGTTTGAATGGTATAATGGTTTGTTAATGCTTTGAAGTGTGAGGTAAATCTGGGCAGAGGAGTGCAATAAAAAGCCAACATCTAACTCACATTAAATCCTCTCCAAAGCGGCAGAAATCAATTCAAAAGCATCTTTTCTTTGGTAGTTTATACACTTCAGCTCTTGCCAAATATCATTTGGTTCCACAATTCTTTTCTCCATTTTCATGCATCTAATTCAGCTCATATTCACATCTACTCTGACTTTATCATTTGCATAAAACATTTTTCCAGTTTCCTATTTTTTTTTTTTTTTTGCATTGGGATTTAAATCCTTATAGTCCGATTGCCCTTTCCTGAAAAATCATTTATACATTTTAAACTCTGGTTTGAAGTAGAACACACATACTCATACGGTACATAAATTATTCATCTTGGTGATGTAACAGTCTCAGTTCACAGATCTGAAGAATGCATATTGTAACTTGCAGCCAGTCTTCAGCAGAGTATCCCCCCATAGCAATGTTATGGCTTACTGGAAAGAAAATATGTATGTGCAGAGCCCAAATTTGACACATTAATTAAAAAAACTCAATATTGTCACAGTGTTTTGGGATCTCATCGGATGGACCGATCGTGTGTACATCAGTCTATTTGAAATCTTCTCCAATAAATCAATATATAGAATTCCAAAATATAGGGTCCGGATAAAAGGAAAACATTAGACATGTGCACACTGAAATATTTTGTTTTAGAATTTCGGTTTTGTCCGAAAAACTTTTTTATTTAGTTACTCCTGAAATTAGTTTTTATTTATTTTGTTTAGTTAAAAAATGCATTCATCTGAAAATCCGAATTAAGATTGAATCTGTCAATTAAAGGCTAATGGTGTCTGTTGGATGTTCTAAGAAGATTTGATGAAGCAGCTAAACTGTACGACGCCACGATTGTAAATTTCCGATTGAATGCTCCGCCCACAAGCTATAGTAGAATTCTAATGTTGTATGACTAGTAATAATTATATTTATTAATTATTATTACTAGTCAACCAAAATTCAAATTCTTCTATAGCCTATTGGCGGAGCATTTGACCGTAAATGTCCGCTAGCGGTGATCGTATTTTTTTAGCTGCTTCGTCAAATCTTTATGTCTCTATAATGTCAAATCTTTTCTCTCTATGTTGAATAATCTTGGACCAATAGAGTTAGCTTAGGATCATTCAACAGCAGGTTTGATAGATACAGTTAGCTATTGTCACCATCATGTCGAATCTTCTATCCATATCAAACTGTTGTCGCAACAAAACGAAAATAATGATTTTTTTTTATTTTGAATTCTGCGCGTTTGTTATTGTTTGTTAAAATGAACACAAAAATCCCAGAAATTTGGACCAAAATGCATTCAGACGAAAATGAATGCACATGTCTAGAAAACATGCAGAGAAATTGCTTAACATGTTTATTTAGCCAAAAAGTTATATTTTTAATTTGTGTACTGCTATCGGGAGCTTTATTAGAGCTATTTACTTTTTTTTTCCTGTACTGATGACAATAATTTACAAGGGAGAAGGTGAGGGTAACTTTGTAGCTATAACAACACAGGCATTAATAAAAATGCATTAGTAGTAGTATTCTTTAGTAGAGAAGGATTAGAATAGAACACCTCTCAGATTTGTTTGAGGCCGGAATCACACTTGTGCGGTGCGAAATTCAGCTCTTTTATCTCTGCAGGGAGATTACAGAAGTGTTCAGCAGATCCATTGCGTTTTAGCTGGGAATTTGGAGACCTGTGAGAAGTTACAGGGGAGAGGAGAGTGGGGGAGAAGTGTATTGAGCTGAATGAGAGAAATTCCTGAAGAGAAATGAACACATCTGCGAATCAGCTGCATATCAATAGAAGATAATGGACCTGAATGCGCACCTGAGCCGCACTGCAAGGCATAAAATCCGCACACGTTTTTTCTGCAATGCGCTGTGCGAATGCATCGCACATATGTGAACCAGCCTCATTGAAAACAATGTATTTAGAAATGTTCTGCGTATTAGATGCAGTTTCCATCACTTTCTCTTTGGTAAAACAGCTGTCAGTTAGAACAAGAAATGGAGGTAAATCTCTTTGATTGAGTATCAGAGTAGCAGTAAAAACCTAAAAAAAGTTCTCATCTCCCACTTCATTCAAAATATGAAAATAAGTATTTGGCTCAACATAAAAAAGATTATATGGCAGCTTACTATTTCTTAGATAATGTACTTTTTTTATTAGGCTTTTATTTTAATTTTATTTTCTCTCCTCCATCATATCTAAGGAATTTGCCATGGTTACCAACCAGGTTAACATGGCTACCTTGTAAATCTCATTTGCATAGGGTTGATGGGATTAGTAGTTTAGCGCCACCCCCAAAGAGCCGCTTGGTGATTTGGGGTTCTCTGATCTCCACCTCAACTCCAAAACATATTTAAGGAAATAACAGGAAATACCACTATCCTAGCTGTGGATTGTCACCAAAGAAAAAACAGACACACACCTGGTAGAGGTAACCAAGTATAATATATTATCACAGCTTAACACATGTGGAAGCTTACAGCACTGTTAAACCTTACTGCAGAGAATCAATACAATAAACATAACAATCTTCAAATGTAGCAACTGTAAGTATAGAAAAGACAGTAAACGATATGCCCATGGCACAAGGCTGAGAGGGAGGGGAGAAGATTTGTCAACTTTTCAGCTACTTCTGGGCCTACAAACACCATTAAGAGGTGAGCAACACAAAACAAAAAGAAATGGGTTAAACAGGTACAGAAAGCACAGTCCTGTAATGTTACCGATCCTGAGTTGAAGAGTACTAGTGTCTTCTGCTAGCAAATGTTGGGGCCCTTTGTAAAGAGAGTGGTTTAATCAAGAAAAATTGACACAGTAATTCTCTAGGATATTCCGTTTAGTAGTGGTTTGTAAGAACAAACTGGCTAAAGGTGGCAGCTCTAAACAAGCATCTTCTAACACTAGAAAGGGGAATTTGTGCCTGCATGCACTGTCTGTACTGTGTAAAGAAGGATCTTTGGGTTTTCACCCGCTCACCAGTCCTCTGTGCGATAACACAACAGAGATTTCACATGCTGGTTCAGGCTCCTATTAAAGGTGTGGTATCTCGCGCCAATAAAAATTAATGTGACAACGACGTGTTAATCACGAAACGTACGTCTAAGCGCCTGGATAATGCTTCCTGACGACGTGTTAATCACTAAACGTACGTCGAATCACCTGGATACATAAAAATAACGCACTTCCGGTCCCGCTGGTCCCCTGGCCTGGAACGCACGCCAGCTCCCTAGCGAGGAACTCGTATCCGGCTTGGACTTCACCCCAGTTCCCCAGCGAGGAACACTCATCATAGCCCATCCTGCCATGCTGACTAGCCTCAGTGCCGGGTCCTAGGCACTACTAAAGTAAGAGGCCATTTGGCTATGCTGTTTTATCTGTGACATATTTTAAATAAACTGTACTTCACTATGGTGGTTTCCCCTCTCCCTCCTTCATGAGAGTGTTTGATTCCGGGAAACATAGAGCTGCGCAGCTGAATCATTCAACTGGTTTAGTGACCAACTGCTGTATTTAACCTTTTCTAACCAATCAGGTCAACACCGTGCGGTAAGAAGCCATCCATTAGTGCACATTTGGGGGATCTTCTTGGTGGAGGTGGACACCTTTTACAATTCATTTTCTACAATTTGCATCTGAGAAAGATTAGCCTTGATTGGACTTTATCTAACACTCTTTGAATGGACTTGAGTTTATTTATTTATTCATTCATCTTTTTTTTTTTTTTTTGTACAATCTTTTTTGTATAATCTATTTCTATTTCACCATTTTCAGTGAGTTGCTGCTCACTAAGTCTGCTATTGTTGGTTCAGACGGACCATTTATTAGATTTCACTTTATTGTTTATTCTCTTATTATTCATTATTAGCGCCCCCTCTATATACCATTATGGTTCAGGCTCCTAGCAATGTTGTAAGGCACTGGATCACCTCTTGTCAGCCGATCAGAATGGCTGGCAGCTAAACTGGCAAGGTGACTGGACAGCAGCCGACTGGACACCTAGATGGGTATTGCGATCCCTGAAGCGGTGTGGGTTGCTTCAGATGGGCTAGGCAGTGCTGAGTTGCTGAGCAGGGTCTCTGGGTCGAACTGTGGTGTACCGTGTTGGTGTCACTGTTCCTGGCTCCTTTCTCTTCAGTCTCCTGGCAGCAGTCTTGGGCAAAACGTGTCTCTATCTCAGGTGGAATTCCACCACACACTCCCTCATGTCAGTGTGTGTGTCTCTCTCTCTCTCTCTGGTGGAGTTCAGACTGTCACACCACTCAGGGGCTATTGTGACATGTTCTCTGTCTCTCCTCAGCCACCTCATTCTCTCCTCTCCATCTCTACACTGTCCTGTTAGAGCCTTTTCTTTTCCTGGGCTCCTAGACTTTCTCTCTCTCTTCCTCTCAAATCACCTCAGCCTTCTCAGCTCTTCCTGAAACTCCCCCTTTTCCCAGTGTCCTCTGTGGAAGGTCAAGTCAGCATCACTCTATTCCCATCTTGTGGCCAAAAGGAGAATTGTCCAAATGCCTGCTACAGTAGTTTACCCAAGATAATATTGTTTTTGCTTCCAATACATCTCACAGGAAGTGACAAAGACATTTCATTTCAGGAAAGATCAACAGGTATTTTGTATACTTATCAAACACTTTTTTAGTCTGAAAAATGAAGTCTAATTCAGCCAAAGCATCTAAGGACTAGTATGATTCAATATATTCCATTTTTGTTTTTAATTGAGCCTTACAGTGGAACTATAGGAAAACTTTTAAATGACATATATGATGTAATCTGTCAAAAGTAAGGATGAGTTCAGGCATGTTCACAACTCTACCTGTCTATGCCCACCAGGAAGCGGACACTCCGCAGCACTAATCATAAGTAGCAAGGCATTTCCCATTCTGTACAGCCGTGGATCGGGAAATGTCTCACTGCCTGTGATTAGCGCTGCGGAGTGTCAGCTTCCTGGCGGGTGTGGGCATGTGGAGTTGCAAACACGTCTGAGCTCATCCTTAGTGAAAAGTATTAGCATAGGGTTCTTTTTTTGAGTCCCCACCAAAAAAATATGTATTACCAGTTTTTCCTGCCAGTAGGTCTGTTTAACTTCCTTAAACAGACCAGCTAAAGTGGCAGTTAAAGGGGTAAATGATTTAACACTGACAGGGATTCTTACAATGGTCAGCCATTAATCATATAGTTTAAACCTTTATATTAAGTGGTTATAAACCTCAGGCATGAAAAATGAATAAAGCATATCTCCCTATATACTGTGCTTGTCTCAGTTAAGAGCACTAAGTGTCATTTCTGTGTGTTGCTTTTGTCCGCTGCTATCAGCATGAGTCACTTCTGACAAGTTTCCCTAACAGCAAGAGAAAAAAGGTGACAGGGGAGGGAGCTCCAGCAGATTGACAGCCTCAGCTCTGTTCCTGTGAGCTGTGTGAAGGAGGTGTGTCCCTTCCCTTTTATAAGCTCTCAAAGTTCTACAACCACTCTAAAAAGGTTTATGTAACGGTTAAAAAAACAAATCCTTTAACTTGTTAGTCATTTATGTAAAGTCCATCTAAATATACTTGTCTATCCAACACTACCTTCTTCAACTGACAATGTTTTGTTCCTCAGTGATGATTACATTGCTGCTCCATAGATACAGTACAGGAGTGAGTGTAGCCACCCTAGGAAAGAAAGTGTGTTACTGGCTCGACCACTAAGTGAAAATAAGGGAAATCGAATGTAGCTCACACATCTAAGGATTGCACTGCAATAGTTGAACGTTTTTGTTATTTTGGAGGGGGGGTTGTTGTGTTTTTTTGGGGGTTTAGATATACTTTAATATTTACCTAAAACTGCAGATTTATACCTATAATATTGAGTACAATAATTGGTATGTGCTACTAAATGTATATTCTATCAAGTCCCTTTGAGAGCTTCACATGGAAGATTTAACTGAACCGATCTTCTATATAAAATAAAAATTCTATCAAATAGCCATTAGTGTCACTTTCACCACTATTAATCTTAATTAATAGAGCAAAAAACAATGTGAAGAGAATGTTAGCACATGGCCATCAAACAGTAATCATTGTAGAGAATCAAAATGTAATATGAGCCTGCACTGAAAAAAGTTAAATATAGGTGGATTTCCTACACTGTTTTTTTTTTTTTAAATTGCTTAGTTCTGGCTCCAGTCAGTGTTGCCAACCGCCCATAGATTTAGGGGCAGCCTGTAAAAACAGGGCACTTTTTCCCATAAAGGCCTGTAGCCAGAAAAAATGGTGGCGATCGGCTTGGGTTAGAACTGCAAATGTGCAATTCCAGAAATCCCAGAGAAGATCTGATCCTGATCTGAGTTGGACATGGAGTCTGACTCCTGCTGCCTCTGCCCAGCCCACCTGCCATGCCATGCAATGATGTCAGTGCATTTTCCTCACCACACCGCCGCCAGCCAAAAGGCAGGAGCCGAGTGGGTGGACAGAGGAGCCTCGTGGACATGGTGGAGTGGACAGAGCAGGTGCATGTGGCTGTGGGACTTGGGAGACGTGCAGGTACAGCATGGACTTGGACCACACCAATGGACAGACCTCTGCCTGGCTAAGCCTGCAGCCCACCCTGGTGAGTGCAGTTCTTCCAAAGCCGAGCTGCCAAGCCAAAAAGGATGTGAGTCTCCCTCTCTCTCAGAGAGAGAGACTGAGACAAACAGGCCACAGCCCACAGGGCAGGAGTCTCTCTTCACTCCAGTCAGACTTGGAGGGACAGTGACTCAGTGTGCCCTCTGCCAGTCAGTGACTCAGTCTCAGACAGATCGAGTTAGGCGCAGGCAGGGCCAGGAAATTCCCAGGCCGATGATGGATGGTGGGGGGAGGCTCAGGTGGACCGTGTGGTGCAATCCCTGCACCGCAGCAGCAGCACTCATGATGTGTTCATTCATGCTGGGAGTGGAAATTCTGAAATTAATTGTGTGGTGTTAGTCCTCCACAGAATTAAATAGTCAGTAGCATCATTCATTATTGTTGTGGCACAGCCAGAGGCAGAGCTCAGGGCAAAGCCCTCCTCTCTGGTGGCCCTGACCTGTGATTTCTCCCTCCAGTCCACAGTGTATTGCCGCGTACACACGGTCGTTTTTTGCGATGAAAAAAAAACGACGTTTTTGTGAAGTAAAAAACAACGTTTTTGAAACGTCACTTTCAAAGACGATGTTGCATACACACCATCGTTTTTTTCACAAAAAACGAGGTTACGTTCACCACACTTTTCCATTAAAGCTCGCTTCATAACTAGCTTCTGGGCATGCGCGGGTTGAAAAACGTCGTTTTAAACGACGTTTTTGCTACACACGGTGAATTTTTGTGAAACAAAAAACGGCGTTTTGAAAAACGACACAAAAAATTCAAGCATGTTGGAATTTTTTTTTGGTCATTTTTTTTAAGACAAAAAACGACGTTTTGCCCACACACGATCAATTTAAATGACGTTTTAAAAAACGACGTTTTTTCAAAACGACCGTGTGTACGCGGCATAAGATGCATGCTTGCTGCAGTGCTAGGTGATAGTGACAGGGGACGATGTTGGCAGGGGGTGATGGTGGCAGGTTGTGATGGAGGCAGGGGTGGTGTCAGTGGATGATGGTGGCAGGGGGTAATTGGACATAGGTGACAAAAACTGATGGACTAAATAATCCTCCCTTATTATATTGATAATATTTTTTTTACCTTAATATCTACCTTAAATCACATTGCTATTTGCCTAGTGCACTTGTCTGTAGCCCAAATACTGAAATTTGCACTTTTAATGTAATTGTGTAACTTTTGTAAAATGCCAGTAAAAGCTTGGCTGTGCCAGTAAATTTCGGTTGTCGTGTCAGTACATTTCAATCTGGCAACACTGGATCCAGTTCATGACTACATGACTGTCACTGACACAGCAAGTGGTAGCAATTGTTTTAAATCTAGTTCCCTAGCATGCATCAGAAGATTAAAGCCTGTAATCATTGCCAGTGATTAGTACATAGAGACAATAAATGTTGTTTCTGTTTAATATGCCAGTATTTCTTCACCAATCAATGATGCTTGTCATACCCTATTTATAGGTAAACTTTAATAAATAAATAAATCTTAACATATGTTTTATAAAGTGATTTTCTAAATACTGGTAACTTGAATATATAATTGTACATTTTTGATAAGAGAAATAATAATAATATATGATTTGCATGATTTAATGTAATATTTCATCAAATGAGCCTTAGCAGACCAATTAAAATTAACTGGGATACCTTGAAGTGATGTGTAGGGTGAACTCTGTGGGGAATCTCTGAGTAGAGCGAACAAAAAAAAGAACCAATATGACCTTCAAACCAGGATGAATCACTACAGATTCACCATATCACACATCAATATAAGAACTCCTGAGGGACGGCCTTTCTCCTCTGCAATACTCACTGTTAGAATTAACAGTATTATGTTATCAAAGGAGACATTAAAAAAACAAGCTCAAAGGAAAGCAGATCTCTGTAGCATTTTAGAATATAAAATCATTACCTGAAATAATTAGATGTGACAATAAATGGCATAACAAAGTCAATATGTTGTTCCTTACCTGTAAAAGGAAATATTGGAGCAGCATTTTCCTTACACATCAGGCAGAAAATATTGCCTTCCTCTGATATAAAGAAGGCCATGATACTGCAAAGTCTAATCATGTTGTTGCCCCTTTTCTTATATTTTCCAGACTGCTATCTCCCTGTCTTGCCTTCCTGTTTATTTTGATGCATGAATATACTTTAAGACTGGATTTTAAAATACATTATTTAACCTTATTTAATAACACAGTGTGTGTATACCACTATACAAAAACATATGACAACCTACTAGAAAACACATTTCAGCAGCATTGTAAGAGAATTACTGTATAATATTGCACTATGATTACTTAAGAATAAAATACTTTTTCTAAATCATGTTTCTTTTTCATTCTATAACAATTCTTTTACCTATAATCATGAACATGTATCTCTTTTGTTGACACAGATGCAAGATTTATATCAGAACATAATTCTGGCAGCTGTAGCCACCGGTTTCTGAACTTTACAAGCCAACTGTCAGCTTTTTTTGGAGGTGATTTGAGTGGCTGTAAAGCCACAGGATCCCTTCCATAGGGACCAGAATGGATCGTGCTCCCCCATCAACCCCTTTGCCATGTATACTGGGCTTTGTTCTTCCACCTGCAAACCAGTGACTAGCAGGCAGGGCCAATCCTAGGGTCATAGATGCCGTAGTGCAGAAATATTTCTGGCACCCCCACACTGGCATGGTCATCTTACTAACTCAAAAGAGAACTTTATATATAGGCTTGGGTAGGGAAGCCTTCCTAAAGTAATATACACTTATTTAGATATCACTTTAGGGTTTTCTTTTTTTTACTTCTTTGAGGGGGATAAGGCTCATCCCCCCCAGCATCTCTCCCTCCTGCTCCTTCTTTCCTCTGCATCTTATTCTCTTTGGCCCTGTCTTGTCCCTCTCCCGCCTGTCCCTATATCTCTCTAGCCTATTATAATGTGTCCAACTCAGATGGAGAAGACGGAATGTACAGGACTGGGGAGGATGTGTATGAGATAAGGGGATATGTAACTATAATAATAATAATTCATTATTATAATTCATTACTATAAAAAAAGGTTTTATTGAATAAAATAAAAGCAATGGTCTTACAAAGAGAGCTTGAATAAACGTTTATCTAACAATCAGACTGGTCTCTTGTCTCCTGCCAGCAGGACCCGATGATGCAGAGGATCGGATAGTACCCCAACGGCGGAATGTCTGACGCATTTCTGGGGCGCACCCCTTTCTCCAGAGCCTAGTTGGTCCGTTAAAGCCTTCTCCTAAGTGCCCTCAAATATATATAAAAAGGTGTGCACATGTGTAGAGGGGTCCAAAATCAAGTGACCATCTTACTAACTCCTCCCTTTTACAAATGTTTCTATGCCAACGAGTCAATGGCACAACCCGTGAGATGGTCAAAGACTGCAGACATGGTACATGAGATTGTCAGAGACTGCAGACATGGTATGTGAGATGTTCAGAGACTGAAAACATGGTACGTGAGATGGTCAAAGATTTCAGACATGGTATGTGAGATGTTCAGAGATTGCAGACATAGGGCCAGATTCAGGTAGATGGGCGCTTCTTTACTTTGGAGTAACGTTTCTCATTTACGTTACTCCACCGACACTTTCGGCGCAAGTACTGTAATTCACATAGCACTTGCTCCTAAACTTGCGCCGGAGTAACGAAAATGCGCTGGCGTAACCCGACGCAAGTGGAAGTGGGTGTGATCATATGTAAATGATGGGCGGAGCCCAGCGCAGAGGCTTACGTTCAGCGCATCATCCACGGAGCATGCGCAGTAAGTGAGGCTTCACTCGGCCCCCTGTGCGCATGCTCACAACTTCCGTCGGCACCACTTCACGGGAAACGCCAGCGCAATGTGTTCCGTTGCGCGTATAAAAGCGCCAGCGGAAGCGCCATTCTGGCGCAAAAGTATTTCCGTTTCCCCCCACCCCAGGGAATTTACTTTTGCTCTGTTATGGCTGCTCCCGCTACCCCCAAAGAGAGGAGGAAACTCAATTTTAATGCCCAGGAGGTCTCTGTGGTCATCTCTGCTATGGAGACTTACAATGATTTCCTGCATGGGAAGAAAAGTAGGAAGAGCAGCAGGGAGAGGAAGCAGGCCATCCTGGACACCATTGCTGGCAGGGTGAATGTGTTGGGGTACTCCACCCGGACTGCTGGTGATATCCAGAAAAAGATAAATGACCTGCGGCGCAAGGTCCGTGGCAAGGTGGCCACCATTCGGAGCCATGAGCGGGGCACAGGTGGTGGACCCCCATGTCCGGTCAGCCTGACCACAGAGGAGGAGGTGGTCGCCCGCTGCCTGGAGAGGGAGCAGTTGGAGGGGGTCCCTGGATATGATTCTGTGGAGGAAGGCTCCAGGACAGGTAAGTGTTTTTTAACCCCTATTTGGTGTGTTGCATGTGGGGGGGAGGGTACATGTGCCAAGTGTGTGGGACCACCAACATGTGTCTGCTTTGTGTCATCCACAGATGACGGAGCTGGGACATCATCTGTCGGCAGCCAGTCCACCCCATCCCCCCAACGGCATCCAGTGCCCGTGCCCCTGGGTGGTGAAGAGACCGGGGTGGAGGAGGAGAGTGCCCACACCTCACCTGCAGAGGTCGTTGAGGAGGAGCCTGTTGGGGCAGAGCAGGACATAATTTTATATTTGGACGAGTCCTCCTCTTCTGCAGGGCCATCTCAGATCCCCTCCCCCATCATAGGAAGCCCCTCAAGGGCGACTCCATCCCCCCGGGGACAACCATCTACTGGCCCCAGGAAGGCCACCCGTAAGACCAGGGGTGTGTCTGATCTGGTCCAGGACCAGGTGGCGAGGGATCACGCCAGGCAGACCCAGCAAATGGGGGACATAGTTGGGCACCTGGACAGAGTGGCTGACAGCCTGTGCTCCGTGGCCCAGATATCTTCTGCAGTGCAGGATGTGAGCTGCAACTGCGCTGCAGTGGTGACCAGTCTGGGGGAGGTGCAGGGTGAGATAAGGGACCTCACTGCAGCCATCCAGGCAAACACTGCTGCCATCCAGGACCAGGGGAGGCAGAGTCGGCGGGCCCAGCATTACCAGGTCACCCTGCAGCTCAGGATGCAGGCCCAGCAGCTCAGGGTGCAGGCCCAGACCAATTCGTACCTCGGCCGGATTGCCGTGGCCTTGGAGGGCATGCATGCCACACCTGCCAGGAGTGGCCCACCCGGGGATCAGCCACCTCCAGATGCCCCCCCACCCCCACCCACTCCATCCAGGCAGCTGAGGAGCCAGCGAGAGGCCACCAGAAGGAGCCCCCGGCATCCCAGATGATTTTTTTTTTCTTTTTTTTTGTATGCTCAGGTTATGAGATTTTTATATATTTATTTTGGAATGCTCAGGATATGAGTTTTTTTGATTTTTATTTTGGAATGCTCAGGATATGAGATTTATATTTTGTGATTATGCTCTGGATATGAGATTTTTATTTTTTGATTATGCTCAGGATATGAGATTTTTATTTTTTGATTATGCTCGGGATATGAGATTTTTATTTTGTGATTATGCTCTGGATATGAGATTTTTATTTTGTGATTATGCTCTGGATATGAGATTTTTATTTTTTGATACTGCACACGTTGCAGTGTGAATGGTGTGTGAATGTGAGGGGGTGGCACTCCTGCCAGTAAGGGGTGTCACCCTCGGCCGTGGTGGTGAAGTTAACCCCACGGCTGTATGAATGACGTGTGAAAGGTGTATGAATGGACAGCGACATCATTGGGGCCTTGACGCTGGTGTTGCTGCTCCCAAGTCCTACATGCTGGACCTGGGCTAATCCAATGCGATGTGCATGTGGTGTGTGTGATCTAGGGACATCAGTGGTGTGCATGCATGCATTGTCTGTGTGATTAATGTTTTGGTTTAGTGTCCAAAGATGCCTACGGCGAGGACCCTCCTGACTGCTCTTCCATCAGCAGACTGGTTCTCCTCTGGCAGGTGGGGACTGTGTGGGTCGGGGGTCAGGTCATCACGCATGTCAATCTGCAGGCCTTTTCTCATGGCAAAGTTGTGCAGAATGCAACATGCACCGATGATCTGACACACGAAGGTAGGGGAATACAATAAGGCACCCCTGGACTTATCCAGGCATCGGAAACCGGACTTCAGGAGCCCAAATGTTTGCTCCACCACTGCACGGGTTTTGATGTGTGCTTCATTGTATTTTCTCTCTCCTCTGGTTTGGGGGTTCCGGAAAGGAGTCATGATATGGGGTCCCAGTGCATATGCAGAGTCACCTGGAATGGAAAAGACAGGAGGATGTTAGTCATGCATGTGCCCCTTGTGATGTGCATCATGGGAGGGGATAGTCATGCCTGCCACCCATGTCACTCACCAACCAGCCAGCTGTCCCCATACATGTTCTGCTCGAATTCTGCTGGGATGGGGCTCTGACGGTATATGAAGCTGTCATGGCTGGACCCGGGGTGTTTGGCACGGACGTGCCATATGAGGCGTTGGGCATCGGCTATCACCTGTACGTTGATGGAGTGCCAATGCTTCCGATTGCGGTATATGTGCTCTGTGGCACTGGGGGGCTGAAGGGCCACATGTGTGCAATCAATGGCCCCCACAGTGCGTGGGAATCTGGCAATGCTGTAGAAATCTGTCATTGCCTTCAGCCGCAGCTCCTCAGTGGTTGGTCTGATGAACTGGTTGGACATGCGTCTGAGGATTGCAGGGACAACCTGGTGCACACATCTGCTCATGGAGGACTGTGACATCCCAGCCAGTTCAAGTATTGCATCAGGGCTGAATCTGAAGAGGCGATACACCTCCTCATCCCCCATGCCAAAGAGGCTCATGCGCGTGCGGTATATCCTCTCACGTGCCCGCCTCCTTCGTTCTGGGGGACCCAGTACTATTGCTAGGACCGCGACTGCCCCTGGCATGTTGGCACACAGAGGTGTTGTCCTTGCACGTGTGGTTGTTCAGCTTGCTAGTTTCATCGGTAACGCTGCTGCTGTAGCTGCTCTCCTGCTGACCTGTGGCCGTCTGGAGTAAAGATAAAGCAGCTATTTGTAGAAATAACTTTGCGCCGGACGGACGAGATACGCGCGGCGCATGTAGCCAGCGTATGGTGCTAATCCATTCGCGAATCGGGAAATCTCCCTCATTTGCATATTTGCAGGGGAAATCAATAGGCGCGACTGATGCGCCAAGTGAAATTATGCGCTGACGAGACTCTGGCGTCGGAAAGTTAAGCCGATCGGAAATGGCCCGTTTTCTGTAGCATCTAGTTTGGTGGGTACGGCCACATAGATACGACGGCGCATTTTCACAGTTACGCGGCGCATATCGAAATACTCCAGCGCAACCCTACCTGAATCTGGCCCAAAGTACGTAAGATGGTCATAGATTGCAGACATGGTACGTGAAATGGTCAGAGACTGCAGACATGGTACGTGAGATGTTCAGAGCCTGAAAACATGGTACATGAGAGGGTCAGAAATTGCAGACATGGTATGTGAGATGTCAGAGATTGTAGACATGGTACAAGAGACTGAGAACATGCTATAAAAGTTGTTGGTGACTGGTACATGCTTTAGGAGATGGGCATAGACTGGAGACAAATTACCTGAGACTAATAGAAATCACTACTATAAAAGGGCACACAGAGCTGCGTATATGTGCTGCATGCAACACGTGTGAGTCTGGGGTTCCAAAATGTGACTGTATTTTATGTTGTAGGACCCAATACACCTGTGTGCATTGGGTCCTATTTACAACTACAGTAGTGTAGCGAGAATCTGCCTCCCTGTGCATTTTTGTGGTGCATTTTTATTTCAAATAGTTTTTATTGAAATTTTCAATGTACAAGTATGTAATTGCAGTAACAAAATTTAAGAGATAATATAGCAAAGGTAACGTACGTAGAATGAACAGTAAACGTGCAATAGACATGCACCACTTAGGTGCGCACAATCCAGTACAATGTAACAGGAGAAGCGTATAAATGAACATAAAGTACATTTATGGAAGTAAATTGTAGTAGTAATAGGCATATGTTGTAGGGTCAAGAATAGAGCAAGGAGGTGGAGGGAGGGGAGGATAAAGAAGGGGGGGCAGGGCCAGGGGGGAGCACCATCAAAGAGCTTAGAATATATCATAAATGTATCAGTTGTTTATTCTGTTTGTGTACCAAAGAGTCCATGGCTTCCAGAGGTTGAGTAGCCCAGTATATGTGGATTTCCCTCTAGCTAGGATAGTTTCATAGGTATAGTGAGTTTGTACTAAGTTAACTACTTCTGTTAACAGAAGTCTCGTTGCCAACAAAATATGAGTAGCCACTAGTTGTTGGTCTGGGGTCAGATCATCGATAGTCAAGTTGAGGATAGCTAAGTAAGACGACAACGCCACTGGGAGGTGAATGATCTCCCGCAAGGAACGTCTCCACTTCTGTCCAAAGTTGTCATATGTGTGGGCAGGACCAAAAAATATGTATGAGTGTACCAGGCTGACTGCATTGTCTCCAGCATGTGTTTGAGGTGTGTGTGCAGAATTTAGCTATCTTGTGGGGCGTCATGTACCATCTCATTAGTATTTTTTGGGTAAGTTCCCACAGGGAGACGCAAGATGTGTATTTGTAGAATGATTTGTTTGCCCTTTGTTGTGGTGCATTTTTAGCACAACGCACATTGGTCAACCCATTCAAGTAAAGGGTCTACCCTAAACGTGCTAAATAAGCTCCAGAACCTTTTCTAGCATGGAGTGTCAGGTAGAAAAAGGCACATCTGCTTGAGGAGCTCATAACAAGCACAATGTGCACTTACAGTGCCCTGCGTGTTGCGGTGTGAATGCAACCTAAAAGTTTGCCTTATTTTTTCTTCATAATATATACAATGGTCCGAGCAATGACCATGTGGCAGGTTTTCATGAATTTGGCACCAGGCTTCTAACCACATCCCTCAGCAGACATGTGTCACCATAATTCATGGAATGCTCCCCAGTGTGAGGAGGGAGCTCTGATCTACTGAGAGCCAAGCACAACCCACCATGTTCACTCTCAACCCCGGAGACATCACTAGCCGGGCACCCGGTGTCGCTCTTTACCCTCCGGTTGTGGCGCACATGCCACTCCTACCTCCGTCCAGCTGGGACAGTGCACAAGATGGGGCAGGGAAGAGTGTGTGATCTCTCAGTGACGCAGTGTGTGACATTAAAAAATAGTGCCAGGCGGTGCCATTATTTCACTGCATATGCATTGACCGGCCGAGACTGCCCTTCTTCCTATCCCTTCTGCTTGCCCTTCCTCCTTGCCATGTGACCTGAAAGAAGAAGAGAAAGAAGCTTCCCCTTTTGTATCCCACTGTTACAGATGCTAAAGCAGTAATGCCACTGGCATAGGGGATTTTTTTTATCCAGTAAAACCACAGATTTAGGGCATTTTTTCCTTTTACTGACACCGCTTTCTAATTTTCCCTTCTAGTTACATACAGAGTGGATGAAGGGGATTTTCTTCCTCAAAATATAATCATTGCTTTTTCATAATAGGTACATTTTTGCACAAATACCTTGTATTGTATTACAGTTCAATAACACTGCTGGTTCAAGAGAAATGGCCTTCCAGCAGTAAGATAGCAACACAGGAAATGTGTGAGAATGCATGTTATGAGCTGTAAATAGAATACTCTAATGTATGTGCTTAGAGTAAGCTGACAATTTAAATTTAGGCTCAAGGCAAACTTTATTTTATTTTATGTTGGATAGATTCCAATGTTTCCATCAATCCTATCATAAGTAAAGGGGTAAGCAATCAGCAGGGCAATATCATGTAAAGGGTAATGTAACAATAATGTCATAAGAAAAAATAAAATGGTCTATCTTCATGTTTCTTTGAAGGAGCACTGAGGATTGTCCAATCATGGTGGAAAATGCTCCTAATTTCAAGCTCCTTCACTCCTTCATTGTTGTAGTAATATCTCGGGGCTGAATTAAAGATCTGGGGCCTACTGCACACCTCTCATGTAAGGATCTCAACATCCATAGAAGACTGTAAGGCCTCGTACACACGAGTAAATCCATTTGTTCAAATCGGTCGGACAGACCGATTTGAACAAATCTGTCTGCTTGGATTTTGGTTTGCTCGCATGTACACACGAGCAAACCAAAATCCCCGCCAGCAGACAGCGCGCTGACATGTGACGTGGCGGTGACGTTGACGCCGCCACGTCACCGCACCAGGAAGTAAAACACTTCCGCGGATGCGTCAAAATCATTCGGCGCGTGTGCGAGAAGACATGTCTGCTGGTTAGCATACTAACCAGCAGACATGTCGGGCGGACGGGTTCCCAGCCGACAGATTTCAAAGCATGCTTTGAAATCTGTCGGGTGGCCAAATCCGTCTGTTTGCCCGTACACACGATCGAATCTGTCTGCTGGGACGGTCTAGCAGACCGTTTCCAGCAGACAGATTTGA
Organism: Rana kukunoris; assembly: GCA_029574335.1. Taxonomy (NCBI): domain Eukaryota; kingdom Metazoa; phylum Chordata; class Amphibia; order Anura; family Ranidae; genus Rana; species Rana kukunoris. Next base: position 170,150,647 of record CM056051.1, on the reverse strand, counting down.
TCGTGTGTACGAGGCCTTAGAGACATGTTTTCTGTGCACAAAGTTTTTCCCAGCACAAAGCTTAAGGGCACAGAGAGTGGCCCAAATTAATCTACACAACTAATGTGTCAAATGGCATACCAATGAATGTCATTGCATGTAACACACCTTAGTATCCCCATTGATTTTTAAAGCTATGGTTAATGTATAAAATCAAATTAGTCATGTAGGCTGCCCATATTGATAGGACTTGACTCTCTGTGTATTTAAAGTCCAGCTCAAGGCAAAAAAAAAGTTTTCCCGTGCAGTGCGGCTGTGTCAGATTAACTGCTTAACTGCTTATTTCCTCCCAGCACAAGATCAGTCTGGCACTCCATACTGCAGCAGTCTTGAGTTGTAGTCTGTTCCTGACATCATAAAGCCCAGAGCAAGCATTGTCTAACAGGATGCAGGAAATATCCAGCTTCCTTGCTGTATTTATCATTAAAATTGTGTAAATTACATTTCTTTTCAGACATTTAAATCTGATCGCCATCTTCTAGTGAAGTTTATATAGTTTGTTTGGACAAAGCTGGACAAAAAATGACCTGCAATAATAGATGTACCGGCTGTGAGCACTGTATGAGCTATAAGTTGCCTCAGCTATATACAGTATAAAACGTGTTCAGGAAGTGGGACCGGAACTTCCCATCCCACTCCGGAATCAAAATTGTGCTTCTTATCAATTCACAGAAAGCTTTGAATTCTGTAAATGAACACACATCTTTCTCTGATTGGCTGAGAAGGAGAGGTGGCCTAATGACATCACAATCTCCAACTATTAATTTACAGAATACAGGAATACTCCGCTTTACGTAACCTCACTTTACGTACACTTGCAAGTACGGGTACATTGGCATCTATGGGAAATCTTTGTCAGCTTGACATGGCACTGCTTCCGGTTTATAACATTGGCGTCTATGGGAAATCTTGGTCAGCTTAACATGCCACTGCTCCCGGTTTATAACATTGGCATCTACAGGAAATCTTGGTCAGCTTGCCATCACGCTGCTCCCGGGTTTTAACATTTAACATTGGAATCTATGGGAAATCTTGGTCAGCTTGATATGGCACTGCTCCCAAACCATAAGTGGCATGGTCAGCAAATTTGGGGAGCACGAGAGGGGACACAGAACTACAACATGTCCAATTTTGGGGGTTGGTCAGCTTGCCAGGGTAATCAGTTAAAAATGGCGTATGCCTATGCCTATATAAAGCTCCCTATAAATAGGCGGTGCTCAGCCCAACTCCAATTTGTTATGGGAATGGGCTTGGAAGTTCCTGTCCGACTGCTGGAACACAGCGCTGTATACTTGTACTTGTACTATGTAGCTGAGACTACATACCGAATGTAAAGTGCACACAGCAGACGCATCTAGTAGTGAGGGTAACAAACTATTTCAACTTCACTAAGTGCCAGTTCACACTAGACGTAGTTCCGTACAGCTTTGTGTGCATTTTTCTGCACAAAATGCATGCACAGTGTTTTCCACGTATTCAAATGGCTCTAGTTGGCTCTATTTCACACCATGCAGTGAGTTTCCGGAAACTGACTGCATGGTGTGAACTAGAGCCAACTAGAGCCATTGGAATACATGGAAAACACTGTGCATGCATTTTGTGCAGAAAAAAGCACACGTAACTAAGCGGAACTGCGTCTGGTGTGACCTGGCCCTAAAAGATGGAGATCAGCTTTAACTTGAAATTCACTAGAAGAGCCAGAACTAGTGTCCCCATGTGAAGATTTCCTCCCTATTCCTGCGCTGTGACAACCCATAATTGGGGATTTTCTTTCACTTTCACTTTCTATGATAACAGAAAACAGGACAAATAAACAAGGTGAATCTCCCAAACAGAGACAGAGATAGAATAAAAACTAATCCCTCTCTACTTTATCCAAACAAAAACAAAGATTTTGCTTTATGCCTTAACTAATACAGTTCACATAATTCCCTCTCCTTGCCTAACCTTTCTCTTACAAATCTATGACATGGTGCTAATTTACTAAGCCATGCAATTTAACAGCCAGTGCAATCCATTCTTCGGATACATAAAAGCTGCATTATTTTTTAATTGTAATCTTTAATTGAATTTCTAATTGCATCTGTATTCTGTTTGTAATATGATTAAATGCAATAGAAATAATATAATTAGCATTTTTAGTAAGGTAATGCAAGTCCAGGTGAAAGAAAATGAATAAAATTCCACTTAGGCTAGGTTCACATTCAGCTGTTTCCTGTGTGCCATCTTTGCGGAGGCACAGATGCCCATCCATTTGAGTTGGCTACTGTACCTGCCGAAAATTCTGGAAAAAGGTCTCTTCACCTCTTCAAAATTGCAGCGGCATTGAAAATTCATTGGGGAAGATTTACTAAAACTGGTGCAGCTGAGCAAGGTAGCCAATCAGCTTCTAACTTCAGCTTGTTCAGTTAAGATTTGGCAATAAAACCTAGAAGTCGAAGGTCTCTATGCAGAGCTGCACCCAATTTTACACTCTCCCATTATGTTTTTCCACTATGCAGTTTCATGCTACCGAAAATGTGCTGAGGGTGCCATCACAAATTAAGGGTACCCCCTTACTAAAGAGCCGCCCAGTTTGCCTGTGGGTGTCTGGGGCACAGAAAGATAAGTATGAACTCACTGCGCCCTCAGAGCTGGTCAGATTAGGCTAAGGCTACATTCACACCAGTGATTAGGGCCAGTGCAAATAGTAGCGGCAGAAATAAGAGATTCCTGTTGTGGCTCTCAGCGGTTACGTGCAGATGTCAGCTCTGTTCACTATAATGACAGTTTACCAGTGGCCACAGCTTTTTTCTGCTCTCTGCACAGCCAGCAATTATCTGTGATGATTGTTGCTGAGTTTCAGTAGCCACAGCAGGAACAGCCACTATAAATCGAACTGATCTTAAATTCTGGTGTGAATGTAGCCTAACATCTCCTTGCTGTGGCTAGATACAACAAATACATTAGTGGTGACTTTACCAATATCAGTATGACTGCTGGTACCCAGCTAGTCCATCTTAAAGACAAACTCCAGGCACCTGTGCTTTTTTGAGCCTAGCACTCCCTTTTCTCACCTTCAGGGGTGAGCGGCAAAGGAAGCCCTCTCATCAAATCGGCCTCAGAGCAGATACGTAACACTATTATATATTTTTGTCATTCTCCTCTCCACCATCTTCAGCATGCACCTTGCCAACCCAAGAACTTGTTGGCTCCTTGTGCTGCTTCCTCCTCCCCTTTTCTGAGCTTTGCTTTACAACAGACTGCAAGAGGTTAATTATTAAGTCCAATTAAAGTGCTTACACTGATTCCATTTAAAAAACATAAAAGAAGATGAGAAGAGTTGGAAAAGTGATCTTTTAAAGGGATAATCGTTACCCGCATCATGTTTATTTGAAACACTTTCTCGCTGCACACTTATATGGCAGCACGCACTGGTGGTGAGTACGCATTGCATAAGTGTGGTAATGTACAGTTTGCATTGGTATTTTTAAGCATTGTCTATATAAATAAAAAAGAATACGCTATATAGCTTTTGGATGTTTTGTGAGCACTATTCTTAGAAGTGAATGAAAGGAAGGAGGTGTCCATTGGAAGTTGGAGGATTGGAATGGTATTGCATAGATCACTTTCCTATGTGTTTATGCTGCACTAAGGCAGTCTCTACCTCTGGTGAGTTTGCAATTTGCCTAATTTACACAGAGGGAGGATTAACCTCCCTGGCGGAATGATTATGTCAGATTTTAGGTGCTAAAAGTGGTACCATTATTTTGCATTGAAATTTGGCGTTTTATATTGTAGGCCTGTAATTCTTAGGAATAACTCACTTAAATCTGTCCAAACAAGAGTCTAGTAGACATCCCGGGTATGATAAAGATTGAAAAACACAATCATAAATTATAATATAATAAATAACTATCAATAATTATAACAAATAATAATGTAATTATAACAAAAATTATTCAATAATGTAATCAAATCAAAAACACTGAAATTTGCTCAGTTGCAGAATTGTCGCTGTCATTACTTTTATTTTTTTATGACGAATTTCCCCACAAATTGCTATCGCTCAATTCTGCAGGTGATTCTAATTTATTATGGCTGTTTTCTAGCTGGTTTAATTTAAAGGGACACTTTTTGGTTGCTATGGACAATCTTCAGTTTTCAGGCAGAAAGAACAGTTTTTTTTTATATAAAAGTGCATGTAGGACACTGGGCAGACCAATAGGGACAAAGGGGGTGTGTATTTATTTCAATATTTCAATGTATAAGATTACAGTATACTGTATGTTTTGTGTGTATTTACTTTTTTGAATTTGGCGACGATCTCAGCCCCTGTGTGTCGTAACGTCGCAGGGAACGGAGCTTGGCGGCACACGGGCACTGTGAATTAAGCAAGGAGGACACAGCTTGATTACACAGCGGGGAGGCATCGCAGGATCCAGGGACAAGGTAAGTAACCTCTGCCTGTGGATACTGCAAGCAATCCCGAGTCAGGCTAGGGGTTACCGCTTTTGGTGCTGAAATTCCACCCCGAGCCCGACTCGGAATACCGCTCAGGGGGTTAAGAGTCACCTGTGTACTTACTTCACTTTCGAGGAATTGGAATTGATATAAAAGAACTTGTTCAGTGGGACTATTTTGCTTGATTTTATTTTTTATGATATAATGTTTGTACAATTTCGTTTTTAGCACAGCAAATATTATTTAACTACTTCTGGACCAAGCCTATTTCTGTCACTTGTTGCTTACAAGTTAAAATCAGTATTTTTTGCTAACAAATTACTTAGAACCTTCAAACATTATATAATATTTTTTAGAAGAGACCCTAGAGAATCAAATAGAGATTGTTGTAATACTTTATTTCACACCATATTTTCACAGCTTTTTTTTTACACTTTTTTTTTTATAAAAACATAAGAAAACAGTAAAGTTAGCTTAATTTTTTTTATAATGTGAAAGATAATGTTATGCCGAGTAAGTTAATACCTAACATGTTATGCTTCAAAACTTTGCCCACTCGTGGATTGGAAGCAAATGTTGGTACTTAAAAATCTCCATATACTTTCTTGTGAAAAAAAAAATCTCCATATACAACATTTTAAAAATTTCTACAGGTTACCAGTTGTAAATTACAGAATAGGTCTTGGACTAGAATTGTTGCTCTTGCTCTAACGATCAAACTGATACCTCACATGTGTGGTTTGAACACTGTCTACATATGTGGGCACGACTTGAGTATGTGTTTGCTTAGTTTTTTCTTATTTATTTCACTTTTTTTTTTTTTTACACTGTCCCTTAAAAAAAATAGTTTTGGTCACTTTTATTCCTATTCCAAGGAATGTAAACATCCCTTGTAATATAAATAAGCAGGAGAGGTCCTCTTTAATGTGAGATCTGGGATCAAAAAGACCTCAGATCTCACATTTACTCTTAAAAGGAATAAAAAAATTAAAATAAACATTTTACCTTTAAGACCACTGGGTGGAAGTGACGTTCAACGTCGCTCCAGTCCTCCAAGGGCATAGAGTCGAGTAAGGGCCATCTAGCCCTCACTCAGCTTCCTACGCATCCATCATGAAGATTGGATCATTTCCGCTGCTGCTATCGGCTTCGGTAAGTGGCAGAGACAACCGAGAAGTGACGGGTAACTCTCCTGCCACCCATAAAAGTGATCTTGTGGTAAATCCGCCCCTGAGACCACTTTTATAATAAAGCCTGCTCGTTAAAAATATACTGGGGTTATGGCAGCTATCTGCTGCTATAACCCCAGGATTTAACTTCAAAGTAATGACGTATATATACAGTGGGCGGTCCAGAAATGATGTATTACTGTTCACAGAGCTTCATTGATTTGTATCTTTTCTATTTGCTTGGAGTTCAGCTTTATGAACTTTAAGAACAAGGCAACTAAAAGAGATTTGAGTAGAGAAGGATGGATGGCCACAATCTACCAGGCAAAGAAGCCAAAAACTATTGTAGACATCCATTATAAAAACATGATCACATCTCCACAAGGACAGGCACAGACATTAACACGTTTCACGCTAAAGAGCACTTATGGTTAAGCATTCTTTAGCGTGAAAAGCATTTATGCCTGTGCCTGTATTTGAGGAGCTGTGATCGTGTTTTTATAATGGATTTCTACAATAAAGTCTTTGGATCCTTTGCATGGTAGAGTGTGGTCATCCATCCTTCTCTACTCAAATATCTTTTAGGCTATAGGGGCAAGTAATAGCAAACTAGCCTGGAGTGGTGGTACATTTATATAGGAGCGATTTGAATCTTAAGACAAAATCGGTGCAATACAGATCTGTGTGGGCTAGTGTAAAATAAGCTGTAAAGAACTACTTGAAAATATATATATGGCACTACACGATTGTAAGTTTAGCATGAAATAAAGTATTACCATCACAAATTGTACTTCTACTGTACTGGGGAAAAAAAGTTGAATATCTTTTAAAAATTACCATATAAACATTAGGCAGCTGAACTTCAATGTTTTTCAGTTTGCATTGCAAAGGTCCTGTTTACTTACAAAGTGTGACAGAAAAATAATTGAGTAAGCGCAATATCACAAGAAGTCTCCCCGTGGGTTTAATGTGTAGCGTACAGAAAACATTGCTCAGAATGAATGGGCTAAAAAGTGCTGCAACACATCAGTATAAAAATAGTAGTGAGACAATAACTACCAGACTTGAGAGCCAAATGTGTTTGCAGCTATGGTCTACTATTCTAGACTATTTTAACAGTCATAAATGTAATGACTTTCCCTTTTCTTTACAGCAGCACAACAATAACTTTGATCTACACTATCCCAAAATATATAGAAATGCTTTGTAGATTTCACTATGGGGTACAACAGTGAAGCACCTAAATGCAGCTCAACACAATATACTTAACATTGTATAACAAAATTAGAATAGCTGTACCCAGTATCATTATCCAACTATACATGCTGAGATCCTCATGTCACAATTTTCTCTCCAATCCATGAACACGAGTCGGATAAAAATCTGTTCTGGAAGGTACACACACTTCCAGGGAACAATGTCTAATTTGGAAATCTCAATTCCCCAACATTTAGTGCAAAGTAATTATGTGTAGAACGAAACAGATGTTTCCATCAATTTACTAATTAAATCAGGTAACATTATTCATAAGCAAACTGTAAATATGGTTAGGTTTTAACTATTTTGAAGTAGGGAAAGCCCAAGTGCTTTGATAGCAGAATCACACCTGCTCTCTTCAGCTTGGGAAAATACAAACAATAATGTATAGTAGATTGTTCATTTACGGTATATTACCCATGTATACAGAAATATGATTGATGATTTCCAAATACCATTGCTGAAATTCATTATTCATTCTTGAAATATATGAAACGTGGGTGCAGCATTATATATTAAAAAAGAACCTGTGATCCATCTGTACATACATTTTCATCATTTTCATGCACATGCAATGTAATGTAGATTTAGATTTGAATATAAACTGATTGTAGAGGTATCTGAACTGGCTCATAGAATGGTATATAAAGCACAAAGCCAAGGTGACTGATATAACACATATCTCTTCTTTCATCAATGGGGTTTTATTATACTCAGGTATTTTGGGGCCAATACAGACAATTGTTAATAAAGTTACCATAATTTTCCTTTCCTGGGTACTAACCATGGCAGCCTACACGGGAACTTATGCTGACATGATGAGTTCCAGGAATATGGAAAACTGTTACCAAACTTACCATAATTTTCCTTTCCTGGGTACCCATCATGTCAGCCTACGTTCTAGTATGAGTTGACATGGTGAGTTCCAGTAAATATTTATGCAGCACATTAAGATCAGGAGAGATTAGAAAGGACAAAACTAATACTTAAAGCGGATCTCCACCCCAAAGTGAAGTTCCGCTGATCGGAACCCTCCCCCCTCCGGTGTCACATTTGACACCTTTCAGGGGGAGGGGGGTGCAGATACCTGTCTAAAGACAGGTATTTGCACCCACTTCCGGCCCGCAGTCTCGGGCAAAAGACGGGTTTTTCCCGTTGTGTGCTGGGAACTCTCGGCTCCCAGCACACAGTGGGAGCCAATCGTCGGGAGCCAATCGGCAGGAGCAGTGCGACTTGCACATGTGCCGTAGGGAACCGGGCAGTGAAGCCGGAGCGCTTCACTTCCTGGTTCCCTTACCGTGGATGGAAGGGGGAGCAGCAGAGAGACGAGCGAACGCTTGTCCTCTGCTGCGGATGCCGCTGGACTCCAGGACAGGTAAGTGTCCTAATAATAAAAGTCAGCAGCTGCAGTATTTGTAGATACTGGCTTTTAATATTTTTTTTAAAGGGGCCATCCGCTTTAAATAACTGTAGGCTCTAAAAACATATTAAGGGCAAAGAGCCATATAACATATGGAATTTTGAACTGATTGGCTTTATTGAAATCAGCTATACTTTTTCTCGTCTTTTAACAAAAATGGAAGACTTTAGTGGTTTTACACTGGTTTATCTGTCTGCTCCTGATTTAGAAAAATCCAAATGACGATGTTCTTTCATAGAACATTAAAAAAAGTAATACTGTATAGGAAAATATCTCTGACCTTGTTTCTATATAATGAATTCACTGTATTTACAGATTTAAAATGTAGCCCCACATAGCATTTTTATTAGTTTTGGGCTTCCTAAATGACATTTACAAGTATACATTTCTTGGTGTAGAATAATTTGCCCCTATAATGTTTTTTTTTTGTGGGGGGCACAGAGCCCCTCTTTCCTAGAATCTAAACTGCTACTGGTGGTACCACCTCTGCCACCTCCCACACTCCTTCCCCTCCTTATCTTTTTTTTATCACCTGGCACCAGTCACTTTCCCCCACTTGTTCATTCCTGCCTTGTTTATTCCCCGACTAAGTTGGGGCAGGCGGTACACTTTGGTGGTGGTGGCTCATCCTCGCCCCGTGACCTTTGACCTCTGGGAACCCACCTTCTGACCTTTGACCTCTGGGGAAGGTCCCTGTTCCAATTCCTGATTCCCAGCCTTATTCTTCAAGAGAAAACCCTAACCCAAACCCTAATCCTAACCCTAACATGGCACCAAACCTCTCACCAGCTGACTGAAAATTATGAAGACATGGAGCCCTATTTACTGAAGTAGTTGAGAACATTCACACAAAATATTGTTTGAATAGTCACTTCAATTAGTGAGTCATATGAAGATAATGAATTGTTTACTACAAGTATTTATGCAGTGCTGATAATCTTGCACGTCTCTTTACATACCCCACATTCACACCAGTCCCTGCCTAAGGAGTTATCAATCTATGTTCCTTAAAGCATTTGTTATCCCAACACTTCATATTCCTGATATGTGCCTGCTGTACCATGTCCTTGTATGAGAAAGTATCTCTCTTAAATTCCTTAAATAATTCTCACTCTAATATATTGTTCCTTTATTCTAGAGAGTTAACAATGACATGTGTCCATGTAGGCATATCTATTTCATCTGCAAAGTGAAAACATTTCTCCTCTAATGTCAGGAGATAAATAACCTTGATTTATAAACTTCCCCCAAGAGATATTTCGATTGACCTTGAATATAGTTTCATAAAATAATTAGCAGTTGAAGGCTGTAATCACAGAGCTTATACTGTATCCCCTAATGTAAATGTAGTAATCTATTAACCACTTTAACGTTGAAATATGACCATATACTTTAATTGTCTCTTGCTCAATATTAATGACTTATATACATATGCATGACAACTGTTGCCTTATGCTTCCCTTATTTTCTCCCTTGTGGTCTTTCAATAATACAATTGGATGTATTTTGTTATTTTTGTTTAATTCCCAGCTGTCCGCTAACGTCTGGACATGTTCTGTGTTATCTCAAAGAGTCTATTTAGCCTTTCTATTTTTTCTTCTAGACTACAGAATTATTGGCATTTACTATATATTGTAGAGATCTAAGAGTGGGGGTGGATGAGTAGTTTAGCACAAGACATAGGAAGAACTGACACTACTCAGTCCACATAAATGCTTTTGTGTTGACAGCCCACAATGGGAATTGGGAGTTGAGTGCATTTCTGGAAGATCTGCAGGCATTATTCTGAATTTGCAAGGTCTCTAAGAGATAAAACATGTACATGTACTGTAAGGCTGTTCTGTATATATTTTTCTGCATTGATATATGCTTAACACTATGCTTTCTATACAAATCTGCTTTAGTCCTGTATTTGTCGAGCATGCACTCATCAAGCCATGTCTCCTTGCTTTTAAACCCCCTTCCTTTTTGATCCAGTGGCTATGAGTTTCAATTGCATACACGTTTAACATCAGTAATATTCTGAGATGGTGGATGACAGATGAGCCTACTTCAGCTACTACTCTTCTCACATTATTCCATGGTAACATGCAAGCAATATAAAGACTTTAGCTTTGTCTTAAAGTAGCTTTAAAATCAAGATCTTGACTAAGAACAGACATCATAAGATGTTTACTACCCTTCGTTAGCCAGAAGAGCTTGCTCTGTGTACACCTCTGATTTAATCTGACTTTGATCCTGGGAACTGGCCTTTTTTGACTTTGTGGCTGAGCTCCACTAACTGCCCAAAGTTTGGACAGTGGCCAATAGTTTAGTCTCATCAGATATCACAATGGCAGTTACCCAGATAGCAAGGATAACTTGCCACAAATGTGGCAGTATTAAATAGTTAGACCCGGTTCACACAGGGGCGGCACGACTTTGGGGGCGACTCGGCAAGGCGATCTCAAGACGACTTCAGAGGCGACTTGCAAAATGACTTCTGTATTGAAGTCAATGCAAGTCGCCCCAAGTTGCCCACAAAGTCGTGCAAGAACCTTTTTCTAAGTCGGAGTGACTCCTATTATAATGATTCCATTGAACAGAGCGGAGCACGACTTGTCAAGCGGCTGAGTCACCTGACGAGTCGCCTCGGTGTGAACCGGCTCTAAGTCTTGTTAACTTGCTGCACATTTTCACTGGCAAATTGGACACCCGCAGAGCACTTAAAGCAAGTTCTAGTTGACACTTTTCCAATTTGAAGCAAATCTGTGTGGCAAGTTTCTAGCAAGTTCAATGGTGCAGCGGTTAGTCCACAGCAAGAGCTCTGCAAGTCTCAGTGATCCCTGTGGTGGGATGACTATTGCACAGCATACCTAAAGCCAAACTTGCAGCAGACTTGCAGAATGTTTGCAAAGAAAGTTTATTTGGAGTCATGGGATGTGGACTTGCTGCAATTGTGCAACAAACTTGTGAAGTTTAGCAATTGCTCAGCGAGTCATTTTCAAACTTTCAGCCTAATTTCTTGCTATTTGGGTAGTGCAAGTCAATCATGAAGCCAGGATAAGTCAGGCCCCAACACAGTACAAAAGGAAAACTAAATCAGAGCACAAAACACAAAATATTTTTTCTGGCTAATAAAGGTAACACCTAGCATCTTGTAGTGTCTACTCACAGGTAGGACTTTCACTTAAAAAACCTTGAATTGGGATATATAGTTTCACTTTAAGTATGCTACTCTCAAAGTGCTTTCAATAGTTCATCACCAGAAGGACCAAGTATAGTGTCTACTTTTCATAACTGTTTGCTTTTTTAACAACATTATGTTAAAAAGAAGGTAAACTCTGATGGGTTTTACTTCCTCTTTGTTTCCCTGCAAAGGTAAAGCATAATGGGTCTATGTGTCACTTACCTGAACCTGAAGCCTGCGATGTCCCTGATTTCCTTGCTGGCTGGAAGCATCCATTCTTCACCCCCTCTTCCTTCTTGGGCTGCGAACTCTGGCTCTGTGACTGGCCTAAGCCACGTGACATCACTCCCGCACATGCGCACGGGAACCGCCAGTCATGGCATGACTCCAGGTTAAAAAGGCACAGCATGCCCTTTCAAGAGTGTGCACGTGCCTAATACATCGGCACATGCGCAAAAGGCGGCATCGTTCGGAGACATTGTAAATATCTACTAAACCGTGGAGGTTTAGGAGATATTTCCAGCACCTACAGGTAAGCCTTAATCTAGGCTTACCTGTAGGTGAAAGGGTTTACAACCACTTTAACTACTACAGAGTCTGTGAGGTTGTGCTTCTTTTTATTTTTTCTTGTTTTCTGCTCTTGCAGTTAAAAAAAAATGGTATTGTAAGGAAATATCCCTGCTGTTTCACATATTTATTGTCAAAGATGGATCTACTTCTGGTGCAGTGGCAAGGTTTCTGCTTTTTTGAAAGCTTAGTGTATGTATAGTTGTGAGTAAACTCGTGCTGCTATGCAATGCAAAAAAATGTTTCACAATCTTCTGGCATATTCTGAAGTCTATACCGGAAATTAGTAGAGAAAGGAAAATAAAGAGTGATCCATACACCAACAGAGCACAGTGTAGATATGTGTACCGGAAATTTTCTGAGTTAACTACTCGGACTGTGACATGCAGGAGTTTTCAGCGAATCTGACCTTCACTTTATGAGGTCCTATTTAGTACTTAGCTGTTACACAGTACTCCAACTTGTTTTTTAGCCCTCTCAGACACACTGTTACATAATAAAGTATTGTACAACAAAACCTTAGTTTCTCTTTAAAGCCTATTCCTTCAAAATTCCCTTCACAGTTCTTTCATGCCAAGCTAAAATTACATTTAAAAAGTCCATCCCCATTGAGCAGTAAATGTCACTAGATAACTTAAACAAGATTTATTGTTAGGGAACCTTTCCAATTACATTTCATCCAAATTTGTCATAAACTTGGCAAATTGTATGTAGTTTTTAAATAAGATAATATGTCAGCTGTATCTATTTCATTAGCATTTAAGCATAATAAAGTCACTGACAAGTTGACAATGTCTGCAATCTCAACAGTGGTTTGCTAAGTCTGAATATATAACAGACTCAACAGAATTTCAAATCCTTTTGGCAGATAAAATGGTAACCGTACATGGATGTCAACATTGTGTTTAGCTCCACTGGATTTCCACTTTTCCTTGTGATTGAATCAGGCAAATGAACAAACGGCTGTTCCAAGGCTGCTATAAAGCAATTGGCCAATCACACATGACGTTGATGGGGCTCCTCCCGGGGATGGGCTTTATAGCAGCCTTGGAGCAGCCGTTTGTTCATTTGCCTGATTCAATCACAAGGAACCACACTTGATCTTACACACAGGTCATCCTCACTGCTGGGAGCTTAGTCACCACTTTTTGGTATGTATTTCCTCCCTTGTTTGGCTTTGTTCCTTATACACTTCCCCACACTCCCCTTATGGGAACACATTGATATCCCCATTTCATCATTTTTCTTTAATTATTTATTTATGTATTCTTGCCACACCTGTTTTAGGAACACTATGCGCTTTATGTGCACACATAGCATTTTGGATCAGGCTGTGACCACCGGTCTACGCTCCAGCTGCTTTTCCTCGCCCTTGGTGGATGCCCCATCTCAACCCCGGAGGAGACATCATGCCCGAAACCCCCCCTTTTCTCCCTGGCAGATACCGGATTGGTACTGAGGTTAATAGTAAGTCCCCTTACTGTTTCCACTTTGCTGGGACGTAGTCCCTGCACCTCCCTACTTTCAATGCATTATCATGAATTTTTGTTTATTTTTTATTTATTTTTTATTTTATATATTTTTTTCAGTATACTGCTTTAAAACACTCCTGATGAATGGCTGAAATGCCAGGAAACGCGTAGAGTGCCACCAGATGCTACTAATCACCTGTTCATACCTCATATATGTTGTCTAATTGATTAATTTTATTATGTATATCTGCCATGTCTCCTTTTTGTATTTTTTGTATTGCATGCTAAGAGCAGCACAGTTAGTATAAGTCTTGTGACTATCTACCTGATATGAAATATCTGACATGTATTTAATAATGTAATAAATATATCATGTACTGTATATCTGATTTATGGTTTTATTCCCCTTGACATGGCGCTCCCTCATTTAAAGTCCCATTCACCCTTCTTTTCCATAAACCTTAAGAACCTTTATTTTTTATTATCTCCATAGGTTTTTGTCCTGTAACAGTAACAGTAAAGCTAGTGTAGTAGTGTTTTGAATGAATGTCCGTACAAATATTCATACAAAGGATGTCATTCAAAAGTATTTAAAAACATTTACTTTTAACATTCAATGTTGCAGTGATTTGACTTTCATTAAGGAATTTTCTTTTCTGAATGAAAATCACATTCACTGGGCTCAATTCATGAAACTGTATTTACCGCTTTAGGATTAGCAGTAAAATACTGAAAAGTGTTTTTCACTATTTTTTTTGTCATTTTTCCAAAAAAAGCTTGCAAAATAAAATATATGTTCTTTCTTTAGAAATGTGCAGTATTTATTGCATGAAACATGAAACATATTAGCATTTTATCTCTTGGTGTCAAATCAAATTGGTGTTGCTGCATTTTCGGTGCACATTTCTGAGGACCATTACAGAGATTGAGCGATGGAGGAGAATCAGGAGGAAAAGCTTGTAGAACAAATTACATTTGTTTTAAACACATCGAGGTGTGGCACCTCCTTACCAAACAATTTTCACACATTCCTTAAATATCGCATTCCTGGATCCCTACCTATTAAATGCATGTGTTTCAATTCTGCTTCTTCGCTCTTCTCATCACTGTGGTCAAAAACAAAACGTTGCTTTGACTCCACTAACAAATAGAAAATGGAACTATCATTCATAATAACTAGTAATCACGGGCCAATTCTGACACTTCACCTTTACAAGTAAAAAATTTTTTGCTAGAAAATTACTAAGAACCCACAAATATTGTATACATTTTTATCAGAGGCCATATAAAATAAAATGATGGGTGTTGCAATTTTTTTATGGTATTTGCGCAGCAGTTTTTCAAATGCAACTTTTTGGGGAAAAAATACACTTTAATGAAATAAAAAAAAAAAAAAATGTATATAACATAAAAGATTATGTTATGCAGAGAAAATAGATACCTATCATGTCATGCTTTAAAATTGCGTCTGCCCATGGATTGGCGATAAACTACGGTGCTTAAAAATACTCCATAGGCAACGCTTTAAACACCTATACAGGTAACATATGTAGAGTTGTATAGCTGTTCTGGTGCTATATATATTGCTCTCACTCTGAAGTTCATGACAATATCTCACATGTGTGGTTTGATCACCATTTACATATGCGTGCCGGAGTAACATATACCTTCACATTTGTGTGTAAGCACAGGGGAAGTGGGTTTTCTACCTCAGAACTCCCCTCTGGCCTCCAATGCAGCTAATCAGACACAGATCGATCTGATCAGCTGCTTTCCTGGCAGCTAACGGGCGGAAACATAAGTGACTGCATCTCATGCGTCTCTCCTGGTTTCGGGGTCACAGAAAGAGAGGAAGAACATTAGTTCCTCTCTCTTTTCTGCACAGCCATTGTCGCTGGCCACAGCGTTACCGGGCTCTGTGATTGAATAGTAGAGCCAGGGAAATATGGCAGTGGGAGAGAGGTGGGACTCCCCTCCGCCACATGCAGAAGTGATCGAGTAGCTATTTAGTAACCTTACGTAATCTCCAGATAAAATGTAATCGCCAGATGAAAAATTCCATACCAGGATGATGCCTGTAGGTTTAGGCATCTTTCCGGTATAATCACTTAAATCTGAGGATGTCAGTGGAGGTCCTACTTGTGTGAAGTAGTTAAAAAAAAGTTTTAATAAACATTCTACTTGTGTGTAGCCAGTTTTACACTTTTTAGAACTCTATAAGTAAGGTTACAGTGAGCTGGCACTGAAACCAATAATACCATTGTATTACTATGCCCAGAAGCATGCATAAACATTTGCTGTACATAACATCAGGTCAAATATATTCTTTATCAGAATAGATTAGAAAATTAAAGCATAGTTTCTTAGGGAAAAAAAATCCTTTCTGCTTTGCTGGGACATAGTTTCTCTTCAGTGACTTATACCAGAATTTACTCTTCAAATAGTCAAATACAGTGTTTTACTAGTTCACATGTATTCATAATGTACACAATCATTACTACTATAACTTGGTACACAAGACTTTCAGATCGGTGGCAAAGTCACAGAACACAGGACCTGCTTCAACATAGCCCTGCCCTCAGTCCAAGTCATGCTACAAGGAAAAGAAGAAAAAAGTCAGATGACCAGCTTTATGAAACAGCTAAAAAGGTATATACTTATAACATCTTACAGTGTTTCCCTTACTAATCAACGCTGTTGGTGTGCCGCACCATTTAAATTGGGCAGAACTACCATGGTTTAGAATCTTATGTTTCAGAGAAACAGCTCTTCAAAACACAGCAGTATGTGTACATTACGTTTTCAAGTGACCTTCGTTTCATGATAATTGTAAAAGTTATAATACAGACTTGTGGTATTTCTGTTTAATTGATCTTGGTTCCATTGAGCAGTGGAAACTCCCAATTTACTGTCAGTGCAAATATTTAACAATGCTACATAATACTCAGAATGTATAATGAACAAGCTGAAAACCACGCACAACAACAATCACCTATTTGTTTTGTTGCTTTGCCAGTCTTGTGATGGTGATCCTATGTGATTTTATCCTTCTAAATTAGTCTTATTTATTCTTGAAATATATATATATATATATATATATATGTGTATGTGAATAAAATACACAAGTATGAAGGCAATGGTTATGCTCAATGATTACTACAAGAATATATATGTACAGTATGCATTTTTGAAAAGTTACTGGACATATAGCATTATATAAATATTAAATAAAATTGGAGCAGAAAGAATTTAGAGCAGCTGTGCAAATTAACCAATCACCATCTAGGCTTAGCTTGTTAAGTTAAGCATTGGAAATGAAGGCTGAGGCCGGGTTCACACTGGTACGACAAACGCTCCGATATTAGGAGCTAATGTCGCATAACGTATGAAAATCAATGTTTCCCTATGAGACCTGTCTTAACTGGTCCGACACAAGTCGGTCCGACTTTGAAAAAAGTTCCTGCACTACTTTGGTCCGACTTTGATCCTAGTTCAGCCCATTGAAGTCGGATCAAAGTAGGATCCTTGTCCTAACCATCCGACTTGTGGCATCCGACATTGTGATTACAGCAGCAGTAAAAGGAATTTATCTCACACTGGGATTGTTTTGATTGGTCAAAGAACAAGTCAGACTATCACAAAGTCGGATCAAAGTAGTATCCTAAAAGAGAAATAATAAAAGAGAAAGAGCAGACTGCGCAAAGGTACAAGCAATTAGCAAAGCAGCTGAACACTGAAAGGTCAATAGAAATCCTTAAATGAAGTACATAGAAAAAAGCAGTGCAGCGCTAAAAAACATAAAATACAGTAATAATAATAATAATAAAAAATAAAAAATATATACCAAGTCCAAAAAAATATATAAAATGATCAATCGGAGTGGTCAAGCTGATTCTTGTGCCTCACTGAGGTATTCAGATGTAGCAACTCATCAAACACAGCAAACAGGTGTCCTAAAATAGAAGTACAAGCCGCTCACCTGAACAAATGGACCTGTGTGTGAGCAGCAGGTCAAATGCGCTGTCCCTCAAAACAGGGAATTAAAGATTCAGCGGTGTCTCCTTGGACGCTCCCTTTCTCCAAACAGCTCCAGGTGATAGATGGTCATTCGAAGCACTCTCTCACGTGAAATGGTATCATGGAAAGGTATAGAAACGACACATAGTGCTCTCCGTATGATCACAACAACAGTAATATTTATTATAAAAGAAAAATACTCACAAGCAAAGCACTATATCCTAGTGCATAGAAATGAGCATACAACAATAAAAGACCAGGTAGGTGGCTGTCCTGACATCAAATGAAAGCCCCCCGCACGCGTATCGTCCACAGGCACAGGACTTCTTCAGCGGATAAGGGGCTACTATGTCAGGATTCATTATATAACAGCAAAAACCTAATCAGGCCAATTAGGACAAACTCCGCCCCCCCCAGGTGAGGGTACACCCATCTCTAAATAGTAAAAACAAAACCATCACACTTACGATGGGAAGTATCAAAATAAATATAAATATATAGAAACCAACAGTAGTCTGCACATGTAATGACAGTAAGCATAACGATAGGCTCTAAAGTATAGAGGCAACCTTCCGGTGTTTAGAGATCACAACAACACATGCAATATCCAAAACAAGTGTATACAACGGTCTGATAAAACCCATGTTTACCTCATATCGAAGCCCAGTGAAAGCGATCCGTATAGGCGTACAGGATAAAGTTTTTTCACGCCATGGACGGAGGCATCGTTCTCACAACACGTGACCATAGTTGGTCACATGACTTGCCATCACCATGGCGCTCAGCTAGATACAAATACACAGGAAGGAGCGTTCATCATGAGCGTCAGCCTGTGTAACTAAATCCGTCCACTATGGGCGGCAGCTTCTCAACGTTGACGTCAGGCAGGCCATCATTAGCATGACACTGCTAAGACCGCCCATCATGGGCAGCGGCAGCACCATAGTCTCAACAAGCAAGCCGTCAATCTCCTCACACACTACTCACACTTAGAGCATAGGTGTGAAGCGGACAGCATCATAGCCATCAGCGGATGGAAAAAATTAAGCAACACTACAGACAGATAGCTGTCTGTCATCGTAGGACGGAGAGACTACAAAGGGGGGCCTTAAAGCAAAAGAAAAAATTATAATAAATAAAAATAATTATCGCTAAAATGACCATCAGAGTCATATTATGATCGAAGCAATTAGAGGACACAGCATGCCAAGACCAAAACCAATGGTACAATAGGTGTCCATACAGCAAAGTGAAAAATAAAAATAACTATTTTTATGTCCATAACACCCTAACTCATGAGGTAGGGACAAAAGAGCTTCCCTCAGCGGTGGGTAACTGGGACAGTTAGAAAATAAACTTAAAATAAAATTAAAAGAGACATCAGAACAGCCACCTATCTAGTTAACAATAAACATAAATATATAAATGATACAACAGAAACTCAAAACCAAGAAAACCACCAAAATATATAGATATTAACGATCTGAAATAAAACAATTCAGGTCAAATTCTACATTTAACCCTAATGGTACTCCCACTTTTAATTCGTAGACCCAAAAGGATTCCCGTTGGCTGAGATGTCTAATGAAATTTCCACCTCGCCAGTGGTTCGCTACCTTCTCAATTGCCCAGAACTGCAACCCTGCCGGGTTGCGGTCATGGAACAATCTAAAATGTTTAGACACATTATGGGTAACCAGGCCCTTTTTGATGTTGGTTACATGTTCACCAATCCTCACATGTAGAGGTCTGGACGTTCTGTCCACATATTGGAGTCCGCATTCACATTGTAATACATAGACTACCCCTATGGTATCACAAGTAATGAGATCCTTAATTTTATAGTTTTTTCCTGTAACAGTTGCTGTAAATTCTTTGCGTTTCTTAACGTTCTTTTTAGCCTTCCTGCAAGGTCGACATCTGCCACACGCATGGAAGCCAGTAAGAAAGTTGAAGATCTTATTTTCAGTATTGACAGGTGGATCTATAACTCCTGGGGCCAGTTTGTCCCTGAGTGAAGGCGCTCTTTTATACACAAATTGCGGGCGATCTGGCAGCAACGGACCCAGTAACCTGTCATGTTTCAAAATGGGCCAATGCTTTTGTACAATTTTTTCAAACTTACGGTATTGTATATTATAGTCTAAGACCATTCGGATATTTGAGACATCCCTTCGATCCTTTTTGGGAACATCAGAGACCAAAGTTTCTCTATCGAGATTACGGACTAATTCCATTTCCCTATCCAGCAAATCACTATCATACCCTTTCTCAAGGAACCGCTTGGATAAGGCCTGTGATTGAGAGACAAAATCACTTTCTTGGGTGCAATTGCGCCTGAGGCGCACAAATTGCCCCCTTGGTATATTAAATAACCATTTAGTGTGATGACAACTCTCAGTGGAGATGTAGGAGTTACGGTCCGTTGCCTTAAAATGCGTCTTCAGATATACCTGATTGCCTACCTTGGTAAGATCTAGGTCTAGGAAGACTAAATGGTCCTGACTGATGTTCCACGACAGGGTAATATTTTTGTCATTCGAATTTAGTTTAGATGTAAAAGCATCAAAACTAGTTCTATCTCCATCCCAAATCATGATCAAGTCATCTATATAACGCTGGTAACAGATTAGTTGAGGGGGTTTATTTTTATAAATCGCCTGTTCCTCCCAGTGTGCCATGAAGAGATTGGCTACACTCGGTGCGAAACGTGCCCCCATCGCAACTCCTCTGGTTTGGAGATAGAACTGTTTGTCATACCAAAAATAGTTTTTGGATAGACAAAAGATCAAACTGTCAATCAGGAAATTCTGGTGTCTTCTTGATAATCCCGAGGGCTCAAGTGCCCACTTCACAGATGTAAGAGCGTCCTCGTGACTGATAATAGTGTATAATGAACTGACATCTGCCGTGATTAACAGGCACGAAGATGAAATAGTCAAGGACTCCAGAATTTGAATGACGTGTTTAGTATCTTTGAGGAACGCTTTCGTTTTAATGACCAACGGCTGCAGGAAGGAGTCTATATACTGACCTAAACGTGAAGAGACGGAATCAATCCCGTTCACTATCGGTCTCCCAGGTGGGTTGGTGCTATCCTTGTGGATTTTTGGGAGGAAGTAAATGATCGGGGTGCGGCAGAATAAGGGATCTAAGTATAATGCCTCCTTTGAGCCTAGTACCCCTATATGTTTACCTCTCTCCACTAGGTAGTGTAATTCACTCTTATACTCAAGCATAGGGTCCCTGGTCAGGGTACTATAGGTATAGATATCACAAAGTAGATTGGCCATTTCATTCTTGTAATAGGCCTTGCTGAGTATCACCAATCCTCCCCCTTTATCTGCAGGACGTATTACCAGATCTTTCCTCTCGGAAAGTGACTGAATACCATTTTTAATATAAATCGGGTCATTCACCTTACGGACCTTCAGTGTATCTAGATCCTTTGCAACCATGTTGCTAAAGACCTCAAGATGCTTAGCATCAGTATTCTGAGGATTGAAGACCGATTTATTCCGTAAATTTGAATATTGGCATGTTGGAGGGGCCGAAGTGTTCATATTTTTCACCGAGTGAGTATTTAAAAAATATTTTTTAATATTAAGAGTCCGGATAAATTTTTTAAGGTTGACGTAGGTTTGAAATTTATTTAAGTTGCGTGTAGGGGCAAATTTTAAACCCTTATCGAGTACTTTAATTTCCTCATCATTAAGGGGTATCCCACTTAAATTATAAATTCCTGCACCTACTGGGGTTTCACTCTTTTTTGTTCTCCCTCCTCCTCTCCTCCCTCTCTTGTTTTTCTTTTGCGTGGAATTGCTCCTTCTTGGGTATATTGTTGGGTGTGGGGGGTCCACCACCCTCCTGGATTTGGGGGGATAAAGGGAGCCCCCCTCCCCATACCTCTCGTTGCCCCATGAAAATCCCCTCCTGTATGTGAACCCCGATTTACCAAAGGGGCAAAGCGGTTCTGAGTGGGCAGTGAATACCCATACTGTGATGGAGGGGGTCCCCTATTGAGATTAGTGTCATGATGGTAAGTTGTAGGATGGTTATCATAATTACCTCTAGCCACATGGGGGCCTGAACGTTCATAAGAATAGGGGTGATTAGACTGCTGATGTTGGTACCCTACATTGGACTCATTACCCCTGTGTGGTGCATTATTAACATATTGTCTAAAGGGGGAATGAGGATACCCTCCCTTTTTTCCTCGTCCTTTATTCTTCCCTTTCTTAGTGTGAACCTCTTGAAATTGGTCAATGCGTTGAGGGGTGCCCATACCCGAATAGTCTGGTGTATCATACACATAAAATTCTTGTTCTCTAGGGATGGGGAGCGGGCTGTTAGACATATCGACATTAGAGGGATCCTGGGAAACAACAGGAGCTGGGGGAGTAGTTTGCCATTTATAGGCAACAAATGTACTGAAATCATCCAGATCTCTGATATATTTCTTTCTTTTCTTAATCTGAGCATCTGTGTCCCATTTAACTAGACGATTTTTTAAATCAACAGAGAGCTTCTGGAATTCATCAGAATCTTTAAAGGGTTCAATAATGATCCTAAGGTCCCTGATTTGTGTCTCTAATAATTTCATCTTCCTTTGTTTTCTAAGGAGTAATAACTCCAGAAGTTCCACGCCTTTGTCAGTGAAGCGCAGTCTGCTCTTTCTCTTTTATTATTCACTGTTCTCAATATCTACAGACTAGCTGCATTAATATGGATGTTTTTCAATACCTAGAGAAGAGAGAAATCAAAATTGGTGATATCTTCTCTAGAAATGGTAACACTGCAGAAGGAAACGAATTGGTCCACTCTTTCAGAAAATTAGGACACATTTTTGAAAAGAAAGTTAAAACATGGTGGGACATCGTTTCTTTTGAGCAGTATATAGTTGCTAAAATTGTCCCGAGACGCCTTAGGTGGGATGTCCCCCCTAATGATGGCCTCACGGACAAAGAGTCCATGGCCGAGTGGGGTAAATTCTTCACTGACAAAGGCGTGGAACTTCTGGAGTTATTACTCCTTAGAAAACAAAGGAAGATGAAATTATTAGAGACACAAATCAGGGACCTTAGGATCATTATTGAACCCTTTAAAGATTCTGATGAATTCCAGAAGCTCTCTGTTGATTTAAAAAATCGTCTAGTTAAATGGGACACAGATGCTCAGATTAAGAAAAGAAAGAAATATATCAGAGATCTGGATGATTTCAGTACATTTGTTGCCTATAAATGGCAAACTACTCCCCCAGCTCCTGTTGTTTCCCAGGATCCCTCTAATGTCGATATGTCTAACAGCCCGCTCCCCAGTAGGTGCAGGAATTTATCATTTAAGTGGGATACCCCTTAATGATGAGGAAATTATCCGGACTCTTAATATTAAAAATATTTTTTAAATACTCACTCGGTGAAAAATATGAACACTCCGGCCCCTCCAACATGCCAATATTCAAATTTACGGAATAAATCGGTCTTCAATCCTCAGAATACTGCTGCTAAGCATCTTGAGGTCTTTAGCAACATGGTTGCAAAGGATCTAGATACACTGAAGGTCCGTAAGGTGAATGACCCGATTTATATTAAAAATGGTATTCAGTCACTTTCCGAGAGGAAAGATCTGGTAATACGTCCTGCAGATAAAGGGGGAGGATTGGTGATACTCAGCAAGGCCTATTACAAGAATGAAATGGCCAATCTACTTTGTGATATCTATACCTATAGTACCCTGACCAGGGACCCTATGCTTGAGTATAAGAGTGAATTACACTACCTAGTGGAGAGAGGTAAACATATAGGAACAGGCGATTTATAAAAATAAACCCCCTCAACTAATCTGTTACCAGCGTTATATAGATGACTTGATCATGATTTGGGATGGAGATAGAACTAGTTTTGATGCTTTTACATCTAAACTAAATTCGAATGACAAAAATATTACCCTGTCGTGGAACATCAGTCAGGACCATTTAGTCTTCCTAGACCTAGATCTTACCAAGGTAGGCAATCAGGTATATCTGAAGACGCATTTTAAGGCAACGGACCGTAACTCCTACATCTCCACTGAGAGTTGTCATCACACTAAATGGTTATTTAATATACCAAGGGGGCAATTTGTGCGCCTCAGGCGCAATTGCACCCAAGAAAGTGATTTTGTCTCTCAATCACAGGCCTTATCCAAGCGGTTCCTTGAGAAAGGGTATGATAGTGATTTGCTGGATAGGGAAATGGAATTAGTCCGTAATCTCGATAGAGACACTTTGGTCTCTGATGTTCCCAAAAAGGATCGAAGGGATGTCTCAAATATCCGAATGGTCTTAGACTATAATATACAATACCGTAAGTTTGAAAAAATTGTACAAAAGCATTGGCCCATTTTGAAACATGACAGGTTACTGGGTCCGTTGCTGCCAGATCGCCCGCAATTTGTGTATAAAAGAGCGCCTTCACTCAGGGACATACTGGCCCCAGGAGTTATAGATCCACCTGTCAATACTGAAAATAAGATCTTCAACTTTCTTACTGGCTTCCATGCGTGTGGCAGATGTCGACCTTGCAGGAAGGCTAAAAAGAACGTTAAGAAACGCAAAGAATTTACAGCAACTGTTACAGGAAAAAACTATAAAATTAAGGATCTCATTACTTGTGATACCATAGGGGTAGTCTATGTATTACAATGTGAATGCGGACTCCAATATGTGGGCAGAACGTCCAGACCTCTACATGTGAGGATTGGTGAACATGTAACCAACATCAAAAAGGGCCTGGTTACCCATAATGTGTCTAAACATTTTAGATTGTTCCATGACCGCAACCCGGCAGGGTTGCAGTTCTGGGCAATTGAGAAGGTAGCGAACCACTGGCGAGGTGGAAATTTCATTAGACATCTCAGCCAACGGGAATCCTTTTGGGTCTACGAATTAAAAGTGGGAGTACCATTAGGGTTAAATGTAGAATTTGACCTGAATTGTTTTATTTCAGATCGTTAATATCTATATATTTTGGTGGTTTTCTTGGTTTTGAGTTTCTGTTGTATCATTTATATATTTATGTTTATTGTTAACTAGATAGGTGGCTGTTCTGATGTCTCTTTTAATTTTATTTTAAGTTTATTTTCTAACTGTCCCAGTTACCCACCGCTGAGGGAAGCTCTTTTGTCCCTACCTCATGAGTTAGGGTGTTATGGACATAAAAATAGTTATTTTTATTTTTCACTTTGCTGTATGGACACCTATTGTACCATTGGTTTTGGTCTTGGCATGCTGTGTCCTCTAATTGCTTCGATCATAATATGACTCTGATGGTCATTTTAGCGATAATTATTTTTATTTATTATAATTTTTTCTTTTGCTTTAAGGCCCCCCTTTGTAGTCTCTCCGTCCTACGATGACAGACAGCTATCTGTCTGTAGTGTTGCTTAATTTTTTCCATCCGCTGATGGCTATGATGCTGTCCGCTTCACACCTATGCTCTAAGTGTGAGTAGTGTGTGAGGAGATTGACGGCTTGCTTGTTGAGACTATCGTGCTGCCGCTGCCCATGATGGGCGGTCTTAGCAGTGTCATGCTAATGATGGCCTGCCTGACGTCAACGTTGAGAAGCTGCCGCCCATAGTGGACGGATTTAGTTACACAGGCTGACGCTCATGATGAACGCTCCTTCCTGTGTATTTATATCTAGCTGAGCGCCATGGTGATGGCAAGTCATGTGACCAACTATGGTCACGTGTTGTGAGAACGATGCCTCCGTCCATGGCGTGAAAAAACTTTATCCTGTACGCCTATACGGATCGCTTTCACTGGGCTTCGATATGAGGTAAACATGGGTTTTATCAGACCGTTGTATACACTTGTTTTGGATATTGCATGTGTTGTTGTGATCTCTAAACACCGGAAGGTTGCCTCTATACTTTAGAGCCTATCGTTATGCTTACTGTCATTACATGTGCAGACTACTGTTGGTTTCTATATATTTATATTTATTTTGATACTTCCCATCGTAAGTGTGATGGTTTTGTTTTTACTATTTAGAGATGGGTGTACCCTCACCTGGGGGGGGGCGGAGTTTGTCCTAATTGGCCTGATTAGGTTTTTGCTGTTATATAATGAATCCTGACATAGTAGCCCCTTATCCGCTGAAGAAGTCCTGTGCCTGTGGACGATACGCGTGCGGGGGGCTTTCATTTGATGTCAGGACAGCCACCTACCTGGTCTTTTATTGTTGTATGCTCATTTCTATGCACTAGGATATAGTGCTTTGCTTGTGAGTATTTTTCTTTTATAATAAATATTACTGTTGTTGTGATCATACGGAGAGCACTATGTGTCGTTTCTATACCTTTCCATGATACCATTTCACGTGAGAGAGTGCTTCGGATGACCATCTATCACCTGGAGCTGTTTGGAGAAAGGGAGCGTCCAAGGAGACACCGCTGAATCTTTAATCCCCTGTTTTGAGGGACAGCGCATTTGACCTGCTGCTCACACACAGGTCCATTTGTTCAGGTGAGCGGCTTGTACTTCTATTTTAGGACACCTGTTTGCTGTGTTTGATGAGTTGCTACATCTGAATACCTCAGTGAGGCACAAGAATCAGCTTGACCACTCCGATTGATCATTTTATATATTTTTTTGGACTTGATATATATTTTTTATTTTTTATTATTATTATTATTACTGTATTTTATGTTTTTTAGCGCTGCACTGCTTTTTTCTATGTACTTCAAAGTAGTATCCTGTTCATGAAAGTTGGATGGATGTTGGACCAATGTAGGATCAATGTAGTACTGATGTCGCAGAACAAAGTAGGATGAAAGTCATATCACTGTCGTGTAGTATCAGTGTAAACCCAGCCTTAGACCGGGTTCACACTGGTCCGACAAACGCTCCGACATTGGGAGCTCATGTCGCATGACGTGTGAAAATCAATGTTTCCCTATGAGAGCCATCTTAACTGGTCCGACACAAGTCAGTCCGATTTTGAAAATGCTCCCTGTACTACTTTGGTCCGACTTTGATCCTACTTCAGCCCATTGAATATCATTGAAGTCGGACCAAAGTAGGATCCTTGTCCTAAACATCCGACTTTTGACATCCGACATGGTGATTACAGCAGCAGTAAAAGGAATTTATCTCACACTGGGATTGTTTTGATTGGTCAAAGGACAAGTCAGACTGTCACAAAGTCGGATTAAAGTAGTATCCTGTTCATGAAAGTCGGATGGATGTCGGACAAATGTAGGATCGATATTGTAGACCAAAGTTGGATGAAAGTCATATGACTGTCATATCATATCAGTGTGAACCCAGCCTAAAAGCTAATTACCATGCACAGCTGCTCTAGATTCTTAATGCTCCAGTCTTAGTAAATTCCCTTCACTATGTCTTCACCAAAGCATAAGTCAAATAAGTTAAAAACAGCTACCGTGATAAGATAAATAGTGGAAAATCATGAACATATAGGTATTTAAAAGACCACACTATGAGAAAATTTAAATATATAAATAAATAGTTCATATTTCTTATATATAAGAAATGATTGTGCACAAATAAGTCAAGTCCATATATTAAGCTAAATCTTGTTTCACCACAAAATCTATGCACCAAAACACACCATCCAATGCCAGCTCCTTTGAAAAGTAACTTTCCCTGGATTTTTGACCCCTAGTACTAGGAGGGTCAAGCTGTGCTTAAATGTATCCAAACAAGAAGCAGCTCCACCACTAATAGGATTGAATGAAATCACAAATATTTCTCAGTAGAAACATGCAATACATATAATATTAAGAATCTTACCCTGGGAAATGTAGCCATTGCTGGAGTGCATTGATTTGATTTGATTTGATTTTATTATTTGTAAAGTGACAAATACAGTTCATGAACTGCACCTAAGCGCTAGACAGACCAAATACATATACTGACATTCAAAAATAAGCATAGCAGATAATACATACAGGATAGATTAGTAATAAATAACAGCTGAGATAGCATAAGGAGGATCATCTAGAGCAGGGGTGTCCAAACTTTTTTCAAAGAGGGCCAGATTTGATAAAGTGAACATGCGCGAGGGCCGACCATTTTGCCCGACATTCTTTGAACCATTAAAATTGTGTTTGTTGGATCACTAATACACTGTCCAACAAGAATTAGGCACACACACACACACACACTTACACATACAGGCACACACATACATACAGGCACACACATACATACAGGCACACACACACAGGCACACATACAGGCAGGCACATACTCATACACACATACACACAGGCAGGCACACATACAGGCAGGCACACACTCATACACACATACAGGCACACACACACACACTCATACACACATACAGGCACACACACACACTCATACACACATACAGGCACACACACACACACTCATACACACATACATGCACACACACACACACTCATACACACATACAGGCACACACACACACTCATACACACATACAGGCACACACACACACACTCATACACACATACAGGCACACACACACACACTCATACACACATACAGGCACACACACACACACTCATACACACATACAGGCACACACACACACACTCATACACCCATACAGGCACACACACACACTCATACACACATACAGGCACACACACACACTCATACACACACACATACAGGCACAAACACAGGCACACATAGAGGCACACACACACAGGCACGCATACAGGCACACACACACATATACAGACACACACACAAACATACAGGCACACACATACAGGCACACAGACACTCACATGTATGAAGCCCTTTTAAAACAAATCTGGGTTTCTAGCACAGTACCTTTGTTTCCTTGTTCAGTCGGGTACTGCACTCTAGGGGGAAGCAGAGAGCACAGCACAATCCCCTGCATTTACTTTTACTTTTGAGGCTGATGAAGCTTCTTAAGGTGCCGATGGGGATCAGGAGATCGGGCTCATCTGACAGCCCTTATCTCCCCTGATAGCGCGGCACACCTGAGAACCAGGCGGGCCGCCCAAAACCGGCCCGCGGGCCGCGATTGGCCCGCGGGCCGGACTTTGGACATGCCTGATCTAGAGGGAAAAAAATGAAAAAGTTGAAGAAGCAGAATAACAGTGCACATTTAAATAAGCAGCAACAAGTCAGGGCGGGCTGATCAGCTGGTTAGTAGTAGATAGCACACATCCCTTATTCATATACATTGGAAAGTAAGCGAGTCTTCAGTAGTGTTGCTCACGAATATTCGCATTGCGAATATTCGCTACGAATATTGCATATTCGAGTATTCGCGAATAACTCGAATATCGTGGCGAATATTCGCTATTTCGAATATTCGTATTTTTCAAATTTCGCAATCAATTTCGCAATCAATTTCACATTCGCACTAGTGAAATTTTGTGATATTCGTGATATTTTATAAAAAAAAAAAAAAAAATGCGAAATTTCGCTATTTTTTTTTTTTTTTATAAAATATCACGAATATTCGATATTAACGAATATTCGCAAATATTCTTCGAAATATTCGTGAAATATCGCAAAATCGAATATGGCGTATTCCGCTCATCACTAGTCTTCAGTACCTTGCGAAAATGAGTTAGGGAGTTAAATTTCCGCATACTCTCAGGAAGATTATTCCATAGAAATACACGATTAAAAAAAATTCAAGTTTTAAAACTGAGCACACCCGTAAAATCGCAAAAAAAAAAAAAATCATGGCACCCAAAATCCTCAATAGGCACAGCTTTAAAAGCCTTCAGAGGTCAGTTTAGAGTTAACCGTGAACTATGGTCCTAGAATTATTGCCCTTATGAGGATGATTGCAACGATACCTCACATGTTTACAGACACAAGCTTGCCCTTGGCTGTGCTTTTTATATGGGGAGTGTGCAAGATTTATAGGGCTCCTTTAAAAAATGTATTTGAATTATTTTTAGCTATTATATGTAATTATTTTCTTTACACTTTTTTAACTGTAATGGTATCACAAGGAGGCTAACAAGCCTCTTATATGATAGCATGAGCAGGTGACAGGTAATCTTTATGGAAACATTGGGGGTATATTAGATCCCACATGTATCCCTTGCCCTCTGATCCAGCAATTCAAACACAGATGTGTTTGAATAGCTGCATTCTCAGCTACACTAGAGGAGAAATTACAGCTGTGACCAGAGAAGTGACGTAACACACGTTGCTTTCAGGGTCATTAGACACAGAAGGATTGTTCCCCAATTTCCTCCCCCTTTTACCTGGGAAGCAGTTTCCCACCGTCCTGGTCTTCCCAGAGGAATGGGAGAGCCTAGGAATCACAGAGGGTTCTGCTGGAAGAGGGTCATTCCTTTGGGAGTAGAGCTTCTATCAGAAAGCCCTTCAGTTCTTAAAAGTGGTACCAAGCTCACAGCTGCTGCAGCAACTTGATTTAACTTCTTGTCTATCATGTCGTTTATAAACATACCTTTGTAGACAAGTGGTTAAGGTAGTGTAGCTTCCTGAAATCCTGGAAACCACTGCTTTATTGCCATTGGAAAAGTGATCTACCACAAGGTGCAGTAGAGACTACTGCCGGTGTAAATCAAACCATAGAAACCATATAAAACTACTCTACTGTGATCTTTGAGTATAAATTAGAGGGGTCAGTGATGGTTTTAAAATTATTGCTCTGTTCATTGATTTTTCACAGAGCAGCATAAATCATGCTCTTCTCAGGTCCCCCACCTGCGCTCCTGGCTGCTGCACCCCCCCCCCCCCCACTTCTGAATGCACCCAGAGCAAGGTGCTCGCTTTGGGGGCACTTGTGCGGGTTCACTCTTGAGACAGTTCTATGCCCATAGACACACAGAGCACAGCTTGGCCCTGCCCCCTCCTTACTGGCTGTGATCATCATGAGCTAATGAGGAGGAAGAGGAGGAAGAGAGCGAGAGAACCTCTGCTATTGTGCACAGCACTGGATCGAGATCAGGCTTAGGGAAATATAAGGTGGGGCTAGGTGGGGGATGGGAGTTGGACTAAGAATTTTTTTTTACTTCAATGCAGAAAATGCATTAAAGTTTTAAAAAAAAAAAAGACTTTAACCTCTTTAACCACTTTAAAGCTTTTTTACTGCTTGTTTGTTAGCACTGTAAATATGCTAATAATCACAGTGTGGGCACAAGCGCACTTTAAGGTGCCAAAGGTGACCATGAGCCCTTCTATAATGTTGCCTTTAGAACTGTAGGGAAATGATTAGGGTTTCTAATCTTTTTAAAATACAATTTCAAATGATACTGCAAATGTTATATAGTAAAATATATATATATATTCCATTTAACTTTTTTCTTTTTCAGCAGAATATTCTAATAAAACAAGAGGAACGAGGAAAGGATATTCAAGGTCAAAAGGTTTACAGTAGTAATTATAATTTCTTTACAGAAAAATATGTAGCAGAATCAAAGTTACTGATATATAGAATATACTGTGTGTGTATATATATATATATATATATATATATATATATATGAATATACTGTGTACTGTGTGTGTGTATATATATATACACACATATATATATATATATATATATATATATATATATATATATATGATTATAGTCACTCTAACTTGGAGTCAGTTCCGATCATGTCATACAGTTGCAGAGACTGCAGGAAATGTGCAGATTTCAAGCGAAAGTAATGAAAAGTGAGGGTAGTGGTTTTGCATCACATTCACTTCCTCTTTCATGAATATCTTAGGTGATAAATGTAAATGTGTGCATAAATCACATAATTCATCTTACATGCCTGTAAAACACAGTTATTTTATAGATATGAGCACAAAGAATGCAAATTACACCCTAGCATTAGGATCAATACATTTGTCAATGGAATAATTCCAATCAAAGGTCTTTAAATCTTTGCTCAGATGCTGAAGATATCACAGAGGTGACATTTTGATGAGCTTTGGAAAATAAGAACACCATTTATTCTTCTCAGCGCTTGCTGCCATTGAAACTGAGTTGTTGACATAAAAAATTTGTTATAGTTTCTGCTTAGAAAAAAACTGTGATGGAAGAAATGGAGGAACAGGAAAGGTGATAGGCCGTGTACACACGGCCAAATACATCTGTTCAAATCGGTCTGACAGACTGATTTGAACAGATTTGTCTGCTGGGCTGTTTTGGTTTGATCGCTGTACACACGATGAATGAATGAATGACTTGTATAGCGCAACGCATGCGAACTGAATCACCTCTGGGCGCTTTTTCCAGCCAGTGTCTGCTTGGCTGGTGCGGTCATTTTTACCCCGTAGGATCTTGACACGCTAAGGACACACAGTCATACACACATATATACGTATATACTGGGCCAATTTTGGACGATCCAATTTACCTACCAGCATGTCTTTAGATTGTGGGAGGAAACCGGAGTACCCGGAGGAAACCCACGCAGACACAGGGAGAACATGCAAACTCCAGGCAGATGGTGTCGTGGTCGGGATTCGAACCAGCGACCCTTTTGCTGCTAGGCGAAAGTGCTACTCACTGGACCACTGTGCTGCCCTGATCAAACCAAAATCCCCGCCGGCAGACAGCGCGGTGACGTGGCGATGACGTTGACGCCGCCACATCACCGCACCAGGAAGTAAAACACTTCCACGCATGCGTCGAATCCAGCAGACATGTCGGACGGACGGATTCCCAGCAGACAGATTTTAAAGCATGCTTTAAAATCTGTCGGCTGGCCAAATCTGTCTGTCCGCCCGTACACATGGTCAAATCTGTCTGCTTAAACGGTATGTCAGACCGTTTCCAGCAGATAGATTTGATCGTGTGTAAGCGATCATACAGTCCCAACGCAATGGCTGTACCACCAACTTCAATGGTATGTTCTATGCTGGCATTAGTAGTAGGAAAGAGCCATCAAGCACTGTAGGTCACTTCCTTTGAGGATTGTAAGCATGCAGAGTATACAAAGAATATGACAGCAGTCGCCACTGTCTGTTGCCGCGCAAGCTAACTACATACATTTTTAGTTCCTAAACAAAGAAAACCAACATTTGTGTGCATCAATGGAAAGGGTCACTAGAAAGATCTGACACAAACATAAAAGGCTAGAGAGATGAAGAATTGTAAGAAGTAGCTACATTCATTGAGACAGCATCTATGATGACACTTTTACTTTTCAAATAATATGACTAAAAATCTCAATTTCTACATTTCTAAACTAATTTATAAAAAAAAAATGGAATAAAAGATCTGAAAGGGGCTACTCAATGTGCAAAGTCAGTGAGAAGCAAGACAATGGGGATTATTTTCTAAAGACAAATAGGCTGTTCACTTTTGCAAGGGAATTTCCTTTAGTTTAGTGAATGAGGTAAAGCTCTTGGGACATTCAACATCCAATCATGTAAACAAAAATATTGTTTTTTTTATTCTCCTTGCATGTGATCGTGATTCACCTTCCAAGCTATGGGAAAAATTCCCTTGTAAAATTAACAGCCTTTTGCCTTTAGTGAGCAATCCCCAGTGAGTTGTTTTTTCTCCTACAAAAGTATCAGCACATTTTAATTTATTCAATTAATATTCCTATGTTGGATTGTTGTGTGATGAAGGTCTCCATAAAAGATCTATAAATCTTAAAAGGGCAATAGGAGGAAGCACATACACAGGCTCCAGCTGCGTCTAACAAACGGCGCTCGTGGATCACCCGGTGGTCCTCTTGTGCTTCTGTTACTGCACGTGGAAGCTCCCATCCACTCCAGCACTCTGCAAGTTATCCAACATTTTTCACGCAAGTTTTTAGTGTTGTTTTATACCTATATGCTGAATAAATTCATAAGCTTTTTAACCCCTTCAATACAGGGCTTTTATATCCACCTCCATACCGGGCCTGTTCTGGCCCTTCTCTTCTACATGTACAAATCATCGTTCTTTTTCTAGAAAATTACTCAGAACTCCCAAACTTTATATATGTTTTTTTAGCAGATCCTATGGAATAAAATGGCGTTCATTGCAACTGAGATCGTAAAAAAAAATCACCGATCTCATGCTTACTAGCCTCAATCGCGACTTTGTTTACTTCCGGGTACCCGGCCTCTGACGGTCAAATAGATGACTGGTGATCATCTCTCACCAGTCATCTCTATGCTTCCCATCCGGAACTGGACAATTCTTTCTCTGGGCCCCTGTTGGCACAGGAGAGCCCGGAGGAGCACCGGATGGTGAAGGGGGGATGTCCCCTCCCACCACCTATAAGAATGATCAAGCAGTGGAACCGCTGCTTTGATCATTCTTATGGTGTGCAGAATCTCCGCCAGAAAACAATGATATCTTAAAGATGCCTCTAGCTGCAGGCATCATTTAGATATCCCCTCACACAGACCAGGACGTCATATGACGTCCACCAGGGATGGTGGATCCCCTCTGGGGACGTCATATGACTATGGGCCGGTAAGGAAGTGGTTATAGGATTGGCTTGGCGCTTCTCTCTCCTCTTTTTTCATTCCTTTTGTTCACAGAAAATGGCAACCAAACTAATAAGAGGCATTGAGGAGCTCAGCTATGAGGAAAGATTAAAAGGAACTGAATTTTTTCTCTGTTGAGCATAGGAGATTAAGAGGGATATGATCAATATGTACACATAAATAAGGGGTCCATATAGTGAATTGGTGTTGAGTTATTTACTTTAAGGGCATCACAGAGGACAAGGGGGCACTCTTTACGTCTAAAGGAAAAGAGATGTAATCTCCAAATACAGAAAGGTTTCTTCTCAGTAAGAGCTGTGTAAATGTGGAATAGACTACCTCCAGAGGTGGTTCTGGCCAGCTCAGTAGATTGTTTTAAAAAAGGCCTGGATTCTTTCCTAAATGTACATAATATAACTGGGTACTAACATTTATAGGTAAAGTTATTCCAGGGAAAATCCAATTGCCTTTCAGAGGATCAGGAAGGGATTTTTCTCTTCTGCTGTTGAAAATTGGATCATGTTTGCCGGGGGTTTTCACCTTCCTCCGAATCAACTGTGAGTATAGGATTGTGCATATAGAATTGTAGGATTTTTTTCTATTTTTGGTTGAACTAGACATTTTTCAACTTGACTATGTAACTATGTCACTTTGCTGCATGCTTGGAGGCTCTTTTTATAGGCCTAGCTCCTCTGCAACATGAATGTAAGTGCATACTGAAGCATGTTATTTATAATTGAATTACAAAGATAAGTATGATACTAAAATTTCATTATACATAATAGATTAGCTTCATCCATATTCTCCTGAGGAAGCGAATGAATTTCAAGAAACACATAGAGAACAATATAGTCCCACTGCAATATATACTTCATTAAACCTATATGGTTAAGCACTATATCTGGAGGTTTAAAGACAGTATTAATTTGTATGTATACTGTATGCTGCAATAACTAGGTCTATAAGGCTTCTTTATTTTTCATAGGCCCATAAGTTTTTATAAGTATATACTTATTTACTTTTACTCTGTTTTAAAAAAAAATAGTGATGAGCGGAATACGCCATATTCGATTTCGCGATATTTCACGAATATATAGAAGAATATTCGCGAAATATTCGTTAATATCGAATATTCGTGATATTTTATCAAAAAAAATTTTTTGCGAAATTTCGCTAATGCGAATGCGAAATTGATTGCGAAATTCTCGTCAACACGTGAAAACGGAGATCATTTCCTGGATTACTAAACTAATATGCACTAAACACTAACTCTACTTACACAAACTTATATGACTAAACTAAAGCTAATTTTTTTTAGTTTTTTTTTTTTATACACAAAGCACAGAAGGGCAGAGAAAGTATTCACGAATATTCGTAATACAAATATTCGCATTGCGAATATTCGGCAACATAAAAGGATCGCCTCAGCTACTC
Source organism: Rana kukunoris (assembly GCA_029574335.1). Lineage (NCBI taxonomy): Eukaryota > Metazoa > Chordata > Amphibia > Anura > Ranidae > Rana > Rana kukunoris. The sequence goes on along the minus strand of CM056051.1, from coordinate 170,115,211 downwards.
GGCCCAGGGTCTCTAATCTTACCAGCAATGCTTTTAGACATCGATGGAGATCACTAGGATGTGATCTGTTTTAAAAATAACTTTGAAAAAATACGAATATTCGCAATAGCGAATATTCACCGCGATATTCGATTTATTCGCGAATACTCGAATATGCAATATTCGTAACGAATATTCGTAATGCGAATATTCGTGAGCAACACTAATAAAGAATCATAATTTCTATCTTGATTGATGCTTTGTAAATTAATTTGGGATAGAACTAATATTTCTATGTAAACTTTTTTTATTCTTTTTTTGCATTAGGTCACCTTCAAAATCCATACAAGACCCTTATCAAAGTTTAGGGTCTAGTATACATTTTAAAGGGACTCCCACACCATTGTTTGTGGATAATATCCGTATGACCACTAAATGAAGGACTTCATAGTAAACAATCCAGCAAGTATCCAAGATGACGTCATATTTATTAAGTGACCTCAGCCAGCCAGCAATACTTGCCAGCTTGTTGACATCAGGTGAGCTCTCATTGATGTCTTTTGTGCAGGGCCCTACTTAAAATCCATTCCAGACCCTTATCATGGATGTGATTTAAAGGATAATTTACATTAATTGTTGTAATCCCACCTACCTAGATATGGGGAAGGGTATATAAATGGGGGTGGGGGGGGGGGCGGTTTATCAGTCAGTTAGCTATAATTACGTCCCTTTAGGCTGAAATGCATGTGCACGCCTGCCTTGTTTTTATGGAGCTGTATTCATAATTATCAATACATTTTTGAGAGAACTCATGCCTTGGGCAGGATTGGAATATCAGTTTGTGCTTCGACGAACAGGAGCCTTAAACCTACTATCAGTGTTTCCCAGCACCCAATCCGTATGCAACAGTTAAGTGGTAACATTTGGTTTTATTGTAACTACTTTGCTCTGTCTCTCAAAATACACATATTACTTCCTTTCCATCTCCCTTTTTCCTTTGTTTCTAACCACACTATGCATGAAAGCAGATCTGTGACATCTTAGTCATTGTGCCTACCTACTTCTTAAAGGGTGCTGTACATGCCTGATTTGGCTATTGTGTCATAGTGAGACTACTGTTGATATGCCCCCCACCCAGCCCCACACAGTTTGAGTGACATTTTCTGTAAGCAAGGAGTGTCAAGGGTCATTGATCATCTTATCCCTCAATCCTTGCCTATAACATGAAGTAACAGCTGTAGCCAAGGTGTGTACAATATCCTGGGATCTATAACATTAATGGAAGCTGCTAATTACCACTAGTATTCTCTACCCCACCCAGTGCCGGTGTTAGAAATCATAGGGCCGCATACAGCCTACATGACAGGGCCCCCCAACCCCCAAAAATATCAAAAAAGGTTGGGGTTGTGGCGCTATAAAGCAGTGGCATGTAGGTAAAAAAAGTCTGCTGTACAAACTCCAAGTCCTTTGTTAAATGAAATAAAAAATAGATGGAAAATAAAAAGATAAAACCTGGAATGATGAACGATGATGTGGAAAACGACAGGTGGACACTGTTCTGTAATGAGCTGATCTTCCCAAATACGCTGTTCAAGGGGCAAGCCTTCCAAGTGGGGGAGACCAGAGCAATGACTCCAACATGTACAGGAAAAAGAAAAAACACAGAGGTGTTAACTCCAGGTTAAGCGTTATAAAGCTTTAATAGATTACAGGAAACAGTGTGAACTTACATATAAAAATGATGAAATCCAGTATGCAGATTCAATCAAGGTGATCCTGAATTAAGGGGAGACATGGCGTCTTGCCGTGCTAGATGTGTAGCTGATAGTGCTCCCGGGTAAACCTCCTAAGTCCGACCGTCCTTGGTGCAGGTGAAAGCCAGCTGGTACGGAGGACTAGATGAAAACGAGGCCCGGAGCGCAGCGTGAGCCTCGGTGACGTCACTATAATGTGACGACGTTTCGAAGCAAGCGCCCACCAATGAGCGCGCTCCTTTCTCAAGCATAGGGGAATGGAGAGGAAACAGTGTCTATTTGTAAGCGAAGGATCGGTGCGTCATCTAGTGGGAGAAAACAGGAACTGATCCTATTTTTATAACAAACCACAGATGGATACACATAATAGACTGGAAGTGGGGGTTTGTTTCCATAGGTGAAAAATAAAAACATAAATCAGAATTAAAAGGGGAAAATGTATATCTAATAATTATTGGGGAATATTTAACTATTAAGATGTACGTAAGAGGCTTTTGTATTGCAATACCAATGAGTACGGTTTAGCTTTCACCTATGTTCACACTGTTTCCTGTAATTTATTAAAGCTTTATAACGCTTGACCTGGAGGTGCCCTCTGTGTTTTTTCTTTTTCCCAAAAATATCAAAACAATAGTTTCACAAAAAATACACTAAAACCATTATTAACACATATGAACTGATTATCTTGAATTACAAAAGCAGCAGGATTAGTAGAGAAAGCACATATTTACAGAATGAATAAAGTAGGAGCAGGGAGATGCTTGCACTTCAGGTGCTTAGGTAGAGCTTCAAGTACAAAAAGTGTTCTTAAAAAGTTATACCATGCAGATATATATACATCTTTATAGTGAATACAGGCGGTCCCCGGGTTACAAACAAGATAGGGATTGTAGGTTTTTTAAGTGTAGCTCCAGCCAAAAAATCTATTTTAAAGCTTTTTGGGTAGCATAGGGAAGGGTTATCACCCCTGTAACATTTGTTTTGCTGTCTGTGCCCCTGTTCATATTTCACCTCACTTTCTGTCCCAATGACAATTGGATTTTGAAACTTTTAGATTGTAAGGGAAACATGGACTGGTGATAAAGCATCAATGGAGACACCCTTTTCCCATAATAACTCTTACAGGAGTGAATTTCCCTTCCTAGGGGTAGATTTCATCTCACTTCCTGTTGTCTCCCTTCGTTTGTAAGTAGTCATTTGTAAGTCAGATGTTTGTAAGTAGGGGACTGCCTGTACTGGATAAAAAGCATACAGGGGTTGATATGTAACAGCCAATCCTGGCCGTAATTAAAGCACTTTAGGTGCAAATTTCTCTCCAGCATATCCTCTAAAGAATAGTCAGCAGCACAGTAGTGACTTCACCAAATCTCACTTCAAATCCCATGTGAACAGCAGTTACCAAAAGCAGCAGTGGGCAGTATGTACAAAAAATGTGTGGCACATAACCCCCCCCCCCCCCTGAACCTAATCTCAATTAAAAAAAAAAACATATTGTGTAAAATAATATAAAGTACTGCATATATTAAACCATAACTTTAAATAACAACGTGTTTAGAAAAAAATAATGAAGTGCTCAAGGTATACAATTGCTCATTTAGAAAAGGAAGGAGCAGGTCAATTTGACATATTTACTGGCCCCACCCACTTCTACAGCCTGAACTTGTCTCCCTGAGCCCCACAGCAGCTGGTGGTAAGGTGAGGAGGGGAAGTCAGCAGCACTGACTTCCCAGAAGGGACCAGAAGGGCCTAGCAACTGAATGAAGGGAATCACATTCAGGAGTGGGTGATTGGTGTGGTGGATGCAGCATTTGCTGGAACTGGTCCCCTGTGCTGAAAGCCAGCAGGAGGGAGAGGAGAAGCCAGATATCGGCAGGGAATTTGTTTCAGTAAATGCCCCCCCTGCCACACCGATCATCCCCTCCCATACAGTATCCTTCTGCTTGTCAGCTGCCTTCACCCCCCACCCCCTCCCCGTTGAACTGAGGAGGCTAGGCCCCATATAGGAGGACCAGTGGAGACCCCTTACTGGGGGCCCTGTCTCTACCTTTTATAGCCTAGAAATTCAGTAAGGCATAGTGGTCTCATGACCACAGCTAAAATATGCCTAGAAAAGGTGATATTTGCTTCATAAAGCTCTGCTGACTGACATATGGTTTGCATGTAGGCTTTAAATATATCTAAAATATAGTTTAAACATATAAAATTATTTAAAAAAAAATTATATTTGCAAATTTACTGTCAATTAGAGTGTTAATAAAACATTTTATTCATTTTTTTTTCCAAAAATATGAAATATTTGCTACATTATTCAAAATACATTTTTATTTCACCATCATCTGCACAAGACTTTGTTTTTGTTCTGCTAACAATTTGTTATCAGAATAACATTAAACCCTTTGGTAAACTGAATGTGCATAGCCCTGAGGATTATGCTGTCACAAATATACACCTAAGCTACGAACACCTTTGTCTGGAAATAGGACACTGCTGTCTATCAAAACAAAAAATCAAATCATGAAAATCAATTTTGTTCCACTTGATAGCTCTAACCTTAAGTGCATTACTGGGTGAGAAGGGATTCACATACAAATATCACAATATATAAACTAATATTAGATCATTTACTTAGAAAAACTGATAAACCACAATGATCTCCTTTCAAACTGCCCAGAGCTATTTTAGGCCAATAAAAATACATGGACTCGAAAGAAAATATGGATCAACCTTTTTTCAACTCTAGCAGTGGCTAACCTATTGGATAAACAGATATGAGATGGAGATCATGACTTACTCCTCTGGGCTGTGTCTTTTATTTAGTTTTAACAAAAAAGAATATAAGAAAGTTAAAGTGTCCTAGGCGAGTAAAGTATATTGAGCTTTAAAAGACAGATTGTTTACACTTTTTTCATCTAAAACCTGCAAGCACCATTCAGTTCATCTAAGTACAAAATGAAATAAGAACATGGCTACAGGTCTAGGATTATAGATATGGCACCATATTACATAAACGAGTCCTGAAGGGTAATGCTGCTTCAAATCCACATTCCAGCACTGGGCAGAGGTAAAATATCCTACTCCAGAGACAGGAGCTCCCCATTATTATTGTGAATTCCACTCTGATGATGAACCCATTAAAAGGACATTATCCTCTTTTTGTTGAGTTTTTGTGCCGATAACCTATTTTACATTATATTTAATCCACATAATGGTGTATTACATAGCATAGTAGGGAGATAAAAATGGAACCTTTTGTAGCAGAGCGTCCCAGAGAGAGCCTGGGAAAGTCCAGTTCGGGGTTTATACCTCTCCCAGGCTCCTCTCTTACACGTTCAGGGATCTCTGATCCCTGATCCAGGTCAGGTGTTGGCCCTCTCCCCCAGGCCAATTTAAGCTCACCTGAGCTAACAGCCATTGCTCTGTCCTGGGAAACAGATAGTGTGGATCTGTAGGAGCAAGGAGGTTGTTAAAAGACTGGTGAACAGTTTGTGTTTTGAGCTAACAATCGGTAGGCTTGTTTAGCTTAGTAGTTAGGGCCTACATATCGTGTAGTTAGAGCCGAGACACGGCTAGGTGTTTGTTTAAACTATTTTTGTTTGTTTTGTTTTCTGCACACTGTACAGCACCTGTAAATAGACTTTGTATAGCACCAATAAAAATCCCACTGTTGTTCACTTATCCTATGGACTTTGGTATCTGTGCCTGCTCATCCCAGGGAGCTTTTGTACCCGCTACCTATCCCCAGCTTACATATGGTGGAGGCTGCGATCAGCAGTAGTAAGTTACTATTTTAAAAGGCCAGTACCTAAAGTGACAACATGGAGGAAATCCTCAAACAAATGATGTTATCCAATGCTGCACAACAGCAAACTAACGCTGCATTGCAGCAAGCCAATGCTATCGCACAGGAGCAAACCAGGGCGCTGTACAAACAGATTGGTGCTGCACAGGAGCAATCGCAGAGGCAGATTAGTGCTGTACAGGAGCAATCGCAGAGGCTGTTTGAACAGCTTGCCACTGCTGCAGAAGTGGATAGGAAAACCCTGACTAAGGTTGCAGAGATGCTAGCACAGTGGGCACCTGCGGAAATTAAGGATATGGGAGACAAGCCTTCAGCCATCCATGTGGCTCGCTTTCTGTCTAAAATGACTACGGATGATGATCCAGAGGCCTTCCTGTTAACGTTTGAACGGACCGCTGAGAGGGAATGTTGGCCTAAAACCAAGTGGGCAGGACTGATTGCCCCCTTACTTTCTGGTGAATCGCAGAAGGCCTACTATGATCTGGAGTCAGCAGAAGCAGAAGACTATGAAAAGGTCAAGCAGGAAATTCTGGCGCGACTCGGCGTCACCTTGGCCGTTCGAGCCCAACGGGTCCACAGCTGGTTCTTCAAAATCGAGAGGCCCCCAAGATCGGAGATGTTCGACCTAATCCACCTGGTGCGAAAATGGCTACAGCCTGAGTCCCTGTCTGCGCCACAAATAGTGGAGCGTGTGGTCATGGACCAATTCCTGAGATCACTCCCAATTCCCCTGCAGAAGTGTGTGAGTCAAGGGGACCCCAAGTCGGCAGATAACCTGGTGGAACTCGTCGAAAGGTACTTTGCTGCAGAGAACCTGGTCACCACCCCAACAACCGCACAGACTTTCCACCCAAAGCCACGGTCTCCCCAGGCAACCGGTAAGACTGTTCCAGGGGAAGTGGGTGGTAAGCATGGCAAGGAAATAGGGGGGAGGATTTTTGGTGCCAGGACTGAAGTTTGGCGTCCCAAGCAAGGGAAACCACTGCCTGTCAGCAAACCAACTTGGGGAAACATCAGGTGTTTTCGTTGCCAAGAGCTGGGACATGTTGCAGCAAACTGTCCATTGACTGATGAACCAATGCAGTGTGATCTGTCTATTAGAAGGCAGTCTATGTTTGCTGCTGTTTCATGCGCTGCAGCGCCAAATGTGGGGAAACACATGTGTCACATGACTGTTAATGATAAGCCTATTACGGCCTTACTGGACTCTGGAAGTCTGGTTACTTTGGTTACAGCTGAGATGGTTGAAACTGTGAATTTTCATGCAAAAAAAGTTGCTGTGATCTGTGTACATGGGGATACCCGGGAGTATCCTATAGCCACAGTTCAGTTTAAAACTGGCTTAGGTACGGTGTCCCATGCGGTCGGACTTGTGCCCCACTTGGTGCACGAGGCCATCATTGGTAGGGACTTCCCTATGTTTTGGGAACTGTGGGATCGTCCCGACCCGGTCGCAGTACCTGACTCAGTCGCAGAGCCAGAGCTCCTGGCTACTTCCGATATTGTGGGTTCAGGGGACTCATCTCAGGGCTCTCCGAGTTTTCCTTTCTCGGTTATGGCAGGAGAGCTGGAGGAGCCTGAGGAAGTCCCCACAACCAGTAGAGCCGGACAGCCGTCTGCCGACTCGGAGCCTATGTTGGAGTTTACTGACCTTAATGTGCACAAGGAAAATTTTGGTACCGAGCAGAGAAAAGACCCTACCCTTGCCAGGGCCTGGGAAAATGTAAGGGTGATTAATGATGTACCTGTTGAACCAGGGGATAGGCCCTGTTTTCCTTACTTCAGCAGCAATGATGATTTACTGTATCGTGTATGTAAAAAGAATGATGAAGTTACTGAACAGTTGGTGGTCCCCAAGCCTTACAGAAGGGTGGTGTTGGAACTTGCCCATGGGCACTTGCTAGGAGGCCATTTAGGGGTTGAGAAAACCACTGACAGAGTGTTGCGCAGGTTTTACTATTACTATATTGAGAATTATTGTCAATCCTGTCCTGTGTGTCAGATGGCAGCCCCCCAGCCCCACTTCCGAAGTCCTTTAGTGCCCTTGCCCATTATTGAAGTGCCCTTCGAGAGGATTGCCATGGACCTTGTGGGTCCCATCCCCAAATCCGCCCGTGGTCATCAGCATATCCTCGTGATTATGGATTACGCTACCCGTTACCCTGAGGCCGTTCCCTTACGTGCCGCATCTGCTAAAAATATTGCCAAAGAGCTGTTTATGGTGTTCAGTCGGGTGGGCATCCCTAAAGAAATCCTGACAGACCAGGGTACCCCATTTATGTCACGGATAACTAGGGAGCTGTGCAAGTTATTTAAGGTGACGCAGTTGCGAACCTCTGTGTATCATCCGCAAACGGATGGCTTGGTGGAACGTTTCAATAAGACGTTAAAGGGCATGTTAAAAAAGGTTGTTGACAAAGATGGGAAACACTGGGACTTCCTGATACCGTACCTGATGTTTGCTATCAGGGAGGTTCCCCAGTCCTCGACAGGGTACTCTCCATTTGAGTTGCTTTATGGGAGACACCCTCAGGGACTCTTGGACATAGCCAAGGAAACTTGGGAGGGGGAACAGACACCCCACAAAAGTGTAATTGAGCATATCGCTCAAATGCAGGACAGGATTGCAGCCGTAATACCAGTGGTGAAAGAACATTTACTACAGGCTCAAGCAGCCCAACAGAGAATATACAACTGGGGGGCCCAACTCCGTGTTTTCTCACCGGGTGTCAGGGTCCTCGTTTTAGTTCCCACTGTTGAGAGCAAGTTCCTGGCTAAGTGGCAGGGCCCCTTTGAAGTAATTGAAAGAGTTGGGGAAGTCAATTACAAGGTGTATCAACCAGGTAAAAGGAAGCCTGAACAGATTTACCACGTGAACCTGTTAAAGCCCTGGAAGGATAGACTGGCGTTAACTGCGAAGTCCCTACCAGTAACGCCTAAGGGTACTGAATCCCCTCTGATCCCGGAGGTCACGATTCCAGACACCCTGTCATATTCCCAAAAACAGGAAGCTAGAGAGTTCCTAATAAGGAATAGAGAGAAATTTTCAAAGTTGCCTGGCACGACTTCAGCGGTTCAGCATGATATTGTTACTGAACCTGGGGTCCGTGTCAAGCTCAAACCATACCGAATTCCTGAAGCGAGGAGAAAGGACATCAGTGATGAAGTTAGAAGGATGTTGGAACTAGATGTCATTGAGGAATCCAATAGTGACTGGTCTAGCCCCATCGTGTTGGTCCCAAAACCGGATGGCACTTGGAGGTTTTGTAACGACTTCAGAAAGCTCAATGCAGTAACAAAGTTTGACACGTACCCGATGCCCAGGGTAGATGAACTTATAGACCGACTGGGCAAGGCCCGTTATCTGACCACTTTGGACTTGACCAAAGGATATTGGCAAATACCCCTGACTAATAGTGCCAAAGAAAAGACTGCGTTTGTGACCCCGGAGGGATCATTCCAGTATAAGAAAATGCCTTTTGGGTTGCAAAATGCCCCTGCAACCTTTCAGAGGGCCATGGACAGGACCCTAAGACCGCACCAGCAGTATGCTGCAGCTTATTTAGATGACATAGTGGTGCATAGCACTGACTGGGAGTCTCACTTGCCCCGTGTCCAAGCTGTCCTTGATTCCCTCTTCAAGGAAGGTTTTACGGCAAATCCCAAAAAATGTGCCATTGGTTTGGAGGAAGCCAAGTATTTGGGCTACACTATTGGCCGTGGAGTTATTAAACCCCAAGTGAATAAAGTAGAAGCCATCCAGGAGTGGCCACGTCCTGCAAACAAGAAGCAGGTCAGGGCCTTTCTTGGCATTGCGGGATATTATAGAAGGTTTATTCCAAATTTTGCCACTATAGCTGCCCCACTGACAGACCTGACGAAAGGGAAAGACTCCGTAATGATAAAATGGTCCCCAGTAGCAGAAGAATCTTTCCAAGTCCTGAAGAAGGCTCTTTGTGCACAGCCAGTGCTATACTCCCCCGATTTCTCCAAAGATTTTTTGGTTCAGACAGATGCCTCTGATGTAGGTATCGGGGCAGTACTATCACAGGTATACAATGGGGAAGAACACCCTGTGGTCTACCTAAGCAGAAAGCTCAATGATCATGAGAAAAAATATGCAGTCATTGAAAAGGAATGTTTAGCCATAAAGTGGGCCGTGGACGCGCTCAGGTACTACCTGTTAGGGCGCCAGTTTGAGTTAATAACTGACCATGCTCCCCTGAAATGGATGGCCCAAAAGAAGGAGACTAATAGGCGGGTGAACTGGTGGTTTTTGGCCCTCCAGGATTATTCCTTTTCGGTAAAACACAGGCCAGGTGTTGAGATGGGGAATGTAGATGCCCTGTCCCGTGTTCACTCCTGTTGGGCTACAGGTGTTCCAACCCTGGGGTTGAAACAAGAGGGGAGGGTGTGTAGCAGAGCGTCCCAGAGAGAGCCTGGGAAAGTCCAGTTCGGGGCTTATACCTCTCCCAGGCTCCTCTCTTACACGTTCAGGGATCTCTGATCCCTGATCCAGGTCAGGTGTTGGCCCTCTCCCCCAGGCCAATTTAAGCTCACCTGAGCTAACAGCCATTGCTCTGTCCTGGGAAACAGATAGTGTGGATCTGTAGGAGCAAGGAGGTTGTTAAAAGACTGGTGAGCAGTTTGTGTTTTGAGCTAACAATCGGTAGGCTTGTTTAGCTTAGTAGTTAGGGCCTACATATCGTGTAGTTAGAGCCGAGACACGGCTAGGTGTTTGTTTAAACTATTTTTGTTTGTTTTGTTTTCTGCACACTGTACAGCACCTGTAAATAGACTTTGTATAGCACCAATAAAAATCCCACTGTTGTTCACTTATCCTATGGACTTTGGTATCTGTGCCTGCTCATCCCAGGGAGCTTTTGTACCCGCTACCTATCCCCAGCTTACACTTTATAAAGGAATATTTGTAGTAGAGATCTCAAGAGAAAAAGAAGCCAGAGAGTGGTTGAACCCACTGAGAACAACTTAAAACTAAAATATTGCCTCTGAGATTGTCCTTTGAAATAGAACACTTCTCGCCTGCATGTTAAGCATGGTATTTAAATCAACCCAAATCTGATAAGACCAACCTTAGTTTGAATTTTTTTTTAACAAGGGTCTAATTTTTTGTGAAAATAAAATTTCTGGAGGGGGGAACCCGTTTTATTAAAAAGGCTATAGTCTGAGGCTATTTCCAACACAAGGGCACAAGTCTAGTTTCCACCCCCTGTAAAAAAGTCAGAAGGAACGAAACGTATGTCGGGGTGTAACTGGGTGGCAATCGGAATCACTGCATTAACATTGTGAGAGTGATTGGCGTTTCCCTGGATAGTTGTCAGCCAGCGTGGAGGTGGTAAGACTGAAGGGGGTTGCTCAATTATGTAATGAGCTATACAATGTTTGATACAAGATGTTTTAAATGTAAGTGGACTGGGTATTGTATTTAGATTAAAGATTGAGCTTTACTATATTACACTAGTGGAGCCTTTCTTTTTTTCGTGTACCCATGGATATGCACCTTTTCTGCAAGGAACTGTGGAGAAGTGGATTGGCTTATTAAGCCCCATACACACGATCGGACCTTTGTCCGACCAAAATTACATCGGAATACCGACGGAATTCCGTCAGAGTAAAATAGAACATGTTCTCTATCTAAACTACAATGGAATTCATCAGAATTTTCGATGGAATTACTTCGATGGGGCACACACGGTCAGAATTTCCGATGGAAGAAGTCTGTCAGACTTTTTCCATCGGAAATTCAGATCATGTGTACGTGGCTTTAAGGAATCTTTGAACAACTGATTCTTATGGGTTAGTAACCTAACACTGAAAATAATAGGGCAATAAAGTTGGTAAGTTTCCACCTAATGGGAGTGGGTCTGATGTGACACACACGGTGGTGGATACTATACAGTGTTTTTTCTTAAAGCGGAGGTTCACCCTAAATATAGTCCTTTCCATGTGATCCAGCATACTGGCGTCAGCGCCAGTATGCTCTTTTTTTTTTTTTTAATGCCCTACTTACTGTCTAATCTTCAATTTTGATTTAGCTCCCCCGCGGTGGATGGCGCCTGTATAGCCTGTCACTGGTTCCGAAAATACCCGATTTAGGACTCGGGTATTTCCGGCGCAATACGGCGCCTGCGCACAGACCTAGGAGCTGACTGCGCAGGCGCCGTATTTCTCTGAGTCCTATTTCGGCTTTTTTCGGAGGGCGTGAGGCGCCATAGCCGTAGGACTCGGGGAAATACGGCGCTTGCGCAGTCAGCTCCTAGGTCTGTGCGCAGGCGCCGTATTGCGCTGGAAATACCTGAGTCCTAAATCGGGTAATTTCGGAACCAGTGACGGGCTATACAGGCGCCATCCCCCGCTGGGGAGATAAATCAAAATTGAAGATTAGACAGTAAGTGGGGCATTAAAAAAAAAAAAACAGCATACTGGCGCTGACGCCAGTATGCTGGTTTACATGGAAAAGCGTATATTTAGGGTGAACCTCCTCTTTAATTAGGGCATCACTGGGAATATCCACACATTTTTTTCATTATTTAAAGAGAACTGCTATTGGACTCTTTTGTTTTTTGTTTTCTTTTTATGACATTAAAATTGAATTATCTTTTATATTTTTTTTATAATTTCTTTGCACAAGGAATATTATATATATTTGATCATTACATTTTTGTAATTGAACACCGAATTAATTAGTTGTTATTGTTGCGCTACTGTGAATTTTGCTATATATGCACTTTGGTATTGTAAAGGACTAGCATCAAATGTAGGGTTTTAAGGGCACCGCCACTCGCTGGTTCTTCTTTTTAAGGGCTTTGTTTGCCCATTTTTATTAAAAGAAAGTTAAACAAACACATATAGGTTTCCCTCGCAGGGGTTTTCAGCATTCCTTTGTCCATCAACAAAATGACATTCAGCCTAGTTGGCTCACACTTGCAGCACTGCTGTTCTGGCCTTAAACTCCAGGCCCTTGTCTGTCTCGTACAGACTGTTTCACCGACCACATTGGTGCACATAGCTAGCAGCCTCTTGCTGCACTGGCTCCCCTGTAGAGTCCTCCTGACTCCTGGTACTCAGACTTCCTATCTGCTGGGGTGGAGCCCAGAACTATGGTCAGGTTACTACTAGGGTTGCTCCGATACCGATACTAGTATCGGTATCGTGACCAATACCGAGCATTTGAGCGAGTACTTGTACTTGCGCAAATGTTCCCGATGCCAGATCCTATACCTGTGATGGGGAGAGAGAGAGGGGGCGTGCAACAGGAAGTCTGTGGTCAGAGTCAGTGGGCAGAGTCAGCAGGCAGAACGAGCGAGCAGGTAAGCTGGTGGGGGAAAGGGGGCAGCTGCATCATCCATTGGTGACCGGAGCCATCACATTCGGTAACTGAAGTGACTCTCTGTGTTGCGCTAAACAGTCAGGGCTTTAACCAATACCGAGTCCCGACACTCCTTCTTGGTACACCCTGCACTCGGCCACATTAAGCCAGCAGCAGACATTTTGTTACACCCAGTCCATATAGTAACACGATGTGCACTGCTGCTTTTATGTGGCTAAGTGCAAGGTGTAGCAAGATGGGCATCGCAGGCAGCAAGAAAAAAAGTTTAGGTTCCTTTCATGTCATTTATTTCAGCGCCTGCCCATAAGTGCCAGCCATCTGTCAGTGCCCATCCATCGTACCAGCTATCCGCCAATGCCCATCCATCAGTGCCACTGCCAGCCATCAGTGTGTGCCACCTATCAGTGCCATCTTTCAGTGCGTGCCACCTATCAGTGCCATCTTTCAGTGCATGCCACATATCAGTGCCATCTTTCAGTGCCAGCCATCAGTGCATGCCACCTATCCTATCCGCCTATTGTGGGGGGGGGGGCTTTTCTTTCTCACATCAGGCCCCCTGCTACCTATTGAACTGATGATCTTGAATGATCAAGAAGCAGAAGAATTAGTAGAAAAAACCCATATTCACAGAATTTATACAGTAGCAGCAGGGAGATGCTTGCACTTCAGGTCAAGCTTCAAGCACAAAAGGCCAGCACTCTTGAAAGTTCCATGCAAATATACACAGTATACTGTATATCTTCATAGTGAGTACAGGATAAAAAGCATACAGATGTTGATATGCGACAACCAACTGGCCTTAATCAAAGCACCTTAGGTGCAGCGTTCTCTCCAGCATTTCCTCTAAAGAATAATCAGCAGCACAGTAGTGACATCACGCAACAAGCCCTTATAATGAATCTCCATTATAGGCCCGGATTCACATACATCGGCGCATCTTTATGCCGCCGTAGCGTATCTTCTTTACGCTACGCCGTCACAACGCAGAGAGGGAAGCATGGAATTTACAAAGCAAATGCTCCCAACGTTGCGCCGGCGTAGCGTATATTCGTCGGCGTAAGGCAGCATAAGTGAAAGTGGGCTGGAAGTGGGCGTGATACATTTTAATCAAGCGTGACCCCATTCAAATGATGGCCACAGCTTCAAAAAACGAACTGCGCATGCATCGTCTCTTGGACGCATCCCAGTGCACATGCTAACAGTTACGTCTAAATAGCTGCCTAAGATACATCGAACACTGCCTACGATGTGAATGTAACCTACGCACAGCCCTATTCACGTAGTACTACGTAAACGGCGTACGCGACGTAAAATTCGATGGCGTCGTTCCCTGGCCCATACCTTTGCATTACCTGCACCTGCTATATGAGGGGGAACTTTACGCTGGAGGTAAGCCTTGCGTATATTAATGCGCCGGGCACATCTACGTTCGTGAATCGGCATATCTTACTCATTTGCATATTTTAAATGGGAACACCGAATGTGTCCAGCGTAACTATGCGCCCACAATACGCCAGCGTAGGAAAGTTACGTCGGTCGGAAGAAGCCTATTTTCAGGCGTATCTAGTTTTGTGGGTACGGGGCATAGATAAGACGGCGCATCCGTGGACTTATGCGGCGTATCAGTAGATACGTCGGCGTAAGTTCTTTCTGAATCCAGGCCACAGTGTCAAACCCATTTAAAAAAAATATTCTTAATTTCCAAATCCTTCTATCAACTGGTGTGCACCTCCACATTGGGACACTCCAGCCCTCCTTGGAAGTCAACTCACTAAATGGTGTTGACCCCTTAAATTAACAAGCAGGCCAAACCACACTTGTGTGTCTTTTGTTAGGAAGACCTCATTGTTCCCTCCTGATCTCCGTTCACTCTTTTCCAATGATATACACACATAGGGAGGAGACATCATTGCACTAACTTTAAAATGATCACAACACTCATGTGTTAGCACTAAGTGTAGAGGCATTAGGAAAGTGCATGCTACAGTCGTGCTTCATGTGTGTGTGTCTTTTTCCATGTAGTGACATTACTGTGTCATAGTACCACCCAGTATGTGCCTAAAGGGCTTGTTCAGATATCAGTGGGGACCTGCGTTTTGTGCACTGCATAAACACAGGTCACTGCTAGGGCACATAGAAAACAATTGGTGTGCAATGCAGTGACCTGCAATAAAATCCAACACACTGAGTTGCACTGCATATCACTGCATCATGCTGCTGTGAAGCGCTACACTGCGCGGCACTTTAAATAAAGTTGGGATGAAGAAAAAAACAAGTAAGCAGTGCAATGCAGTAAAACATGTATCTCTGCCTGAGCCACAATGTTATTAGCTCACACATTAACCTCCCTGGCGGTATCCCCGAGCGTGACTCGGGGTGTTTTTTTTTGCAGAGATCGGTATCCCCGAGTCACGCTCGGGGTAGCCATGCAGAGCCTGCAGCGCGCGCTGTCTTACCTTCTTCCTGGATCCAGCGATGCATCCCCGCTGTGTGAGCGAGCGGGTGC
Source organism: Rana kukunoris (assembly GCA_029574335.1). Lineage (NCBI taxonomy): Eukaryota > Metazoa > Chordata > Amphibia > Anura > Ranidae > Rana > Rana kukunoris. The sequence goes on along the minus strand of CM056051.1, from coordinate 170,099,822 downwards.
TCGCTCGATTCACACAGCGTCCCCGTGTGCCGCCGATCTCCGTTCCCTGCGACGTTACGACGCACGGGAGCGGAGAACGGCGCCAAATTTAAAAAGGTAAACAAACACTTTACATACAGTACAATGTAATCTTATAGATTACAGTACTGTATGTAAAAAATACACCCCCCCCTTGTCCCTAGTGGTCTGTCCTGTGCCCTACATGTCCTTTTATATAATAAAAACTGTTCTTTCTGCCTGGAAACTGTAGATTGCCCATAACAACCAAAAGTGTCCCTTTATGTCAAAAATGGTTTTAGATCAGCTAGAAAACAGCGATAATAAATTATAATTACTTTCAGAATTGAGCGATAGCGATTTGTGGGGAAATTTGTCATAAAAAAAATAAATAATGACAGCGACAATTCTGCAACTGAGCAAATTTCAGTGTTTTTGAGTTGATTACATTATTGAATATTTTTTATTATAATTTGTTATAATTATTTATAGTTTTTTATTATATAAAAAATTATGATTTTGTTTTTCAAACTTTATCATACCCGGGATGTCTTGTTTGGACAGATTTAAGCAAGTTATTCCTAAGAATTGCAGGCCTACAGTATAAAACGCCAAACTTCCATGCAAATAATTGTACCGCTTTTGGTACGTAATTCCAGACAGAATCATACCGCCAGGGAGGTTAAAAGGTTGCATTTTACCATGCAGGCTCCTGGGGTCCTAGCCGAAAACCTTCTCACACGCAGCTATAAAACGACAGGGTCAGCAGTGACTAGGCACAGTCACATGTTAGCAAGTGGACTGTTAATTTCAGGAGGAATTCTAGGCAAAGGGGCACTTTTGGGGGGATAACATACATGTAAGTGTTAATAAAGGAAAACAAAATGTCATTTAAAATAACAAACATGTTATACTTACCTCCACTGTGCAGTTCATTTTGCACAGAGTGGTCCCTCGGTGGCTGACTCTGGTCCTCCCTGCAAGTACTGACCACAGTCATGCGAGAGCTTGCATGGTGGTGACTAATTGCGGGCGCGCTCCCGTGATACAGCGAGCGGCCATAGCTGCTCACTGTATCACTCGGCCCCGCCCCTCGGTGCGTCGCGTCACTGGATGTGATTGTCAGCAGCGCCAGCCAATGGCTGCGCTGCTCTCAATCCATCTGCTCTAGCCAATCAGCAGCCAGGCTGAGCGTCGAAGAGGATCTCGGGACCGTGTGGGACTTTCGAGCGGTCAGGTAAGTATAACAGAGGCTCGGGGGGGGGGGGGGGGGGGGCGTCATTATGAGATGTTTTTTCACCTTAATGCAAAGATTGCATTAAGGTGAATCATTTTTTCCTTTACAACTCCTTTCAGTTTAAAATTGTCAGGCTGGTGAAAGTTTATTTTTGATTGGTTGCTTCAGGTCAAAGCTTTTGGTCAACAATATAAAGGGCTACAGGGTTTCCCAAAGGCAGCTCTGTAAAATCCCTCTATTTTTAGTGAACAAATTATTATAGACTTCATTTCACTTCTCTTAACCTTTGTAACATCACACTTATAAAGAACATAATACATTTTAATATGGTTCATTGGTCAGCAGACTTCCTTTTCTTACATTAATTATGAAGTTCCTTAGCCATGGAAGCCTAACATTCTGCCATGTTCCAATAATAATAATCTCCTTCTGGATCTTATGTACAGAAAAAAAAGTTTATGTCAAAGTGGACATCTTGTTGGCATACAGCACAATTATATGAACCAGCGTGTTAGACTTAGATCATAAAAAGACACCATAATTACTTTATGAAATATGCAAACGAAAGCATCATATTCATTTAATTGCTTGTCTCCTGGCAGGACATCTGCAAGTTAATTTTAAGGAATGAATTTCTTGCCTGCAACTTGTTCTATTCCTTTCAATAAAGTACCTGACTAGGGAGCAGTGCAGGAAACAGCAAATGAATCAAGCAGTGACTCTTTCTAGAATACAAACAGCACTATAACCCCTCCGAAATGTTTGCCTTAGAACATGTCTTTGTATTAAATAAATTGATCCAAGGATGTAAAAGCTAAATATTTCTTTAGAGAAATATGCATGGAAACAGTAGTCTTCTGTTGGGTATAATTTACAATTAGCTTGCAATGCAGCCTTCTTTATGAACAAAATTGAAAAACTATGTTGATTATTTCAGTTGCAGATTGCCATCTGGGGCACGCAATATCCAGACATTTTTTCCTGGGCATTCTTAAAAATAGCAAAGAGCATGAACTATCAGTTCTATCATGCAATAAACTGAGACATTTTTTTATGAAACACTCATGACTGAAAATCCATTCATTCAGGAAAATCAAGATTTTCTTTTTCTTTGTCCCTAATATAATCATTTTCTATTTTAATATAGTACTTTCACAAGATGTGCACTGCTGCTGCTGCTGGGTCACATAACACAGATGCTTGCCTTTTCTTGCTCACGTGGTGGCCAAATAGGCAACATGCAGTTCCATTATATAGATGTGTCACACTTACAGATCTGCTTGTGAAAAAGTAAGCCATTCTGCCTTGCAAACATACATTTCTATATTTTTTTTTTATTATTTGGTCATTTTGTGCAGGAACACCTTTTGGCATTTAAAACATATTTCCTTGATAATTTTTAATAGGGCAATTTTTAGTACATGAATGCATCTTATCTTTGCCGCTTTTTGGACAATTTTAGTTCAGCAAAACTTTTAAACCCCTAGATAAACCTTCTATTGTTTTTTTTTTCCCAAGATAAATGTTACACCTGTATTTTTAATGTAACATGGTGGAAATGGGACCTTCTCACCTCTAAACTGGGTTCCTCTCCCCCACAGCAACTGACACTATAAAAATGTGTGACATTTTTCAATTGCCGTATATACTCGAGTATAAGCCAAATTTTTCCAAATTTTTTTTTGTGCTGAAAATGTCCCCCTTGGCTTATACTCGAGTCACCAAACTTGGCACAAATGTAGCCCCATTTCTCCTCTATAAGTGTTGTTTGTTGTCTAGAGGACCTATGGCACTGTTTTTTTCAAAGCCAGGCACCCCTTCTATAGACTCCCATGTTAAACATCAGTCTAGTCATGGACACAGTGAGGCATGGGCACAGTGAGGCATGGACACAGTGAGGCATGGACACAGTGAGCTATGGGCACAGTGAGGCATGGACACAATGAGGCATGGACACAGTGAGGCAAAGTGAGGCACAGTGATGGACACCCTAGGTTTATACCCGAGTCAATACGTTTTCCTATTTTTTTGTGGTAAAATTAGGTGCCTCTGCTTATATTCGGGTCGGCTTATACTTGAGTATGTACGGTAATTCAAATTAATTTGTGATATCTTTAAATTAATTACAAGTCTCATCTTCCACTGTGGCAGACAGACCAGAAATTCTTAATGGAACTGCAGTGATCCATTGAAAAATCCTCCAGTTTGCATGCTTACTTTAAAAAAAGTGCACCTTTTCCGTAAATATATGTGCATGTATTATTATGTTGTTAAAAACATCCTCATTCAGCCACTTAATTGTTGTAGCTATTGCCCTTTTTTCAAGCCAAGAGAGCTTTTTCATTGTCTAGGCACATTTGCATAGAGTGGTCATTTTCAAATACTTTCTTGGACATGTCTTTGCCCTGCAAATATTTCTAAATAATAGCCAATATTAGTCTATATTTTTAAACTAAGACATGTGCATTTTGCTCATGTTTCTAAATCAAGTCAGACAGTATTCATTGTCTCCTTTAGAAGCACCCATCTCTATATAATTGTGCATTTTTTTGCGATATGTTGTGATGGCTTATCTTTTTCATCCCCACCATCTTCTTCTGTTGTCACTTCCTTATTATCTTGAACCAATTTCTGCATCATTTTCCATGTACTAGTCCCCAATCCATCATCATCTAAATCATCTTCAACATAATAATCATCATTATATGATAATATCATATATGTAAAATATCTTTCTATCTTGGTTGTTCATAATTGTAATAGCTATGATGACTGTCATGGATCATGAAATACTGAAATCCTAATTCATGTATTACAGGAGATTTTATTCTGAACCCCAGTCAGGTCAACAGACTCATAAGAGATATTCATTGTCCATTGTGTGATAACCCTATCTAAAGTCTTTTGATTATCAGGTGTGAATGTCTTCTGCCCTGTCTCAATTCTCCAGACAGTTCCATTGTTCTGTGGCTGGCTATTGTGTACATTGATTGCCCCCCCCTGGGGCTTGTGTCTGAATACACATCAGTCTTTCCATTCAGGCTATTCAAGCTTTGGGACCAATCTCTGCTGAGACATTTTGAAGTCCTAATTTGCATGGGAGAGGACCTGAGTGAAACCACAAATGTACTTTACAATTGACCAAAAGAAAAGCGGTTGTTGGGGGCGGGATGTTCCAAATCCTGTTTAAAAGTGTGCTGTGTACTTTCAATAAAGTGCGTCCTGTTAGATCCAGCATTAAGCCTTGGCTCATGTGTGGATTATTTGGTGATTCCAGGTATATTCCTACTCGTGGAATATTGGGTGATTTCTTTTATGGGAGAAGAAGGGAATGGATGACGGAGATATGTTCGACTACCATCACAACTGGTTGGCAGCTGCGGGATTTTCCCTTCTACTTTCCTTTACACCGGGATTAATGGAGCTAGACCAGGAGAACTCGGTTGCAGCAAGGCCAGCAGTACAAGAGATGGAGACACCAGTGATTCAGGAGGAGGAATCACCAGCCAACAACCTAATAAGAGAGAAATTAGCATGGTTCGGTCCGAACCCAACGGCGGATGTGGTGCTGAAAGTGATGACCCTGTTAGCGGAGGAGGCTAAACCAATAAGAGACGCAGAGCTACAGTTAAAACTGGCAGCAGTCCAACAAGCAGCCGCACATTCTCCAAACAGTGAGTACAGCACAGCAGACACAAGGAAGATTCCGTTTAGCGCTTTTAAAGCTTTTGATGAGAAAGAACGAGAGCGGCAACATGAGCTGAGAATTGCAGAAATACGACGATCGGTGACAACGCCTAAAGAAGCAGCACCAAATGAAAGACGAGGAGAGGTACAGATACCAGTAACCATGGAAGAGGAATTCAGAAGAAGGTTACAAGAGATGCGGATACAGCACACAGGACTGGAGGTCCTGCTGGGATGGGCGGATGTGATTCGGTGCCAACTCTGGAAGGAAGCGCTAGCTCTCGAGCAGCAACACCAAGGAGAGGTCCTGCCCTACATCTATGCAAGGTAATGGCCGCAGTATGACGTACGAATGCCGTTGTTGGGGGAACAACCGAAGCAGGAGTGGATAGTGGAATTAAACAGGCTGATCCGGGCAGAGATGCAGCTGGATGAGAGCTACAGAGCCCTCCGGTGGTATGTAGCCCAAGAGTGCCCGTGGTCAGCGGATGACAGCCCCACAGAAGGCTATGACTATGATGGCCTGGGATTGTTGTATTGGAGGATGTCCAGTGATCCCGACTTTGGGGATGATCGGGAGTGGCGCTTGGAGGACATAATGGAGCACAGAGAGAAAAAATTGAATATCTCGGAAGCGCACTGGCTACAGGAAGATTTGGAATTTCTGGCCGCTCGGGAATGGGACCTGGAGATCGCCTACAAACAGCTGCTAGACTCTGCTCAGCGCCAGGGCCGGGCTCCCTTTGCCTGGGACTATCAGGAAATACCAGTGGACAATGCTGAAATCCTGGCTGAAGAATCGTCCATGTGGCAGGGTAACAGTGTGCTTTTCCAACCCGCCCCTGCAGCTATGGACCAGGAGGTTATATGGCGGATGCAGCAAGTGTCGACTGACCTTGATGATCCCGTTTCTGCATGGGACGATCTTGAATGGAGGAATGTGCCTGTCCAGCAGTATGCCAGTGAATCGGCAGTGGAAAATCTGGAGATAGCCATTCCCAAAGCTGAAGTTCTGACCGCAGGGCCAAGCTCTGCTAACCTCTGCTCAGTACCTATAGCATCTTCTGGGTTACATGGACAGGAGATGGTGAACCTCTATCCCCAGACACCAGTTGCAGAGACAGGGGATTTAATAGATTTTTCTGCTGAGGAAAAACAACCTGATGGGCCTCCAGCAGAAGAGCTGGGATCAGGGCCAAACGTCACTGTGCTCTGCCCAGCACCAAGAGCAGTATTTGTGGAGTTACAAAGAACTTCCCCAGCTGAAACGCTGGTCACCGAACAGAGGGTTCAAGACCTCTGCCCCACCCCTGTGGCAGTTTCGGAGGCTCAGGGTGAGAAGATGGCGATCACTACCCAGCCACAGATTACAGAATGTATGGACTGTTCAGAGGATGTTATGGATTATGCACCCCCAGCAGAAGTGCTGGCAACAGGGCAGAGTGCCAGCCATCTCTGCCCAGCACCGGGACCAACTGTGGAGTTCCAGGGAGACGGGGCAGTTGGCCCCCCTCCCCAGCAACCAGCTGAGGTGGTAAAGCTCTTACTCCCAGCTGAATCACTGGCAGCAGGACAGGATGCTACTGGCGGCTGCACCCCACTACAGCTTGAGTGGATATCGGTGGATGGGACTGTGGTCTCCACTCACAGCAACCCAGCGGAAGAGCTGGCAACAGAGCAGAGTGCCCCAGGCCTCTGCTTTCACCTAACAGAAGAATGGGTTCCTGGGGTAGTGGATGGGACTTCAGTCTCCACTGGCACAACCCCAGAAAATGGTACAGGACTGAAACAGGAGGATGTCGGCTTTGCTTTGCAAGCACTGGGGGATTTTCACCTCACACCAGTGGATGGGACTTCAGTCTCCACTGGTATACCCCATAAATGGTGGCCAGTTGGCCCAGATCCCCAACAGCATGATGGACTGAGCCCAGCCACCCTGCCATCTCTCCAGCGGCAGAAAGGACTCCAGGGAGAAGGGCTAGTCCAGGCCTCTCCCCAGCAGCAGACGTGTTCCCTGAGAGAGGCAGAGGATGGCGGGGTGAGTAATGCTCGGTTTGGAGCAAGTGATTTGGGGTACTGTATGGATACCGGCATTGGGGGAATGGAACTACTGACTAAATTCAGAGACAACCCATCTGGTGTCTCCTACTGGGTTAGTCCCCTGCCAAAAGGGGAGATGTGTGACAGGCCTAGCCGGGACAGGGGCTTTTGGAGAGGACTGAATGCGAACCTCTTGCCGTCCGATTATGGGCCAGGGCATCAAACCAGGAAGGCGGATGGGTTATCCTGGCAGACAGTCCTGGAACCTTAAGACTACTTGCCCAACATCCTCGAGTGACCCGTTTGGGTCCCACTGTGGATGTTGAACTATTTGCCAGGGGGAGTAATGTCATGGACCATGAAATACTGAAATCCTAATTCATGTATTACAGGAGATTTTATTCTGAACCCCAGCCAGGTCAACAGACTCATAAGAGATATTCATTGTCCATTGTGTGATAACCCTATCTAAAGTCGTTTGATTATCAGGTGTGAATGTCTTCTGCCCTGTCTCAATTCTCCAGACAGTTCCATTGTTCTGTGGCTGGCTATTGTGTACATTGATTGCCCCCCTGGGGCTTGTGTCTGAATACACATCAGTCTTTCCACTCAGGCTATTCAAGCTTTGGGACCAATCTCTGCTGAGACATTTTGAAGTCCTAATTTGCATGGGAGAGGACCTGAGTGAAACCACAAATGTACTTTACAATTGACCAATAGAAAAGCGGTTGTTGGGGGCGGGATGTTCCAAATCCTGTATAAAAGTGTGCTGTGTACTTTCAATAAAGTGTGTCCTGTTACATCCAGCATTAAGCCTTGGCTCATGTGTGGATTATTCGGTGATTCCAGGTATATTCCTACTCGTGGAATATTGGGTGATTTCTTTTATGGGAGAAGAAGGGAATGGATGACGGAGATATGTTCGACTACCGTCACAATGACCATTTTAACCAGTAGAGACCAAATGATCATGGGAGTCCATCACCACCTTCCGCCCTATTATTTTCATCTGATGAAAAATGGCTTTTAGGGGATTGCACCTCAAAATATTTTAATGAAATATGTTTTATAAATATGTTTTTTTGTGTGTTTCCTGTGGGGGGGGGGCATTTAAAATCCCATTCATTATTCCTTTGGTTTATTTCAAACCATGGGAGAGTCCACAAAGTGGGGGGGGGGTAGTGGGCCCACCTGCCCTCCTGATGAAAGGTTATTTTCCTAATTCTTTTTTTACCTTCATATCTGTCTTACTAAAAACTGGGGCACCATGCATCATAAGAAAATCTTTGTTTCTCTGGCACTGCACAGCAGAAGGTCAACCGGCCCTCCTGATAAAAGGTTATTTTCCTATTAATTTCTCACCTTCATATTTGTCTTACTAAAAACTGTGGCACCACCACAACGAAATCTTCTGTTCTCAAGCACTGCACGGCAGAAGGTCAATAGCTACATCTCACAGAGCACATATGGCCCATGCCTGGCTTCTGATTGGTTTTTACTGGTTTTCAATCAGAAACTAGAATCTGTACACAGCCTTGCTCTGAGGGAGGATTTATTGACTTGTTGCCGTGCCGTTCAAGAAGAAGGAGCATATTCTTTTTCTGTTTTATCTTATCATTATTTAACCTAAAGCTGGCCATGAAAATAGAAATGTGGTCAGATGTGTTCAGATATGTATTATCTAAGTGAGCGATGACAATGCTTATGGCAAATAAATAAATATAAATATATACATTAAATTGATCATCAAACTGATACAACTGGAAACAGTATCCACCCATAACTAACATACCAGTTTTGGCTGGGATGCCCCTTAAATTAATTTCAAAACAAGGGTCATTGTAGACTTCTAGCATTCTGTAAACTCTTTTTTTTATATAATATATACATCGCTTCAGCAATTCTCAGTAGGTGTATAAAACATTTCACAGCCTGTGGCGTGGATACATTTAAGGTAACTCAGTGAACAGCATGTACTGTACTTTAAGAAAAAAATACATTAAATAAAACTTCAATTACATTTAACAGAACCAATAATGTTAACTAAATATTTGTTACGACGTAAAACTGTTCTTTTATTGTGCACAAGTGGCTAAAATCAATAAAACTAAAAATGTGAATTTAAGAACCGAAATGGATGTTTATTTAATGAACAGGAATGGTAAAAAATGCATTTCTAAAAGGGAAACCTGTTTGTAGTTCGCCCAGTGTGTATGTAATTTAGTCTTGAGCTTATGTAAAGAAATGTATTTTAAATAAGCATTTTGTCCCTATTTTCAGCCACTAAACCTTGCAAAAGAAAATACACACTGCTTGCTAAATCTACAGCAGAGATAATTCATACTTTGCTGCATAGGCAGCTTATTACTGTACTTATTGATCAAAGCTAATTGTGCTCAAAATACAATGAGTATTATGGTGATTGAGGGCTTAATTTCATATAGTACTTTTCTCCCAGAGGGACCCAGCAAGGATATACTTACTGGTTCATGTATAACACTATATATAGCATTTTACAAGCACATTTCATGCCCAGGATTGTTTGCTATCTACTATTTAATGTAGTGCCCAGTGCAAAATGAAAAAAAACACTGCTGATAATGAAAGTGGACTCCGCTTACTTGTTCTTGAAAAAAAAATTGCAAAGCAAAATATCACAGCTTTGTTGAAATAATAATAACTACAGTTCACAACTTCCACAGAACATTTAACACATTAGGGTCAATTCACTAAGTTGTAACAAATTAGCTTTTTGTCTTTCTTTTTTAGCAATGTCACTGCTATTTTTTGTTCTCATTGGTTCTTGTTGTCAAAAATAGCAGTTCTAATTGTATACAATGATTATTACATCTTAGTGACTTGAGCCAAGAACTGCCTGCGCAATAATAAAGAAACACATTGCACTTTACAATTACTTAGATGTGTTGGCTGCATTCATGTTTTGGGTTTTTCACTTTATTTTTTACATATTTTTACCAAAAGCTTTATTTGACAAATGCATATACAGCATATAGAAATGCAAAAGTCATGTAAGTGAGTAAGTAAGTAAAGTAAATGATAAACATGACAAAGACATCAAGAACATTGTTTCAGTGTATCATAAAGGAAATCCAGAAGGGTCAGAAGAGCCTTCTGGATCAAGCTCTGATTAAGCAATGCCTACATCCCTTGAGACAGGTTGTTAATTATCTTACCACGCATTTTGAACCAGACATATAATGGAGTAATAATATCACTTGATAAGATAAAATAATTTGGAAGAGATACAGTATCTTACAAAAGTGAGTACACCCCTCACATTTTTGTAAATATTTTAATATACCTTTTCATGTGACAACACTGAAGAAATTACACTTTTCTACAATGTAAAGTAGTGAGTGTACAGCTTGAATAACAGTGTAAAGTTGCTGTCCCCTCAAAATAACTCAACACACAGCCAATAATGTCTAAACTGCAGGAACACAAATTACCCCCCCCCCCAAGTGAAAATGTCCAAATTGGGCCCAAAATGTCAATATTTTGTGTGGCCACTATTATTTTCCAGCACTGCCTTAACCCTCTGGGGCATGGAGTTCAACAGAGCTCCACAGGTTGCCACTGGAGTCCTCTTGCACTCTTCCATAATGACATCACAGAGCTGTTGGATGTTGGAGAACCTTTCATTTGAGGATGCCCCACAGATGCTCAATAGGGTTTAGGTTTGGAGACATGCTTGGCCAGTCCATCACCTTTTCCCTCAGCTTCTTTGACAAGGCAGTGGTCAACTTGCATTGTCTGGTCTAGGAATGTTCTGTTTGAAAGTATGTTTGATCATGAAATAGCTGGGGTGTATACTCATGTTGGTAAAATATAAATGTAGGGTTGTGTTAATGATACAAAGATAAAATAATAAAGAAAAAAAAGAAAAATATGAAAATAATAAAAAATGGAGGATCAGAAAAGGTATCTGTGGGGAGACGACAGGAAATGGGGTCTTTTAAGAGGTGGTGTATGGGGGGGGGGTTATGAGGGGACAAGAAGGAAAAAGGATCAGCAAAGGAGTAAGGATGGGAAGGGAAAACCAAGAGTGGTGAAATGTGGGAGAGGTGAAAAGATGAGGGTGAGGGGGAGCAGGAAACCCGACCCTCTCCATTTGACCTGAGGTAGATAGACTAATTTAGGGTTAGTTTGCGATGTTCATCCGCCCTTATAAAGTACTGCCAACAGGACCAGTATGTACTAAACTTAGAAGGAGTGTCTCTCACTTTATGAATGAGCTCCTCTATGTCAGCAATTTTCTGTATACATTTGAATCAGTCCGCTATAGTCAGAGAATAGTCAGAGAATCTGAGGAGCACCAACAAGGTGGAGTGCATAGCCTGGTCACATTCACAAGATGCATGGCTAGCGAGTGGAAGTATTCAGCTTTTGAGATGGTGGAGTGAGATAATATAAATTGAGCTGGAAAATAGTCTAGTGTGAGGGTAGTGATTTGGCTTGTAAGTCAATGTACTTCTTCCCAAAATGGTTGGTTTAAAGAGCAGGACCCCATATATGTAGGCATGAGCACAACTCTTCATTGCAGTGCCAGCATTGAGGGGGAGATCATTTGTGGATCTTATACCACCTGGAAAAGATTTTATAACCATTTTCTTGTGTCAAGACATTGACTGAGCCCTTGTGTATATATGTGTAGATCTTTTACCAGTTGTGGCCTAAGAGCTCTATGGATAACTCTTGTTCCCATCTGCAGCTAGCTATTTTTGATTTGGGGTCATGGTCGTTGAGCAGCATGGAGTAATATATCTGAGATCAAGTGTCTTTGTGGTTCTATTATAAGCAAATTGATTTAACGGGTGTTGTTGGGACCATTCAGGGAGAAGTTGGAGTGTACTTAGGAAGTGTCTAATTTGAGCGTTTGCCCAAAATGGGAAAGAAAGATTTGTGGACTTGGATCACAGTGTGGTAAGAATAAGAGGCTATCTCTTTCAAAAAAGTGTTTTGCTCAGACAGTGCGGTGAGACCAACTGTCTGAAAGAAAAGAGTCTGACATACCCCATGGAAAATCCAGTTTATGATGGGCCTGGGGAGGATGAGACCTTAGATCTATGGCAAGCTGCTTTGAAAGCTTGTAGTGTAGTGCCTATCAGGGGATGGGTTTTGCAAGAGGGAGGGATGTGGTCGGGGCTAGCCAAGGAATTTGGTAAAGATGTGGTGGGGACAGCTAGACTCCTGCATTTATTTAGGAGTGGATGTTCCAATCGACCACTCTCACTAAATGGCAAGCTAAAAGATATTTGTTGATATATGGGAGGCCTATGCTTAATTTAGGAATGGTCAGTCTGTTGTAGCTTAGTCTAGGATGTGTTGTGCCCCATAAGAAATACATGCACACTCTGCGGTAGGACCAGAAGAATGGTGGTGGTAGTTTTATCAGTATTGTTTGTAGTACATATAGTATTATGGGAAGGATATTCATTTTTAGGATCGCGGGTCTCCCGAACCATGAGAAGAGTCGGACAATCCATGATTTTAAGCCTTGTTGTATATTCTGGAGAATTGAGAGATAATTCTTGGTGTATAGATCTGAGAGCTTGGCAGGTAGTTGGATGCCAAGGTATGTTATCACATCTTGGCTCCAAATAATTGGGAAGTTTTATTGGCATTGCTTAAGTATGTCGTGAGACAAGGAGATGTTTAATGCATGTGATTTTTTTTAAATAATCTGCAGATTACTTAGGAATTTGAAGGTGGAGAAATCAGACCATTTTTAGTGTGTTGTGCTGTAGGTATTGTCCAGAAAGCCAAGGATGGGTCCAGGACAGGTGTTATATGGCACCAATTCTTGGGTTATGGTCCTTTTAAGGGAAATGTGTGTGTGTACTCAGGGGTCTCACCCGTGATGGGTGAGGAATTCTGGCATAGACATGTAAAGGCTCGCAGTCCTCTTGGTATTAGTAGAGACTTACTGTATTTACTGGCGTATAACACTCACTTTTTTACCCTGAAAATAGAGGGTAAACTGCCTGCATGTTATACGCAGGAGGCTGTGCAACGTTTTTTTACTGAAATTTCCCTCTTAAAGTTAGGGTGCGTGTTATCCGCCTGTGCGTGTAATACGCTGATAAATACTGTATATCAGACGTGGAATTTAGGAGGTCTGGAGTGACATTCATGTGGGAAAAGGACTTCCACTCCTGACTACAGGGACTCCAGTCTCTACAGGGTTAAGCAGCCTCCAGGAAGCAGCACATAAAACAGGAAGCACCTAAAAATAGGGGTGGGGAGTAAGTGTATGAGAAAGAGACCTGTCAGAGTGCTGCACATGTGCTGAGAGCTGCCAAACAACCAGAGTAGGACTGTGCTAACCTTGGGGTAAAATCCCATCTATGAACTTTATGTTTCTTTGTTTCACTTATGATCTTTGTTCTGAAGTGGACTTCTGTGTTATAATTTCTGGGATTAACCAGACCGCCTACTGTACATTTACGTCGGCAGAATGGCACGGCTGGGCACATCAATGTATATATACGTTGATTTTAGTACCCAGCCGTGGGTCACGGGAGCGCGCCCGCGGCGCGCTCCCGTGACCCAGTCCGAAGCTCCAGGAACGGGACCGCGGGATTCGCGGACCCGATCGCTGCTGCAGTGCGGCGATCCGTCCCTGGAGCTGAAGAACGGGGAGAGCCGTGTGTAAACACGGCTTCCCCGTGCTTCACTGTGGCCGCAGCATCGATCGCGTCCCCCTGTAATAGGGGGACGCGATCGATGACGTCACACCTACAGCCACACCCCCCTACAGTTGTAAACACACACACAGGGTACACTCAAATTCACAGCGCCCCCCTGTGGTTAACTCCCAAACTGCAACTGTCATTTCCACAGTAAACAATGCAATTTAAATGCATTTTTTGCTGTGAAAATGACAATTGTCCCAAAAATGTGTCAAAATTGTCCGAAGTGTCCGCCATAATGTCGCAGTCACGAAAAAATCGCTGATCGCCGCTATTAGTAGTAAAAAAAAAAAAAAATTATAAAAATGCAATAAAACTATCCCTTATTTTGTAAACGCTATAAATTTTGCGAAAACCAACCGATAAACGCTTATTGCGATTTTTTTTACCAAAAATATGTAGAAGAATACGTATCGGCCTAAACTGAGGAAAAAAAAAAAATTATATATTTTTGGGGGATATTTATTATAGCAAAAAGTAAAAAATATTGATTTTTTTTTTAAATTGTCGCTCTATTTTTGTTTATAGCGCAAAAAATAAAAACCGCAGAGGTGATCAAATACCGCCAAAAGAAAGCTCTATTTGTGGGGAAAAAAGGACGCCAATTTTGTTTGGGAGCCACGTGCAATTGTCAGGTAAAACGACGCAGTGCCGAATCGCAAAAAGGGGCAAGGTCCTCTACCTGCATTTTGGTCCGGGTCTTAAGTGGTTAAAGGGGTTGTAAAGGTATTTTTTCCCCTAAATAGCTTCCTTTACCTTAGTGCAGTCCTCCTTCACTTACCTCATCCTTCCATTTTGCTTTTAAATGTCCTTATTTCTTCTGAGAAATCCTCACTTCCTGTTCTTCTGTCTGTAACTACACACCGTAATGTGTGGCCTTCCCCCTAGTGTGAAGAAAGCCTCTTGAGGGGGGAGGGGGCAAGCAGGAATGTCAGGACACCCACTAACACACAGCTCCTTTCTCTGTCTGCAATGTAGAGAGTGTCCTGACACTCCTGCTCACCCCCTCAAGAGACATTCTCCACACCAGGGAGAAAGCCTCGCATTACGGTGTGCAGTTACAGACAAAAGAACAGGAAGTGAGGATTTTTCAGAAGAAATAAGGACATTTAAAAGCAAAATCAAAGGATGAGGTAAGTGAAGGAGGACTGCACTAAGGTAAAGGAAGCTATTTAGAGAAAAAATGTTTTACCTTTACAACCCCTTTAAGTGAACACTTATTTGCTTTGGAAGAAACAATACACCTTTGTTTAGGACAAACATCTGCACACGTGGTTCTGAGAAGCTATCCCCCTGAATTGTACAATGTGTCTTACATGCATTTTAGGCAAGTTGCCATAGAACAGTGATGGCGAACCTTGGCACCCCAGATGTTTGCAAACTACATTTACCATGATGCTCATGCACTCTGCAGTGTAGTGGAGCATCATAGGAAATGTATTTCCAAAACATCTGGGGTGCCGAGGTTCGCCATCACTGCCATAGAACATGCATTTTGATGAAAGTGCATCAAAGATGAAGCATGCAGGACTTTTTTTAATGCACGTAACTAAACTGCACATAAAACACACAGGTGTGAATGGGGCCCTGAACACATTTACGCTTTTAAAAACATCTGTAAAACACCTGAAAAAAAGATCACCAGGAATATGCCCTGCTCTAGTATCAATGCAGACTCATCAGGCCAAACTGTAAAAGTTTAAGTAATTTATTGTTAGGATTCGCATGCATTTTGAAGTATGAGTAATTATTATCTAGCAAAGGAAGGAAAGGGAGGAAGTGAGAATAAACCTACATAGCAGAAGATTAAATGAGACGAGCTACTCACAGCATAATAACAAGTCAAGTGATAATACATTGACAATGAATGCATTTACATTCTTTAGTCTAAAAACATAATAAAGACAATCCAAAAACATAAAACACTATAGATGGCATGTAAAAGCAAGTAAAATCCATCAGCTGTCTTCAAAACACTTACAATTTTAAGACTGTGCAGATTGAAATGGGCCTCAGCCTAACTGGATAATTTTATGTATTGTTCCTATAACAATAACATTTACTTAAATGGTAACAACTTAGCTACAGCATAAGCTAGTAGATGCATTTAATCTTGACATTAAAAGACAATTTAACACATTTACACACAAAATTAGGTTGAAAATCGGGGCATGTAGCGGACTAGAAAGATAGAAATCGTATATCAAATGTCATGACAAATGTAGACTAGATCATTAAAAATGACATTTCTAAATGGAAGCTACAGGAAGCACAGAATTATCAGCACCCAGATTACACTTCTTTCTGAAGTGTGAGTCTTAGTCATTCGTAGATTTTTTGCACATCTACAGTGGACCATTTCTGGTTCTTAATATATTCAAAACTGTCAATTATAAAAATTGTAATAGAATGCAGTAGTGACATTAACAATCTTAGCAACAGAAATGTAAATAGTGACATTTTGTCATCATTACGGTTTTTGTTTTCAGAGCCATGTTGAAGTTATTGCATTTAACATGGCACAAAATAAAAAAAAGTAAAATAAGCATGAAGTGTAGTTGGATTTAGCTGTGTAATTAAAGCTTAGTTCCGGCTTGGGCAAAAAAAATCAAAATTTGATCCCTCAGCAGCTTATTAAATGCAAAACAGCAGCTGCAGCTTCTATACTCATGTGTTCTCTGACGCTATTCTGAGGAGTCTCACTCACTCACCAATCCAGCACAGGTTTATGACACCCAGCATCATTCAACTGACTTTCTGGGAGACCAGGATGTCAAGGCCTCAGCTCCCACTGTGGGCTTACAGGCAGGGATGTATTTAGGTTTTGTGCTGCCCTAGGTCTGACTAAACTTGTGCACCCTCTAATTTAAATACCCACCCCTTCCTGTCAAGGCCACACCCCTTGCTGTTAAAGACCTGTCCTTCCCTTTCCTTACACTTACTCTATCCAAAATTAAATAGAAAAGTGTTCCTAAAGTTCTACTTTAGGCCCAAAATTCTGATAATTTTATGGAGAGGACTAAGAAGATATAACCATGCCAATGGTACAGCAGAAAACATATAGCTCAGTGAGGAAGGTTTGTGGTCCAGGATGATAGGACAGTCAAAATTAGAAGCTCCGCCCCCCCTACAGTTGCCTCTCTGCCCAGTCCACCCCATTTAACTGGCGCTACACTAACAGTGCTACACTAATAGTGCAAGCCGGCGGAGTCTCTTTCTCTGCTGCCCCCCTGCAATGTGCTGCCCTAGGCCTGGGCCTTGTTGGTCTAGGCCAGGATACAGCTCTGCTTACAGGTGAATGCCACAGAGAGTGGCATGGTGCTGCTCTTTGCAGTATTTGGGATTTTCCTTTTATTCCTTTTTTAGCCAATGTGACAGAAGCACTGTCTATCACTGTGAACATGCAGTATGTGAGATATGTTAGAACAGTCAGGAAGTGCTTCTGACACGCTTAAGAATTCTGACGTGCCTCCACGTGCCTCCACTGACAAATGTCAGTGCAGAAGACTGATTCCTGTACCTGTTGTAAACAAGCACATGTATCTGGGGCATGCATCATTGGTTCCAACCTACCAGATTGAAATTTACTGACACAACACCCAAAACGGTCACAGCCAAGTTTTTACTGGCATTTCCAAAAGCTACAAAATTACAGTTTTAAGTGAACATTTCAGTATTTAGGCTACAAACAAGTACAATGTCCAATTAGCAATGTGATATAAGGTAGACAGGGTTTTTTTTCCTCAGAGAATAGGTGCAGGAACTCCCCCCTACCTCCCAGTAGCGCCCCTTTTAAAGAATACAGAACCAAGTATTATTTTCTGGTGCTAATTGCCAATTTGTTAACGATAACAAAAAAGCAGTAAAATACACCCCCTAAAGCCAGCATTAATAACCCCCCCCAACAACAATATATCCCCCTAGCAACAAAGACCCTACAGCACCCCTTGACATTACATACATTCAGTGCTGGAGGTGCCGGAACTGCGCTCCCCCCATGTTCCACCTGAAAAAAAGCCCTGAACGTAGATATTAAAGCAATAAAAAATATTTCTTATTTTATCTTTGATATTGTAAGTAAGTAGCTCAGGGACAGGACTCAGAGGGGCAAGAAATTAGAATGGGTAGGCGCACACATGAAACTGACTCTCACAGTGATGCTGACAGCACGGATGATGACACCTCACCGACATGACAAGTCCCCTCCTGAGTCACAGCGACAGTCTCTCTCCACACCAGGTGGTCCCTTTAGTCCACTCCAGTCCAAACAGCACTGTCAGTCCCGTTCCTAGCTTGTCTTGCTCCCATGCCAGACCGACACACAAGGCCCCAGCTGCTCCACTCAGCTCCTTGCACCATGACATCATACGACATGCTCAGGCACCTCCTCTGCCAGATCCGCTCAGCGCTGGCGCTGCCTAAAAACACTGGCCCAGATTCACAGGAGTAATTTCAAATTTTGCGCGCCGTATCACTAGTTTGAATCCTCAAACCATGATACGGCGGCTTCGGGCTTCGATCCGAGAGGCTTACGTCTTCGTAAGCCTTCGGATCTACGCTGCGATATTTTTGCGGCCGCTGGGAGGAGTTTGCTTCGTTTTGCTGCATCGGGATATGCAAATGAGTTTTTACGGCGATCCACGAAGATACGAGCGGTCTTCGCAATCGCTTACGTCTATTTTTTTTTACGTACTGTTAGACCAGCTTTTTGCTGGTCTAACGGTGCGTAGCCCATGTTAAGTATGGCCGTCGTTCCCGCGTCGAATTTTATTTATTTTATTTTTTTTTTACGTAAGTGGTTCGGGAATAGAAATGTCCGTAAACGACGCTACTAAAACAACGAATGACGTAACGACGTGATTTCGCGCAATGCACGGCGGGAAATTTG
Organism: Rana kukunoris; assembly: GCA_029574335.1. NCBI lineage: Eukaryota > Metazoa > Chordata > Amphibia > Anura > Ranidae > Rana > Rana kukunoris. Next base: position 170,081,260 of record CM056051.1, on the reverse strand, counting down.
CGAACGGAGCATGCGCAGTTCGATCGCCGCGGGAACGCGCCTATTTTAAATGATTCACGCCCCCTACTCACGCAGATGGATTGCGACGGGAGAAATACACTACGCCGCCATCGTTTACTGGACAAAATCTACCTGGATTCCACGTAGAGCCAGGTAAAAAACAGCGGCGTAGTGTATTTCTGATACTCTACGATAGTCTAATTCTATCTGAATCTAGGCCACTGTGTCCATGAGTGTCACAGCTATACTGGTGGTTGGCAACACTAATGTGGAGCGGCACTGAGGCTGGAGTGTCCATACAGCTGCACAGCAGTGAGGAGTTTTGTGCTTAAAGTGATACTAAACACACACTGTTTAATTTACATTGTCCCTTCTCTTTCTGTACATGGATGATAGCACTGTAATTATTTAATTATAAAAAAACATCTAAGTACCTTTTTGATATACAGCTGTCATATGACCCAGCTCTCTCCTAGCTTGTCTGCGAGGAAACATAAGCAGGGTGAGCTTCTAGTCCTCTGCTGCTGGTCACATGTTCAAAATAAAAAAGACCAGCCTTTGGAATACAGAGTAAAAACAAATAATAATAATAATAATAATAATAATATCAATAAACTGTTTAAAATAATCATACAAATATATATTTGGAAAAAAATATTTATTATTTTTTGGCAATAACATGGTGTGGGAAGATCTCTGCCAGTCACGGGCCAGTGGAAGTGATGCATTAATAGCCAGTGCCACTGATTATTAACCCCTTCATAATACAGCATGAAGGGGTTAATAAACACTGCCACTGGCCACTAATGCAGCAGTGGTCAGTGGCCATGTTGTTTAACTCATTCATGTTGTATTACTGGCCAATGGCAGTGTTAATTAACCCCTTCGCCCTCCCCCACAACCACCTTTAGTATAGCGTGTTTCTGTTTATTATCTGTTATTATCATGTTTTATTAAATGAGTGTGTCCCTTTGTATACTTACAGTTGTCAATGAATAATGTAGTATGTATGTATGTGTGTGTGTTTTTTTTAAACCATAAACCTCCGCAGACTAAAAATAGCATTGTACAAATGAACATATATGATGAGCTTTTTCAACCTATTTATAGTGATGAACATCAGAATTTCCTATCTCCTCTTAAACTTATTTATAGAACAGTGTGATCACACTTTTTAATTCAGCACCAGATGTCATCAGAATATAATTTTTTTGGAACAAAACAGTTCGCAAATTCAAGTACTTTTCTAAATGTATCTGAGATCTTTAAGCTTGCTTCATTCACATACAGTGGAACCTTGGTTTAAGAGTAACTTGGTTTGAGAGCGTTTTGATTTGCGAGCATTTTTTTTTTTTTTTATTCTGACTCGGTTTGCTTTAATTCTGACAAGCAGAATTCAAGCTAAATAGGCCTGCATTATCTTATTTGGCCTGAGGTACGAGGGCGCAGAAGCCGAGCAGAGCTGAAAATAGGCCTGCAATATCTCATTTGGTCTGAGGAATGGGGGCGCAGGAGCCAAGAAAAGCCAAACATTGGCCTGCAGTACCTCATTTGGTATTGCATCCCATTGAAGTCAATGCGGAACAATATATTTTCGTTTCCATTGACTTTAATTTGGAAAACTCGATTTGATATGTGAGTACTTTGGCTTACGAGCATACTCCTGGAACGGATTATACTCGTAATCTGAGGTTCAACTGTATAGAGTATGGATTAAAATAGGTCCTAAAATCTGTATGAAAATGTTTTTTTTTTTACTCTCTTTAAATATTTTAAAACATCATGTTTTGCTCAGTAAAATATATTTTGTTCTTTGTGATAATGTGACCTTCTTAACCACGTAAGGACCCAATCATGTGGATTTTCATCGGCAGAATGGGATGGCTGGGCACAATCACGTACCTGTACGTGTCTCTTTAAGCCCAGCCGTGGGGTCGCCAGCATGCCGGCGCTTTTGCAACTCGGTCCAAAGCTCCGTGACCACGCCTGCGGGACCCGCGGACCCGATCGCCGCCGGTATCCCGCGATCGGTCACCGGAGCTGAAGAACAGGGAGAGGTGTGTGTAAACACACCTTCCTGTTCTTCATTGTGGTAGTGTCAGTGATCGTCTCTTCCCTGATATAGGGAAAGACGATCACTGACGTTATACGTCCAGCCCCGCCCCCTACAGTTAGAAACACATATGAGGTCACACTTAACCCGTAAAGTGCCCCCTAATGGTTAACTCCTAAACTGCAATTGTCATTTTCACAGTACATTTTTTTGCTGTGAAAATGACAATGGTCCAAAAAATGATTCAAATGTGTCCCCATAATGTCGCAGTCACGAAAAAAATTGCTGATCAGTAGTAAAAAAAATATTAATAAAAATGCAATAAAACTATCCCCTATTTTGTAAACGCTATAAACCAATCGATAAACTACAGACTGGATGGTACTGTACACTTCTCACCACAGCATCAAACTAATTGCTACAATTATAGGTTTAGATTTGGCTCACTTTAGAAAATTATAGTCCAGTTTTCCACCTTTCCTGTCAAAATGACTTTCCTTTATCTTATGCAAGCTCACTGTTTCCTGGGAGAAGAGAGTTATGAAAGTGCAACCCATTACATTCCTGTTCTACAGTTGACACTCCATGTTGTTTTGATAGGAATGTATAATGAACAGTGAGCAATGGGTGATGACTCTGGGAGGGAATTCCTTTTTTTGCAAGTTTTCTGCCATAATTATGATCATATCACAGAGAAGGCTGTGATATGCAATGACAAGGAAGCTACAATGAATGATTATCACAGTTGTGGGGATCATTCAAGCTGGAGGCACTCCATGACTGACTGCAACTTTGGCTGTAAAGTTTACATCGGAGGGTTGATTGTTCACTTTGCAAAGAGAGGTGCACTTTAATTCTTCCCAGAGCTTAGTGAATGAGGTAAAGCTCTGCTGAAAAATGTTTTTATTGTTTAATTTCCTTGCACGTAATTTATTTATTTAAAGTCAACGTTTTTTTGTTTTTCTCTTTTCTTAACCCCCTTAGCGGTAAACCTGAGCGTGACTCGGGGTGGATTTTCAATGCAAAAATCGGTAACCCCGAGTCACGCTCGGGGTGGACGTGCAGAGTTTGCAGCACGTGCTGGCTTACCTTTTTCCAGGCAGGGTACTGTACTCACCTTGTCCCTGGATCCAGAGATGCATCCGCGCTGTGTGAGCGAGTGGCGTCCTCCATTCGATTCACACAGTCCCTGCGTGCCGCCGATCTACATTACGATGCACAGGGGCGGAGACCGGCGGCAAATTCAAAAATGTAAACAAACACAATACATACAGTATATTGTAATCTTATAGATTACAGCACTGTATGTAAAAAATACACACCCCTTGTCCCTAGTGGTCTGCCCAGTGCCCTTCATGTACTTTTATATAATAAAAACTTTTTTTTGTGCCTGCAAACTGTAGATTGTCCATAGCAACCAAAAGTGTCCCTTTATGTCAAAAGTGATTTTAGAGCAGCTAGAAAACAGCGATAATAAATTATAATCACTTGCAGAATTGAGCGATAGCGATTTGTGGGGAAATCCGTCATAAAAAAATAAAAGTAATGACAGCGAAAGTTCTGCAACTGAGCAAATTTCAGTGATTTTGATTTGATTACATTATTGAATAATGTTTATTATAATTACATTATCATTTGTTATAATTATTTATAGTTATTTATTATATTATAATTTTATAATTTTGTGTTTCAAACTTTATCATACCCAGGATGTCTACTAGACTCTGGTTTGGACAGATTTAAGTGAGTTATTCCTAAAAACTGCAGGCCTACAGTATAAAATGCCAAATTGTCATGAAAAATAATTGTACCACTTTTGGTACGTAATTCCAGACAGAATCATACCGCCAGGGAGGTTAAAGAATTTTAAAGTTCATTTGTAGCTTATTTAACAGTTAAAATTGTTAATATTTAGAATATTTCAAAATTGTATGATAAACCCGACTATAATTTATTACTGCTGTGTACATTCTGTTTTAGGAATCTGATCAGTGGTGTAAAAAATGAAATTGACAGGCATAGAACTGTTCTAAAAAAAAGTATAATTTTTTTAATCATTATTGTTTTTAAATGCTGAATGCTTCAGATCACGTAGGTTTGAGTGGATATTGAGGCATTTCACCCTTAAGATAAAATAGCAGATCCTTATCCTATCTGTTTTATGTTCCTTTATAAACATTATCTCTAGATTTGCTTTAAAGATGGTACATATTATGAAATCTTTAATGAGGTTCTTAGCACAAGGGATAGACTTATTAGAAATAGACAAATATCTGCTGCAAAGGCTTAGGCCTTGTACACACGAGCAAATAGATTTGCTCAAATCAGTCGGACAGACCGATTTGAACAAATCTGTCTGCTGGGATGTATTGGTTTGATTGTGTACATACGATCAAACCAAAATCCCCTCCGGCAGACAGCGCGCTGACGTGTCGGTGACGCCGCCACGTCACCGCACCAGGAAGTTAAACACTTCCGCGCATGCGTCGAAACCATTTGACGCGTGTGCGAGCAGATATGTCTGCTGGTTATCATACTAACCAGCAGACATGTCGGGCGGGCGGGTTCCCAGCCGACAGATTTGAAAGCATGCTTTCAAATCTGTCGGGTGGCCAAATCCGTCTGTTTGCCCGTACACACAATCGAATCTGTCTGCTGAAACGGTCTGGCAGACCGTTTCCAGCAGACAGATTTGATCGTTTGTACGCGGCCTCACAGTTTTTAGCTCTTTTTATGAAAAGTGAAGTCATTAATCTGCATAGATAGTGTTTTGAAAGACAGGTATTGAAATTCTTAGATGCAAATTTACCAACAACAGTAAGAAAAGCAGTTGTGATGGGTTCTATTAGGGGTTAAATTTGTCACTGATTTGCATTTGTTCATTTTTAATCTAGCTGTAATCATATAAATATATTTCTTAGCAACTCTGCGTTTCAACAAGGTAGATGTTAAAATTGGCTAAGCCAAAGTTCATAAAGTAAAGTATATAAAGCCATTATTTCTTAGAAAAAAATATATTGGGTACCTGTTGAGACTAGGGCTGAGTGCTTTAACCTGTTGAGAACACTATGTTACATATGCGCAAAAAAAGCCATCAACGTATATAGGACATGTGTGGCATGTCCAGTCATTATGCTCCTTTGCCATGCCCCTGTGATTACTTACAGCAGCTCCACCAGCCGCTGCTGTAAAAAAACAAAACAAAGAACCATGTGACTCATTGTTTCTCAACACTGTTCAGATGAAAAACAGAGAGATTAAAATGTAATTGATTAAATAGGTCAGGGTTATAGGATTGGGCTATAAACATGAGTGGGTGGCTTAGGAAGGCTTGCAGAGTATAATGATTTTTTAATATAAGTGGGGATAAGCTAAAAGAGGCAAATAATTGCATAACAAGCCAAATTAAAAACTCAACCAGAACATTAATGTTGGCCAATCAGAAAAGCTGTGATTTTTTTGACATTTTTATTCTCAACACACTTGCAGTCCCTGTGAGCTTATGTAGGAAAAACTGTAGGCAACAGCCACCTTCACAAAAGGTCTGTTGGCATGAACAGTAGAGTCTATGCACAAAAAAAAACCCACAAAAAAGTTCCAAAACACATGTACATTACCTGAGTAAAAGAACAACAAAAAGAACAAGAAAAATAAAAAATCACTGCTGGCAAACAGCGTAAAAATAATATGAAAAGGTTCATATAGGCAGACATGTCAATACTTACTGGACTTAAGTCCAAGACAACATGGAACAAAGATCAGAAAGGTTTAGAGTAGCTGCCATTCTGGGTTGATTTGGAGTGTCTTTCCTGGGGCTGTGTTGTTCCATTGGACAAAGTGAGCCTGGGTCGTAGGGTTTCCATAGGAATAATTATTGAGTGAACATAGAAAGGCCTCTATCTTAGACAGAGACTTGAAAGTAAGTCGTTCCCTATTAGGCAAACAGAGAAGCTACACAGTCGGATAGGCTAAGATGAACTGGTATACTTTTGGAACAGCATGGATCGGATTTGCTGAAAGGCTTTGCATCTAAGTAAAACATCCAGAGAGTAATCTGTGAAAAATACGATTTTTTGACCATCGATAATTAGTGAGATTATATTTTAATAGCATTGTAGGATGGCTAGCTTACCTGCATTGCCCTTTCATCCGAAGGCGTGCCCAAACAATGGACCAGTTCTGTAATGCAGGGAGAGCTAAGCCCTAGAGCTTATGTGTGAAAAATTTCAATGAGGAAGCTCACCTTATAATATTTAATAAAGACCGACTACCCTCAAGTTACTGTGCCTTGAGCAGTTCTCCAAGTCCTCCCCTTTCTCCATGAAAGTTTGCTGGGTCTTAAAATATTGCTGGATAGTGATATTAACTTTCTGGAGATGTTTTAATTATGCGACCCAGTGCTCTGCCTCAGAGGTCCACTGTGAGTGCTTCCTTAATTCCTACTAAAGCTGGTCAATACCTGCAAGTACATGCTTTTCCATGGCAGCAGTGATGATAAGAGACAGAGAGAAACCACTGTCTGGGCTATTTTTAAATGAGGGAAATTGTCTGCTGAGCTCTATGGTAGGCTGAGGGCTGTTACTGCTCAGTTCCATTTCTGCAGATTCCATTATGATGGACCCGGAGCTGCTTCTGTGAGACTGGGCTGGTGGGGTATCGGCTGCAAGCTTGTCCCACTCTTGTCTAGGAAATGTTCCATATGATGCTGCCCATGTAGAGCGGAAAGGCATCAAGTGGTAGAGGGATGCTGTTGAGTTGTATATGAATGATTGGTCAAAGCTCAGCTGGAGCTGCTGGGGATCGTGGCCACTACATGTGGTGCTGGAACCAGAAGACCTTGGTGTCATTTTTACCAGGACTAATTATAGTTTTAAATGTATACTTTTATTCAACTGTAGCACTTTTTTTTATTAACACTGGTCAAAAAAGAAAAAAGTGCTTTTTAGTTTTGTTACTTTTTTTTGTCTAAAGATTGAATAATAAAAAAATGAAAAAAAAGTAATATTACAAAAAGAAGCTTTGTTTTTCTTTACAAAAACAATGTATGAATTACTTTATTTTCTTAAGTAATGACTAAGTTATTTCTATAGTAGAAATGTAAATACTGCTCTGGTCCATAGAGGGTGTACAAGTCTGAGAGGGGAAGTGGTGGTTAAATATTTCTCCCCCGGTCCTTAAGAGGGCAATTAAGCTTTTGTCTAGGTAACGGATCTTCTGTATGAATACTTGAAAAATGTTTATTGCACATCATGTTTATTTTTTAAAAAAAATAAAATTTTGGGGGGGGGGGGGGTTTGCATAGAGAGGTGCAGTGGGATGAACATTCATCTGATATTTCCCAAGTTAAGAATATGGTTTCACTAATAGTATACATGATTCCTTCTATATATTTATTTTTACTTTTAAAATTACGGATTTCAGGGTGAGAGCGGCAGACCTCTGAGAGACCAATAAGAGAGTACAGAGGAGCAGAGGATGTCAGGAGAGAAACCCAAGGATACAGAAGAGAAAATAGACTGAGAAACTGTGAAAGGTTAAGGGTAGCTACTAAGAAAAAGCAGAACTGGGAAAGGAAATAATTGTTACTGAGAAGATATGGAAAATACTGACTAAGAAAATAGAACTAAAAACAGAAAATGGTAAAAAAGTAAAAAACATGGCTGTCAATTTATATGATGGAAAGCAGCACACAGCAAACCAGAAGTGAGGTGGTTGGAGAAAATCTGGCAAGAAGATAAAAATGGTCAAGTAGCAATAAAAAAAGCAGCCACAATTGCAGAGTATAGAGACAATACTTGGCAAAAAAAGCTTTAACAAAATACTGTGCAGTTGTCTTCCCACATAAAGAAATCTCCACTCAGCATAGTACAATATTACTGTTGTATTTTTAAGACAATGCACATTTCTTTTCAAATGTTTTACTGTTACCTTCTACCAATAAAAAACAGTTTAGTGACTACAAGGTACTCCATAATTGTAGGAAATAAGGGATTTGCAGAAGACTATAAGTGCATTAGTCTTATTTACTCCGAAGCCACAGTATAAAAGAAAGAGAAAAAAAGTTAAAGAGAAAGACTCTCATAAAATAATAGCATAAAAGAAAGTGGCCTGAATGCTATTCAGTTCTTTTCAGACCTATAGAATTCATATAAAAGATTGTTCTGGAAGTGGTGGCAAGCACTATAAAAAGCTTCAACAATACAAAGAAACACGAAAAAAGTAATATAAGGAATCTCGGCACTATTGAGAAATTGCCCCAACAAAGTATTATACTGGGACCATTTAATAACTTTACAAGCCTGCAGGAATAAATCCCTGACATGCCACAATACACAGCAATGATTTATATATTTTTTAAATGTTCTCAGTCATCTGCAGAGAAGAAGACGCTCTGCTTCTCCTTCCCCAGCGATCAGACTGCAATGTTAAATATTTGCTGCAAGACAGGGGTGTTAAAGGCTGCAGAAGGGGCTGCTCTGTGTCAGATATTTGTAAACACAGCGAAGAACTGAACAGGCACCATCATTTACATGGCTGTGTGATCTCTGAGATAATTCAATTTATTTACTAAAGGCAAATAGGATGTTCACTTTGCTCGAGTTGTGCACAGTATATGCATATCTATCAATCTGTACTTTGCAAATGCATTTTCCCTAGAGCTTAATGTATGTGGTGATAGTTTAATTTGAAAAAAATTACCCAATCATGTGAAAGGAAGAGAAAAACTAAATTTTTACTTGGATGATGGAAGTCAGCAGAGCTCCACCTCATTTACAAAGCTGTGGGGAAACTTCCATTGCAAAATAAACAGCCTTATTTCCCTTAGTAAATGAGCTTCATTATTCTATTACAGGAAGCAGATGATGACTCTGGATGATGACTGAGCATGTATGAGGACATTCTCTCGAAGATAAAGTCATAAGAAGGAAGTTTCAGGAAGAGTGAAAACTGGAGACAGAGTGTTAATTTGGATGGGGAGCTTCTATTGGTGTGTGAAATTATAAGCTAATTCATCTCAATTATTCTCAAAGTCAAAATCCTGAGAAATTTGTAAATACTCCCTTGCATTGGGGCTGTGCCCACACTGCAAGGGTTAACTGCTTGTTTAGTCTAGGTTACAAGAGAAGCACTTTCACTTACCTGAACCTCTACTCCCCTGGCAGATGGCGCTACCCCATGCTTCAGCAGTTGGCTGTCCCTCAAAGTTATCAAGTCCAATGCAGGTCTATGATGACTAGTCTTGGCGACATCAGGACCTTAGACTATAGGTGCATAAAGAAAACCCTACAGGGACTGGTCTAGTAGCATGGAGGAGTGGAGGAATGGGTAAATAGATCCTATTTTCTATGTCACCTAGACCTAAATGAGCAAATTACCCTTGTGGTGTGGGTACAGCTTCACTGCAAGGGATCAGTTCAGAAAAGTTTAGCTGCCACAAAGAACGAGTGACCAATAGGCATATGATATAATCTAAATCTGGTTTTCTGAATTTTTATAATAGTCTAGTCTAACTTCTTAGGCCGCGTACACACACGATCAAATCTGTCTGCTGGAAACGGTCTGCTAGACCGTCCCAGCAGACAGATTTGATCGTGTGTACGGGCGAGCCGACGGATTTGGCCACCCGACAGATTTCAAAGCATGCTTTGAAATCTATCGGGTGGGAACCCGTCCGCCCGACATGTCTGCTGGTTAGTACACTTACCAGCAGACATGTCGTCTCGCACCGGCGCCGAATGGATTCGGCGCATGTGCGGAAGTGTTTTACTTCCTGGTGCGGTGACATGGCGGCGTCAACGTCACCGCCACGTCACCGACGCGCCAGCACGCCGTCTGCTGGCGGGGATTTTGGTTTGCTCGTGTGTACACGCGAGCAAACCAAAATCCAAAGAGACAGATTTGTTCAAATCGGTCGGTCCGACCGATTTGAACAAATGAATTGCCTCGTGTGTACGAGGCCTAAGATATTGCTTGATTTTTTACTATTTGCGTGTATTCTAGTGATAACAAAGCAGGAGTTCCCCGCCTAAGCTTTGTACTGAGTAAAAACACCCAAAAAACTGTTATAAAACAAAAGCGCTGTCAAGATTAGATAAAAAAAGCTAAAAGCTTTGTTAATTGTCAGGTTTACCCTTCTAGACAGAGTGCAATTATCAGCCCTAAGCTTAGGCAGGAGAAAGGTCATACTGCACAGGGGCTTTACATCCAGAGTTGGCATTTCTGCTCTGACAAGAAGAAAAGTGAATAACAACATATATACCTATTCCTGAGAGACAAGGCTGCTCTATTATATTAACCTAAATGTGGAGTTTCGAGTATTTAATTTATTGTCATATTTGACAAAAAGTGGTTACTAATATCATAAATCTGAGTCCAAATCTCTGTGGCGCTAAACATACACAGAATTGAAAACAAAAACTTTTTATCCTGATGGACCTTATGTTTCTGCTGGGAGAGGGTCATTAAAGTGGAAAGGTTTGCTCTCTTTTTTCCAATAAGATCAGACAAGTGAAAATTCCTTCTTGTAATTTATCCTGTTGCTCACATTACTATTTCTCCATAAACTAAGGTTTCCCCGTCATCAATAAATATACCCCATCCCCTAGGGATGTTCAGGGGACATTGATGATGTATGCTGAGGAGAATAACAGTTTAAAAATTTAACAAACTATAAGTAATAAAAAATGTAATGTTAGTTTACAGTAACGTCCTAAAAGAGGAGCTCCAGTCTGGAAAAATAAATTAAAGTCAGCAACTAAAAATTCTGTAGCTGTTGATTTTTAATATAATGACACTTAACTGTCCAGGGATCCTGCGATTTTGGCACCCCACGTTGATTCATCCATCGGCTTTGGGTACAGACGCCGGCATTGTGGGTAAGGAAAAACTGTGAGTGAAGCCTTCAGGCTTTCTGAATGGTCCTGCCATGTTCTGGGACCTGTGTGTGTGTCCCAGAAGGCAGTGGGGGAAGGAGGAGGCGCCATAAATGCTTGTAGATTGCCATGGCGATCTAACCTGGAAGTGGGCGTGGGTACCTCTCAAGACCAGGTACCTACTCCCCATCAAAAAGTGCCAAATTTAGCAGTGGAGGACAGTGCAAACAAGCAGAGCTTCACCTTTTGGGTTGAGTTCCACTTTAAACACCAATTGTAGATTGTATTTCTTACAGCTGTTGTCAACCTAGCCCTAGCCTCACTCTGAGGCCGCGTACACAAGATCGAATCTATCTGCTGGAAACGGTCTGACAGACCGTTTTAGCAGACAAATTCGATCGTGTGTACGGGCGGACAGACAGATCTTTCCAGCAGACAGATTTTAAAGCATGCTTTAAAATCTGTCAGCTGAGAAGCCGTCCATCCGATATGTCTGCTGGTTAGTACGCTAACCAGCAGACATATCTGCCCGCACATGCGTCGAATGGATTCGACGCATGCGCGGAAGTGTTTTACTTCCAGGTGCGGTGACGTGGCGGCGTCAACGTCATCGCCATGTCTGCCGGCGGGGATTTTGGTTTGATCGTGTGTACAGCGATGCACAAAACACAGATGAATGAATTGGCAGAGGGGCATACCACTCTACACATCTCGCATGGCCCTGGTTGAAGTTTCAGTTATACAGACACAGTAAGGCAGCGTACACACGATCAGTCCAAACCGATGAAAATGGACTGAAGTCCAGTTTCATCGGTCCAAACCGACCGTGTGTATGGCCCATCGGTCCGTCGTCCTTCAGACCAAAGTTTTAAAGCTTGCTTTAAAAATCGGACTGATGGACGCCTGACCATCAGTCCAAACCGATCGTTAATACGCAAAAATATTGGTTCAAAAACCCGCACATTCTCAGATTCAAGTCGTCACATGCTTGGAAGCATTGAACTTTGTTTTTTCATCACGTCGTTGTGTTTTACGTCACCGCGTTCTGACGCGATCGGTTTTTGAACTGATGGTGTGTACGCACATCAGACCATCAGGCCACTTCAGCGGTGACCCGATGAAAATGGTCCGTCGGACCATTCTCATCGGGTTGGACCGATCGTGTGTATGCGGCCTAGGTGTCTTGGTAGGTTTGCAGTTGTGCCATACTCTTTCCATTTTCGGATGATGGATTGACCAGTGCTCCGTGAGTTGTTCAAAACTTGGGTTATTTTTTTTATAACCTAATCCTCTTTTAAACTTCTCCACAACGTTTTCACTGACTTGTCTGGTGTGTTCCTTGGCCTTCATGATGCTGTTTGTTCGCTAAGGTTCTCTAACAAACCTCTGAGGGGTTCACAGAACAGCTGCATTTATACTGAGAATAAATTACACACAGGTGTTTACTAATTAGGTGACTTCTGAAGGCAATTGATTCCACTAGATTTTAGTTAGGGGTATCAAGGGGGCTGAATACAAATGCATGCCACACTTTTCATATATTTATTTGTAAAACATGTTGAAAATGATTTACAATTTTACTTCCACTTCGCAAATGTGTCACTTTGTGTTGGTCTATCGCGTAAAATCCCAATAAAATATATTTAAGTTTTTGGTTGTAACATACAAAATGTAGAAAATGTCAAGGGGTAGGAATACGTTTTCAAGGCACTGTAGATTTGTTTTACCCTTAGGCATGAAGGGGTGAATAAATAAGGCAGATGAACACTATAACAAACCATAAACAAGCAATTCATATTTGTTGATTTTTCCCACCCACATATACTTAGTAGACCACAGGTTTAATTGCCCATGCCTGGAGGGCTGAGGCCGTTTTGTAATAGAATTAGACTCTTTGCAAGTACATGGCTGCTGTCATAAGGGATAGGTGTCAGTAATGCAAGTGGTATTAAGTAGTGTATAACTGGATGAGGGAGAACATTTAAAATCAACTGTGAATTACTGTGGTTAAATTAGAGTAGATGACATTCCAGAAACACTTAAAGCTACAATAAGCAAGACCAGACTAGGGGGAATGTGTTTTATTCTAAATCCAATTATGTTAAATATAAGATTTTATAGTCTGCAGACCTTTCCGTCTGTGTCTTGTTAGAACACATACACTATGCAATTATGGCAAATACATTTAATGCAAATCATTTCAGTATTTGGAAACTAAGCCATTTGTCTATGACAAGATGCTGGGCACATAGGTAATATATTGGATGGAGCTTTCTCAACAAATTTCTAACCCAAGCACGTTTTTTGCATTTTATTGTGTGCATTTTTATGCTTTTACTAGATACAAGGCATCTCATTAACAATGACGAAAGTTTTATAGGTGAATGAAATATGAGAAAAGGAGAACATTTTATTGCAGTTTTTGTGTAGTAACATGTGATCCCTCCATCTTAGCATGCTCATGAAATCATGATACACAGTTTATGTGCACCTGTTCCACCTGTGGCCTAACATGCCAAGGTAAAGGCTTTTGTAAAGGAATAATTAAAGCTGAAATTAAGGCAAAAAAATTTAAGCTACAGATGATTTCGAGGTAAGTGGAAGGGGTGGCACGCATTTCTGGTTGATCACCCACTCCCAGTCTTAGCTCTTCTACACCATGATTATATATTTTTAATACTTATATATTTTAGTCCCATTTATATTATTTTTGGGCTAGCTATTTAAGGTTGATCAACAGCCTTAGATTCAAAAATGCGGCTTTTATATTATATGATGAATGGCAATGCAAGGTTTGCGCTTTCTCACTAGCATTTGCCTAAGTCAGTCCTGGAAAATACAATACAGACATTTTCGTTTCCCTGATCCAAAATGGCCATTTCGATACTTCCGGTTCGACGGCAGATTGAAAGCGGCCGCCATTCTATGTTTTACACACGATTTGCAATATATAATGCGATCTTTTTGTTATCATTGTTGTTGGCTGTTGGTATGAGGCTTTCTCATGCTAACATGATCATCTCCATTGACTTTAGCGGCACTTCCGTTTTTCGACGGAAGATCGAAAATGACCGTCATATCCGGTTTTCGACGGAAGATCGAAAATGGCCGCAAGTCTATTTCCGCTTTATACACATAAAAGCAAGTATCCGATAGGCCCTTGGTAACCTCTGATGAAGTCACGTGACGCAACGCGTAAGGTCAACCGGAAGTGATGTGACACCCTGACCGTCCGACCGGAAGTGCCGTTGTTGGTGTTTTTACCCGTTTTTTGTTTGTAAGTGAATTTACCCATTGAACTGTTTTCAGTTTTTACATAATTCACGATGAGAGCTTAATTTTTTCCATTCTATGCATATGCCTAACCCACGGTGAGCGGACCCTGATTACGCCTGGATGCGGACAGCATTATCTATCCAAGACGGAATCCAACAACAATATCTAGGATTGAGTTGAGGCCCTTTTCTCTCTGCTGGGAGGTAAGCGCTCTGTGAGCACAGATATCTTGGAAGACGTCTCTGGATTTTCCGATTGCTTAAAGTGATAGAAGTTATTGAATTGTTTGACACGATTATTGTCATTTTTCACCTTTGGACTGGTTTCTGCGTCCATCTTATTCAGTTGTGATTTATCACTACCACCAGACTTTTGTTTATTTATTATTCATTGTTTACGTTTTGTGGTTGTAATGTGCACTATTTACACTTTTTGCCTTTAGGGGCGCTATTTGCGCCTTTTAGTTTAGTTTAGGATTTGCGCTAATCACCTTCCTTTTACAGATGAAATACATATAAGGATGCTCTTTTCCTGCCAAAGGATTTGTATATCAGTCCATTCAGGAGGAAGTAAACCCTGATGGGTTTTACTTCCTCTTTATTTCCCTGCAAAGGTAAAGCATAATGGGCTACTATGCATCGCATAGTAGCCCCATTATGTGTCACTTACCTGAAACCAAAGCCTGCAATGTCATCACTGTCCCCGGTTGCAGGAAGCGACCGCTCTGCATCCCTTTTCCTTCCGGGGGGCACAAACTCTGGCCCTGTGACTGACCGGAGTCGCGTGACGTCACTCCCGAGCATGGGCACGGGAGCCGACAGTCACAGCATGCCCTTCCTTTAGAAACAGCATGATCGCCGTTTCTAAATTGTGCCTGCACCATTGTCTATGGCACATTCGCCAGAGACATTGGCGCTTGACTCAATTGTAAATATCTCTTAAACCATGGAGGTTTAGGAGATACTTCCAGCACCTACAGGTAAGCCTTAATCTAGGCTTACCTGTAGGTAAAAATGGTTGTACAGGGTGCACAACCACTTTCAGTCCTAATCCTTTTTGTGAACTGGTGTCCAAAACTGAACTGCATATTCAAGATGAGTTCTTTTTAATGATTTGTACAGGGGCAAAATTATATCTCTCTCTCTGGAGTCCAGTGGCAGCTGCTGTCCTACAGCCACCTCCCCCTCCATGGTTTGGTTGGGTCAATCGCACCCCCCATGGGTCGGTCGGCCCCACACTTACCCCATCAAATTGGCAGCGCTTCCATCTGGGCAGGAGGTGGGGGCTTCTCATGCGTGTCTCTTTACAGTGGCCATGCATCTCCTCCCTCCCCACTCTCCTCCACAAGTGGCCAATAGGATCACCTGTCCTTTCAGCCAATCCTGGAGAGAATGGCCAGCAGGAGAATCAATGTGACAAAAGCAAATACTCATTCGCTATTGTCACACAACTGTGTGGGCTCAGGGAGCAGTGCTCTGCGTCCCAAGCCCACCCTTTTTTGAAGCCTTTTAGATCCTCTGGCTCTAATCACATGCTTAAAAAACATCCCATTGTATGTAATGTAGCATGTAAATTAGGGTACCAGACGCATGGCTAGGGGGGCAAGTTTTCCTGTGACCCTAATGAACGGGCCCCCAGAGTCCATAGCTCTCGTAATACAAGAAAGGATTTTGCTTGCTTTGGAAACGGCAACTTGGCATTGCATGCAATTATTAAACATATGATCTACCAAAACACCCAGATCCTTATCCACCATTAATTCCCTCAGTAGTACTCCTCCTAGTATGTAAGATCCATGCATATTCTTAGCCATTAAAACATAATAAAACAACAGGCTGAAATTGTCAGCACATCAAAAATGAAGTTAACCCCATTAGCCCAAAATCACACATGGCTAGATCATCAACGTGTTCAGTATTATTGTAACAATGTGTTTGGGAATTGCCAACATGTTTCAAACTCTTCCTCAGGGGAAGGAGCACATTCTTATCTATTAGAGACAAGTAATAAAATAGTTAAATCCTCATACACCAAGTATTGAAATTGTTACTCATGGTACCACTTACAGATATGTGGAAAAAGTATCATCAAGGACGGACAGAGTGGCTCACAAGGACCGAGGGGCTTTATATAAAATAATGAGCCAAAACAAGTGCAAGTTATCCCAAAAATTAAAAACGCCATGGTAAATATAGCTAGAATATAAAGATAGGCTCATGTATTTACTCATTTTATTGTATGATGCTCCTAAGTCCTCATGGCTGTCCTTCCTTGTGCTGAGTGTGGCTTTCCTGGGTTTTAGGATGATAATTATTTTATTGTCTGACAAATTGTACTGTCTCCACCTATCTGTGATTCCACATTGACATGAGTAACAATGTTGATAATTGGTGTATGAGGATTTAACTATTTTTGCGACTTATAGGTAAGAATGTGCTCCTTACCCTGAGGAACAGTTCGAAACACATTATAAACTGCTACACATGCTGTTACAATAATACTGATATAGTTGATAATCTTGCACTGTGTCATGTATGAGCTATGGGGGGTTAATTCCTTTGTGATGTGTTAAAAATGTCAGCCTGTTTTATTATGTTTTAATGATTTTGTACAGACAAAATATTTTTGATTTGATATATTTGTTAAACTACTGTAGTACCTAAAAAGGTCAATCTCTATTGTTATTAGAGGTACACAATTGATGGAATTGTGTTACCATTTGTAGTGATTGTAACATATGTGTGCCAGAAGTGTGTTCAGGCTCTAACGAATGGCATCGGGAAAACAACAAAACAAGCATGATTTGTTGCTGCCTGTTTCCACAACACACTGCAAATGATATGTGTGAATGCGCCCTAAATTTCCATCATCTGGCCAAACAAATATACAAAGAGGTGGATGGAGGGACCTGATTGCAAGGACTACAATGTGACTGTTTTCTTTAACTAGTTCTCTTACTGAATGTGTGATAATATCGATCACTGGCACCTTCAACATACTACTGATCTCTCTTGAGTCTATCTCACTCATTACAAATAGCCAGGTAGAAGTAGAGGTTAAGCCGAAGGTTAAACCCCCGCTCCAGTCAACAGATTCATTGTTTTAGGCATTTGGAGCAGCATACAAAACAAGTACGCCGTTTGGGTTTCTGTTGCAACACAAATTCAGAAATAGGTTCTGGAACATTCTGCACTTGTGTTTTATTTACAGTGATCAAGGAAATTTACATGATGAAAACACATTACTTAACATAAACGTGTCAAGTTATGAATTGAATTGTGGCAGGAGTATTCAGGAAGAAATTGTGCCAGCGATGACATGGAAGAATAGGCAGTGAAGCTGGCACAGGAGACATGAAATCCTGCCACATATCCAGATGATGTTTAGAGAATCAAGCAGTATATTCAAATTGCATACAAGAAAACAGTGTCAGTGACATCTATAATAAAACAGTATTGAAATATTACAATTCTTCTATTGAAGAAAAGATTGATTCATCAAAACACTACACAGAGCTTTCAAAATGCTCACAAGTCAATATTTTCTTTCAAAATAATGACTTGTCCTCTAAGTTTGCAGCGTGTGTAATTTTTTCATTAGGGCTTTGGAAAGTAATGACACTGATAGATGATGGTGCCGGCTAATGTTCGCTTGTGAGACAAGCATATGTTCCTTGAGATGAAAATAAAAGCTCTAAAGTAAATGATAATGATTTAATTTTTATGCAGAGGGAGTCTGTAAGCAGTTCTCTTATGAAAAGAAGAGACGCTAGTATGCAATGCTGCTTTCTAGCAGGAAAACGTATTACACTCCATGGTTTTATTTATTGTCCTCTTTGTGAAGTATCAAAGTGGTGGTGGTTCTTCGTGCTTTGTGAGAAGGCATAATAACGCTACTGACCTGCGATGTTAGCACTGTATAATTCGTTTTTTATTTAAAATTGTAAATAATATATATATAAAGTATATGTTATTAATATTAATGCCATATAGAATTATATAGCCCACTTAATGAAATAATTGTATATACCTTCAATATTCATTGCTTGAACATACTTACAGTATACAGTAGCTAGTCGGTAGCCCCACCAAAATGCTGACATTGATTTACCTACACTGGGTAATTCCTCCTGTTGTGCACCTACTGCCTGCTTCTAAATATATATATATATATATATATATATATATATATATATATATATATACACACACACATAGTATCTCACAAAAGTGAGTACACCCCTCACATTTGTGTTAATATTTTATTATATCTTTTCATGTGACAACACTGAAGAAAATACACTTTGCCACAATGTAAAGTAGTCAGTGCACAGCTTGTATAACAGAGTAAATTTGCTGTCCCCTTAAAATAACTCAACACACAGCCATTAATGTCTAAACCTCTGGCAACAAAAGTGATTACACCTCTAAGTGCAAATGTCCAAATTGGGCCAAATTAACCATTTTCCCAAGGTCTCTGGTGTTAATGGGGAGCTGGTGTGTTAAATTTGGTGTTATCGCTCTCACTCTCTCATACTGGTCACTGGAAGTTCAAAATTGCACCTCATGGCAAAGAACTCTCTGAGGATATTTTTTTTCTACATAAAGATGGCTGAGGCTATAAGAAGATTGCTAAGAACTTAATACTGAGCTGAAGCATGGTGGCCAAAACCATACAGGTTCAACTCAGAATAGGCCTTGCCATGGTCAACCAAAGAAGTTGTGTGCACATGCTCAGCATCCTATCCAGAGGTTGTTTTTGGGAAATAGATGTATGAGTGCTGCCAGCATTGCTGCAGAGGTTGAAGGGGTGGGGGGTCAGCCTGTCAGTGCTCAGACCATACGCCGCACAGTGCATCAAATTGGTCTGCATGGCTGTCATCCCAGAAGGAAGCCTCTTCTAAAGATGGTGCACAAATAAGCCCACAAACAGTTTGCTGAAGACAAGCAGACTAAGGACATGGATTACAGACATGTCCTGTGGTCTGATGAGACCAAGATAAACTTATTTGGTTCAGATGGTGTCAAGCATATGTGGCGGCAACCAGATGAGGAGTACAAAGACAAGTGTGTCTTGCCTACAGTCAAGCATGGTGGTGTGAATGTCATTGTCCGGGGCTACATGAGTGCTGCCGGACCTGGGGAGTTACAGTGCATTAAAATTCTAAAATTCCCTGCACTTTGGCCCCACCCCTTCTGACACTGACATCTTTCTTCTGTCAGGTCTGACAGAGCCCTGCGGCACATCTTTGTGTGAGCACTTCTACAGCAGTTCTACACAAAAACCATTGAAAGTAAAGAAGGATTTTTGTAGCAGGATAAGTCCCAGCATACAATATACAGGATTGCCCAGCTGGACAATAACAAAGAAACAGGGACAAACAGAGTGGCAGTATGCAGCAACAAGAACACACATACTCATAACCAGGAGCAACAGGACACGTATGGAATAACAGACAGGAGCAGAAGCCAACACCAATACAGACAGACAAGCAGCACCAGAAGCCAAAGCTTATACAAGTAAGCAATCAGGATCAGAAGATGAAACCAATACAGATGTAGCGACTAAATTCAGGTAAAAATATGTTTGTGTATCTGCAGAGGGCAGCCTAGGCTATATGTGCTGAGTCCCTGGGGAATGTGGCCTAATGAAAGGTACCAAGGAGGTATTAAATATTTGATCCTGTCCCTTTTAGAGGGTTAAATTCTGGTAAGTTTGCCCCAGAGGAACCTGGACTCCAGTATTCACTGTAGATTAAGAACATTTTTATTTTAACTTAAAGGGGAGTTCCAGCCAAATTTAGTGCTTATTAAAAGTCAGCATCTACAAAAAGTGTAGCTGCTGGCTTTTAATAAACACACACTCACCTGCTCCACGTTCCAGCAACGCGCCGGCCGGGGCTTCACTCCTCTCCCCCCCTCCCCGGCCGGCGTCTTCATCCTAAGTGTGGGCACCCGACCGTGACAGCCTTTGGCTTCACGGCCGGGCACCCACTGCGCATGCACGAGCGGCGCTGCGCTCTCCTATTGGACAGACGATCGCATGGGACCTGTCATGTGTCCATGCGATCGCCTACAGGGAGGGGCTGCTGTAGGCTATTAAGCTTAATCGCCTAACCAGCCCCTCGGCGGAAGGAGGAAGTGGGACAGGAATTCCCACTCCTCCTGAAGCCCCCACTCCCCCCCCCCAAAAAAAAATTACATGCCAAATGTGGCATGTAAGGGGGTGAGGAGTGGGATTTGCGGAAGTTCCAATTTTGGGTGGAACTCTGCTTTAATTTAATGAATTTAAGAGTGTCACTTATTAGTGTTATAATGTATGTCCATTTTTACACTAAGATTAATTCAATTTAATATTGACAGTAATTATTTTCAAACACTGCTGCAAAACCAGCTTGAAGCAGGTTCAATGTTGATCAGAAAATGGTCAATTGTAGACCAAATGCATCTATCAATGAACTCTGGATAGTCTCAGAAGCATCTGAAACTGATGTTAAATTGATGCAATACAGGTCCTTCTTTACCTAAATCTGTGGTAATATGACACTCTGGGTACAGTCTTTTATCTTCTTCACTGTAGATGGAAAGGGTTTATCTTCAGCTGTCCACATTGCTGCCTGGGTGACTTTCTATTGACTGCCCAGGAGGGAAGTTCACTCATGCTCCAGAAGACTTAACAGTAAATCAACTGATCAGCATGCTCACAAACTGCAGCACTGGGCCACTGGATGTCACTGCCATCAGTAGTGCCAGTGAGGACATGGACAGAGGATTTAGGGAAATAAAAAACAGGTTCAGAGGTTAGTTAGTGTTTTCAAACTGGTAAATGGGTAGGAGGGTGTAGAAGAGTTGTGATGGTAGGGGAAAAGCTCACCTTTACAGAAAACTCAGTAAGCTGAACTTACACAGGTCTCCCTCCTCGGCCCCCCCCCCAGTCCCACTGACCTGGACCGTGGTAATTTCCGATTCTAAGCCCTGGTAAATCCACGCTAGGTGTCCGGGGCCTAGAAACCCTCTCAGCTAAATGTATAAAATGTCCTTCATCAGGTTCTTGTTTTGAAGCATTTTAATTGGTCAGCACCTTCACATGGACGGTGCCAACCAATCAACAGCCGCATAGCCCATCCTGTCAGCTATGAAGATGCTGCGTGTAGGCAGAGAGGATTTCTAAGCACCGGGCTCCTGGCGCGGATATCCTGGGGTTAGGAACTGAAGATTGCGGTGGTCCAGGTCAGTGGGACGAGGAGAGGGGCCTGTGTCAGTTCACCTTACAGATTTTTCTGTAAAGGTAAACTTACACTTTAAAAGTTTTAGCAATAACTGAACCTGCAGTGAAGTTTACACTTATATTGAGGCTTCTCTTGCCCACAGGCCTCCTGACAGTCCTAAACTCACTCTCTCGAATCCAGTGAGATATTGTTATCGAGACTGCAGAGCTTATTGTCAAACTGTTGTCAAGGCCCACACATGCAACCTGCACTCTTTGTTCAATCCCCTATAAAGTTCATTCTCCACCAAACCACAGAATACAAAGTCTCCATAGGTATGTGAGTTAGAAGAGTTTGACAAGTAGGTCTGAAGCTTCATTGGTATTAATCTGCTGTATCAGAGACAGGAGAGTATAAGAATGGCAGGGGATCAGGGTCAGGCAGAGTTTCAAAATAAGTGTAACTGCACCAAAGTTACAGTCAAACTGTATAGTAAAGCAGGTCATTCTTTTTGCTATCCCATTTAAATACCTGATTAAATCGGCTGTTATAAACTCTTTCTTACTATCTCTTTCAGAAATCTCTGCCAGTCCCTGGCTATTAAACCTCAAACTCAAATTCAGACATTGGAAAGTAAAGTGGGAGTTTTTGCAGGCTTCCTACATAAAAATGCCACCATGCATCTTATACATATTGGTTGATACTATTTTGTTCAATTAACTATCATTGAAATCAATAATGAAAGGAGAAATTAAGTAAGGTGAAATTAGTCAAATGGATTTTTACACAGAGATTTCACAGCTGCTGTCTAGGATTGCTAGATAACTGTGTTATGATGGAGGGACCAATAAAGAGCCTTTATGCACTCACACTGTTTGATGGGATAGAAAGAGGAGTGGCTTTCTTTAATTGGATTTAAAATTACACATTTTTAAAACACTATAACAAAATAATATCAATACTAATCTTTGGTAATATTAGTAATAGTAGAACAAATGATTATAATTTAGCACTTCTCAAGCCTAAAATGGATCTTCTGTCTGCTCCTGTGTCCAAATGGACATAGCATATTTTTAAAATCTATAATCTATAACTTGTCTAATGGAATACTGCCTGGAAGCAAATTCTTCAGATACACGTCATCTTGTTCCCAATGCATCATAAGAAATGCTTTTCAAATACTCTTTTACCTGGACTATTTGAAAAGCTCAGATCAAAAACAACCCATTACATTTAATGGAGAAATGTTACCTTTGAAGTTAATGGGTAAAGAGGTGTAGTTGAAGTCAATGTAGCAGTGTTCTTTCCATAAAGTAAAAGGAAAATGCTTTACCCAATGATTTCATGTTAATGGTTTTTGCCTATTAGGGAAGTAACAAACAAAAGTACAAACACAGGCATATGGGAGAAATGTTATTATTTTAAGTACTTCAAATGTTAATAATTTCACCACTTACAAAATCAAAAGTGCAATATTTTATAAGTGGTACAGTGAGTGGATCAGAAACAGTTTTCACTCTTCTTGCTCTTGTTCCTTTGGAGAATCAGTAAAGTGTCTTAATGTGTTCTCAAGCAGTTATAAGGAAGTAGAAGAGAAACCCAGAGCATATATGAAACACAGATGGGTATATTTAGTGAGGTTGTACAAGCAGCAATATTGATGTACAAAGTGCAATAATCTTCAGCAACTAATTATATGTTTTTTTTTTCCCATTAATTTAGTGAAAGAAAACAATGAAATGTGATTGCTGCCTATGCAGACCCAATGCGTGGTGTTATTTCACAGTGAAAAGTTATGTTTTAAGCAAAATGTATTAAAGAATGCAAAGTTAGGGTGAACCAAGAAAAAGCAAAAACAAAAAACATGGCACACGTTCAAAACAGGAATAGACCATGATACTAAGATGAGCTAACAGGCCAGTGTCTTAATTTTGAAGAAGGATTATTATTATACATGATTTATATAGTGCCAATAATTTATGCAGCGCTTTACAATATAAAAGGGAGACAATACAGTTATAATAAAAGAGGATTAAGTGGGCCCTGCTCAGAAGAGATTAAAATCTAATAGGGTGGGGCAGGTGGTAAAAAAGGTTGTAACTGTGGGGAATGAGTCGATGGAAGTTGTAATAAAATTGTTGGAGATGTGATAGGCTTCCCTGAAGAGATGAGTTTTCAGGGATTGCCTGAAGGTAGCAAGAGTAGGGTATAGCCAGAGGATGGGAGAGGCTCTGGAGAAATCATGGAGATGAGCAAAAAGATGAAAGAGATTAAGAGTAGGAGGTCTTGAGAAGAGCGGAGAGGATGATTTGAGTGATATTTGGAGACAAGATTGGTGATGTAGCTCGGGGAAAGAGTTGTGAATGGCTTTGAATGTTGTGGTTAGTTTTTTTAATTTAATTTGCTGGGTGATTGGGAGCCAGTGTAGGGATTTGAGTAGAGGGTTGGCAGACACTGAGCAGTTGGTAAGGTGGGTAAGTCTGGCAGCAGCATTCATAGACTGAAGAGGGGATAGCCTATGGAGAGGCAGGCCTAAAAGAAGGGAATTGCAATATTCAAGGCGAGAGATAACAAGGGAGTGAATGAGGAGCTTGGCGGTTCCATTTGCTAAAAAGTGGCGAATAGGATAGGAAAAAGAGGACAAAGTCTAGTTTGGGTTAATTCTATGGGATTTCCGCTTGCGCATTATTGGATGCAAATGCACTTGAAAAGTGACTAGTTCATTTGCCTTTAGTAAATCAAACTATTTAATTCCTGGCAAACACTCCAACATAACAGGAAAGAGAGTTTCCATTCTGATATATGTACCTATTTTATACAAAATACTGGGTACTGAGCATGTTTTTGGTCATACAAAAGGCACCAATAATGTGCCAAATAATTGAACTTTAGACAGACATGGGACATTTGATTAAATTCAATTTATTGTTAGTGAAAATAATATTTGATTGAAAGAAACCAGCAGGATAACTTCTCCCCGTCCACATGTATTGTAGAGAGAAGTAAGGGGAAATATACTGTATATTTCTTTATTTCCTACCTACCACCTCCATTGCAGGAGTGTTTAAATATTAAAGTAGGACAGACATTTTTCAAACTTTAACAGTAGCAAAGGGTATCAATCAGGTTTCATCTTTCAATTTCTGATCTTCAGTAGAACTTGTCTGCCTGCTCTGGTCATTACCTTTCTTAGCAACATTTCAGAATTGAGCCCAATATATTATAGGAAAAACTCTAGTATAGTACCACTTTGTAAAACATAAAACCATTCAGCCTTGTTCTACATTGACTGTAATAGCTAATAAAAAAAATTGTCTTATCAAGTGAATTAAGTATATCATTTGGGGAAAATCCATAAAGAATGTCTTACCATTTTTTAGAATTCCCTAGCACTTGCTCATCAAACTTGTTGGTATTTGTGACAGATTTATATACCTGTCAGGAATAGGTACTTGAATCTGTCTTAAGAAGTGATAACACTGAGGCTGGAGTGTCTGTACTATAAACCCTGCCCTCAAGACAGCTCAGTATTAATGAGCTCCCTCCATGGCAACTCATCATACATCATACAGACAGGAGCATGGTCAAGGTATTTTTGTACTGGGTGCTAAAGCCTGATAGGAAACTGAGACTAACTCCCCAACAGGAGCCTAAGTTAAGGTGGAGCCTGATGGGGAACTCTTAGGCCGCGTACACACGATCAAATGTGTCTGCTGGGAACGGTCTGCCAGACCGTTTCAGCAGACAGATTCGATCGTGTGTACGGGCGGACAGACAGATTTGGCCAGCCGACAGATTTTAAAGCATGCTTTAAAATCTGTCTGCTGGGAATCCGTCCGTCCGACATGTCTGCTGGTTAGTACGCATGCTCACACATGCATCGAATGGATTCGTCGCATGCGCGGAAGTGTTTAACTTCCTGGTGCGGTGACGTGGCGGCGTCAATGTCACCGCCACGTCACCGCCACTTCAGCGCGCTGTCTGCCGGCGGGGATTTTGGTTTGATCGCGTGTACACGATCAAACCAATACATCCCAGCAGACAAATATGTTCAAATTGGTCTGCCAGACCGATTTGAACAGATGTATTTGGTCGTGTGTACGCGGCCTTAGACTAGTTCCCAATCAGGACTGCCTCTCATCTGAGTCATCATTGCCAAAATCTGCCTATTGCCATATTTGGTTAATGATGTCATTTGGGTAATGATGTCAATGTCCAGCTTTCAGCCAGAGAATTTCCTGCCTGACAGCTGAATGGGGCCATGGATAAGTCATGGGTTTCCAGGAAGCAAGCAGCTGTCCATTATCCTAGGAACCACAAACATATTTCAGGAGACTATCACATTCATGAGCTTCCCAGCACACATGGCCAACTTTAAGCACTAGTGTTCCTCTATATGCCACCTCACAGTTGGTCTTAAAGAATGTCAGTTTACCAATATACAAACTTGTAGTGTTAAAGAAACCTACTAACAAAATGTTGTAGATGCTCCAAAAGGAATACCTCTGACCACTCCGTGGGAGTTGTAAACTGAAATGACTGAGATTGGAGAGGTTATGCAATTGTTGTGTACTTTGCCTGTTGCAGCTTTATGGAACTGATTCAAAAAGCTACTGCTTTAAAAATCAAAAATAAACAATTTGCATCTTGACAAAGTTTGACAGAAAGCACCTTGAAGATTGTGAAGGTAACTGAAAGAAGGTTTTGTGTATTCTGGGAACAAATCTGAGCTTTTATGCCTTAAATACCGCTAAATACCGCACATCATCTTAATGACATGTTGGCCTTCTCTGCAGTATTCTCCTGTAAGTCCAGCCTTGACTCTCTGGCCGCAAAGCAATTTGCTTAAATTATACTGTGCATCATTTAACCAGAAAAAAAAGAAGTAGAAATTGGGAAATCTGGAGAGTATAAAAGGCAAAGCTGTTTTTTTCTGCCTAAGCTGGGGCATTCATGTTTTCTAGTTTATGCCTAAGCAGGAATTTAAAGCTAAAGTTTAGGAAAAATTTAATTTTTCTTCCATGGCTGCAATTACAGACATAAGAAAAGCCTGTGCATAATGTACACTACAAGATCCAGCTGCCTGCATGACTTGACTCAATTACAGGTAAGTGTTGTGATTGCAGACATAGGAGAATTTTTTTTTTTGACAGAATTTTTGGTTTAAGCAATAAGTTCTTGTGGGTTTTTGTTTTAATTAATTTAAATCATGTTGCAGAGTTCTGCTATCACTTTTACATTATTAAGTGTATTTCTGTTTAACAGTTTTAAAAAAAGTCCACTGTGATTCAGTGATTTATGACAATAAAATATGAAAACGTTCCAGAAGACAAATGCTTTTAATAGGCACTACATTTAATATCCCACATTTAATACCTTTTCCTTTTTACTCATTTTGTATCTAAGC
This sequence comes from Rana kukunoris, assembly GCA_029574335.1. NCBI lineage: Eukaryota > Metazoa > Chordata > Amphibia > Anura > Ranidae > Rana > Rana kukunoris. The sequence continues at coordinate 170,054,444 of CM056051.1, read as the reverse complement.
AACCATATATATTTTCACATTTTTTATTGCTTGCCTTTTAAATTTTGACAGATAAAGCTTTATCTTGACAGTGCATCGGCATAATAATACGGTAGTATTTAAACAAATTGTGTTTATAGTAATAGATTATAAATAAAAAAAAAAGGAAAAATACTTCCAAGTTGTGTTTGCATAGTGTTATTTCATGGAATTTTCCACTTCAAGATTATAATTACTTTTAGCAATGCTAGTCAGGGACATTCAAAAAAATAATATACTGAGTTTATCCCATAAACTAGTACATTTGTATTGAGCAAATTTGTGTCATACTGTACAGTTGGTCTCAAATATATGTGCTATTATTTTCTGTTGTGAAATGTTCTAAAATATATCTCTAAATACCTTACACCTTGGATAAAAATCCTCTCTTTATATGCCATTGCATAATATCTTAGTGCCCTTTTAAAGAGTATTTGCCCTCTATTAAACATCTATAGAGGTTCTTTCAGGTCATGTTATACCACAGGTTTACATTAAAAACTTCATCAAGATCAACAGTAAAGGTTTTCATGCTTCTAAACCTGGAGCATAAATAATGCAGATGATAAAATATGACCTGTAAAGCAGCCAACTGAACTGTGTTTTTAATTATGGCCAAACAGTTTCTTAATAATATTAATTTGAGATGCTATTTAACAATCCATATCAATTTTCTGTCAAACTCCCCTAACCGTAATAAAAAACAAACAAAAAAAAAAAAATTCTATATATCTGCTGCTACTTACTCAAATGCTTTGTATAAAGTAAATTCAATTTTTTTTTTGTACATAAAACATCAGATTGCAACTACAGTGTTCCAATGAACCTGTTTTGATTCAATCATGCTGTGCAGTGTTAAGCTTTTGTATATGTACTATACAGCATTTTCCTCCTCTGATGATTTAGGATGCTCCATAAACTTTTATGAAATGTGTTTCAATACCTTTCTTTTAATGAAAAGGCAACTCTACAGGGGATTTCCTTCAAAAGCTGACAGAACTAAATTCACCATGGCTTCATGGGGTCTGGAACAAGAAAAATGATATAAAGCATGATCTTTGCACACATTGGGTCAGAAAAGTACCTGGCTAATCTAGTGTTAAATTTCAATACTGAATTATTCATAAAGCTTTAAAAAAAAAAAACATTCAGTCTGGCATTCCAAATTTGATATGATTTTTACAGAATGTTTAAACAAACTTAAGCTTCCCGTTTTGTAGGATATATCAGAAAAAGTTATTTTTGACCAAAATAAATACTTTCAGCTTATGTTATATTAGGCAAGATTTATGGGTTGGGTTGGGTAACAATAAGAATATTATTTTTTTTCTACTAGAAAGAAACATATAAGTATGGAAATGATGTTACTGATTGGAGCAAAAAAAAAAATGGACTTGTTCTATAACATAAGTTGTGAGACAACCGGTAGTTGGATCTAGAATAAGATATAATCTGGTGAAAAGGAACAGTAACCTTTGACTTTCTGACTAATGTGCGTTTAAGGTTCAACAAGAAAATAAAAAAAACAATGAAAGGATAACGAGTTTGGGAAGCCAAGTATGGACATCTGACAAGTCCAACATCTTCTGGATGACAAGCAATTATCTCTTCCGTGATACTCATCTTTTTTAGTGTCCCAACAAATTAGTTTTTTTCTCCCCAACTAGTTTACAATCAACCTAAAAGTTCAGAGGTCCAAGTCTGCTAAGGTACTTATTCGGAAATGTATCAGACACCCTCAAAAATAAATATTTTCAGATATTTGATTTAGTTTAGGTAAGCTTGTGGACATAAAAAAATATGTTTATATTACATTGTGTTTAATCGCATTCAAGATCAGGACCTCAGAATGTCAATGCAAAAGAGCTAATATTCTTTTGTTAATTAACCATAAGGGAAATAAACGTAATAGCTAAGGCCATGTTGGTTTAAAGGTTAACAATATCATCTTACTAGTTATTTTCCTGACTGTTCAGTCTAAACTAGGGCACTGCTGTTTGTATGTTCTCCCTAGTTTTCTGCCGCAATCCCACAGCATAAAGGAAGTTTAATTGGTATCTGTCAATGTCAAAATGAAATAAATGTGCTGTTTTCTGTGTCTTTAGGTCTATGTTAAACTATTCACTTTCTACTATTTTTATTAGTGTTAGGCTACGTACACACGATCAGACCGGTCCGATGAGACTGGTCCGACGGACCGTTTTCATCGGAACACGCTGAAGTGGTCTGATGGTCTGATGTACGTACACACCACCAGTCCAAAATCCCATCATTCAATGCTTCCAAGCATGCGTCGACTTGATTCTGAGCATGCGCGGGTTTTTGGTCCGATGCTTTTGTGTACTAACCATTGTTTTGATCCGATGGACAGGTGTCCGTCGGACAGATTTTAAAGCAATTTTTCAAACTTTGGTCCGACGGACAACAGTCCGATGGGCCGTACACACAATCAATTTGGTCCAATGAAACTGGTCTTCAGACCAGTTTCATCGGACTGGTCTGATCGTGTGTACGCGGCCTCATACCACATCACCTGTTATGCCTTGTACACATGGTTGGATTTTCAGAGAATAAAGAGTCAGACAGGCTTTTTTTCTAGGAAAGTCTGGCCATGTGTATCCTCCATTACATTTTTTTTTCCGGAAGCTCGACGGACCTTAGATAGAGAACCTTGCGAAGGACTCACGGCAGACTTTTGCACTGTCAAAAGTCCGACTGTGTGTACAAGTCATAAGAGGTCTATTACTCACCAAGCAGTGAATTTCAAAGCATGTAATCTTTAAGGCTGTCCATACATTATACAATTTTCTTCTATAGTTTTCCTTTAGATTTACCAAAACCTTATAATATGAGGTCAAATCTAAACATGTTCAATTTGTGTGCAGTCAGGCAGGCCCTTGTACTACATAGTTGAATGTAAATCTAAAATTATATAATGTATGGCCATCTTAAGACGGATTAGATGAAAATAAATGCGTATGATAGTTGGAGTTTTTTAGAACAAAATTAACCCTTGTGAGGCATTTTATATGGAGTACCTGAATCATATTTCACTTCATTTTCACAACGCTTTGAACTCTGTCAGTCTACTTTCTCTTTGTCACTGCTTCTGAGTTGAAAAATAGTCTAAATCTGTAAAATAAATACATAATCTATCAATGGCACGCCTTTTTGTTGACTTCCTTGGGTTTGAGTTATGATACATGGGGAATAACATAAATAATCCCTACACACATCATCACACACTGAATGCGATTTGACCATGTGTGTCAGAGTGACTGTACAGCATGCTGTTCCTGAAATTGAAATATCAATTTAGGATTAGGTAGTAGATATACAAAACATTTACTGTGTCGCATGCCATCTTCTGCATTTCAACAGCGCTGAACACATTTCTGGTAAAGCAACAGTATAGCTAATTTCATTTTATAACCCACAGCCAAACACACAGCTATTATGCAACCAACAAAAGAAGATCTCACCTATAAACTCATGTTCAAATTGCAAGGCTTTTACACGACTATCAGCTTTGCTTACTTGCAGGAACATAAATGCAAAAAATATTACCAATATTTCTGTTTTAGACAGGAAACAATGAAAGCATCATAAAAAATCCAGTAGATGTGGGAGGGTGTTATTTTGCCATGTCTCTCGGTATTGAAGTCATTTATTCATGTTTCAGAAGGCAATTACTACAACCTTGGAAGTATACTATGTGTCTCTGAATACCGAAAATAAGAATTTTATGTGTTTTATCCCATCAAAGCTCCATTTCCCTTGGAGTAAATATTTGCTAAATAAACTGCACCTCATTGAATTCACAGTAACCCAGGGAATTCTGCTTTTATTTTATGCTGCAAAATAAAGTGTTAGAGCTGATACTATATCTTCCACTGATTCTTTAATTATGTCACTGCAGGAAAACAATACAGGATGCGTCAAACGTTGATACATGCCCCTGGGAAAGGGCTTAGGAGTGTGCTTAGTGTGATCTAGAAAAAGACTGTGACAGAATATATGATCCATTCATGCTGCCAGTTGATGCTTCTGCAGGTTTTTCTCTTTTCCTCATTTTCTTAATATTCTGCAAACTGATTTATAAATCTATTAATTCTAGCAGAAAAAATATTGCAGTCAGGATACAGACTCCGAGTAAATGTATGCAAAATCACATTGTATGTACAACTGAAATCACATACACCCAACTATACCAATTTATGCAAGCCTTTCCCAGGATTTTTACACAGTCCCTGCATTTTTCAGATCTGGGTTGTGTCCCACAGCCAAGTGAAAAAGCATGTGTTCCAGCACCCTGTTCCAGCACTCAGTTTCAGCTCTCTGAAAAGCTGTTTGCTGGAGTTATCTGGGGCAGAAAGAGCAACAATACAGGACACAGAATCCTCTTCAGGGTAGGTGTTTTTTTTACCAGTGCCACTACTTCTAACTCCATTCCCTGTTGGGCACTATTGCTAGTCCACCCATGCTGAGCTCTGTTGTTCCACTTTGCCAGGCACTTTTGCTCTTCCCATCTCCTGTGCACATTTGTTACTCCGTATACCCACTCCCCTCTGGGCATCTTTATTATCACCCATCTCCCCACTGGGTACTGTTGTTCTCATTCAGCACTATTGTTTTCCTCCAACCGCTGTCAGGCATTATTTTCCGCTCACCCTCGCTGGGTGCTATTGTTTCCCTCCACCACCCTCTCAGCTCTATTGTATCCCCCCAAACAACCTGCTGTATAGTAGTATTATCATTGCTAAGTCCTATTGTTTTTTCTACCCCACAATAGCACTATTGTTTCCCTACCACCTGCTCAGAGCAATTTTTCTCACACTACCTGCTGAGGACCAATTATTCCCTTCTCCAAAAATAAAATTTCTAAATGTTCCATATCATATAGTAAATTCTCACTTTTTGAGTTCAGATCCACTTTATGACTAATGCAGCGTACACACACAAATTCCGATAAGAAAATCGTGGATTTTTTTTTCCGACTGAATTTTGGCTCAAACTTGTCTTGCATACACACGGTCACACTAAATTCAACACTGTAATGATATAAAGTCCAATACAGAACCACATATATATACTGTATATATATATAAAAATATATATATATATATATATTATATAAGTCCAATATATTAATACATATACTACAACAAACACTACAACAAGCTGAGAAAAATTAAGTTCAATGATTCCGCATGCGTGTTTTTTGCACGTCGAAATTGCATGCAGACGATCGGAATTTCCGACAAGAACTTTTAACTTTTGGCTTCACATGCTTGGCAAAAACTACCCCCCCTCCTGCCAAACATGACCCATTCAAGCAAATGCTGACACGCCACAAACACCCCGCCACCCCGCCTTCAGTTGTGGTACAATCTTTATTCCACAAGTACTGACAGGTATTCACATGTGTGAATATTCGCTTCAATTATCCAACCATGTGAGGAGAAAATTCTTGCATACTTTTCCATCACAGTAAAAAAAAAAAAAAAATCTGGTTTTCACATGACTGGATAATTAACCACTTAAGGACCGCCACATATACGTCGGCAGAATGGCACCGCTGGGCACGTGCACGTACAGGTACGTGCTGTGCTCATACCCAGCCGTGGGTCGCGGGCGCGCGCCCAAGGCACACTCCCGCGACCCGGTCCGAAGCTCAGGGACTGGGACCGCGGGATTGGTCCCCGGAGCTGAAGTTCTTCACTGTGGCGGCGTCATCAATCACATGATCCCTTTTATAGGGAGACACATTTGATGATGTCACACCTACAGCCACACCCCCCTACAGTTGTAAACACATGTTAGGTCACACATAACGCCATCTGCGCCCCCTGTGGTTAACTCCCAAACTGCAACTGTCATTTCCACAGTAAACAATGCATTTTAAATGCATTGTTTGCTGTGAAAATGATAATGGTCCCAAAAATGTGTCAAAATTGTCCGAAGTGTCCGCCATAATGTCGCAGTCACAAAAAAATTGCTGATCGCCGCCATAAGTAGTAAAAAAAAAAAATTATAAAAATGCAACAAAATTATCCCCTATTTTGTAAACGCTATAAATTTTGCCCAAACCAACCGATAAACGCTTATTGTGTTTTTTAAATAAAAATAGGTAGAAGAATATGTATCGGCCTAAATTGCGGAAACAAAATATTTTTTATATATTTTTTTGGGGCATATTTATTATAGCAAAAAGTAAAAAATATTGCATTTTTTCAAAATTGACGCTCTATTTTTGTTTATAGCGCAAAAAATAAAAACCGCAGAGGTGATCAAATACCACCAAAAGAAAGCTCTATTTGTGGGGAAAAAAGGACGCCAATTTTGTTTGGGAGCCACATCGCACGACCGCGCAATTGTCAGTTAAAGCAACGCAGTGCCGAATCGCAAAAAGGGGCAAGGTCCTTTTAGTTGCATTTTGGTCCAGGGCTTAAGTGGTTAAAGTGAATATTCACACAATCAAGTGAAGATTCCTAACTCCTTTAGTAAGTCAGCCTAATTGTTTGAGACAAGCTTTATTTCCCCGTATAAATTCAAGACTGTAAGGAATTTTTTTTTTGTTTAAATATTATATCCATACAAAACTTAAAATGTCATTGACATTGCACTATTCCTTATTTAGGCTGTTCCTATCATTTTTCTTTAAACGTTAAACTATGGGAAACATTGAAATTTAGCTAGAGGATGCATTGCAAATGGGTGGTCTCTTGTGTCCCATCACCAACTGCAATAACTGTATGGCAAAGTATGCCACTGATTATTTCTATATTGTGGAATAAAGCACTGCTGAAAATATGCAGTAAGCATTCACCTATTCATCTCTAGGGGCTTTAAGTCTTCAGTTTCTATATGATTGTTGACATTAATCCGGTGCTGATGCAGCCAATAACTTTTCAGCGAAAGACAGGTAACTGAGTGCTTTCAACCTGCATTAGTGACTGCATAACAATTCCAAGACTTGACATAAGTGAGTTTTGACAGAAGAACAGGTATGAGAGAGCTAAGTATGTCACTGAATAAAAGCAAGACCTTTACAGCGCACAAACCATTACTAAGCATGGTCTCAAGTGTACACTAGCCACCAGAAAAAAAGCTTTACATGTTTTTGTAGAATCCAGACACTGAGGGCCAGATTCACGTACATTGGCGCATATTTTGACCGGCGTAGAGCACCCCCTTTATCTATGAGCAAGGATGCCCCTGGCATGTTGGCATACAGATTGTTGTCCTGCAAGTGTGACTGCTCAGCTCCTCACTAACAGTGTTGCTTTAGCTGACATGTAGACGGATTGTCTAATTTTATTCCACCTTTTATATGGTCTAATTTTAGACAGGACGTGCACCTGTTGTGCACAGCGCATAGCCTGCGCTGCACCAACGTTCTTTTGTGGATCCCCGTAACTCCCTCATTAGCATATTTGAATAGCAAATCAATGGTGTGTCTAGCGCAGTTTTGCGCGCACGGATACGCCGGTCTATCGAAATTACGCCGGTCCAAAAAAGAGGGATTTTTAAATACAGCTTACCTGTAAAATCCTTTTCTTGGAGTACATCACGGGACACAGAGCGGCATATTCATTACTATATGGGTTATATGGAGTACCTTCAGGTGTAGACACTGGCAATCTCAAACAGGAAGTCCCCTCCCTATATAACCCCCCCCCCTAGAGGGAGTCCCTCAGTTTTGTAGCAAGCAGTATGCCTCCCAAAATGTTTCCCCAAAAGAGGGGTGGGAGCTCTGTGTCCCGTGATGTACTCCAAGAAAAGGATTTTACAGGTAAGCTGTATTTAAAAATCCCTTTTTCTTTCTCGTACATCACGGGACACAGAGCGGCATATTCATTACTATATGGGATGTCCGAAAGCAATGCTTTAATGAGGGGAGGGAGACATCTTCCAAAGAAGGATTCAATTTAGAGGTATACTCAAATAATAATAATAATTCCAACTTAGTCAAGAAAAAACTTTTTTTTTCCTTTTTTACAACCAAGGGTGCTTCTGATCCCGAGGATCTTAAACTGCAGCCTGTAGTACTGCCTGTCCAAAGGCAGAATCCGCATTCCTTCTCACGTCTAGTTGATAAAACTTTGTAAACGTGTGGACTGATGACCACGTCGCCGCCTTGCATATCTGAGCCATAGAGATCTGATGGTGTGCTGCCCAGGAGGCGCCCATGGCCCTGGTAGAATGGGCCTTTACCGACAAAGGAGGAGGCAACCTCTTCAAACCGTAGGCTTGAATGATCAATTGTCTAATCCATCTCGAGATGGTGGATTTTGCAGCTGCCTGCCCCTTCTTGGGGCCATCTGGTAGAACGAATAACACATCTGTCTTCCGGATCTTTTCTGTAGCTTTAAGATAGGCCTTCATGGCCCGGACAATATCCAAGGTATGCAGCAACCCCTCCTTTCTAGATGTGGGTTTTGGAAAGAAGGATGGAAGTACCAAATCCTGGTTCAAGTGAAATTTGGATATAACCTTTGGTAGAAAGGAAGGATGGGGCCGGAGAACTGCCCTGTCCTTATGCAGAACGAGATATGGTTCCTTACACGATAAGGCTGCTAATTCTGACACTCTCCTGGCCGAAACTATGGCGACCAAGAAAACCAACTTTCTTGTCAGTAAGACTAAAGGAATCTCAGCCAACGGCTCAAAGGGTTGTTTCTGTAGAGTGGACAGGACAAGATTTAAGTCCCATGGACAAATTGGTGACTTGACCGGAGGATTAATACGCAAGACCCCCTGTAAGAAGGTCTTTACCAGCGAGTGGGTGGCCAGCGGCCTCTGAAACCACACTGACAGAGCTGAGATCTGTCCCTTGATTGTGCTTAGTGCCAGGCCTTTATCCACTCCTAGCTGGAGAAAACGTAACACCCTATCAATAGTATATTTGCGGGAATTCCATCTTTTGGATTCACACCAGCCTACGTAGTTCCTCCACACCCTGTAATAAATCACCCTGGTGACCGGCTTTCTAGCCCTAATCAGGGTAGGAATTACCTGCCTAGACAGACCTCTACCCCTGAGAATCAGGGATTCAGCCTCCAGGCCGTCAAATTTAGACGCTGTAATGTAGGGTGGAGGATCGGGCCTTGTGAGAGTAGGTCTGGTTGTAGAGGAAGAGTCCAAGGGTCTCCCACTGCCATCTTCAGGACTAGTGAGTACCAAGTCCTCCGGGGCCAAGCCGGAGCTACTAGAATGACTGGCTTGTGCTCCACTCTGATCCTGCGCAACAGGCGAGGGAGTAACTGTAGCGGAGGGAATGCATATAGAAGTTTGAATTGATGCCAAGGGCAAACCAACGCATCGGTTCCGCAGGCCATAGGATCCCTCGCTCGAGACACGAACCTGTCTAGTTTCTTGTTGAACCTGGATGCCATTATATCTACGTCCGGCATTCCCCACCTCTGGCAGATTGTCTGAAAGACCTGGGGATGCAGAGACCACTCCCCTGGCAACAGACTCTGGCGACTTAAGAAGTCTGCCTGCAGGTTGTCCACTCCGGGAATGAATATCGCCGAAATGCAGGGTACATGAACCTCTGCCCACTGAAAAATCAAGCTCACCTCCCTCTGAGCGGCCTGACTCCTGGTTCCCCCTTGGTGGTTTATGTATGCCACCGCCGTGGCATTGTCTGACTGGATTCTCACCGGGAACCCCTTTAATCTGGAGGTCCATGCCAGAAGGGCTAGGCGAGCAGCTCTGATCTCCAAGATATTGATGGGGAGCTGCCTCTCTGCTTTCACCCAAGTTCCCTGGCGAGAGAACCCCTCGAAGACCGCCCCCCAGCCTGCCAGGCTGGCGTCTGTGGTAACTACCTTCCAGACAACAGGGCTGAAGGATTTTCCCTTTAGAAGATTCTGGGGGTTCAACCACCAGGCCAGGCTTTGTCAGACCCTTGAAGATAGCGTCAAAGGGGACTCTAAGGCATGTGCCCTCTTGCCCCAGGCTGCTAGAATGGCTGCCTGTAGGACGCGAGTGTGGATCTGAGCGTATGGTACTGCCTCGAACGTGGCCACTAGCTTGCCTAGTACTCGCATACACAGGCGAATAGTTGGTTTTTTCTTGTTTAGAACCAACTGAACCAACCCCTTGATAGCCTCGATCTTTACAAGGGGCAGGAACACCCTTTGCTGTTCTGTGTCTAACCTCATGCCGAGGTATTCCAACTGCTTTGTAGGCTGGAACGCTGACTTTCCCCGGTTTAGGACCCAGCCGAATCCTTCGAGGTACCGAACCGTGAGGTTTACTGCCTGTTGCAGACCCGGCCGTGAGTGATCTATGATTAAAAGGTCGTCCAAGTATGCTAGGACTGTGACCCCTTGAATCCTTAAATTGGCCAGAACTGGGGCTAGGATCTTCGTGAATACCCGGGGGGCCGTGGCCAGCCCGAAGGGGAGCGCCCTGAATTGGAAGTGTCGCTGCCCCACCGCGAAGCGTAAAAATCTTTGATGCGACTGAAAGATTGGTACATGAAGGTAAGCATCCTTTATGTCTATGGAGGCCAGAAAATCGTCCCTCTGAAGCGCGGCGGCTGCTGACCGGATGGATTCCATCCGGAAGGAAAGAACCCTTAGGTAACCGTTTAACCTCTTTAGGTCCAAGATTGGCCTGACATCGCCGTTGGGCTTTGGTATGACAAAGAGATTGGAATAGAAACCTAGCCCTTGCTCTTGGGCTGGCACCTCTATTATTACGTCCTGGCAAAGCAGGTGATCCAAAGCTGCCAGCAATGAGGCCTTCCTTGCTGGATCCTTTGGTAGCCTTGATTCTTGAAAATGAGGCGGAGGACACCTTAGAAACTCCAGTCTGTAGCCTGTGGTTACAGATGCCCGGACCCATTTGTCGGGGATCTTGGCTTCCCAAACTTCTGAGAAGAAACGAAGCCTTCCCCCCACCCGCGAGAGTGGGGGCGCCCCTTCATAAGGCAGACTTAGGGGCTGTCTTTGTCGGCTTGCGATACCATGGCCTCTTACCCCCAGGGGCCTGTCCCTGCGATCTACTGTTAACGTTGGATCGTGCAGGCGGCTGTCGATACTGCCTGGAATTTGAGGGCCCCGAGACAGGAAAGAGCTGCCTTTTAAATGTAGGACCCCGGAATGTCTTTTTTGACCGGTAAAAGGGTACTCTTGCCACTTGAAATAGTCTGAATATATTTATCCAGATCCTCTCCGAAGAGTCGTCCTCCATGGAAGGGAAACCCTGCCAGAAGCTTTTTGCATGGGGGCTCCGCCGCCCAGTTCTTCAACCATAAGAGCCTTCTCATGTGCACCAAAAATAGTGATAAACGAGAGGCCTGCTGGATGGAATCTTTTATAGCATCTACAGCAAAACACAGAGCTCTGGGAATGTCAGAAAACTCTTCTGCTTGTTGGGTAGGCATGTCCTTTAACATTTCTTTTGTCTGGTCTTTTAACGCCTGACAAACTCCAATTGCAGCCACAGCTGGCTGCACCACTGCTCCTGCCGTAGCAAAGGATGCTTTTAAAAGTGTCTCTAACCGTTTATCAACCGGATCTTTAAACATATGTATGTTTTCCACCGGGCAAGTTAGTGATTTATTCACACATGAGATGGCTGCATCCACTACTGGGAGCCTCCACCTCTTGGAGAATTTTTCCTCCATGGGGTAAATGACCGCAAATCTTTTCGGTGGCAGAAAAATCCTGTCCGGCCGTACCCAATCCCGAAAGATCAATTCCTCCAAGAGAGGATGGACCGGAAAAACTGCGTTGCTTAACGGAGCTTTCAAAGAGCCCAGAGAGGATACCGGAGGAACCTGAGGCTCTGGCAATGGTAAACTAAATGCCGAGCGGACCATGTCCGTCAAAGACTGTACCCACAGTCTTTCTGTCTGGGAGTCTGAAAATGGTTCCTCAGAGGCAGATCCCTCAATCCCTGAACCCTCTTGGTTCAGGTCTAGTTGATCCTCCTGTGATTCCAATTCCTCTGGAGAGAGAATCTCAGCATCTGAGGATACACCTCTTGGTGATGGGGATCTAACCCGTTTCTTACCAGGAATAGCTCTAGCGATCAATGCTGCCATTCTCTCTTCTAGCCCCCCTAGGGATACGGCTAGCATCTCCTCTGTGATAAACACAGGGCTGGGCTGATCTGGGCCAGCCTCCGCACCAGATCCCCCTAATGGCTCATCCAAGGCGCCCTTTATGTTAATAAGTTGCGGGGAAAGTATCGGCATATCATCAGAATCAGAGGGGGAACCCCTTTGTTTTTTGGTCTTTTTTGTACCCTTTGACCCCGAACCTTTGGAAGCCATAATACAAAATCGAGGGACTCCGCCAACAACAACAGACTGTAGTGGCCAGGAGTACAAAACCAGAGCTTAGGGGACAATAGATCACTAATGCCCAAAAACTGATGGGGCCCCGTATGTTTTTCTTTCTTTTTTTTTTTTTTTTTTCTTTTTTAAATATATATTATATATATTTTTTTTTTTTTTTTTAGAACATACAGTGACCCCAAACTTAGTTTGCCAGCCTCCAACCTGCTGCAAAAAGGGGAATTTTTTGGCTTAACAAAAAAGGCATTGGAACAAAGTCCAGCATGTACTACCCCTCTTCCGCCACCGGGAGTCACTGTTCTGCCGCTCTGCGTCCTCTCCTTCTGAAATCAGCCTCAGACTGAGCACTGACAATGCCTGCTGATCTATAACAGCACAAGGCGCGCCCCTGTATGACGCCGCAGGCATGCCCCCCCCGCCCTCCTCTCTGAACGGCGCGAAAAAACGTCTATAAGACGTGCGCGTGCACGCGCGCGCGCGCGTATGTCGGAACAGGAGGAACATGGAGGAGCCGCGCTGCTGGAGACCCAGGACTGCAGTATCAGGCGGCAGATTCAAACCCCCGGCCAGGTAGGACTCTCCAAAAGGCCCCATAGGGATCCTTACTAGTCCTAGGAAGAAAGCAGCAGGTTAGCTAGCAACACATTCTTAGACAGGGGAACCTAGTGATGGGGGGAAAAAGGGGTCATCCTGTCTTTCTCAGACATAGTGAGCAAGGTTGCCAATGCAGAGCATACTTAGGCTATCCCCCCTTTTAGGTTACCCCGGAGAGCCTGCTGTCGAACCAAGTCCCGCAGGCTCCCCCTTACCTGCTCCATGCTGCAGGATGTTTGTCCAGCAAAACGATCCAATCTTCTCCCATCTCCGTGGGTAGCGTAGTAGACCTTCAGGCCCTGGGGTCCTATGAAGGTACCCACTGTCCTGGACCTATATAGCACCCTGGCAAACAGGCACTTATGGTTTTTACAAACTCCAAGTCCTGGGCCCAGGGTCCAGCCCTCCAAAGAGGAGCATTATAGGCAAAACCCCACGGTTTGGGGCCCGGGTACTGTCCACTTTGGCACTGAGGCTCCTTGGACAGATCCGGTTAGCCCGCCCTTAATCCCAAGGATGTGGAGCAAAGCTATTCCGTGACCAACACCTAAGACACTGGCGAAAAAACTGAGGGACTCCCTCTAGGGGGGGGGGTTATATAGGGAGGGGACTTCCTGTTTGAGATTGCCAGTGTCCACACCTGAAGGTACTCCATATAACCCATATAGTAATGAATATGCCGCTCTGTGTCCCGTGATGTACGAGAAAGAAAAGTAGATTTCATGCGTATATATTGTTTTGGGGATGCGGCGCATCGATACGCATGGGCAGATTTAGACTTACGCCGCACATCTCCTAGAACGCTGGCGTAATGGCTCTGTGAATCTGGCCCTGAGCTTCTTATTGTGCCTACTGCACCAGTAAATATCATTCACATTTTTGAAAATAACATATGTTTTAGCTTAAAGCAGGGGTTTTAAATTGGCAGCCTTTCAGCTCTTGCAAATCTACAAGTTCCATCATGCCTGTGGGAGTCCTGCTTGCAACTGTTAGGCCGCGTACACACGAGGAGACATGTCCGATGAAACTGGTGGAGGGCCGCCAGTTTGAGACCCCTGGCTTAAAGTGTTTTTTAAACCCACAACAGTAAAATCAGTCTGTACATGCAGTAAAGCATGTTTGTTATACTCACTGTGCAACCTAGCGGCTTAATCCTCTGCATTTTGTAAAAAAGGCTTTTTGATCCTGTCTTCTTTGATCCTCCCCTTTTTCTTCTGTCCACAATTCATCTTCTGATAGGACAGAGGCTACAGGACAAGCTGCAAATGCTCAGTTTGGTATTTTTTTCCTGGGAGAATGCATGTTATCAGCACAGGGCTAATCAGCACTGTCCAGACAGAGGGTCAGGGGTCCTGCAGCCTCATAGGACAGTCGGAGCATGATGAAAACTCCTCCTACAAGCTTTAACCAGACACTGATAGAAGTTACAGGACTGCTATATACTGCTGATGAAAATGGGTATTTAGCAGTTTATATTTACTATTGCATGTCCATGTTTTGTGCGAGACCATATATAATGAATGAAGGGTCCTGTGTAACACTTTAATGAATTAGGCCTAAAGCAGGGCTCAAAACAGATATAAAATACACTGATTTTTGCAATTATTAGTGAATCTTTAACCCCTTCCCAATCCTGATGTCTCTTCAAGTTTACAACTGTTTTGGACTTCGTGATCAGGGGTCTATCTTGCCAGCTCCCAATCTGTAGAAGGGGAGCTGTCCATGAGAGTTTGGTGACTGTGCTGGGTGGGCATAGTGAGTGCTTTCTCAGCACAGAAACTTTGGATAGGTATGGACACGTGTGTGGTGTATGGGCGTTAAAGCATTAACATATTGCATTAGCCTATGCATCACATGGGCAACAAGAAGTTACATATATTTTTTGCAAATGCAATTTATATAAGAACCTGAATTTGACTTATGGAATTTTTTCATCGGAAATTCCGATCGTGTGTGGGCCCCATCTGACTTTTTCCCATCAGTGTTTAGAAATAGAACTTCGTCTGTGTGCAACTCCGAAGGAGAAAAAACCCACGTATGCTCAGAATTAAGTCGACGCATGCTCGGAAGCATTGAACTTTATTTTTCTCGGCTCGTCGTAGTGTTTTTTGTCACCGCGTTTTGGACAGTCGGAATTGGTCTGACAGTGTGTATGCAAGACAACTTGAACGGAATTTCGATGAAAAATTTCATCGGATTTTAGACTATTGGAAAATCCGATCGTATGTACGGGGCATAAGTGTCAGCCATTGGCAATCTCCTATACAACTGCTGCTGGTGGGGAAATCAGGAAGCCAATCAGCTATTATGATGATAAGAGAAGAGAGCAGAGAGGGCATAGGGATGACCTTATCAGACGGCTGCTTCTTCACTGTCCAGTCAGCAGGCTGTGGGTGGAGGAAAGAAAACAACTGTCTATAACTGTAACATAGAAAGTGGTACCATCTGCCTGACTGTGCTGTGTAGGATGGCTGTGAAATAGATGGACAGAAATACAATTCCTTTGGGATATAAAATAGCTATAATATATGAATTTCATCTATGAATTAAGCTGTTTGCCTTGATTTAGCTGCAATGTTTCTATCAAGCCTAAATAAAGAAACTAGAACACAAACTAATAAATTATTGCTCATAGAATAGCACTGTGTAAGAACACTTTATATTCTGGAAATATTTTTGATTTATTTTAGGGGAAGTTCAATTGACTGGGCAAATCTGAAATGGACATGTAGCCATGAACCATGGACATTAAAGTGTTACTAAACCCAGGACCCTGCAATCACTAAATCTGATCTCCCACAGTACACAACATGGAAATGCAATAGTTGTATAAACTGCTAAGACCGTTTTCTCATCAACAGTTAGGCCTCTTTCACATTGCGGCGGGAGCCGCGCTGACGGTATAGCGCTGCTAAAAATAGCGGCACTATACCGTCTGATTTGGCGCGAGTTGCGGCCCCTAGCGGTGTGGTATTAACCCCTGCTAGCAGCCGTGAAAAGGTTAATACTGCCCGCAATGTGTCTCTATAGAGGCGCATTGCGGGCGGTATTGCCGCGATTTTCCATTGTTTTCAATGGGAAGGAGCGGTGAAGGAGAGGTAGAAATGTCGCTTCTCTCACCGCTCCAAAGATGCTGCTGACATTTTTTTCTCTCCTGCCAGCGCATCGCCTCAGTGTGAAAGCCCTCAGGGTTTCACATTAAGGATGCAGTAAAGGAATTTTTCAGGTGGTATAGCAGCGCTATTTTTAACGCTGTACCACCTGAAAAACTTCTCAATGTGAAAGGGGTCTTAGGGCAGTCTTTTGACTTTTATCAGTGTTTGGTTAAAGCTTGTAGGAGGAGTTTTATGTAAACAATATGTGATTGTGTTGCCCAAATAATGAGTTCTGATAGAAAATAAAAATGAATATAACTGCCATCACTTTTCAGTCAATACTGATAATTGTCATATAATGCCATAGCCAAGTACCAAAAAGTAGAACAAAGTCTGTAAAAATAATAAAAAATATAATAATTTCCAAATCGAGTGAATAGAAAAAGTCCAAACGATCCAAAAGAAGGTGCTCTAAACGTGCTTCTTCATGGAAAAACAATACGTTTTTAGGCTGGGTTCACACTTGTCCTACAAACGCTCCGACATTGGGAGCTCATGTCGCATGACGTGTGAAAATCAATGTTTCCCTATGAGAGCCGTCTTAACTGATCTGACACAAGTCTGACACTCCCTGTACTACTTTGCTCCGACATTCATCCTACTTCAGCCCATTGAATATCATTGAAGTCGGACCAAAGTAGGAGCCTTGTCCTTATCAGACATCCGACATGCTGATTACAGCAGCAGTAAAAGGAATTTATCTCACCCTGTTTTGATTGGTCAAAGAACAAGTCAGACTATCACAAAGTCGGTTCAAAGTAGTATCCTGTTCATGAAAGTCGGATGGATGTAGGACCAATGTAGGACTGATGTAGGATGAATGTAGGACAGATGTCGCAGAGCAAAGTAGGATGAAAGTTGTACTGCTGTCGTGTAGTATAGTGTAAACCCAGCCTCAATCTTTATATCCACTATGTGCTCCACCAGACCATTGAGTAGTGCTTCGCCACCTGGTGAAATACACGCTCACCTTTATTAGAGACCCACAAATGGGCCAACCAAGCATATAAGAAATCAATCTTGCACACCAGGTAATGACCCTCCACATAGATTCTCCTCCTGGTATAACTTCCTCAGAGGGAGTAGCTCTACGTAGCTGAAAACTTCCAAAACAGCTTCCTCCAGGTAAGGTGACATAACAAACAAATGGCGGGTCAGGAGATGGGACAGACTCATAAGCCAACAAGCTTTCACTTGGAAAGACTGCTTTTATGTTATCCTTGTTCTCCCAACATTCTTGAAGCAAGGCAACCACATTAACTGCTGCATAGCTTTTATTTTCATCCAGTCATTTAATTTGTGAAGCTGTCTGCTACTCTTGCCAAATCCAAATAATATTATTAGATTGATGAATTTACATTTGCAAAAATATAAGCTAGCATGTTCCCTTGTTTTAAACCTATTCACAAGACTGCATGGTGCAGGATATGTAGACATAGGCTTGGGTGTGTTTGGATGCTCTTCCAAATCCATATATGAGGAGTTTTCATACTCCCCTGATTGTCCCACGAGGCTGCAGCCCTCTGTCTGGACAATGCTGGTTTGGGGACTATGAAAAGAAGGGGAGGATCAGAGAGAACAGCATCAAACAGCCTTTTTTAGCCAATTCAAAGGATTAACCCCCTATGTTCCACAATCAGTATAACAAGCATGATTTTCTGCATATACAGCAGTGGTGGTGCGTGTATAGAGGGCGCCAGAGCGCCGCCCCCTCTGGCTCCCACACACACCACTGACACAATATACATAGATTCATGCATTCCATTGCATGAATCTATGTATTGCCACGAATATTGAGATGGCAGGCCCCCTGGTGAGCGCCGACCATCTGGTTAACGGCAGGTGTGGAAGTGCCTACAATTGATGGGCACAGTGGTAACAATTGATGCGCACAGTGGTAACAATTGATGGCAGAGTGGCTGCATTTGGCATGGCACCGTGGTGACAATTGATGGGCACATTGGTGACAATTGATGGCACAGTGGTGACAACTGATGGCACAGTGGCTGCGTTTTATGGCATGGCATAGTGGTGACAATTGCTGGGCACAGTGGTGACAATTGATGGCACAGTGGTAACAATTGATGGCACAGTGGTGACGATTGATGGCACAGTGGTGACGATTGATGGCACAGTGGTGACAATGGGTACAGTGGCGACAATTGATGTCACACTGGCTGCGTTTGATGGCATGGCACACTGGTGACAATTGATGGGTACAGTGGCGATAAATGATGGCACAGTGGCTATGTTTGATGGCATGGCACAGTGGCTGCATTTGATGGCATGGCACAGTGGTGACAATTGATGGGCCAGTGGCGACAATTGATAAGCACAGTGGCTGCATTTGATGGGCACAGTAGCTGCGTTTGATGGGCACAGTGAGGCTACAATTGTTTTTTTTTTCTTTTGTTTGCGCCCCCAAAAAATTTTGAGCACCAGCCATCACTGATATACAGACTGATTTTACTGTTGTGGGTTTAGTAACCAACTAAATAGTTGCCACCAATTGAATAAATATTTGTCCTATCCAATGAATGCTTGACAAAATGAAATGGAGATAACTGTAAAAAAATAAATGCTAATTATTGCTGTGTGGAATATTTTATTTTCTATGGAAAAATCAGTTCACTTTTCCATTTTTATGATTGTATACAGGAAACAAACCAATCGTTGTGGAAGTTTGTCAACTCTTCATCAGATTGGAGGAAACATTCTTCCATCTATGGGCAGCCTGAGGCTATATGAACACAGCTGTCATCGGACCTATCTCTCCTGTGTCATATTGTTCTTTGCAATGACATACTTGCTGAAAATGCACAAACACCCATAAACATGTTTCAGGAACCGAATGCACTTTTCCCTGACATTTTTCTGATGTGTATTTATGGCAGATTTTGTGTCTTCAGTACATCAGTTTTTGCACAGAGAAAGTGTCTTGTGCTCTAGTCTGCTCTCGTCTTGCCATCTCTCACGCCTTCTGAGAGAAAAAAACACAGCAGGGAGGAATGGAGCAGAACATGGGTGTATGCACATGGCAAATCTGCAATAAATAAGTAGCAAACAATGCTCGTCTTCCTTCTGTAATGAATATATTATAAATATGTATCACGCCATGTTTTTCTTTCCTAGCAAAAATGAAGACATTAGAAAACAGTTACATTAAGAATTTAAAATCCATTTTAACTCATTTAAATAAATAGGAAGACAATGCTGCTAAGGGACTCTGTCAAATCTTCTTTAATATATAACAAGATCTCATTGTACTACTGCTTTAATATATAACAAGATCTCATTGTACTACTGTTGTACGGGATGTTGAGATTAATTTAATGTGCAAAACAGATCTGTTATACATTCATGACTTTTACAACAAAGCAGAATGCCTGCTGAGAAACACAAATATTTTATGAAATCTAAAATGTAATCTCAACAAAGTTTCTCTTGTGAATTATGATAAGGGATTGTATGATGAATGTATGAGAGAAAAAGTGTGTTCAGTTGATTGTATTTACCTTTCATCTGTTACTCGATGTAGCGCTACTTGTAAGGTGGTAGGTTCTGTATTAATATTTACAATGAATGTCATCAAATGTGATAAGAACCCTAGCTATGGATTAACTGAATTTTTGAACATGTCAATACAAATTAAGTAGGTAATTAAATGCACAGTTATGCCTTGTACACAGCATAGGAATTTCTGATAAAAACAGTCTGATGGAATTTTTTTTATCAGAAATTCCTATCATGTGTGGGCCCATAAGATTTTAGAATAAATTAGATCCCGTGACCACGTCCCTCTAGTGACGAAACGTTGGAAGGAACGACGTTCTGACGTCACCGCATTGTGTGCCAGACCCAGAAGATACAGGCTGCTGAATCGAAGAGCCGGCTGGCTTGATTGTATTTTATATGCCTTATTTCACTTCTTCAATGTAAGTGTGCATTTTTATGTTACTTATTACATTTTTTAAGGGTTTTACGCTATGCTGATTTTTTTTATGTGGTGCATCCTGGATTGCTACGTTTTTTGAGACATGTTCTATGCAATATTGAACCACACTGAGGTATTTTTGCTACCAATAGAGACCCCAGGCTGGGATATCAACCATACATGCATATTGATCTCCTACAATTAGAGATCACGTTCATCTGGTAAGCAGCAGTGTTATTGTTTGGTGGAGGCACTATCCTGTCAGCACTTTTTCCTGGACTATTGGATTCGTTGAACACTGGGGTCATTTAAGTTATGGACACTCTGTGTACATTTTTATTGTATTCAAATTTTTTACCTTTGACACTTTGTTAATGGTATTCCTAAGGTTTTTTTGGGGGTTTGTTCACACGGACTGCTATTTATTCACTTATTTCTACCTAATTTAGGAATCAACCCCTTCTTGTTATCCTATTGAGGTCTCACAGACCTATTTACAGATATCATTTTTTTTCACGCAGTCAGTGTTTCATAATTTTAATTGATATTTATCTAGCACTTCATTATCACTAGTGTCACATTTTAGCTTACAACAGCGCAGCTCTTTGACCATTGTATGATGAATGTATGAGAGAAACAGTGTGTTCAGTTGATTGTATTTACCTTTCATCTGTTACTTGATGTAGCACTACTTGTAAGGTGGTAGATTCTGTATTAATATTTACAATGAATATCATCAAATGTGATAAGAACCCTAGCTATGGATTAACTGAATTTTTGAACATTTCGATACAAATTAAGTAGGTAATTAAATGCACAGTTATGCCTTGTACACACGATAGGAATTTCTGATGAAGACAGAGCGATGGAATTTTTTCATCAGATTTTAGAATAAAATCCTATGGCAAATTCCGATCGTCTGTGTGGAGCTCCATCTAAGAAAATTCCTATGCATGCTCAGAATCAAGTCGACGCATGCTCGGAAGCATTGAACTTAATTTTTCTCAGCTTGTCGTAGTGTTTTATGTCACCGCGTTTTATACGGTCGGAATTTTGTCTGACAGTGTGTATGCAAGACTGATGGAAGACAGCTTGATAAGAATTCTGATGAAAAATTCCATCAGATTTTAGTCCATCAGAAATTCCTATCGTGTGTTCAAGGCATAATGTCCCGTACACACGGTCTGACTTTTGACCGGCCAAAATCACATCAGAATTCCAACGGAATTCCATCGGAGTAAAAGAGAACATGTTCCCTATCTAAACTCTGATGGGGCATAAACATGGTCAGAATTTTTTATAGAAAAAGTCTCTGTAGCATATATGGCGGAGTGCGCATTGCATGTGGGTGGTTGCTGGTGATTGGTGGACACATTTTCACACAGAGTGGCACTGGATGCACAGGTGTTATTTTTTATTTATCAGTTCATAGCAATATCACACTATAAAGTTTTCTTCCTTTCTGGGTATATCCTTAGTTCCAGTTCTTAAGATGCTTGGAGTTTAGGATGTACCGGAGAAGATATGGGCTGATTCCAGGATTTGTATTCCACATGTGCTTTGCTGCACTTAATTGAGCAGCCTGGATTTTCCAGTAAGTCTAAAATCCAGCTGACTGGAACTTTGGAAGACTATTTGCTATTTTTTCATCATAATTATTTTGACTTTTAATATAGCGTTGTAAATTCTTTAGAGCCCTTTCACACTGCCAGCGCGGGGGCATCGGCTGTAAAAGTACGGCTAGTTTTTTCTGCGCTTTACCATTGTTTTTGCAGTGTTTTTTGGGTGCTAGTGGGGCGATTTAAACCCCTGCTAGCGGCCGAATAAAGAGTAAAAAGGGTCCGCAAAGCGCCGTTGCCAAGGCACTTTGCAGGTGCTTCAGGGGCGCTGCCAATTGATTTCAATGTATACACCTATTATAGATGGAATAGGGGGTGCTAGAGATACATAAATTAGTGCTAGGCAAATGGTGGGTAAAAACACATATATATATATATATATATATATATATGATATTCACAAAAACAGTAGTTGACAAAACTTTGATAAAGAAATATATCCAGTGAAACTAAATTACTTGTGAAATAAGTAGGAAGTCCCAGGAATATCTTGCGATATTCAGGTGGATAAAGTCCAGTGGTGCATGACTAATCCATAAGGGATAGGCAAGGTAAACAAAAGATTGTATAAAAGAGTTCAACATAACATGAGTCCCAATAAATCTGATGTCACTGGAAATGTGGAAAAGATAAGTGTTGCTGTGTAATCCTTCACCATGCGAATGATCAGCACCCCAAACATGTTGGATATATCAAAAAGGCTTACCAGAAGAGCTGGACCTCTTACCTAACAAAGGGGAGGTCTGATGCACATATGCAGGATAATGCCTGCATGCATATGTTGCGTCTCAAAGGGATGGACAAAGGACACCTTGATTCTCCAGATTTCAGAGATAGGACATGTATTGGAAAAGCCTCCATAGTGCAACCGGTTTTATTTATAAAAGTATATAAAAACATGAGCCAAATGGCCACTTACATAAAAAGTGCCTATCCTGGCACTGGGTCTGCAGGCTTGTCAATGACACTGGATACCTCCACCTCCGTGTCGGCGTCCCTCGCACGTGTTGTGCTATCACTGGAGTTTCTGCCGATACAGCGTCGGATGGTACATGAACCACGTGACCAGACTGCGCCACCGATGTACGTTTCGTTGTCACAATGTCTTCAGGGGGGCGAATGTATACGCCGCTCCTAAAGCGCCTCAAAGAAGCTGCATGCAGGAATTTTTTTGACGTCCAGCGCCAAAGCAGCGCCCATTGTGAAAGCACTCGGGATTGCAGATGAGGCTTTTTTCAGGTGCTTTACAGGCACTAATATTAGCACCTGAGAAATGCCTCCAGTGTGAAAGTGGTCTAAATCACTGAAGGATTGAGTTTCTTGCCCTTTCTTTGCTGGCAGATAGTGTGGCTGTACAGCATTGATTTTATGTTGGTTTTGGACTTCCCTATGTGAACTTCCATTACAATTCTTTGCCCTTTATTAAGGCACATATTGTCATCTGCCTATAAAGCGCTGCAATTTATCTTTTTTTTATACTGAGGGATTGAGTGCATTGCCTTTTTGCTAACAGCTATATACATTTTTTGGGTGTTTAGCGCTTACATTAGTTTTATATTGTGAATGAGGCCTTGCTGTACTATACTGAGGTGAATGAACAGGAAATAAAATCATTTACACTTCTTGCAGTTAAACTGTCATTCATGTGTTATTTCTCCCTGATAATATCTCGGTCTAATAGTCACACATCCTCTGGTAGGGTGGGGGTGCACCCACAGCTGGATTTGTTAGTTCTTTGTTTAAAATTCATGATGACATATACAATACGTATTTCTAGTAGGCCCTGGCTATTTTCACTTGAAGCACCTGCTCCCTCACCCTTCCCTGTGTTCATTCTTTTTTTCTTTATAAAAGCCATTGCAGCCTATTGGAAGCATATTAACCTAAGCAGGCAAGCAGAAATCTCTGTCAAACATTTCCTCCCTTCCCTCATATAAAGTTTAGCCCCTAAAATGGATGCTGCTACAGTATTTTTCTGTTTATTAGCCAGCATTAGTATTGAATAGTATTCTGGAAGCATAAAGTATCACATTTTGCAAGAATTGCTATACTCTGCAGAAAATAGGAAATACAAACTTGGAAGAGACTGCTGCTTGGTATCCACATTGTTCAAATGGAGCCTTCACTCACAACTTAACTATTACTTCCTTCCAAAGTTGGCCATACACAGTTATATTTACATTTTTTCTTCAGCCAGAAAAGGTAGATGGAGAAATCTCCCTTATCTGGAATTTGTATTCTGACAGCGGCACCTTCTGCTGCCACAATACACTGTTCAGTGGCTGCAGCTTATTGCCTACAAATGTTAATCAAGGAAAATTTTACAACATGTCTCCTTGAAAGAGTCAATCACACGTCAAGTGGGGACAGCTACACAGGGATCAAAATTCAGCTGGTTCCTGCTGAACTGGACAAATTTAGATCAGAGTATGGCCAGCTTAAAGTGGATGTAAACCCGCTCTCATCCTTTCTAAACTACTGCCATAGTGCTGATCTATAAGGATATACATGCCTCCTGCATGTATCCTTACCTGTCAAATATCTCCCCTCTGTCTGTTATAAGACCTGAAAAAACTGCAGATTCTGTGGGTGGGTCTGTTGTCTGGAGCTCGGTGGATTGGTCCATATAGTGAACTTGGTGTTGAGTTATTCACTTTACGGTCAACATTGAGGACAAGGGGGCACTCTTTACGTCTAGAGAAAATGAGACTTCATCTCCAAATACGGAAAGGTTTCTTCACAGTAAGAGCTGTGAAAATGTAGAACAGACTCCCTCCAGAGGTGGTCCTGGCCAGCTCAGTAGATTGCTTTAAGAAAGGTCTGGATACTTTCCTAAATGTACAGAATATAACTGAGTACTAAGATTTGTGGGTAAAGTTGATCCAGGGTAAATCCGATTGCCTCTCGGGGGATCAGGAAGGATTTTTTCCCCTCCGGTAGCAAATTGGATCATGCTCTGCTGTTTTTTTTTACCTTCCTCTGGATCAACCGTGGGTATGGAGTTGGGTGTATGGGATTGTACTGTGTTTTTTATTTTGTGTGTTTGTTTATTTTTTTGTGGTTGGACTGGATGGACTTATGTCTTTTTTCAACCTGACTAACTATGTAACTATGTCAGTAGACTCCCCACCCACCTCTACACTCCCCTTGTCAACATGCATTTTTTCCTATGTATTCCTTACACTAAATTCTGCTATGATCACTAACATCCAGTCAAAATCCAGAAAAGTAACCACATGACTTCAGAAAAGGAGTGGGGGTGGGAATTAAAAAATAAATGCCTGTCTCAGGCTAGTGCATGAGATATGTAAATAACCTGTCACTCACAGCAAGGGGGCAGAACGGACTAAAGTTTTTCTCTGTAAGTCCGTTTTATTTCACTGAACAATAGAAGAGGATTGCTCAGAGCTAGATTAACTCTCTGTGGCAAGACTGGGCACAGACCATAGGAAATCTTACATTGTGCACTGTACATTGTGACATAAAAAAAATTGGGTTTACATCCACTTTAAGTCTATCACCTTACTACTACAATATTTGAAAATTATCCAGCACATACTCACTCACACTTCCTCATTCTTTGCCTGATGTTATATTTGCACCCCCAGTCTACAGCCTTCAGAGATCATGTCGCACATCCCAAAAGGCTACAGCTCCTTAGTTAACAACTCAGCCATGTTGCAAGAAGAAAACACAGAATAGTATTTCATTGTGCAGTATTTAGGTTGAAGTATTTAAAAAAAAAGGGATTGGTACTCACACAACTTTAGTGTACAACAATGTGTACAGCACTGTGGACATTGCATTATAAAGCCCCTTCCTGTGCTTTTTCTTGCAACATGGCGAAGTTGTTAGTTATAGAGTCGCTCCTTGTGATGAGAGTGTTTGGATCATGGCTGCTCTTTGTATCACACATTGAAGTGCTGTGAGACCTCTTGATCTGTGAGGTCCACTAGTTTTGATAAGCAAGAAGAGATGCCACTGCACCAGGTCATTCCACGCTGTAACACCTCACGCACCTGTCAGAAGGGTGCTCAACCAGCTTGCATGCTGCACACAAGGTAGAAGGACAATTCCAGGTGGCCACACTCCAATCTCAATCCTTCCTTATTGACATATAAAAATGCTAGAAAGGGTGTATAGCAGTGTGCAGAGGGTTATCCACAGTTTATAGTGTTAACATCTCTTTAGCCCCTGATAGATTATATGCATGTACAAGCAATTAGGATTTGAGCACAGGTATATCTTGTTTCTTTTGTATTGCAGGTCAGTGACCAGACCTGAACTTAGTAGCTCTCCCCCATTTTGTGTCTCCTTGCCCCATGTTGGCATTGTGTCAATTGTAGCATTTACATTGGAAAAGTAGAATAGGACAGGCCGTAAGATGGATTGCCTTGACGCAGTTGGCCAACTTAAACCTGTTTTGCAATATGTGTGAACTAAAAACCCTGTTTTTCATTGCAAAGTTTGCTAGAAAAGGTATTTAGCCGTGTGCAGAGGTTTTTCCAATTACTAAAGCTGTAGGGAATCGTTTATTTTTTTAGCTAAACTTCAGCTTTAAAACATTTGGAAATTTGATATTTACCATTTTTTCAATTGCCAAAAGCAGTGGCGCCTGATGCTCCACATTTTTTGGTGGGGGCACAAAAAACTGAAAAGAAAAAACCACATCAATTGCAGCCTCACTGTGCCCATCAAACGCAGCTACTGTGCCTATCAACTGCCGGCACTGTGCTCATCAAACGCAGCCACTGTGTCCATGAAACACAGCCACTGTGCCCATCAAATACAGCCACTGTGCCATCAAATACAGCCACTGTACCCATAAATTGCTGCCACGGTGCCATCAAATGCAGCCACTGTGCCATCAAACGCAGCCACTGTACCAATAAATTGCTGCCACTGTGCCATCAAATGCAGCTACTGTAACCATCAATTGCTGCCAGTTTTGCCCCATCAATTGCCGCCAGTTTGCCCCATCAATTGCCGCCAGTTTGCCCCATCAATTGCCACCAGTTTTCCCCATCAATTGCCGCCAGTTTGCCCCATCAATTGCCACCAGTTTTCCCCATTAATTGCCGTCAGTTTGCCCCATCAATTGCCAATCAGTGTGCCCCATCAAGTGCCACCAGTTTGCCCCCATCAAATTCTGCCAGTGTGCCCCCCATCCGGCATTAACCTGTCTAGGGTCAGCGCTGATCTCCACGCTCCCTCCGCATCCTCGATGTCTTCTCCCGTCCTATTCTGCTATGATTGGATGCCTGATAGGCGTCCAATCACAGCGCTTGTCACTTCTGCCAATCAGGTGACAGGTAACCAAACCCACTTGATTGGCTGAGAGGCGGGTCAGTATTAGGGAAGAAACTTATTTGATTCCCTAACACAGCACACTGTAAACAGCGAACTCACAGCAGTGTGCCCGCTGTTTAACAATTTGGAAGCTTATTAGAGCCCATGGCTCTAATTAGGATGCCTATTAGAGCCGCAGTAATTCAGATGCCCGGCGCCCGACAAGGGGCCAGACACCTGAATAGGGGCCGTCAGCGGCGACATTAGATAGATTCATGCAATGCATGAATCTATCTATTGTTGATTGACAGGTGCAGGAGAGGGGGCAGCGAGCCTGCGCCCTCTATGGACGCACCGCCACTGGCCAATAGCATTATTAAAAAACACGTTTGCATACATGCTATAATACAGGTTGTTAAAAATACAGTAAATAGGGGATTATGGCTTTTTTTTATATGTGTTACTTAATGTGATGCATAAACCTAAACAATTTACAATCATTAGTAAAAGGAAATGGATTGTACACATGGAAATAAACCGTTACGTCCATGGGGTTGTGTGCTTAGAGTAAATTAATTCAGGTTCGCAGAGTACTAATCTGGGTTCATAAGTGCATTTCTCATGTGTGTACATCAAACTAAATAACACCTACTGCATTGATCATTAGCCTCGAGTTCAGTAAACACCAAAATGTGTTTTGGTTTTGAGACATTAGGGACCTCAAAATTTGAACCATCAAGTTCAGAACTTTACGCTTACTGTAGTAACCCAAATCTACATCCAGTCAAATGCAGATCCCTCAAAAATAATTGTTAAACTGCAGATATTTCAGCACACAACACCAGTAATATTAGCTTTTCAACTGACCTGACTCCACACGCAATGAAGACTCTTATACCATGAGAAATGTTCTGATGCTGTCAAGCATAGAGCGTGTTTTAGGAGAACAGTCTCTTGTGTTTCAAGTTGCAGGTGTGAAATTGCTGACATGGAAATTTCTCATGCGACCTTTCCATTACTGCAAATCATTGATATTTATTTTTGTTAATATGTAGAAAGTTGGGCCAACGTTTTTTTGGCTGCATGAAAAAAAAGATATTATGGATTTGTAAAAGCCAAACCTCAGGCAGATTTACAACACAAAAATGAATGAAGGTTTGTAATTAATAATATATCAATAAATGTATTTTTTTTAAATGCAAGCAGTGTAAGTATGAATTAGGCTTGTATCGCCAACCTAGAATGTGACAAAAAGAATCAGTATAAGGAATAGGGATGAGCCGAACACCCCCCCCCCCCCCCTGTTTGGTTTGGACCAGAACCTTTGAACGGGCCGAACGTTCGAATTCAAAAGTGCTAATTTTAAAGTCTAATATGCAAGTTATTGTCGTAAAACGTCTTTGAGAACCTGGTTCTTGCCCCAGGGAACATGTATCAATGGAAATTTTTTTTTAAAACATGGTCGTTTTTTTCAGGAATCCTGAAAGTTTTTTTCCATTAATACATGTTCCCTCAGGCAAGACCCAGGTTCTCAAAGATATTTTCACAGGCATACTATAGACACCCAGCAGGTACAATATTTAAAGGAATTTTTATTTTATTTTTTTATGTAAGCATCATTAAAATCACTGCTCCTCTTGGCGGATACCCTCTCGCAGCCCTTTTAAATCTCCAACGGTACGAGACAAGGGTGCCCGCTGTCACCCTTAATATTTAATTTGGTTATGGAACCCCTCTCAGAAAGTATACGATCCAACAACAAAATCTCGGGTGTATCGATAGCGGGCGTAGAACACAAAATTAGCTTAATCGCAGACGACGTGATTCTCATGATCACCGACCCTGATCGTTCCCTACCTGAAGTACAGAGGACGTTGGCCTGGTTTAGTGATGTGTCCTTCTACAAGGCAAATGAGACTAAATCATACATACTAAACTTGGGGATAGACGAACCCACTAAGGCACAGCTCAAAGCACGTTTTCCATATGTATGGGCGGAAAATAGCCTACCATATTTGGGGATTCAGCTACCTTCTTTCACAAAAGCATTGTTCTCCTCTAATTATCTGCCGGCTCGCACTAAACTACAAGCAGATCTCACCAGGCTAGTGTCCTTTGAATCCTCATGGTTAGGCCGCTAAGCGGCTTTTAAAATGTGCCATCTTCCCCAAATGCTATATTTATTTCGGACCATCCCCATCCCTATACCCATGAGCTACTTTAACCACTTAAGACCCGGACCAATATGCTGCCAAATGACCCAAGGGGTTTTTGCGATTCGGCACTTCGTCGCTTTAACAGACAATTGCACAGTCGTGCGACTTGTTTTCCAAACAAAATTTGCGTCCTTTTCTTCCCACAAATAGAGCTTTCTTTTGGTGGTATTTGATCGCCTCTGCGATTTTTAGTTTTTGTGCTATATACAAAAATAGAGCGACATTTTTGAAAAAAAATCAATATTTTTTACTTTTTGCTATAAGAAAAATCAATAAACTAAATTTTAGTCAAACATTTAGGCCAAAATTTATTTAGCCACATGTCTTTAGTAAAAAAAATCGCAATAAAAAAAAAATTGCTACCTAGCGGGAACAGCGACACTAATACAGCGATCAGAAAAATGATCGCTTAGTGATGCTGGCAATAGGGAGTGAAAGGGTTAACTAGGGTGGTGATCAAGGGGTTGAAACTTTATTAGGGGGGGTACGGGGGCTACCCAGGACCTAACACTAACTGACTGTCACACTGCCTGTCACACTGACACTAAATACAGTAATCATACATGTATGATTACTGCATTCAGTGACACTGTGACAGGGGGGAGGGGGGGCGATCGGGGGGGGTTAAATGTGCCTATATGTAGTGTGTGTCAGTGTAGTGTTAGTGCAGGACTTACTTGTGTTGTGATCTCTCCTCAGCGGTGGTTGAAAAATCCGCCGAGGGAGAGATCACATCGCTTCCTCCTTCCTGTGTTTACACAGGAGGAGGAAGTGACAGGGCGGGCGGGTGCGCGCGCATTGGCTGGGAGTGATCCGGAGGGGGCGGACAAAAACGAATAGCCTCCCCCTCATCCTGGATCGCTCCTACAGCCGCACGGACCGCCGCATGTACCGGGGGGGGGTCCCGATCGGACCCCCGACCCACTTTAAGGCACCAACGTATATATACGTTGATGTGCCTGTCGGTGCCATTGTGCCGACGTAAATGTACATGCGGCGGTCCTTAAGTGGTTAACTCAATACAATCCATTTTATCAAAATGTATTTGGAAGGGAAGGAAGGCCAGATGCAGACACAGTCAATTAGTAAAGCACCGTTTAGCAGGCGGCATGGGATATGTTAACTTTCATGACTATTACCTGGCGTCCATTCTCACACAAACAAGGGAATGGTTTCTACCCTCCCCCCTCCAACACTTTGGGGAAAAATAGAAGAATCCTTAGTCCCGCGCAATAACCTTACTTCCTGGCTACTCGCTGCCAACCTAGGAGCTAAATTACCTCCCCGCTTATCTCCGACTACACTAGCGACTATTAGAGCATTGATCCGTTTCCTTAGGCTGACCACAGACCACCCCATACAATCACTACTTCCCATCCCTATAGAAGTCCTACGACATTTGATGGTCTCATCATCCCACTCCTCTTGGAAAGACAAGGGAGTAACTCACCTATCTAATCTGCTAACCTCTGACAGGATCAAGACATTCTTCCGAATTACAAGACAAATTTCAATTACCAAACTCTGAATCCTTCCTCTACTTAAGCACTAAACACTGCCTTGCCTCTCTGGCGCCGTGGACTTGCACAATACCTCAACAAGCCTGGATCTACTTTAGATCCCCTAAGGTACATCAAAAAGGTATAACTATGTTTTATCAGTTACTTCGCTCTAAAACCTCATTCACTAGCTCTTCTGCGCTGACCAGATGGGAAAAAGACCTGGGACAACAGTTCACACTAGATCAATGGCAAAAGGCTTGCCACTCTACCTACAGGGCCACGTGCTGCTCCACGCTCTGGGAGCTTGCATTTAAATATACCTACCGCTGGTATTTAACTCCTGGCAGGTTAGCTAAATTTGACTCTTCACTTGACAATACTTGTTGGAGGAAGTGTGGGAAAAAGGGTGACCTCCTTCACATTCTGTGGGATTGCCCCAAACTTACCTCTTTTTGGCGACTGGTGTTTCAACTGATCTCTGATGTAACGAAATTGACAGTAGATAAGCAACCATCCTTAGCATTGCTATCCCTGACTATAGAACGCTTCCCTAATCCTTCAAGGAATATCATACTACACATACTTCTGGCCGCACGTCTCGGTATTACTAGGAAATGGAAAGACCCGGACCCTCCCACTCTTCAAGACGTGATCCACACCACCCACACACACTTTACACATGAAACAACACTTACATTTCGTCACCGGGACAGAACACAGAGCCTCCGAAACTGGCAACAGTGGACTGACTGGACTGACTCCCCTGGTCTTGCTAAATCCTTTGAATTTCATCTTTGATTATTCCCATTCCTCATGTTGCTGATTTGCATTATAACGCCTGTGTAGTTATCCAAGGTCAGATCTGCAGGAGAGGTGGAAGACGCCCTCTTGCGGGCACAGTTTAGCACCCTTTTGGGGTGTCCGGGGGGAGGCGCCCTCCTTTCTTCTCCTCTCCTATCAGGAATATAGGCTTTACTATCCGCCCTGGCTTGCCGCGATAAGTTATGATTTATACATGATTCGCTTTTTCTTGTTTATTGCATTACTTGCTCTGCTGTGAGTGCCGTATCCCACCCGTTACACCAATTGATGGATTGTTGTACCATCTCGTATTACTGTCTTATTTGTTCTTGTATTTGTTGGTTCTTACAAAGAGACAAATGTTATCCGTGTGTATCTCTAAATGTATACCATGTTAAGCATTCAATAAAAATCTATTGAGTTAAAAAAAATCACTGCTCCTGAATTTAGGAGCAGTGATTTTAATGATGCTTAAATAAAAAAAAAAAAAAAATGAAAAATTCCTTCAAATATTGTACCTGCTGGGTGTCTATAGTATGCCTGTGAAAACGTCTTTAAATAGCACAATCACCTGCCTGCCAGTAAATTAGGAAGAACTGATCTAGCTAAACTATACAGTGTATAAAAATACTGCATGTACAACACCTGGGATGTATATATATCCTTTACACACTGTAACATTAACTGACTAGCCTGCCTGACTGCTCTATCTACCTGCAAAAAATGACACTCTCTTTGACTCTCTCTGTTCTCTCTAACCACTGCAACACACTACACAGGGCCAACCTGCAGGCGGACATTTATAGTGTGGGGCGTGTACTAAACCCCCTGAGCCATAATTGGCTAATGCCACCCTGGCTTTGGCCAATTATGGCTCTCCGTTTTTTGCGCGATGCCGCAGTGAATTATGGTATGTGAAACGTAACTCGAATTTGGCGCGAACGACCCGTTTTGTTCATATTTTGACGAACGATCAAACATACGATGTTCGAGTCGAACATGAGTTTGACTCGAATACGAAGCTCATCCCTAATAAGGAACCAGTCAGTTGATGTGCTAAGAAGAAGCATTTGGATAGGAAGAGAAAGAAGAGTGTCATGGAAATGAGCTTATAATTGTGTTGCGTCCAATTGTTTAGTCAGTTTAGGGTGGGTTCTGGACTACCTAGGCCCAGAAATGAGTTATATGATGCTGGTTATCAAACTGAGCACATCTAGCAGCAGAAAAAAATACTGCAAGGGAATCTCTGAATCCAGGGTGAATATTGTACCAGAAGCTGTTTTTGTAATGTCATGTTTTAAATGGCTATTTGTTTTTATCTTGCTATTTATTTGTGTAGTTCTGCTTTAAAGGGTTTGTAAATGATTTTTTTTATCTTAATAGCTTCCTTTACCTTAATGCAGTACTGTTTTCATGTCCTCATTGTTCGTTTTTGCTCTTAATTTGCTGTAATTCTTCTCTGATCTCCACACTTCCTGGTTGTCTGTTTCCTGATAACCACAGTCCTGAGAGCTTTCTCTCTGTGGTCACTAATCAAGGAGGTGTGATTACTGTGTGTCTAAAACCCCTCAGCACAAATCAGTTTCATTTTCCAAACCATCACTGACCTGTATTGGCTCTGTGGCTCTGTACAGCAGAGAGGCAGGAAACAACATGCAAAAACAAAACTAGAAACTGCAGGTACATTATATGATTGTTTTTTATCTATTGTTAATCATTTTTAAAAGGAATCAGTTAACTATTATGTCTCTATACCCTGTAAACAGTAATTTCATCAAAAAAAAAAATATTTACAACTCCTTTAACTTAACTTTAACTGAATCAAAGTCACTTAAACAAATTATTCTAACATGGGTTAATTTTAAAAGGAAATGCACATGTGTGTTTAGGCTTATTTAATGAGACCATGAAAAGAGAAGTGCAAAGTATAGTGATCCAAAAAAAATCAATTCACAGCTTCCAATTCAAAGAGTTAAGATAGAGATGTATAAGGCAGAGAAGCAGCCATAATGCACTTCACATTATGCTTGTTGTTGGAGTCAATGATGGTCTTTGCTTGCCTCGAGAGCGAGCACACATGAGAACCCCATAGCAAACAATTTGCTATTGGGGGGCACTGGCCAAGGGGGAGGAGCCAGTGGTGGCCCATCCATAGGGACGCCTGGGCGCCGCCCCCCCTCCTGTAGTCACAAAAAAAACGGGCCCTTTAAGAACTTTTATTTGGCTAAAATGTCATTTTTACATTTTAACTCCAGTTCTGGCGGCCGTCTATAGAGGGCACTGCTGCGCCACCCCCTCTCGCAAATAACATACATTCATGCATAATTGCACGAATATATGTTATTGTTGGTTGCCAGCTGCCTGGTCTATTCAAATAACCGGACATAGGTCGCCGGTTACCTGAATAACGGCAGCTGGTTGGCTGAGCAGAACTGCCTATCAGAGCCAGCGGCTCTGATAGGCTTTCCAAGTACAGCCATCCGGCTCTCGGATGTCTATTCCCGGAACGCAGGCCCCCCGCGTTCCTTCAATAAGATTGACGGCCGTTTCAGCCAATCAGGTTCCCGGACTCTGGTTATCAGGAACCTGATTGGCTGAAGCGTCACCAAGGCAGAAAAGACATCGAGGGAGGACATGGAAGCTTCAGGTAAGTGCATTTTACAGGGAAACTTGGGACACTTCTCCTTTCCTCTGCTCTATACAGTACTCTCTCTGTGTTTAGAAGAGCTGGGAGACTTTATAAATAGTTGTTGGTGGCAGTGTGTGTCTGAAGATTGGAGAGGACTCAGGAGTTTGTTTTCCTGGGCTGTGTAAGATTGGTGCTATACTTGTGTCCCGACTCTGGAGCAGCAAGGACAGCTTCTGCCTTTGCTTTCCTGATAATCTCTCCCCCCTTTCCCCCCTGCATGTGGTCAGGAGTGTTCGGTCTGTCTTGTCAGCAAGATGAAAGAGTGAGGAAGACATTCTCTGATATTGTTTCACCTCCTCCCTGTTCACACTGTGCTCTGTGTGTACTGTAACCTCTGTTGTTTGCTGCAGAGCTTGCAAGCTTGCATTGAGTAGAGCTTCTGCTGCAGGTTGAGAGTGGGGGGATTGGTGTTTATGTCTGTCTAATGCTGGGTAGCCTGAATGGTCTACCAGATATTGTTTGCGTTGTGCTGAGGTCCTTTCTCCTTACATTTGCTAGGTGCACTTGGATTAGGAAACACCATAGCTGTGTAACAGCCAGGCACTTGTTGATTTCCTTGAAATGAGATCTTCAATTCCAACAAGAGTCAGTGGATCACTGAGGTTGTGCACTGTGACAGAACCCACTGTCACTGTATGTCTTGGAAAGGATTGTGGGCGTGCCTCCTACCGACAGACTATGGCCCGGAAAGATACTGGAGACCTGAAGCTGGCATTATTGTGATGTAATGTAATGTTACAGCCCTACACCCCCCACCCCCCCCTCTTGTTGCTGGACACATAGACAATGGAGAGTGGACTGCAGACGTCTCTCCGCAGGGGGTGTGTATTGAGAAGCCAGGCTGCCTGCTTACCATAATCTCATTAGGTATCTCTACACTGTTTCAATGTACAAATGTTCTGTTGCCATTTATTGTTCCTTGTCCCCCTCCCCTCATAGACAAGGCAAAGGGGAGTGTCCCTAACTGTGTGTAAAACTGTATAGTTTGGATTTTAATAAACAGTTAAGCTCTGGTTGTGTAACCCTCAACATGTGTGGATTGTCTCGTGATTGAGGGGTTAAGGGCTGGTTATGGCGAATCGCCAGGCTGCGGGTGCATTTGGAGGACAGGAGACACAGGTCTGGCGGATGTGCCCACCTGGGGTGTCTGAGATCCGTCACAGTGGTGGCAGCAGTGGGATGATTCCATCACCAGAAGGACGGCTATAAGGACACATGACAATGGAGACGCTGTATGAACGGATGAAGCTCTCTTCCCTCATGGACTTACTGGAGAGCCGGGGCAGACCGGCCAGCAACCGTGAGAAATTGGACATTATCGCAGAACTTGTCAAAATGAATAGAGCTAAGAGGCCCAGCGTAACAGACAGGACACCCGAGGAAGAATTTTTTGATCGGGCTGTTAAACATGGACTGGCACAATATGGTCCTAATCCTCCGCCGGAGATCATAGACCGGGTTATAGCGGCTGTGGATGCCACCTTGCGACAGCGAAGAAGTGCTGCAGCAGCTGAAGAGAGAGGAGAGGTGCAGATACCAGTCTCCATGGAAGAGGAATTCCAAAGGAGGTTACAAGAGATGCGGATACAGCATAGAGGACCAGTATCAGAGGAGGTCCTGTTGGGATGGTCGGATGTTATTCGGTGCCAACTCTGGAAGGAAGCGCTAGCTCTGGAGCAGGAACACCAAGGAAAGGTCCTGCCCTCCATCTATGCAAGGTACTGGCCGCAGTATGACGTACGAATGCTGTTGTTGGGGGAACAACCGAAGCAGGAGTGGATAGCAGAGTTAAGCAGGCTGATCATGGCAGAAATGCAGCTGGACGAGAGCTACAGAGCCCTCCGGTGGTATGTAGCCCAAGAGTGCCCGTGGTCAGCGGATGACAGCCCCACAAAAGGCTATGACTATGATGGCCTGGGATTGTTGTATTGGAGGATGTCCAGTGATCCCGACTTTGGGGATGATCGGGAGTGGCGCTTGGAGGACATAATGGAGCACAGAGAGGAAAAATTAAATATCTCGGGAGGCCACTGGTCACAGGAAGATTTAGAATTTCTGGCCATTCAAGAATGGGAGCTGGAGGTTGCCTACAGACAGCTGCTAGACTCGGCTCAGCAGCAGGGTGGGGCTCCCATTGCCTGGGACTATGAGGAAAGGTCAGATAACTGTGAAATCATGGCTGATGAATCGGCAGTGGAAAATATGGAGATTTTCATCCCTAAAGCCGAAGCGGATGGGGTGGAGTTCCAGAGAGACGGGGCGGTTGGCCTCTCTCTCCAGCAACAAGCTGAGGTGGTAAAGCTTTTACCCCCAGCTGAATCACTGGCAACAGAACAGAGGGTCACAGACCTCTGCTCTCCACTAACGGAAGAGGGGGACCCTGTGGTGGTGGATGGGACTGTGGTCTCCACTCACAGCAACCCAGCGGAAGAGCTGGCAACAGAGCAGAGTGTCATAGGCCTCTGCTCCTCACTAACAGAAGAGGGGGTTCCTGGGGTAGTGGATGGGACTTCAGTCTCCACTGGCACAACCCCAGAAAATGGTACAGGACTGGGACAGGAGGATGTCGGCTTTGCTTTGCAAGCACCAGGGGGTTTTCACCTAGCACCAGTGGATGGGACCTCAATCTCCACTGGTATACCGCAGGAAGGGGGGGCAGTTGGTCCAGACCCCCAACAGCATGATGGACTGAGCCAAGCCACCCTGCTTTCTCCCCAGCGGCAGGCGTGTTCTCTGAGAGAGGCAGAGGTTGGCGGGGGGAGTAATGCTCAGTTTGGAGCCATTTATTTGGGGTACAGTATGGATACCAGCATTGGAGGACTGGAACTACTGACGGACTTCGGAGTCAACCCGTTCGGGGTTCCCTCCTGTGTCCGTCTCCCACCGAAAGGGGAGAGATGTAACAGAATGGCCCGTGACACCCAGAGACGTTGGAAGGATGAGAGATACTCTTGTGCCAGCAGCAACAATAACTCTTGGGTCGAAATCCACCCTGTGCCCTTTTGGGTGTAGGGTGGCTAATAGTGAATCATAATTCATATTACATGTGATGGGACATTATTAATACTTCATATTTCAGGACTGAGATATCACAAGGAGTCATGATGACATGACTAGGTCAGCCAGTGAGTCATACCTTTTGTATAATAGGCTATTGAAATATCTTAAGGTGTTGGCTATCCACTGTAAAGACACCCACTCTCACAAGACTCTGCCATTGTGTGATAAGTCTGTCTAGGTAATGTGATTGAGGTTTCCTTTCTGTGTGTGAAGATTATTTGTGATTGTGTATTATTCAAAAGGGAAAATCATTGTGTGATAAAGCTGACTAGAGAACTTATTCAACTAGATGTCTGTGTTACTATTCAAGGTTAATTGAACCCTATTGAAGATGCGGTGCCGACCGGTCTACATGGTTAGCTTACCTGAATGCCTTTTAGAGTGTGATTGAAGCCCCCCATGGTGTGAAGGGGGGTGGAGATTGCATTGTCCTGTGATTAACTGCATTATGCTTGAGACTGTATAAGAAGCTGAGAAAATACTAATAAATTGTCATATCTTTGGAAGCAAGAACGGAGCTCTGTCTCGTCTTATTCTGGCAAAGGATATGGATCGTGTATGCAATATTGTCGGAGTGTGTCAGATAAGCTTGTCGTGGTTGGATGGAAGGTCGTAAGCGGTGGTGACCGTTACATTGGTGGCAGCAGTGGGATGATCCTTCCCTCCTCCTCAGAGATGTACTGGACACAGTACTGTGCGCGAGAGGTGTTCCTGAGGGAACGACCGCAAGATGATTGGAAGACGGAGCTCAGAAGATTGGTCCAGGAGGAGATGAAGCTAGACGCCAGCTACAGAGCCCTCCGGTGGTTCGCGGCTCAACTTTGGCCAAGTACAGCAGATGGCAGCCCAACAGAAGGCGTTTGCTATGGCGGCGTGGGGCTGCTCCATCAAAAAATGTACGGAGACCCAGACTTTGGGAGCGATGAGGAGTGGCGGAGGGAAAACATCTTGGACTTCCGAGATGAGCTGCTGGACCTCCCTGAAGAGGCATGTGACCTGGAGGAATTGGAGTTCCTGGTTGAGCAGGAATTTGAGCTTGAAATTGCATACAAGCGGCTGTTTGATGGTGATCAGCAGCCTGGCATGGCTCCTGTTACCTGGGACTGTCCTGGAGAAATAGCAGACAGTCACAAAGATGAGCAAATGGGGCCAGGGATGACCCTACATTTTCCTGTCCTAACCGCAATGGAAGAAGCGGCAATGATACAGAGGGCACTGTGAGCGCTAGAATGCCGGAACGCACCGGAGGTCCCCCAGGCAGTGAGACAAGCTAATAGCATCAAGGTCTCAGAAAGTAGAGTTGAGACAGGCGCTGGAGGCGGGAAAATGGTGATCAGCAGCAAGTCCAGAGTATCTCATCTGGGGCCCCAGCAGAAGCACTGGCTACAGGGCAGAGTGCCCCTGGCATCTGTGCCAGCATCAGAAAAAGAGTTGGCTCCGGAGAGTCTGAGAGATGATCTGCGTGAGCTGTTTCCCCAACAGCCGATATCTCCACCTGGAGTAGAGGAAGCAATTCTCCCTCCCCAGCAATTGGACACTACCCAAATGTTCATCCCCCCAGCAGAAGCGTTGGCTATGGAGCAGAGTGCCACTATAATCTGCCTAGCATCAGAAAAAGAGTTGGATCCGGAGAGTCTGAGAGATGACCTGCGTGCGCTGTTTCCCCAACTGCAGATATTCCCACCGGGAGTAGAGGAAGCAATTCTCCCTCCCCAGCAATTGGACACTACCCCAGTGGTTCTCCCCCCAGCAAAAGCGTTGGCTATGGAGCAGAGTTCTGATGGTCCCTGCCCAGCCCTCAGTATGTTTTTGGAGGGTTTGGGAGACAGCCCCTGTCAGAAGTCACCCCAGTGGCTGGTCGCAGAACCGGCAGGGGAGAAAACCCTTCCCCCTCTCCAGCAGCTGTACCCAACTTTTTCATATGTCCCCCCGGCAGAAGCGCTGGCTACAGGACAGAGCGCTGATGGTCTCTACCCAGCATCAGAACAAGAGATGAAGAACCCAGGAGATAGTCCCTGCAAGATACCTTCTCAGTGGCTGGTAACTACACCAGGATAAAAGCAAGTACCTTTGCCTCCCCAAATGCATAGCCCTACCAGCCTACGTTCCCTACCAGCTGAAGCGCTGGAAGCAGGGCAGAGGATTATTCAGCTTCCCCCAATATCTGCAACCCCGCCCCGGATCAGAGGAGTGCAGACAGCTGTTCCCACTCTGCAGCGGCTGTTTTTATTCTCGGGAGACCGTATGTGCGGTTTTGCTCCCCAGCACCAGAGTCGTACTTTTACTTTTCCTGTTTGCCTGGGGTGGAAGTTTGTGACTAACGCAGGTCCAGACCAGTTGGGGGTCAGGAACCTGGTTAGTCTGTTTTTAAAAGGGGAGAAATGTGACAGAACCCACTGTCACTGTATGTCTTGGAAAGGATTGTGGGCGTGCCTCCTACCGACAGACTATGGCCCGGAAAGATACTGGAGACCTGAAGCTGGCATTATTGTGATGTAATGTAATGTTACAGCCCTACACCCCCCACCCCCCCCCCCCCCCCCCTCTTGTTGCTGGACACATAGACAATGGAGAGTGGACTGCAGACGTCTCTCCGCAGGGGGTGTGTATTGAGAAGCCAGACTGCCTGCTTACCATAATCTCATTAGGTATCTCTACACTGTTTCAATGTACAAATGTTCTGTTGCCATTTATTGTTCCTTGTCCCCCTCCCCTCATAGACAAGGCAAAGGGGAGTGTCCCTAACTTTATGTAAAACTGTATAGTTTGGATTTTAATAAACAGTTAAGCTCTGGTTGTGTAACCCTCAACATGTGTGGATTGTCTCGTGATTGAGGGGTTAAGGGCTGGTTATGGCGAATCGCCAGGCTGCGGGTGCGTTTGGAGGACAGGAGACACAGGTCTGGCGGATGTGCCCACCTGGGGTGTCTGAGATCCGTCACATGGACTATCACACAAGTTGAAGTTTGCTGTGGTGCACCAAAGCTGACCTGTATATTCTCACAGTGCAATAATTGAAGAAAATTCAGGACATGGTTATATACAAGCATTTATTGGCACATTGTTTTAAAGCATTTTGATGAATTCACATTTGCTTTTGTGTATTTGGCATCTTTAAAGCTATAACACTAGAAGTAATACGTGTATATGTATTTCCATTTAAATATCCTGACATTGTAGTGTGCTGCTATTTGGTATTCTTACACTCAGCACAGTGTTTTTTTTTGTTTTTTGTGTGCACAAATTGATGGGACTTGGGCTGCATTTGATGGGACACGGGCTGCATTTGATGGGACACGGGCTGCATTTGATGGGACACCGGCTGCATTTGATGGGACACAGGCTACCTTTGATGGGACTTGGGCTGCATTTGATGGGACACGGGCTGCATTTGATGGGACACAGGCTACATTTGATGGGACACAGGCTGCATTTGATGGGACATGGGCTGCATTTCATAGGACACAGGCTGCATTTGATGGGACACGGGCTGCATTTCATAGGACACAGGCTGCATTTGATGGGACACAGGCTACAGATGCTAACCACACCACTTTGGAGCTACGCCCACAATTTAGCTGAAACCACACCTATTACCGGGGGTAGGGGTAAAAAAAGAAGGGCGGGGCCTGGCGCCCCCCCTTTACTTAAACTTCACCAGCCGCCACTGCAGGGGACCTAAGAAGAGGAGGATTGGGGCTGCGCAAAGCCATTTTTTAAAAAGCTGAACCTTTAATAACACCTTAAGACATTTTTTTTAACTGAGTAAAAGATTTCTGCACTTTAACATTATTGCTTTTCTTTTTATTACTTTATTGAATAAGCTTGTTAGATGAACATTCATCTAATGGCCTTAGCTAGGATTACAATATTAATGTTAAGAATGCTTGCATATTTTCAAACATTTTGCTAATGTGTATTACTACTGTGTGCACTTGTACTTCAACTCTTTGTTTCAAATGTAACAAAAAATAATTAACCTGAAAACAAGCACAGATGTAAATGGTACTTTAGCTAAATACCATATGTTGTAGGATGCCAGTGTCCTCTAAACAATTTTCAGGTTATTTTATTAAAATACTAATTATTTAACCAGATAGAAAGAAATGTGTACTTTATAAAACAATGCCCTACGTTAATATATTTGAATCTGTTAAGAGCTTATACAAGGTGATAGTCATTATAAAAAAAGATGTGACATTTCCAGAACAATACACGTATTTTTTAATCTGAGAGACCAAAGTCATTATAGCTAAAAAAAATAAAGAAGCCTTCACATCAATATTTGAAACCTTAATTACTAGAATGAACATTAGTTATTTAGGCCTCTTAACAAAGACTTTCAATTTATTGCTTTGTTTACAGCTTGTTGATTTACTGTGTACACAAGAACAAATTTGTACCCAATAAATCCTTTATATTTATTTTCTTATAGTATGTTGATTTACTGTGAATGAAATTTTCTTTAAGAAATGAGAAAAGAAGAGAAATAAAGCACAGTCTGATGATACAAATAATCAGACGGTACAAACAAATTTGAAAAAGCTGCAGGGTCATGGAAAATAAGCAGCTTTACTTAACCGCTTGCCGACTGCTGACGCAGATGTATGTTGACAGAATGGCACGGGCAGGCAGATTGGCATACATGTACGTCCCTATAAATTTGCCGCCCAGCAGGCAGTGCCTCGTGAGCGTGTTCGTTGGTCCCGGAAACTCGATGTTCCCGGGTGGCCCACGATTGTGGTCAGCAAAGGCAGAATAGGGGAATGCTTTGTTTACACTGTCACTGATGGCTGTTCCCCGTGATCGGGATCGGTCATCAGTGACGTGTCATGTGTAGCCACACCCCCTGACAGTAAGGCCGCGTACACACAATCAAATCTATCTCAGCAGACAGATTTGATTGTGTGTACGGGCGAGCAGACGGATTTGTCCAGCAGACAGATTTTAAAGCATGCTTTAAAATCTGTCTGCTGGGAACCCGTTGGACCGATATGTCTGCTGGTTAGTACACTAACCAGCAGACATATCTGCCCGCACATGCGTCGAATGGATTTGACGCATGCGCGAAAGTGTTTTACTTCCTGGTGCGGTGACGTGGTGGCGTCAACGTGACCGCCACGTCACCGCGCTGTCTGCCGGCGGGGATTTTGGTTTGATCGTGTGTACAGCGATCAAACCAAAACAGCCAGCAGACATATCTGTTCAAATCGGTCTGTCAGACCAATTTGAACAGATATATTTGGTCGTGTGTAAGCGGCCTAAGAAACACACTTAACCCCTACAGTGCCACCTAGTGGTTAACCCCTTCACTGCCATTTTCACAGTAATCGATGCATTTTTATAGCACTGGTCGCTGTAAAAATGACAATGGTCCCAAAAATGTGTCAAAAGTGTCCGATGTGTCGGCCATAATGTCGCAGTCATGATAAAAAAATCGCTGATCACCGCCATTACTATTAAAAAAATAATAATAATGGCATTTAACTATCCCCTATTTTGTAGACGCTATAACTTTTGCGCAAACTGATCAATAAACCCTCCTGAGATTTTTTTACCAAAAATATGTAGAAGAATACGTATCGGCCAAAACTGAGGAAAAAAAATCTATATATTTTTGGGGGATATTTATTATACCAAAAAGTAAAAAAAAATATATATTTTTTTTTAAATTGTCGCTCTATTTTCGTTTATAGTGCAAAAAAGAAAAAGGTGATCAAATACCATCAAAAGAAAAAAAGGACATCAATTTTGTTTGGGAGCCACGTCACACGACCGCGCAATTGTCAGTTAAAGTAACGCAGTGGCCAATCGCAAAAAGTGGCCTGGTCTTCGACCAGCGTAATGGTCCGGGGCTTAAGTGGTTAATAGGGCAGGTGCAAAGGTAACTCACAGCAACTTGATTCCAGTTATCTGCAGTTAGATTGGAGTTGCACTACAGGGTGCTGATTATTTTGCATAATTTTTCTTGTGGTTTGATCCATGGCATAGGATTTGCTTCCAAAGCCCTAGTGTAGGTAGCATCACCTTCACTGCATAGTGAATTTCCTATTTAATTTCCCCCTTTTTGTCTACCACTGTGGGAAGGTTTCCCTGTGTAGACCCCATAGAAAGAACTTGGTTGAAGCAAGATGTCCCATTGTAATGCTTAAAGCGGATGGAAGGAAAAATACCCCTGCAGATCCCCTGCAAACGTTAAATACTCAAAAACCCTAGGGGTAGAGGAATAATCTGTAATTCATGCACCATTCCTTGATCCAGCAGGTATACACTACACTGCTTGACTGGACCTCAGAATCCTTCACTCTACTGTGCTCAGTCAGTGGTCATACTCTAATGTCAACATGCACAATACAGAACTAGTAGTTCTGGAGGACATCAAGGGCCCACACAAAGCCACGAGTCTAGAGAAGAAGTGAGGGCTAGAGTCTGCCAGAACAAGGAATATGGTAGATATCACAGCCTTTTTCTCTTAACAGTTATCCCAGGGTATTGCAGTGAACTCTCAGGAGTGCAGCTTTAATTCTGACACTGCAGAAAACAGCTGACCAAATATACCAAAAGTAGCTAAGTTGCAAAGTCATTCTGGCCAAGGGCAGCTTGTCTAGAGAAGAGCAAGAGAAAATGAAAAAGTTGCACTCTTGGAAGGCTGGATTGCCAGCAGATGTAAGGAAAACATTCAGCTGGTTGCAGGTGAAGGCATTATTTCAGCCACGCTTTAAGTTGATTAAGTGGTAAACCCTGGTGTCATACTAATTATAATTAAGATGCATTTTAAGCAAGATAATGCTTGGCCAATCATGATACAAGCACTGGACACCACTGATACAATGAACTTGGCCACCAGATTAGCTGCGCTTCATGCAAACACCTTTAAAAGTACATTTTGAAAGAAGTATTCAATAATCAATTCAAAACTTACCAGAATAACTGAACATGTTGCTGGAAACAAAACCCATTCCTATATTATATAATATTTAGCTTAAGTACCATTTATACAAAATTAACTGATATAATTCAGAGTTTAAATATTTTAGTTGTAAAGTACTTTGTACGATATACAACATATATACACTGCTCAAAAAAATTAAAGGAATACTTTTGAATCAGAACTCCTGGGATATTGATCTGGTCAATTAAGTAGCAGAGGGAGGGGTGTATACAGAGGGGGTTGGTAATCGGTTTTAGCTGCTTTGCTGTTAATTGATATTAACAACAGGTGCACTAGATGGGCAACAATGAGACGACCTCCGAAACAGGAATGTTTTTTCAGGTGGAGGTGTCTGACGTTTTTCAC
The DNA here is from genome assembly GCA_029574335.1 of Rana kukunoris. NCBI lineage: Eukaryota > Metazoa > Chordata > Amphibia > Anura > Ranidae > Rana > Rana kukunoris. The sequence goes on along the minus strand of CM056051.1, from coordinate 170,009,951 downwards.
TAGTTTTGCATTTGGCTAGGGTCAGTGTCACTACTGGTAGCACGAGGCGATACTTAGGTTGCACAGACAGTCCAACTCCTCCAGGATGGCACATCAATACGTGTCATTGCCAGAAGGTTTGTCTCCCAGCACAGTCTCAAGAGCATGGAGGAGATTCCAGGACACAGGCAGTTACTCTAGGAGATCTGGACAGAGTCGTAGAAGGTCCTTAACCCATCAGCAGGACCGGTATCTGCTCCTTTGTGCAATGAGGAACAGGATGAGCACTGCCAGAGCCCTACAAAATGACCTCCAGCAGGCGACTGATGTGAATGACTCTGACCAAACAATCAGAAACAGGCTTCATGGGAGTGGCCTGAGGGCCCGACATTCTCTAGTTAGCTCTGTGCTCACTGCCGGACACTTAGGAGCTTGTTTGCCATTTTCCATTGAACACCAGAATTGGCAGGTCCACCACTGGTATCCCATGCTTTTCACAGATGACAGCAGGTTCAGCCTGAGAATATGTGACAGACGTGAAGGGGTCTGGAGAAGCCACAGAAAACTTTATGCTGCCTGTAACATTGTTCAGCATGACCGGTTTGGTGGTGGGTCTGAGGAGGCATATCCATGGAGGGACCCACAGACCTCTACAGGCTTCACAATGGCACCCTGACTGCTATTAGGTATTGGGATGAAATCCTTGTCTGACCCTACTCTGGTGCAGTGGGTCCTGGGTTCCTCCTAATGCACGACAATGCCCGGCCTCATGTGATGAAAGCATGCGGCCAGTTCCTGGAGGATGAAGGAATTGCTACCATTGAATGGCCCCCACGCTCACCTGACCTAAATCCAAGCGAACACCTCTGGGACATTATGTTCTGGTCCATCCAGTGCCGCCAGGTTGCACCTCAGTCTGTTCAGGCGCTCAGTGATGCTCCAGATCTGGGAGAAAATACCCCAGGACACCATCTGTCGTCTCATTAGGAGCATGCCTTGATGTTGTCAGGCATGCATACAAGCACTTGGGGGCCATACAAACTACTAATGACCATTTTGAGTTGTTGCAATGAAATTTCAGCAAAATGGACTAGCTTGCTGCATAATTTTTACACTTTGATTTTTGGGGTGTCTTTGAATTCAGCCCTCTGTAGGTGGATAATTTTCATTTCCATCAAATGATGTGCCATCCTTTCATTCCTAACACATTACCCAGTCCATATCAGTATAGATATCCAGCAGGAAATTTAAGCTGTTGAGATCTGATATGTTTTCTAAGGCCGTGTACACACGATCAGTCCATCCGATGAGACCGGTCTGAAGGACCGTTTTCATCGGTTAACCGATGAAGCTGACTGATGGTCTGATGTGCCTACACACCATTGGTTAAAAAAACAATTGTGTTAGAACGCGGTGACGTTTACGTGTTTTAACACAACGACGTGCTGAAAAAAACGAAGTTCAATGCTTCCAAGAATGCGTCGACTTGATTCTAAACATGCGCAGCCTTTTTATCAATGCTTTTGCATACTAACGATCGGTTTTGACCCATCGGTCAAGGGTCCATCGGTCAAATTTTAAAGCAAGTTCTCTTTTTTTGACAGAAGGATAACTGACCGATGGGGCCCACACACAATCGGTTTGGACGGATAAAACGGTCCTTCAGTCCGTTTTCATTGGTTTTGACCGATCGTGTGTACGCGCCCAAAGTGTTCCTTTAATTTTTTGAGCACTGTATGTATATATATATATATATATATATATATATATATATATATATATATATATATTTATAATGTTTTCTTTTAACCTTTTTAAACCTTGCAAGTGTTGTAGTGTACATTCTGGCAAGCTATTACTGTGGACCATTCCAAGCAAAGCCTATATGGAAGCCATAAATAAAAATGTAGGTGTACACTTAATTGTAACTAAATGAGGATAGTTTTAGGAACTGTTCCGGGGACAGGCAAGGTAGTGTCCAATTGAAGTAAAACCATCATTATTTCAGAATGTATTTGTGCTCTTTAAATCTGGATATCACATAAGTCCAAATAGGACAGAGTAGGCGCTAGCACCAGCAGCGGTGTAAGCGTAACTAAAAACAAATGAAAAGCAGATGAGCTCCTGGGAGCTCCCCACATCACCCGGAAGTACAGTCATCCACTTGTTCCAGCGTCCATCCGGAATTGACGTCACAGCCCCGGCTCCCAGTGGGACAGAGACACAGGAAGCGCCGGCTTCCACCGATGCCACCCTCTCCGCAAAACACAGCCGCATATAATGACTCTTGGACGTTCCCTGGTGATACAGGATACATGCTCTCATCTCACCTATGTTTGTGAGTACCCTTGCTGTTTTTACTCAATAAATGTAACACAACATATTGCACTTAGAGTGGCGCCTTTGTGCTTTCTCCCCATATCACATAAGTTCAGTTTCTGCATTTTGTATTACTAGAATTTGCATTGCCCTGGGAAAAAATACAATGAAAAATTAGCACATAATCATAAAAAATTGAGGCAATTTTGTTTATGTGTGGAGTGGCAGAACTGTGGAAATCTCAGAACTGGATGGACAGAATACAAATCCTTTCTCAGCTGAAACAAGCATCTCCAGCTTTACGTTATGATCACTTTATGAGACACAAGTTTTCAGACCTTTAACTGTTACATGCATATCAGTAACAAGGCACTAATTAAGTTAAATCTATTATGAGAGTAATAGAACAGCAACTATTAAGTAATCTTCTAGAGTCATGTCTACAAAGAAAACGGATGAAATTTCAATCAAGAAATAGCTCATTTAAAATCTTCCATGTGGTTTATCTCTCTCTTGTGTCTCATAAAGGTGGTTTCACGGCATGCCCAACTGCTGTTCACACACAACCGAGTTATGTTAAACATTAGGGAACTAAACGCAAAACTCAATTTTTCCTAATGAGGTATCATGTTTTAAGGATTATATAAACCGTATATTATATATTTCATTACACCTCTTTGCAGTGTGTGCCCACATCTTAACAAAACGTATTCTAGGATTGTGAGTTGCAATTGTTGACCTGTTTGTGACAATGTGATTTTAAACCTAGTTCAGCCAATGTGTGATGCCTTAGCTGTTCACAAGAATCAAAAAAGTACTGCACTGAGCATCCACATATGACAAGGACACAAAAACACATCATTATATAAATAAGTAACTATAATGCAATTTTTATTTGTAAAAAAAATGATGAATCCCTTATTAACACCGTATACAACATTACCAGAAAATATTTACAATATAGTATTATCTGACGTTCTTGAATTTCTGATGTCTGGGCTGGTAAAAACCACACCAGCTATAAAATGTGAGCTGGCTGTTTCAGAAAGATTTATATTGCTCTCAGCCATTCTGCCGTCTGTTTTAGTGTTCTCTAGTGACACTTTGGGATTAATGTTCTAAGGCATATGACCCTTACAGTATGTTGTTAACCCATTCTGTATTTTGGATTGACAGACTATTATTAATAGTATTCCTGCATAGTCTAAAGCTTAAAAAACAGCAGCCACTTTATCTGTGGTATATATTATACCACGTAAAATATAACAGCCGTGCATGAGTGATCAATCATTTTATTAACTGTTGTTTACACTGGTTATTGCCTTGCTTATACGTTAAATAGACAAACATCTCACACATTTTACTCATTGAAAAACTCTATTAAATGGCTAGTACACACCAAAATAATAAGTTACTCCAAATTTGCCCTTTATATATTTTATTCATTCTTTATTTATGGTAGGATAGATACTGCAACAGCTATTTTCCACAGCCAGACTTGTCACACCTTAGGGCTCTTTCACACGGGCGGACCGTATGTCCGCTTTTTCATCCATCCGTGTACAGATAAAAAAGGGACATACATTGGTCCCTATCGGGTGTCAGCGGATGTTCATCCACTGACACCCATTCTCACCCGGCTCTGCAATACTCCAATTCTGCAGACAGAGGAAAACCCTATTTTTCCATCCGTCTGCGGATCGGATAAACACGGACAGACTGTCCATGTTCATCCGATCCCCTCATAGGGGAGAGCGGAGATCTGACAGGGCGGTCCCTGCACAGTGTCCTGTCATCCGGCGGCTCAGCGGTGATCAACGGAGCGATCCTCACTGAGCAAGTGGAGATTCACGGGGCGGATCGTCACGGGTCCCGTGCCGTCCCGTGTAAAAGGCCTGAGTCTTTTAGCCACACCTCAGCCTTTGCATGAAATAGACCTCTGAGAAACAACCACACAGATATTTGCATATCAAAGTCTGTGAGGGTTTTTTACTGACATCATGTTTAGCTTTATATATCCACCTCTGTATTAAAAAATGTGTGATGGAGATGTTCAACAAAAGTAGTGGTTAACAAAATTAATGGTTTAAACACAAATGCAGGTGTGGCATTGTGTGACATTTTTTACTGGCATAATTCTTAACTTTCTATTTTAAAAGTCAATTCTTTATTCCACCTCTGTGTTAAAGATTTTGTGAACACCATATGGCAATATATTTAAAATGAATTGATGGAGATGTTAAAAAAAAAAGTAATGGTCTTTCCTTCTGCCTCGCCTCTCTGCTGGAGGAACTGTGGGCATAAAGGCCATCTTCTACATATGCTTTGGGAATGCCCCAGTCTAACCAGTTTCTGGAATCAAACCTTTAAACTTATATCGTCCACCACGGGAATACTTGTTCCCCCCAACCCAACGCTAGCTATACTCCACATAGGGATGGAAATCATACCACACGACATGAGACAAGTAGTATCACACATTCTATTAGCAGCTAGGTCCCTGGTGCTTCAAAATTGGAAACACGCTACCACACTTAACATCACAGATCTTAATAGAAAAATTCAGCAAAACTACACGTTTGAACGAATACTAGCGACCAATGCACTAAAAGGTAGCTCATTCGACAGACGATGGGAAATCTGGACTAACAGATGTATAACCAGATAGGATGTATTATTGGATAAGATGCATGCACGCTTTGGATAATGCTCCCTCCTCTATTGTCGCCTAAGATTGATATATGATCTTTCCTCAATGTTTTCTTCTCCTATTTCTATTTGTGGCATTGTTACCAATATCCTTGTCAATATCTTTACTACTATTGATATCTTTATGTTATTCCTTTCTTTCATACTGTAATTTGTAAAATTCAATAAAAATCTTTCTATTGAAAAAAAAAAAAAGTAATGGTCAACAAACATAATAGTTTAAACACAAATGCAGATGTGGCCAGCAAATGCAACTCACTGAGGCTCTGCATGACAGCACACAAAAAAAACTCATTAGGGACCAAGAGAACCCCCGCCCAGCCAAACATAATATCAACACCAATACCAACATAATATCCTCCCAGGCACATCAACAAGTCCAGAAGGCACCAGGGAAACAGCTGTTTATTGGGTGATGCCAGGAAGAAAATGGCATCAGCAGTGGGCATGGATTGGTTTGACCCTCTCTCTCAGCTTTTTCCTCGAATGAGGAAAACAACTCCTTAGAAACTTTCCTGACAAGTAACAGACCGCCAACAAGCTGCAGGAACCCTAATGAATGCCACTAATGGCTCTTTCACTCGGGACAGATCTGTGATGATCAACCCCGTAAACCTCCGCTTGCTCAGCAGTGATCGCTCCGCTGATCCCCGCTGAGCCGGCGGATGACAGGGCAGTCCCTGCACACTGTGCAGGGACCGCCCTGTCAGATCTCTGCTCTCCCCTATGGGGGGATTGAATAAACACAGACCGTCTGTCCGTGTTCACCCCGATCTGATCCACAGACGGAAGGAAAAATAGGGTTTTCCTCTGTCTGCATAATCGGAGGATTGCGAACCCGGATGAGATCGGGTGTCAGTGGATGTTCACCCGTTGACATCTGCGATCTCATAGGGATCAATGTTGTCCCTTTTTCATCTGTAAACAGATGGATGAAAAAGCGGACATACAGTTCGCATGTGTGAAAGAGCCCTAATGCTCTTTACCATGTTTTGCATTCATACTGTTATAGGGAGACATTACAGAGTCTCCTCTAAACAGCCACGTTCAGTTTGGCTGCGAGACAAAACAACATGTTTCTATAGATCTCCATATAAAATAAATCAATAAATATTTAAAATAAACTACTATACAACAATTTTAATTATTGTATTTTTTCACTGCCTTCTTATACACTGTTGATCTAAGCAAATTGTCCCACTTAACTGAAAAGGCCGCCATTGCTTGAATCGTATAATAAAAAAAAATATGTTTCTTGTGCATATGCCAAAAGAGTAATTGAAGTGCAAAATATCTAGCAGGCAGGCTCAAGTCTTCAGCTTTGAGCAGGTAAGTAAAAAAATTAAAATAAAACAACTGGAAGGACATAGCTAAATACAGTACATAAAACAAGAACCGATACCAATAGACAAGGACAAGATTAGGCTCAAGTAGAGAGTAAAGCTAACTGCAGACACATAGGAACAAGAGACCTAAATGTAGATAACTTTAGTCTGCTATACCTCTGTGGATTGCAGGAATAAGATACGGGTGAAGAGAAGGTCGGACACAGAACAGAGATAATGGTGCCAATTCACTAAAATGCATGTGCTTTTATAATAAACTGTATTGTTCTCATAAATTTTCTGCATTCACTAAAGAAAATAACACTGACCATTGATATTTGTATGTGTGAGAGGAGCAAGAGTAACATATTTGCTATTTTATTTATTATATTTAATTCGAAAAATAGTGCTATTTCTTAACAATGGTGTGATCATCTCCTTATCATTTCAATTGTGCGGTGCATTATGGAACTTAATTTTCCTGAGCTAGAATACAGAAAGTTTCATGTCTCTCAGCAGGCATAAAAATGATCCTAGAGTATGGGGCTTTGTGATCTCCTGCAGATGATCACTGTATATATGCATAGATATTATGATATTATATTCGCACAAACCTGATGGAATCAATTTGTCCAAATAAAAAGGGGAGAAACTACAGTAGCAGTTTTACAAGTCAAGGGACTGCTCAGCATTTCTATGCTGAAGTGTCCAAAATAGGCCTCATTTACACATACAAGTAAAGAACTAAAGAAGACTTAAACTGTGGAAGCTACGCCCAAAATACAAGCAGAGGGCAATGGACTAGTAGCCAGTATTGCCTGAGGTTTGCCTGCTGCTAATCTTTTCCTTATGACTCATTTGCTATGTCAAGTTATGCATTTTGATCCAGAGTGGAGGCAGACTTGGTAATAGAGAAGAGTGTTATTTCCTTATGTCAGAGCTGCCACCCCAATTAAAGAAATTGTGAATAGTTAAGATTTAAACATTTCTGTACCAAGCCCTAATAGGTCTCCTATTGCATCTCATTGTGATTCTAAAAATATTCACCGATCACATCCTGTGGAAGTTTAATGCTCTTAACCAATAAACATTTAAAAAATATCCAGAAGTGATATGAACTTTTGTACTAGGCATTCCTCAATACCCACCTCAGAGTTTATCCCCAAAAGCCTTGTACACATTGGCCAAAAATGTATTGAAACTGATCGATTTTGCAGGAAATTTTTGCCCATATGTATAGCTATTGTTCTACAGAAGCCAGTGTCACTACCGAAAGACCAGCATCCGACCAGCAACCAGCACTGGTAGCGGTGGTGGCACAGTGATCTCTTTGTTTTTTCTTTCAGCCCACTGGGTTAAACAAAAAAAAAAATTGTGTGTACCTAGCCTAATAACCAATAATCTGACAACTGAATTATAGGAAGTAACAGGAATGGTTTAGAAAGCATAAATCCATAGAATGGACTTAAAAACAGAGAGATTCTTGCACTACAGGTACTGCTTTGTGCCTAGGCACCTTCAAATGTCTGTAGAGGGGGTGTGGCTACCGCACGCCTGAATGGAAGACTGATCGTTCAGCTCCTCATCACCGCCAGCTCATAGAGGCAACTTACCGCAGTGACAATACCTGTTTCCACCTGCATTACCGCCACAGCACACCCGAGCATTCTCAAGATGGTGGCGGTGGCGGCTAGCCTGCTTCTTCCAGAGGCTCTTTTCAGGCTTTTCATAGCCCATAGCCCTTACACGGAGACAACAATGCCCCCAATTGAAGTGCCTAGCTGCCTCCACACCAATCTCCCAATCTTACCAGAGCCCTGGTAAGAGCAAACCACGGCTCTCCACAGGGACATCCTCATTCGAGGTAAGCAACCGCTACAACTCATTTAATGCTACCAGAGAGCTGGCTGATACTATTACTATTACACTAACTCCTTCCCTACTGCAAACCAGCCTATATCTGATACTACCATGAAAGACATGTGGGTATCCCTACGTGCTTCACTACATACAAATATGGTGGAATGTGTACACAATTTTAAAGCTGAAGTACAGAAGCTAGGGGTAAGAGTGGACCACATAGAGCAAAAAATGGGTGAATTTGCCTTATTACATAACACTCTTGTGGATGCACACAATGATCATGAGGATGAGATGAAGAAACTTAAAGCCAAAATAGTTGACTTAGAATAATGTGAAAATCAGGGGTATCCAGACCTTTTTTTCTCAGAAAATAGGTGCAGGAACTCAACCACGAACCCGTTCAGATTTCACAAACAGTAGAAGGGTCTTAAAGGGGCATTAAATACCAGGGTTGCATTACATACAGAATGCAGTGTTCAGGTGGTTACACACAGAGCGCCGAGCTATCACTTGTAAACACAGAAACCAGACTTCTTTGTTTACAAGTGATTGTGGTGAGCGGGCACCAAAGGGTCTGAGCCAGAGGTGGTGGAACTAAGTTCCCCCAAGTTCCCCCTCTCTATGACAGTGTTCCAAGGGATGTCGTAATGCATGTCCACTTGTACCACGTGCAAGATGACCCCATTATCTGATCAGTTCTCTCGCCTACCACTATTTGAGGAACTTTCGCAGTTTACACTGCAAAAACGCAAAAAACACTCTTACCAATTGCTAAGGCACTTAGTAATTACAATATGGTGTATAGTTGGGGCTACCCAATGAAATTTACCTTTACACAAAATGACGCCACAAATGTGATAACTTCGCTTGACGAAGGTCTTGCATTGCTTTGCTCATGGGATATTCTGCCTGAGCAAGAACCCACAAACAGCACTTCTCTAACCAGAGTGAACACCCAGGATAACTGGCAGGTCATATCCTACAAACACAGAGTTTGTAGGATATGAGAGTTTGAGTTATTTCTCAAGTGTTTATACCACATGTGTCTGATATTGATAAACGTCTCCAAGAGTTCTTTGCACTGAATTTCCAATCTGTATATAATCCTTTTACTGTCTAGTGTCTGGTGTGCCCATAAGTCCTTTATAAGAGATATTTTGATTTAGATGGGCTCACACCTTAAAGCCTCATACACACGATGGAATATCTGATGGAATCTAATCCGATGTTTTTTTTTTGTCGGATTTCTGATGAAGCTGACTTTTATCAGTCTTGCTTACACACCATCAGTCAAAAATCCGACCGTGCCAAAACGGGGTGACATAAAACACTACTACGTGCTGAGAAAAATTAAGTTTGCTTCCGAGCATGCGTCGATTTGATTCTAAGCATGCGTGGATTTTTGACCGATGGACTACCACACAGACGATATATATCTTTTTTTATCTATAGGAAAAATTTAAAACATGTTCTATTTTTTTCACCGATGGAAAACAAACCAATGGGGCCCACGCACGATCGGTTTGTCCAATGAAAACAGTCCATCGGTCTGTTTTCATCAGACAAACCAATCTTGTGTACAGGGCTTATGAAGCAGAGAACGCTGCAGCTCGACCATTTACTGAAGGAGATTTGCTCTCTGGAATCTATAAATAAATCAAATCCTACCCAGTCATCATCCCAAAATCTAAATTATGCTCAGACCTCTGTCTACTACTAATAGAGCAATATGATAAGTATCTTAAAGCTCTTAAACTATCACACTACTCATCCAGGAATAAATCTGTGAATAAAGCCAGAAAGTTTTTAGCGAAACGCCTCCAGATGAGCAAAGAAATCTCAAACTAAAATTGGCTATCTTGTAGACCCTCACCACAAATGGAAAATGATAAATCCAAAGAAAATAGCGTATTCATTTGCTGCATACAGCTCTTTGTATAACCTATACACTGACCCCTTGATAGACACATCAACTCCTTTCTTGCTTCCTTAAAACTACAAGTATTAAACGCACCTATCACCCCACAGGAGATTGTCATTGCTATTAGATCCCTCCCTACTGGGAAATCTCCTGAACCAGATGATCTATCAAATGCATTTTAAACGCATATCATAAACAATTATGCTCCACTATCAGCTCTACCCTTTCTTTGGTGTTTGCAGTTCCAATGTCCTCTGCCTCATTCCCATCTGAGATGCTTCAAGCGTATATAGTTACATTACCAAAACCTGGCAAAGAACCTACCTCCCCGGGCCAATTTCAGACCAATTTCTCTATTAAACACTGATGTTAAATTATATGCAAAAATATTGGCACAGATTTATGCCCATTCTCCCTTTTGATCAAGCCAGATCAATCTGTCTTTGTTACTGGGCTCCAAGCTTCAGATGCTACAAGGAGGGTCATAGATATAATCCAACATGCTTGGTCCGATCGGGTGCCTTCTCTTCTCTTATTGCTGGAAGCGGAGAAGGCATTCAACCAAATTCACTGGCAATACATGCAAAGAACTCTACTTAAATTTGGCTTCACAAGGCCCATTCTGTCTGCTATACTAGCACTGTACTCTTCACCTTCTGCAAAAGTATACATCTCCAATATGCTTTCTCAAACCCTCCCGATCTCTAATGGCACCCGACAGGGATGCCCATTATCTCCATCCATTTTTAATCTTTTTTTAGAACCCCTAGCTGAGGCCATATGATCATCCCTAGAAGTTTCAAGTTTTCAGTTCCTACATGCCTCCAATACCATAGATTTATTTGTGGATGATATAATAATTTTCTTGACCAGCCCAGCCACCTCTCTTGCTGCTGCCTGCAAAATCCTCACTGAATTTAGTAAAATGTAATACTACAAAGTAAACTTCACCAAGTCTCTACTCCTTGACCACGGTATAAATCATATCCTTAAAAATAAACTCCAAGCCTCCTACCCCTATACCTGGAGCACCAATGACATTCCCTACCTAGGTATCCAGCTAGTGGCGGATGCAACTAAATTGACAGATGTCAACTATGCTCCCTTCATTACCAAGCCAACTAAGGAAACCCAGCAAATATCTTAATTTGAGCTCTCATGGTCAGGACCCCTTGCCACCTTTAAAATGTTATTACTTCCCCAAATAATTTATATCTTCAGAACCCTACCTATCCCAATTAAAAAAGGACATTTGATGGTCTTAAACTCCTTAATTAAACAATTCATATGGAAATCCACAAAACCCAGATGTTCCCAACTTAAGGTAAAAAATGTGTCACTCATATGCTGCTAGCAGCCAGGTCACTCATAACCAGAAGATGGAAAACGAACCTGTCACCCAAAATATCAGAGGTGATAGATATGGTGAAACAAAATTACACTAATGAAAGCTTGCTGGTCTACAAACATGGCTTAAAACAAAGATTTGATTATCATTGGGACCTATGGAAATATGTGGACTAAGACCCACTAAACACATTTTTTTTATGTCATTGCATATGTCACCCCTTACAATTATAACTGTCGATGGCTGAGAGCGCTGAGTGTTCTAGAGCAGTGTTTTTCAACTCCAGTCCTCAAGGCACACCAACAGGTCATGTTTTCAGGCTTTCCATTATTTTGCACAGGTGATTTGATCAGTTTCACTGCCTTAGTAATCACCACAGCCATTTCATCTGAGGGAAATCCTGAAAACTTGACCTGTTGGTGTGCCTTGAGGACTGGAGTTGAAAAACACTGTTCTAGAGGTTGGGCCTTTCTCTTGCCAGAACACAATAGAACAGCAGGGGAGATCACTGTACTAACATCTAGCTCTGCTCGGTTGAACAAAAAAAAAACTACTGGTGTGAACTAGGCTGTGAACTAGGCTTAAGACCACTGCTAATTTCAGTAGAAGTTCAAGACAAAGGGTAAAATGCTCAGGATACTGTTTGGGCACCATTAACTGTTCCATTTATTCCCTATAATATAGCAAAGGTTTGTTTTTTGAGTACACGTCCACCATTTTCTTGTCAATAAAACTGTTTTAATAATTTTGACATGAGATCCAAAGTCTCCTGGAATAAAAAATATTAGAAATAGATATCACCATTCTTTTGTGTTTGTGTGATAGTTCCATCTATTCCAGAATCACTTCACACCCACACCTGTAAATAATACACACAAAGAAGCCAGTGGTATTGCAGACTTGCAGTAAATCATCAAAATACAGTAAATAAATATTACATTTGCCTTAGATTAGCACTAAAATAATACTAAAGCTGTTATTTAACCTCTAAAAAAATTTGCTAAATGCTTTTGTAATTTTAAAGATGTTAAAACATAAATAAAATATCCTTAACCGCATAAACCATGCCTTATCTCTTAAATAATTGACACAGCTGATGAAATGAACAGTCTAGAAGATAGAAAGCAAGCTCTTGAAGACAGAGGGCCAGATTCAGGTACACGTACATTTGCGCAGCGTATCCGAGATACGCTACGCAGCCGTATTTTACCAGGCTCTACAACGAATTCTGGTAGATTTTTGCCCGTACGATACGGCGGCGTAGTCTATTTCTCGCCGCGTAATCGAAATACGCAATTAGGGGGCGTGAAGCATTTAAATTAGGCGCGTCCCCGAGGCGATCGAACTGCGCATGCTCCGTTCAGAAATTTCCCGCCGTGCATTGCGCGAAATAACGTCGTTACGTCATTTTTTTTTGAGTAGCGTCATTTACGGACATTCCTATTCCCGGACGACTTACGTAAAAAAATATAAAAGACGTCGGAAAACGTTGAAATTTGACGCGGGAACGACGGCCATACTTAGCATGGGCTGTCTAATATTAGACCAGCTAAAATCTGGTATAACATTACGCAGCGAAAAGATGACTAAAGATGCCGTAAGAGATTGCGATTGAAGATCGTAATTTTGGGGATCGACGGCAAAAGCTCATTTGCATACCCCAACGCGGAAAATGACGGGAAGTCCACCCAGCGGCCGCAATTTTATTGCAGCGTAGATCCGAAGGAGTACGAACACGTAAGCCAGTCGGATTGAAGCGCAAAGCCGTCTTTTCATGGTTTGAGGTTTCAACGTGCGTAATTAGAAAGTACTCCGGTCTAACACCAGTTAGACAGGAGTTACGGCTCTGTGAATCTGGCCCCGAGTCTGCAGATATGAGTAATCATAGACCCCATATTTTCGCAAATGGCATACACACTTAGCAGGGCGTACCAATTCAAAAAAACAAGCAGCTAACTGCTGGAATTCATATACAGTCAACCATAAAAAAATATATATATTCCATTTTTTATGCAGCCCTTATATTCACAGAGGTTTAAGAGTAGGGAGAAGAAAAAAAACAGTAATATTGGAAAAGGTCAATGCTTTTATGTTTTCAAATTTCAAGAACAGTGCTGTTCGTAACAGATTTGGGTACATTCAATTCTAGGTCGGCATCAAAATTGTAACTGCCGTAAGCAGCATTGATGCAGCTGGTAACTATGCATCTTAAAATATTAATTGTACATGTGCTTTTTAAATACATTTTAGCATTCCATAGTGGAAATGTGTAGCGACGAGTAAATATCTAAAACGTTACTGAAATGACAGACCCCTACTTTATCCACTTTGCTGAGAAAAAATCTGTCACAAATCAGAAATGTTCTTTTTCAGTGATGTGTCTGCTTTTTTGAGAATTTCCTTCAGAGGAGCCATTGAAATGTGTTGCAAAAAGTTACAGAACACATAGAACAGTTCACACTATTACTAGTTATCTAATATAAATCTGAGTTTTGTAATTGCAGAAACCACAGGGTTATGAGTTGACTGTAAAGATACAATACTGTCTGGAGGCATTATATAATTCAACACATTGCAACAATGTAAAAGAAATAGCTTGAATTTTGGAAATATGTGTAGACATATGAAATTAATGAGCTGGTTGGTTGGAATTGCAGATCATGACATCTGCAAATACATATTTACTGGTAAGTTTATATACTGTGTTAATAAGGGGATTAATAATCATTCTTTATAAATAAAACATTATATATTTTTTTTATTTTTATATAATGATGTTATAATTATGTTATTTTGTGTACATATAGAGTATGGATGTTTGGTGCAATACCTTTTTGGGTACCTATAGACAGCTAAGGTGGTTTAATATTTTACTGTATTTAATGGCGTATAACACTCACTTTTTTACCCTGAAAATAGAGGGTAAACTGTGTCTGCGTGTTATACGCAAGGGGGCTGTGGAAAGTTTTTTCCCTGAAACTTCCCTCTTAGAGTTAGGGTGCGTGTTATACGTGTGCGTGTTATACACCAATAAATACAGTACCTGGATTATTTTACTGTCTCGCTGCAAAAAATGTTTTTCTGTTAACACTAACTAGCACACCCAAATCTCTATGTTTGCAGTAAGCTATCCAGCAGAGCTAGTGCTTGAAATACATCAAAATGCAATGTTGCCCAAAACTGGGATGGCTGCCCTAGTGTTGACAACAAATTGTGATGTCGAAGATCTGACTCTGTGTATGGAGCAGTACACAGAGTTAGGGCTGTAGGCACATCCATGCACGTTTGTGAATTAGCATGCATGTCTAACACTGAGTTTTGACACCTAATGGCCTACTTAAGACATAACAGAGCTAAAGGGAATTGCTGATTCGATGACCTGTGACCAGACCTGCATCATGTTTATCCTGTGCTTTGCTAAGGCTTGCCTCCAGACTCTGCTTGATTCTGATATCCTGTTGTTGAACTTGGCTTGTACTCTGATTCTGTCTTTTGCTTGCTGGTTTGTACTTCTTCTAATCCTCTGATATAGACCATGGTCTGGCTTCTGGTTGTTGCTGACTCTGGCTCACTTTGACTTTGGTTTTGACTCCTGCTCCTGACAGTTTCTGTGCTTCAGCTGTGTGATATCATTCTGTACAAGTTCCAATCCTGCATTCACAGAATTTTAGGAATATCTAGACTGTCATCTGGCCACCCTCAATATGAGGGCCTACCATAGGCACCCATGCTACATTCTGTCATCAACTCCAGGGGGTACTGGACAGAGGGTGTAAAGGAAGCCCTCTCATCAGCTTGGCCTCTACCAGGTATGTCCCCCACTATGGGAGCACTCCTGGCCCCTTCCTCCTGCCGAGTGCCCCCACAGCAAGCAGCTTCCTATGGGAGCACCCAAGCCAAGCCGCTGCTCTGTGTGTCCATTCAGACATGGACAGCCACATAGAATATACTTGCCAGCATGCCTGGGCTCTTCAGTCCAAACATTTTTTTTTTCAGCATGATCACATCACAAGCAAGAAAGTGCAATCATCCACCAATCCCAAAAAGGCAAAAAGTAAAGCACCACACACCCCTGGATAGGTATAATGACATCAGTCCTGCCAAAAATACAGTAATTACCTACAGATATCATGCAGTATATTTGTATAATACCAAAGGTGGGTGGTGCTTTAGTTTTTTCTCTTTTTGATTGGTGGATGATTGCACTTTCTTGCTTGTGATGTGATCATGCTGAAAAAAAAAATGTTTGGACTGAAGAGCCCAGGCGTGCTGGCAAGTACAGTATATTCTATGTGGCTGTCCATGTCTGAATGGACACACAGAGCAGCGGCTTGGCTTGGGTGCTCCCATAGGAAGCTGCTTGCTGTGGGGGCACTCGGCAGGAGGAAGGGGCCAGGAGTGCTCCCATAGTGGGGGACATACCTGGTAGAGGCCAAGCTGATGAGAGGGCTCAATATGTTGCACTGTTAATTTACACTTATTACGTGCCTGATGAAGGGGTCCTGTATGACTCCAAAACATTGCACTTTCTTGCTTGTGATGTGCTTGTGATGTGATCATGCTGAAATAAAAACAGAGCATTCCCCACAGACGTGTGCAATGGGAATATGGACTATTGCTCATTTAGACATGGAGCTGTGCCTCGGCCTTGCCCCCTCTCTCTCCTCATTGGCTCACTGACTTGGGCTCAGGTAAGTATTAGGGTGGCTGAGGAGGGCTACTGAACACATAGAATGCATTAAGATAAAACACTTCTGCCTTTAAAAACACTTTAAATTTAACACTCCTGATCATAGAATTACTCTTCTCATCATATTCTAAAGAGTTTTATGTAATTACTTGTTGGTTTCTAGCACCACAAGTCTAAAAATAATTATTCTTACCTAATTGTTAAAACTATTCCACACCTCTATCACTTAGCCTTTCCCCATGTAAACCTGCAATATTTAACTATCCTCTAAAACAAGCCCAGAACCCAACATTAAATCCCTAATCCAGCAAACCTTAGCTCTTAACCCTTAACTTTTAACCTGGCACAAATCTAATTCTAAAATTAAACCTAACCCTAAAGTGGACACTTAACTGCCATGTAAAATGTAACCCTAACTTTAACCCTAACACCTAACCTTTACTTTCTGACCTTTAAACCTAGCACAAACTTAACACAACCTAAATTTAATTATCTCACACTACTAGACCCATCTGCATAATATTTGCTTAATTTAGCCCCATAATGGATGTCCTTTCAAGAAAAGTATAACTATTTTGAAGCATACACACTATAACAAAACTATCTATAATAAACCTATTTTAGAAGTCTGCAAATATAAATTATTGACATGTCACAATATACAGCAACAGAAATACCTTTAAAAACCATTAAAACAAAAAACATTTAAAATCAGTCTTTTAGCTCTAGTCGGGTGACATTGTCTAGTCTAGGCTGAGATGATATCATCAGGCTGCTGCAATCTAGAGGAAGAATGTTCTCTCCCTTAGGCTCCTTACACACGGAGCGGTCCGTTTTTCGGTCCGCTCCGTGTGTCCGTCAGCTCAGCGGGGGGTCTCCGCTGAGCTGTCGGGCGGACAGGGCGCCCTGTCTCTCCTCCGCTCTCCACTATGGGGAGTCGGATGGAAACGGACCATCTGTCCGTTTGCATCCGATCCGTTTGGCCGGACGGAAGAAAAATGGGACATTCTTCCGTCCGCAAAAACGGATGCGGATCTGGCGGACGTTAGCGGATGCATCATCCGCTAACGGATCCGCTCCCATAGGGGTTCATTAATGAACGGACGAACAGTCCGCTAGTGTGAAAGGACCCTTATGGATCAGGCTGCAATATTGTAACTTTGTAGCAAGTCAGAAGGTGAGAGGCTGCAGCAGAGATACTGTATAATCTACATTGTTCATTTGTGAAAACAGCCAAGAACTACACTGGGCACAGGTTTTACGCAATTGTGTTATCTCTGAGGACTTGTTTTATGCCAGAAAGCTGCACTGAACGCACGGCCACTAGTGTGCACTAAGAGGAACAGTGCCAATGCGCTGATCCTGGTGCATCGTAGTGTTTACAATTTTTTTTGTTAGAACTTTATTGAAATGTCACAAGTGACATTTCATTCAGTTTTATTCACAGGAATGGAGAAAAGCAAGGAGCGCCAGACTAAGTGCAGTATTAAAAGTGTGTTTATTGTAACAAAACAAACAACCAAATGGCTACTTACAAGACATTGGCATAAAGGGGCATGTAGGTATATTAAGGCTTGGAGTCACTCGACGGTCCATGGGATAGATGTCCCAGATGGTAAACCGCTGGAGGATGGGGCAGTGATGGAATGTCTGCAGGAGAATCCTGGAGCTGGCAACCGTAGTTACCGAAACCTCCGGAGAGCCGAGACCGGACCCGGAAGTGCTCCTTGGCGTGGAGCACAAGCTCCGTGAACTGGAAGTGATGTGGGAGTAATTCAGACCAATCTTATTGGTCTGAATTACTCCCACGTCATAAAAACCAGTGTTACACCTACACATTACTTAGCATCACTGGCGTAGCGGGGGGGGCAAGGGGGCTGTCGCACCGGGCGAAAAATGGGGGGGGGGCGAATCTATCCACCGGCTCCGCGGAGCGTTCCGGAGCCTCGGCCTAGGAAAGTCCCCGGCTTCGGCCTAGCTCCGGAGCGGCGGCCATCTTGGTACACCCGGCGGCGGCCCTCCTCTCTGTTCACACCCACAGAGGAGGAGCCCGCGCTTGAGGGAAACAACACACGCCGCTGTCTGAGGTCTGCACTACTGGGGGCTATTGTCTGAGGTCTGCACTACTGGGGGTTACTGTCTGAGGTCTGCACTACTGGGGGTTATTGTCTGAGGTCTGCACTACTGGGGGTTACTGTCTGAGGTCTGCACTATTGGGGGTTACTGTCTGAGGTCTGCACTACTGGGGGTTACTGTCTGAGGTCTGCACTATTATGGAGGTTACTGTCTGAGGTCTGCACTACTGTGGGGGTTACTGTCTGAGGTCTGCACTACTGGGGGTTACTGTCTGAGGTCTGCACTATTATGGGGGTTACTGTCTGAGGTCTGCACTATTATGGGGGTTACTGTCTGAGGGCTGCACTACTGGGGGTTACTGTCTGAGGTCTTCAATATTATGGAGGTTACTGTCTGAGGTCTGCACTACTGGGGGTTACTGTCTGAGGTCTGCACTATGGTGGGGGTTACTGTCTGAGGTCTGTTAAATAGGGGGTCTGTGATTGTGGGGGGTCTATCTGTGATTGGGGGGATCCATCTGTGATTGGGGGGGATCAGTCTGTGATGAGAGGTCTGTTATTTAGGGGATCTGTGATGGGGGATCTGTGATTGTGGGGGGGGTTCAGTCTATGATGGGGGATCTGTGGTTGTGGGGGGGGGGGTCAGTCTGTTAATCCCTTACAGTAAGGGGTTAAATGATTAATCCTGCAATAATTTACCCCTTACATGCTGAAAGCCCTGAGAGGGATACATTACAGATCCTTATAACCAGAGTGGATGATTATACAAGGGGGGGAGGGGGAGCGAAAAAAAATTCTGCCCCGGGCGCCCATAACTCTGGTTACGCCACTGCTTAGCATGCATGCACTTAAAATGAGAAATATGTCTGATTCTGAGTAACTGCTAGATAACTTAGACACCCTAAATCTAACCTTGCTATGTGTGACAATAGCAATATCACAGTAAGCTAAATGTAAAAGTATACACAATAACTTTGAGACAGCTAGCATTGCTAACAGAAGGGGAATTTCAATTTATGCTTTCAGATTCCTTATGGCAAAAAAGGTGACATAAATACCTTAATGAGGTGGTGGAGTCTCTGAGGATGATGAAAAGAAGTAAGATTATCAATAATGCTAAAGGTTCTGGCTAGAGGTGGTGCAATATACTGAATAAGGACATGAGCGGTGTTAATGTCATGCACACTGAGGATATGAATCAGTACTAGAAACAAGACATTTTTCTTGTGATCTGCCTGGATCACTGAGCATGCAGTTACTGGCACACATATGCTACTGCAAAGCTTTTATAAGGGCTGTGTGAGTAGGACAGGGTATGGATCAGAATAAAGCCTGGTACACACCCAGCAGGCTGAACAAAAAAAACCTGACAGATCACTGTACCAACACAAGCGTTGTTGGTGCATCGATCTCTACCTCTGTGCTATTGTATACTAACAGGAGGACCTTCCCAAGCCAGAATAAACTGATTAGTGCTGACAGCAATTGGCTGCCAGAATGATTAGATGCTGGTTTTCCAGCATGTCCTTTTGACAAAATCCAGTCATTAGGTCGGCTTCTGTTGGACAGACAGGTATGCACACTGGCCGAAAGTCAGCCATTCCTGTTAAACCAGCTGATTTTTAGACAGTGTGTACCCAGTTTAAGAATGACACAGAGGTGTTTAGGAGGACTACAAGTTAATACAAGCAAGACTGCTAGACATCTCCTCAGTGCCAAAATGGTAGAAATTTTTTGCCACCTAAATGCATAGCAAATCTCTACCTTTAGCAAATTTGTCTGATCCAGTGTAAATCTTGGGCTTGGTGGAAAGATTTGCTAATGTTTGTAAGTATTTTTTCTAAGTTTACTGTTGTTTGCCTCCATCTAAACATCTCTGTCTCATGCACTGGGGCTAAATTCCCAGTGTGTCTGAGGCCTTATGCCATGTACACACGACCGTTTTTTTAATTGGTGATTAAAAACGATTGTGTGTAGGCTCCAGAGCATTTTTCTCGACGTGAAAAATGGGCATTAAAAATGTAGGACATGCTCTAATTTTTCTCTTCTTTTTTCATGTCGTCGTTTTTCACGTCGTAAAAAACGGTCGTGTGTGGGCTTTAACGACAGGAAAAAAACATGCATGCTCAGAAGCAAGTTATGAGACGGGAGCACTCGTTCTGGTAAAACTACCGTTTGTAATGGAGATAGCACGAAGACTGAAAAGCGCAAATCGTCTCTCACCAAACTTTTACTAACACAAAATCAGCAAAAGCAGCCTAAAGGGTGGCTCCATCCGAATGGAACTTCCCCTTTATAGTGCCATCGTACGGGTTGTACGTCACCGTGTTTTGCGCAAGCATTTTTTTTTTCACAATCGTGTGTATGCAAGGCAGGCTTGACAAGGATCACGACAAGAAAAACTGCGTCTTTTTTCAATGACATTAATAACAGTCAAGTGTACGCGGCTTAAGTCTACAAAATTACATAAGGAAGTGTAGCTTTAATCACATGGAGATGGGCCAGTTGGGACCGCATTTATTTTAAATTCAAAAATTACTAAGGCCTCGTACACACGATAGGTTAAACAGAGGACAATGGTCTGATGGACCGTTTTCATCAGTCAAAACCGATCATGTGTGGGCGCCATCGGTTAGTTATCCATCGGTTAAAAAAAAAGCCAACTTGTTTTAAATTTAACCGATGGATTCCTAACAGATAGGTCAAAACCGATCTTTAGTAGGCACGACCATCGGTTTAAAATCAATGCATGCTCAGAATCAAGTCGACGCATGCTTGGAAGCATTGAACTTCATTTTTTTCAGCAAGTCGTTGTGTTTTACGTCACCGCGTTCTGACCCAATCGTTTTTTTAACCGATGGTGTGTAGGCGCGACAGACCATCAGTCAGCTTCATCGGTACGTGGCTTTAGAGGCGCAAAAAGCAAAGTGTGCAAAAAAGCATTTGTTTGACATGCTTGTTCAAAATCAATAATTTTTAAAAATAGAAAAAGTATGCTATGGCAGCTTAACAATCATTCATAGCACATTAATACCTTCATAAAACACGTCTCATTCCATCATATATTCCATAAGCTAGGAGGACTAGAGGGCAGCACCATGCAAATCATTACTTTACACCCCATTGTCCAAAT
Organism: Rana kukunoris; assembly: GCA_029574335.1. Lineage (NCBI taxonomy): Eukaryota > Metazoa > Chordata > Amphibia > Anura > Ranidae > Rana > Rana kukunoris. The sequence goes on along the minus strand of CM056051.1, from coordinate 169,988,589 downwards.
GCACACCCAGAACTGCTGGTGTATAATGCAAATACAGCCTGGTATCATAGAGAAATGAATTCGAAATTGCATACAGCTGCTGCAGACTATTTCCCCATCATCAGTGTAGCATGTTGAAACTATGACTTTCCATACTCTGCAATGATTATGCAGTCTGGAAAAATGGTTCTATAATATTAGGCTTTGTTTGCACTATACACCAGCGGTTATAGATGTGCATCTGGCTAATGGCGTGTAAGCAGTAATGTGTATAACTCTGCCAACTCTCCTGAAATTAGAAATAATCCTCAAATTTTTGAGAAATTCTATTGGATGAAATATATTACCTTTGGTTTTAAGAAGGTTTTACTGTAAAACACACTTTGAGAGAGGGATTTTTTTTGATTGCTTTAATCCCTTCTCACCATAACCTTTAGGTTCTCCTATCTCATTATACATTAATATATGTGCAAATAAAGAGTGACAGAATCAGCATGTATCTGGTCTCCTAAGGACTTTTTTGTCATGTGGTGGTCCCTAGGGTTAATTTACATTTACCCCTCCGCCCCTGGCCCCCACTCTATGTACCTCCAGGGTAGTTGAGCTGTCCTCCCAGCACTCTTCATCTTGTACATGCAACACTTCTGGGACAGACCAGACTGATTCATTGTGATGAATCAGAATTAATCTTGTCTGTCCTGAAAGTGCTACACAGAGAGGAGGGTGGGGATTTCAAATTACAGGAACCATTGGCTGTGCGGATGATGATAGCTCAACAACCCCAAAGGTTAGTACAGCGGAGACCAGGGGGAGGGAGAGTGACCGGGGGGAGTGTCCAGTATTAGTTTTTTTTCCCTATAAAGGTGAACTAAAACTTTAAAAATGTACTTCACCCTGGAGAAATTTTCCTCTAGCCACTCGTCTTTCATGCCACCATGTTTAAATATCCTGCGCATACACAGAGGTGCCACATGTCTCTTCCAGTTATTTAAGACTAGGTAAGGGCCTAGAGCAGAAAGCAAGAGGTTTTGAGCTGTAGAACTAAAAAATACTAGACATGTGCAGACTGGAATATTTTGTTTCGTTTTTTTGTTTTCGTTTGGAAAATAAATTTATTTAGTTACTCCCGAAAATCGTTTTGATTTATTTCGTTTTTCGTTGGGGAATAGCTTTCATCCGAAAATCCAATAATACTTGGTTTCTGTTGAATGGTCAAACAAATATTCGACGGAACATCGAATCTTTACGTCGAATCGTACATTTCCGTTCGAATATTCCGCCTACAAGAATTCCAATGTTGTATGACTAGTAATAATGTCGAATCTATTTTCTCATAAATCAAAATCTATTCTCTGTAATGTCGAATCTATTATTTCTATAGTGTCGAATCTTTTCTCTATAGTGTCGAATCTTTTCCCTATAATGTCGAATCTTTTCCCTATAATGTCGAATCACTCTATATCGAATTTTTACAGCAAAGAAAATGAAAATAAAGCATTTTTTATGTCGGATCTTTCGGTTTTCATTCCTTGCGCTTTCGTTATCGTTTGTTAAAATGACGAAAATAACGAAAACGAATGCACATGTCTAAAAAATACTGAAACTTTCTGCTTTTGGTAAGTGTCCGATTTACCTAGATAGAATGGTTTGCATTGCATAGAGATAGCCAAATTAAGTGCCATGGAGGCTTTATTCCCTCTTTATTATTATCCGTGCAGTACAAGGTGATCACAAAATAGTCTCTTTTTTTTACCATTAGATATTCTCAGTACCCCAGAAAACCATTTGTATCTCACTTTTGAAATAGTGTTTTATTTTATTAGATCCCAAAAACTGTGTACACCGCTTAAAAAAAATGTTGTTAGTTAAATAAATCCTCCATTTACAAGCGCAAATATCCTAGGACTTCTAAGAATAGATAATGGGGGTAATTAATCAGAAGCACTTTATGGTATTGTAGATATCTGCCAAGGTTTCATCTTCCAGCCTATTTTGCTAGCGATTCATCTACTAAGTCTATTTTCTGGTGTTTTTTTTTTTTTTTTTCTAGTTCATACAGTATATTCATTTCAGAAGTAGAACAATGTTTAGCAGTTGTCTGGGAAGTGTAGTATCAGTAACATTCTACAATTACATTGCAATTTTATATAATACTATTACATTTAATCTGAGTCTGGGTTGGAAACTATTATCACAGGCTGCACTCCTGTTTTTTTTTTTTGCTGAAAAAGGACTTTCTAGGAAATCAATATTAATGCATGTGTCCTGAATCCAATCAAGGCATGTATTTATTCATACTGCGTATTATTGTTTTATAATGAATGTACATGCTGTAAGTATAATAGTCTTATTTTCAGATGACCCTGGTAGCACTGTGTAACAGAGCATGGGATATATGTCTTGATCAGAGTGGCAATATGGCAATAAGGGTCAAATTGACCAATATTTCCTCAGGAATAGACAGCTGTGTAATACTTACCATTCTATTAAAAATCTGGGACATAAATAATTTTGTTTCTTTTTTTATTATCTGGAGGCTGCAAATATGGATAGAATTCCTGCTTGTTTTCTAAAATATTGATCTTGATTGAGTTGTATGATTTAGTTGTATGAAAATTAGGATTTGGAGGCTGGATTGTAGCCAAACTTAAGCAGGATTTAATATTTGGCTGTGTGCTAATTGCAGTTTACAGACAGATTTAAATTCAATCTTTAATTGTTTTTTAGTTACATATGAGTGCCCCACTATTCAAATTTTAAGCAGTCATGTCTGGCCAACAATGTTAGCAATTGTTTCTGGAACTGGGATTTCAAGCATAATATGTTTTCTCAGGAGTTATAAAGGAAGATTTTTTTTGTTACAGGATGTCTAATGTATAATGGCTATATACTGTGTACAAAAGCCCCTTGTAAATACACTTGTCTAGTCTTTTCTTACCAAACATTGTATAGCTGATTGCAGGCAACACTTATTTTGGGTTTGATTAACCTTTTTTATTGAAAAATATCTTCACAAATATCTGTACGTTGCAAGGCATTGTTCCCTTATCTCACTGAATGAGGTGAAGATTTGACTTCCATCATCCAATTGTTTGCAAGCAAAAATACAGTTTTTCTTTTACCTATGTGATGGTATTCTTTGTAAAGTAAATCTTCACTACATTCGCTGAGCTAAGTGAAATAAATTCACTTTGCAAAAATCAACTTCATTTTTTAGACCACTTTGCTGACCTCCATTGACTCTAAAAAAGTTGCAGGCTTTAGGCTTAGCAATGATATGAATTCCCCAGTGTACAGAATTATACTTCTATTGATATCCAAAATTGTATTTCTTTAAAACATTTTTTGTCTGTTGCCAGCATGGTGAAAAACTATCATGAGAAGCACTTTAAACCTGGAACTAGAATTGTCAGTTCAAAACTCCTTGAAAAATTAAAATAATTGTATTCCCTTGATTAGAATTATTAGGAGACAGTTGGTGATACTGTTGTGGATTTCCTTGACCATGAGTACAGGAGCACCCAGGCCAGCTATTTGAGCAGTAGTTCTATCATTGCTCAAAGCCCAAGTCCATATTCAAAAAAATGGTTTCCCCAGCCCAGACTTAAAATAAAAAGCAGCTCTAGCTACTGTCTTTAACCATTTACCAGCACTGTCCCCAACATACTAACAGCTCTGACTCCCAGCTGCCTCTCCTTTTCTGGGGTGAATAACACTCATTACATTTCCTATAACTTTCTGTCGTGTCTGTAGCTCAAAATATCCCCAGCGAGAAACTGATGGCAAAAAAAAAAATGAGTTTAAGTTCAGTTTCAAAACATCTGGGGTGCCAAGGTTCCCCACCACTGGTTTACAGGGTATAGAGACATAATAGTTAACTGATTCCTTTTAAAAATGATTAAAAATATATACAAAATCAATCATCTAATGTACCTGTAGTTTCTAGTTAAATAAATATGTATTTTTCCACTATGTGCATTATTTATATTACATATTAAATGTGATTAAAAAAGTTGTCAAGGGAGGCGCATGCGCGGAGCTCTGAGGATGGCTGCTTGAGCCAGGAGCTCCTCATCACCCCAGACCAGCGGCGCCCATAAGTCAGCCAGAAACGGGCTGGAAGGGGAGCTTTCACCATACACGGCACCCCCAGACATCAGGGCACCCCCCTATCATTATAATTTCTTTAAAGGGACACTTTAAAGCCGCTTTTTATTCATTTGGAAAAACGGCAAAAATCCAAGATGGCCGCCGCTGCAGCACCTCACAAGAACGGAGCTGAAGAGATGCCTGAGAGAAGGATTTTTCCAAATATGGTACCCCTGCCTTTTACCCCACTGGTCCAAGTAAGTTACCAGCAGGACATGTCCCCCTCAACAACTCCCACAGAACCCCTGGAAGGCAGTAATATGGAGGGCATTAACAGGGAGGGCTCTGCACTACCCCTCATAGGACCTAACATAAGGAGCCAGCCTGCTCAATTCTCTGTCAGCACCCTGTCAGCAGCTTCTGCATTCTCTGTGACTGACTTATATCAGGCTCTGGCTGAACTCCTGGATAGGGGACTCGCTCAGACTGCTACCAAAATAACAGGAGATTTGAAAGCAGATTTCCAGAATCTGGGCACCAGAATTGAAGCGATAGAAGACAAGCTTGATCAAACAGTGGCAGCCACAGATCAGAACTCAGAACATATTCATACAGTACAGGAGCAATTGTATGTGGCCCTTTCCAGGATCGACGAGTTGGAGAGCAGATCCAGGAGATACAATTTCCGGATCAGGGGGCTGCCCGAATCCATCACTGACACTCCAGCAGCGGTACAAAATTTGATCCAGAACTTAATTCCAAACATTCCTCAAGATCGCCTAGAGCTTGATAGAGCCCACAGAGCCCTGGGGCCACCCAGAAAGGACGGCTCACCGCGGGACATCATCGCCAAACCCCACTTTTACACAGTAAAGGATGAAGTCATGAGACTAGCACGTTCTGTGCCCAGTGTTTTGTGCCAAGGTCATCCCGTCCAAATATACGCAGACCTTTCTCCCTCCACAATGCAGCGAAGACGGTCATTAAAGCCGCTACTCCTAGTCCTGGTCCAAAAGGATATAAAATATAAATGGCCATTCCCCTTTGCGGTCAAGTTCTCGGATAAAGGGAAAAACTACTCCTTCTCAAACTTTCCTGATGGAGAAAGATTACTAAAGCGCCTTAAGCTCATCTCGCAAGAACCCGCCATGGACACTTCTCATAGCATCCCAAACACCTCCAAGAGACCGACCCCCACCAGTCCTAATTCCCTACTCTGGACCAGGTCGAGATCCAAGAAAGCTAGAGACAGTGGACCCACTTACCCAGATCTCGGCTGACACATTGGTCATATACTCCTTGAACTTTCAAGGTTTTTGGTCGGTCCTATGCCTGAGAATTAGACTTTCTCTGATCAGAAGAATCAACTTTTTGGATAATTGATATTTCAACAGTATTTCTCCTGCTAAAAAGATCTCTTTATCTATTCTAATTTTTTCGCAGGGGGTTGTCCCCACCTTCCTTCTGAGGTCCCCTCCTCCTCGATCCCCGTTGGGGGGGGGACGGGGGGACTTCCGGATCCGAATTAGATCCGACCAAACTGGGTTTAGATTTACTCAATTCCTTCCGGTTTCGGTTTTGATAGTTGCTGTAACCAATTTTTCAGGGGCGCCCTGGCTGGGGTGGGCCCCATGTACCTCCACCTCTCCCTTAGACTCCAGAAGGTTTCTGGGGGCGAGGTCGCTTGTTCTCATTTGGAGCAAGCCCTTTTTTGATCTACCTTGGTAGAAATTCTCGAGGGGCATCTCCCCTCCCCGAGAATGTATTTTTTCTTATTTTTTCTCTTTTTCCTTAGTTGGATTGGGAGTCTTCTTCACCATCTCTTTCTCTCTTTCAAATCTGTCCTTTCCTTTTCTATTCCCCATCTTTCCCACATGAGCCTAACCTTTTATTATTTTTCAGCTTGCGGTACCGACGATCGAGGAGTGTCCACCAGGCTGCCAGTCGTCCATCCTGACAAATGGCAAGGTTGGGAGGACAGAAAACATCTCAGGGTGAGTGGAGGTAGAGACAGACATGGCTACTTTTCAGTTCCCCATGGCTGACCACGTACAGAGCTCCCTCAACATAGCCACACACAATGTTCAAGGCCTGAACTCCCCAGTCAAAAGGCGAAAGATCTTTGATAGTTACAAATCACTCAGACTTGACATTCTCATGATCCAAGAGACCCACTTTCCTGGGCGGTACAGTCCCAAATTTGTCCACTCTCACTTTCCCCTCTTCTACTTGGCTAATGCCGAGAACAAGACCAAGGGGGTTGCAATCTTTTTCTCCAAATCCTGTAATTTTGAGTATCTCTCTGACTTCAAAGACCCAGAGGGACGGTTTATACTGGTTAAGGGTAAAATTGAGGGTCATCTATACTCCCTGGTCTCATACTATTCTCCCAACAAAGGGCAAGACACGTTTTTCCAATTAATCTTGGATACTTTAACCCCACTTCTAGAAGGCACAGTCATTTGGGGGGGGGATTCCAATGTGGCTTTTGACCAGGGTTTGGACAAATCCAGACCTCTGTCCGCTCAACTTACTAGACCCTCTATTGTCAGCCTGAAAATTGCCAAACTACTTCATGACAGGGGGTTGACGGATGTTTGGCGGGAGTCTAATCCCTCAAAGAGAGACTACACTCATTACTCTCACCCGCATAATACCTATGCCAGGATCGATCATATTTTAATTCCTTCATTTGTACTTCCGGCAGTGATCAAGGCCCAAATCAGAGACACAGTCCTATCTGACCATTCTATGGTCATCATGTCCATCCGCTCTTTAGCAGGTATGGCAAGGAACGGACATTGGCGGCTAAACGAGTCCATTCTTTCCAATCCAACCACTACAACGGAAATTAATAAAGCCCTTCAAGAATATTTCACAATTAACAATGTTGAGGATGTCTCTGCGGAGACCCTTTGGGCAGCCCATAAAGCCTCTATTAGAGGTAAGATCATTCAGATCTCCACGCGAATCAAAAGAGAACACGAAGCAGAAATTGTACGTCTGGAGAAGTCTTATAGGACCCTAAGGGCACAACACAAAAAGAAACCATCTTTAGCCTTACTAGAGAATATTGACAAGCTGAGACTAGAACTTAATTTAGCTCTCACAACGAAAGCGGAGAGATCTCTCCGCTGGAGTGGCAATAAATTTTACACCCAAAAAGGAAAAATAGGCCAGATGTTAGCGACCAAATTGTCTCCTAAAACAAGGTTTCACTCCCTACCCAAGATACGCTTGGCAGGTCAAGAACCTACGTCCAACCCTAAAAAGATCCTGGAGGCATTCGAAACATTCTATTCTGACCTGTATAGTGCCCCTCCACAGATTCCCAGGGATTCGATTGACAACTTTTTAGACAGCCTACCCATCCCATCCTTAGACGTAGAACATAGAGACAGGCTGGAAGCACCCTTTTCGGTTGAAGAGGTGGCGACAGTAATCAAGGGCCTCCGAAAGGGCTCGGCCCCAGGCCCAGATGGACTGTCGGCCCTCTATTATAGGTCATTTGCAGATACCCTAGTCCCACATATGACAAACTTTTTTAATTCCAAGACTCAAGGCACCCCTCTGGGTACGCAACTTAATACAGCATACATTACGGTTATCCCAAAGCCGGATAAAAACCCAGAAGAAGTCTGTAACTATCGCCCCATTTCTCTGATAAATAATGACCTAAAAATTCTTACAAAAATTCTAGCTCTCCGTATCTCCTCTTTCATTAATAAATATATTCACAAGGACCAAGTCGGATTTATTCCAGGTCGACAAGGCCCAGATCAAGTGAGAAGGGCAGTGGACATTGTCTCAATTTTGCAATCCAACTGGGACGGAGGTCCGAAACAAAAAGGATTTCTCCTATCTCTTGATCTGCAGAAGGCCTTTGATTCTGTGTCCTGGCAATATCTTCTCCCCCTACTAGAACGATGGGGCTTTGGCCCAAGATTTATGGGGGTAATACAAGCTCTCTATTCTAAACCAAAGGCCCAAATTCGAATCCAAGGGTACTACTCTTCTCCAATAGACATAGCCAGGGGTACCAGACAGGGATGCCCCCTCTCCCCAATCATTTTCGCAATGGCAATTGAAACCCTAGCGATAGCCATTCGACAGAACCCCGACATTCGAGGCGTTTCATGTGGAGATCAAACTCATAAATGTGGGCTCTTTGCCGATGACTTACTACTATTTCTAACTTCTCCTATTACTTGCCTACCAAACCTTTGTAAGGTAATTTCGGAATTCTCTAAATTCTCAGGTCTCCAAGTCAATTATGCCAAATCACAAGCCTTGAACGTATCCCTTCCACCTCCTACAGTATCCCTCCTCCAACAGTCATTCAAATTTGAATGGTGTCCCTCATCTATCAAATATCTAGGGATTTCCTTAACAGCTCGGACAGAATCCCTTTACTCAAATAACTATCCTCCCCTATACCGAAAACTTACAGCCGACATGAATAACTGGGCTAAGTATGATCTTTCCTGGCTGGGCAGAATTAACTCTATAAAGATGACTTTGCTTCCTAGAATTTTATATCTATTCCGCTCCCTTCCCATTCCCATCAGAAAAGATCACGTGCAGACTTTACAAAGCAAAATACTCAAATTCATTTGGGGCAAGTCAGGTTACAGAATCCCCCAAAACACTCTATATAACCATAGGAAAAGAGGAGGACTAGGACTACCGCACCTATATAAGTACTTCGTAGCTGCCAGACTAGCTCAACTATCCGTAGTTTACTCCAAACTGGACAAACCAGACTGGGTCCACATAGAGGGTCAAGCTGTCCCCCGGTTCTCCCTAGAATACTTACTCTGGTGCCCCCAAAAGAGAAGACCACCCATTTTGTCCCCCTCCCTTTCTCAATCCTACGCCCTTTGGGATAGATTTCGTCACCTTCCAGCCCTGGTTTCGAAAGGTCAACCTCTAGCCAGTGTATTCCAAAATCCGGATTTCCCACCTGGAATGGACAGGAAAGCATTCAGTTGGTGGTTGGATAAGGGTCTGTACCGCATAGGACACTTCTTCACAACCAAAGGCCCTCTTACCCTAGACCACTGTGTGACTAAATTGGACCTCCCTGACACTGAAAAATTCAGATTCAAACAAATAGCACAATTCCTACACACTTTATGGACGGATAGGCCTCTACCTCCCAAATTTACAGATTATGAGCTCTGGTGCGGGCAGACCATGGGACAAAGGGGAGGAATATCTGTCATCTACTCTTCACTCGCCCGCCCGACTGAGAAGTCTTCTTATATGACGGCTTGGGAGGCAGACCTCCAACTAGGGTGGGAGTTGGAGACCTGGCAGGCAGCTTGTTCTGATTCTTTTCAGGGCATCTTAAATACTTCCCTGATGGAAGCAAACTTAAAGGTCCTTATGAGGTGGTATATGACTCCCGCCAGGCTTGCGGCCATCTACCCATCATCAGATCCTAGCTGCTTTAGAGGTTGTCAGCTCCTGGGCTCGATGGTGCATGTCTGGTGGGAATGTCCCAGAATCAGACCAATCTGGAAGAGGATTTTTAACCTCATTTGTACAGTCACTGGTTGCTCGGTCCCCAGGACGGCTTCTGTAGCTCTCCTAAATGCTCGGATTCCGGGTATATCCAAGCCCAATCAGAAGCTGATCCGATTTATGCTCCTCGGGGCTAAAATTACCATCGCAAGGGCTTGGAGACAACCCAGGGTTTCCATTGCAGAAATAAAACGCAAGATTTCGTGGATCATGGTGCAGGAAAAACTGGCCAGCATTCTTTCAAACACGAATCAGAAATTTGAAGCCGTGTGGGGATCATGGGCATCCCACTGTGGTATACCTTTGGCGACTGGGGTACATCCCACGCAACCTGCATCCTTCAGTACAAGTTAGGCTCATGCTTCCCTTCCTTTCCCCTTTTCTTACCCCCACTTTTCTCTCTCTCTTTTCTTACTTCTATTCTGTTAAGACAGTTGTATGACTAGAAGGTAATGTTCTTTGTTCTTCGTCCGGTTATTCATATGGGCAATTTGGTAACACTATAGGCCTATCTTATTTCGTTAGTATGAGCTAGAGGTTCAATGAAGCCAAATTCGAACCCACTAATTTCCCATCAAATAATTTTATAGGAGGAGGCGGATTGGGAGGCGCCTGGCTGGGACACAGATTGATCCCATTAGGGGTGTCCGGGACAGGCAGGTTTCCCCTGAGCGCAAGATCACCATATACACTTCTTTTTCCGCCCCTTCCTCTGTTATCAAGCTCGCTGGATTCCTTTAATCAACCCACAGTTGGGTAATTTGAAATCAATTGAGTCATTGTTACTGTCATTATGCCCGGTTTGTTGAATGTTATGATGTTGTAATTTCAGCCTTTGGTCATAATTTATCTGTATCCTTTATTTGAAAAAATAAAAATCTATTGAAAGTAAAAAAAGTTGTCAAATACTTTTTTACATAATCGTTTGGTATCTTTTTTTGGCCCGATCCATCAAAAGTCCCATGGGCATATTTTGTCTCTAGTTTTGCCATATTGCATGCTCCAGTGTCAGTTCCCTTCTAAGTTGTTAATTTGCTCTTTTTTTACAGTGTAAACAATGTAAAATCTGTTGATCTATTGAATCTATGAAAGCATTTTTTTAAGTCTTGTGACCAGCACAGCACAATTAAATGCTGTGCAGAAACAGATTCATACATCAGCAGAATACTAGAAACTCCTTACTGAGGACAGAAAAAAATCTGGAAAACGTCACGTGACCTCTGAACAACAATGATTAAATAAGGTACTCCGATGATTTTTTAGATTAAATGAAATACAGTGGCATTATATGTATACATAAAGAGAAGGGATAATGGCAATTAAACATATACATATATATAAAAGAAAAATACCGCGCTAATAAACAAATATAAATATAAATAAACAATAAAGCTGCAGCTCAAAAACGTGAGATATCCACATAAATGTAGTAAAAAAAGGAAAAAAAAACTGTGCTAAAACAATAATCAGCAATACAAATGCGACATGATATAAATATCCATTGTGATTGATAATGATCACTTATAGTCCAAATTTTGCAAAAGTTTAAAAGCTGATGTCATCACATTTCCCTAGTGGACAGGTGATTGCAAGCCGGCCAACATACTATTCAATGCTTTTAACCACTTGAGGCCCGCGCTACCGTCGGATGACGGCAACAGTGCGGGCCTGAATATCCAACATGCCGTCATTTGACGGCATGTCATTCTGGCGTTCCCAGCGCGCGCTGTACAGCGCGCTGCGGGGAAGCCCTGTGTTGTCCGTGTCCCTTGGACACGGCCAATCACAGATCGCGGCAAACGGCCAATCAGAGCGGTCGTTTGTGATGCGATCTGTGGGCGAATGAGAGATGATCTCTCATAGATCATCTCTCATTGCGGCTCACACAGAGACAATGTCCTGTCTCTGGAGGGGAGGAGCCCGATCTGTGTTCCTTCCTACATAGGGACACAGATCGGTCACCCCCCCAGTCACCCCCCCCTCCTCCCACAGTTAGAACACACCTAGCATACACATTTAACCCCTTCCTCACCCCCTAGTGTTAACCCCTTCAATGCCAGTCACATTTATACTGTAATTAGTGCATATTTATAGCACTGATCGCAGAATAAATGTGAATGGCGCCAAAAATGTGTCAAAAGTGTCCGATGTGTCCGCCATAACGTCGCAGTACCAATAAAAATCGCAGATCGCCGCCATTTCTAGTAAAAAAAAATAATAAAAAATAATAATTCTCTCCCCTATTTTGTAAGCGCTATAACTTTACCAAAAATATGTAGAAGAATACGTATCGCCCTAAGCTGAGAAAAAAAAGTGTTTTTTTTTTAATTGGGATATTTATTATAGCAACAAGTAAAAAATATTGTATTTTTCTTCAAAATTGTCGCTCTTTTTTGTTTATAGCGCAAAAAATAAAAATCGCACAGGCGATCAAATACCACCAAAAGAAAGCTCTACTTGTGGGGAAAAAAGGACGTAAATTTTGTTTGGGAGCCACGTCGCACGACCGCGCAATTGTCAGTTAAAGCGACGCAGTGCCGGAAACTGAAATTTTACCTGGGCAGGAGGGGGGTGTAAGTGCCCAGTAAGCAAGTGGTTAAACGTTTGCCTTTTTGTGTATCTTGTTTATGCCTCATATTAAATCTTTTATACGATTTACACTATGGTGAGTTCTTCTCATTTTGGGTAAACGTTGATGTACACATTCTGATTGCCTGACGATCTAGGTCTTCTGGTTGCCTGCTTATGGTTTATGGCCATTAATTCCAACTTTGAAAGCTATTGTTTTCATCGCTTCTGGATAAAGACCGCGTTTGGATGCATTAATTACAGGCTTATTTAAGCTTGCCTTCTGGTAAGTGCACAATCTATGTGGTGGAGGTGCACAGTTCTTTGTTGGTGTTTATTCCTCAAGAATTGACATTTTTGCAATATTTGGACTATAATAGATCATTATCAATCACAACCGATATTTATATCATGTCACATTTGTATTGCTGATTATTGGTTTAGCGCAGCTCTTTTCCTTTTCAAACATATACATATACATGTTTAGTATCACTTTAACTGCTTTCCAACGCTTGTCGTCATTCGATGGCGGCAGAATGTCTTACCCTGCACGAATCGCCATAGCTGTATGGTGGCTGCTTTAAGGGGTATAGGGGGTGCGCATGCCTGCTGTGGTACTAAGAACCCAATGCACATGCCTGGTGGCCGCAATGTCTACTGGGCACCTGCGTTCACTCCTGATAGAGTCAGAACGAGGATCTATGTGTGTGTGTGTAAACACACAAATCCACATTCTGGCAGGGGAGAGGAGACAGATTGTGTGTTTTGTGCAAACCAAACGTTTTTTTTTACCAATAATATGTAGAAGAATATATATTGGCCTAAACTATGGAAGACATTTGAACACACACTGAACCCCTTAATCGCCCCCTAATGTTAACCCCTTCCCTGCCCGTTCCCCGCTAAAAATCGTAGATCACCGCCATTACTAGTAAAAAAATAATAATAAAAATGCCTTAAATCTATTCCCTATTTTGTAGGCGCTATAACTTTTGCATAAACCAATCAATATACGCTTATTGCAATTTGTGTACCAAACATATGTAGAAAATTAAACATCGGCCTAAACTCTGAAAATTTTTATTTTTATCTTTTTTTTTGGATATGTATTATAGAAAAAAATTGAAAATATATTTTTTCTTCAAAATTGCCACTCTTTTTTTGTTTATAGTGCAAAAACATAAAAAAAAGTAGAGGGGATCAAACAGCACCAAAAGAAAGCTCTATTTGTGGGGGAAAAAGGACATTGATTTTGCTTGGGTACAGCTTTGCACGACTGCGCAATTGTCAGGTAAACTGACGCAGTGCCTTATCGCAAAAAATGGCCCGGTCAGGAAGGGGGTAAATCATTCTGGGGCTGAAGTGGTTAATAATATGAAATTTCTATATGCAAAACCCTTTGTAAATCTGAATAAACTCCCATGACTTGAACTTTAAATATTTAATGATATATTTCATACACATGTTATTCATTTCTACTTCTAATTAATAAAAGTAAAAGAAAATGTTGATCACAAGTTTTAGCCCACTATAGGATCATTTACATTATCCAAGATACTACATCCAGACATTTATAGCGTAGCTCTTAAAAATAAAAAAATGCAATATGACTATGGAAGATTTGTTTGTTCCCCAGACAACAAAGTTTTAACCACTGAAAGCCTACACGATGAAATATACCGAGTTAAAATGTATTTCCTGCATCTGACACGCAGTAGGCTGGTATTCATTCTGTATGATAGCTAGCTTCTCCTTTCATATCTACCTGGTAAATAAACTATGACAGAGATTCTTGTCTTGGAAAATATTTCCACTAAAGATTTATAATGCAACTTTATAAATAGGATGGGAACCATATAGAAGAAGTAAATCATAAGACCAGATACAGTGCCCAGTCACACACAAAAAAATATGTGCCTACTGTACTATCATAGAACAGTCCTAAAACAACAGGTTTTCCACATGAAAAAATTTGCATTCTATGTTACAAATAAGATTTTCAATAATGTATGTAGTTAAATAATGTACCATATTATTTTTGTCCCTGATGTTTAAAGCAAATAATGATGATAATGCACTATACTGTAGATGAATTCACCACAGCCATTATTATTTTTTGTTCACCTGTCCTGTGTGTGGCCTGAGTTCTGTTAACCAGTCTGGGAACAGAACTGAGAAGTTATTGTGAAAATCATATTTAAACTCTCACTGAAAAACACATAACAATCATTTTACAAATGGAAGCTTCCCAAAACTTCTCAGGCTGGCCATGCATTATACAATGCATTTCTTGTTCAATTTTCTTTAGATTTACCTTCAACTATGTAGTTCAAGGTCCTGTCTGATTGTATACACATTGAAAGTGTTTAGGTTTGACCTCCTGTTATATGGTTTTCGTAAATTTAATGTACCGTATTTATCGGCGTATAACGCACACTTTTTTCCCCTTAAAATCAGGGGAAATCGTGGGTGCGCCGATCTCCGCTGTCTCTGAGCGCCGCTGACAAAGACCGAGCCGAGTGTACTGCGCACTCAGCTAGGCTCGGCTAGGCTGGGCCACGCTCGGCTCCGCTCGAAGCCACGCAAGAGAAGCCAAGAGAAGCTGAGAGGAGCTGAACACACAGGAAATCCGACTCCGCACAGCTCGACTGAGGCGCCGTGCAAGACAGCAGACGGACAACGACAAGGCTGGACGGCACCCACGCAAGGCCGCAGATGGACACCAGCAAGGCCGCCGATGGCCACCGGGGAAGACAGCAGACGGACACCGACAAGGCTGGATGGACGCCGCGCAAGGCCGCAGACGGACGCCATACAAGGCCGCCAATGGACACCGGGCAAGACAGAAGACGGACACCGACAAAGCTGGGCGGACCCCGCACAAGGCCACAGACGAACGCCGGACAAGGCCGCCGATGGATGCCGGGCAAGAAAGCAGACGCCGACAAGGCTAAGCATCCAAAATGTAAGTTTTTTCCTTAAACTTCCCTTCTAAGCTTGGGGGGGGTTTACGCTGACGCACGGTATACACCGATAAATACGGTAACATTGTACAATGAAATTGTATAATGTATGGCCAGCCTAAGCCTTCTATCCAATATAAGGGTTAGTTTGAGGGGTAACAAAAATTGTGAAAGGTTTGGGAGAAAAAACATATCGAGAACGAAATGTTTTACTTCCCTGTGCAGTTTGTTTTGCACAGAGTGGCCCCGATCGTCCTCATCTGGGGTCCCACAGTGGCTCTCGCGGCTCCTCCCCACAAGAGCTAACTTCCTTTGGGTTGGCTTATGTGCCATACAATCGGCGTCTGTAGATGCCAATTGTATGACTCGTCCCCACCCCCTGAAGGCTGCATCATTGGATGTGATTGACAGCAGCAGGAGCCAATGGCTGTGCTGCTATCAATCATCCAATGAAGAGCCGACAAGACCAGTGGGAAAGTAATGCGGGATCACGCCCACAGAGATTCGGGGTTCAGGTAAGTAAAACGGGGGCTCTGGGGGCAGGTGACTGCAAGGTGTTTTTTAGCTGAATGCATAGGATGCTTTAAGGTGAAAAAACACAAAGATTTACAACCCCTTTAAAGCCCCGTACACACTATCAAATCTATCTGTTCAAATCGGTCGGACCGACAGATTTGAACAGATCTGTCTGCTGGCATTTTGGTTGGCTCGCGTGTACACACGAGCAAACCAAAATCCCCGCCAGCAGACAGCGCGCTGACGTGTCGGTGACGTGGCGGTGACGTTGACGCCGCCACGTCACCGCACCAGGAAGTAAAACTATTCCGCGCATGCGTCAAAATCATTTGGTGCGTGTGCGAGAAGACATGTCTGCTGGTTAGCATACTAACCAGCAGACCGGGCGGACGGGTTCCCAGCCGACAGATTTCAAAGCATGCTTTGAAATCTGTCGGGTGGCCAAATCCGTCTGTTTGCCCGTACACACGATCGAATCTGTCTGCTGAAACGGTCTAGCAGACCGTTTCCAGCAGACAGATTTGATCGTGTGTACGAGGCCTAATATGTACAGTCTGGAAGAGGGAAAGGTGAGACATGACTGAAACCTTTAAATATATCAAGGGGGTGAATAAGGTTCAGGAAGGCAGTTTTTTCAATATGAAATTAAAATCAAGAACACAGGGACATGACCTCAAACTAACTGTAAAGAAGTTTAAAACAAATCTTAGAAAGTATTATTTAACTGTTTGATGCTTGGAATAAACTACCAGCAAAGGTAGTGCAACAGTAAATGGCGTCAACCATGCTTGGGATAAACATATTGGTGTACGTTTATCAAACTGAGAAGAGCTGAGATCCTGATGATCATGGCTGATTTCTCAGGTTTTCCAGTTTATGAAGCTGAGATGAGGAGTGTAGAACATGTTTTTCACTTCTTATCTCAAGACACACCCTTCTGTCATTCACTTTTACACAGATGACCAGTTTATGAAGGTGAGATCTGAAGATCTCTCTAGCTATCTCAGTAAAATATCTCAGTCCCAGATTTTCCAGCTCAGAAGTTGAGAATATGGGTGAGAAGCTGCTGTGATGGAAGAAGGAAGTTTCTTTCCTCTTAATATCAGAAAAAGCAAGCTTAAAGATTGATAGAAATAATAACTATATATGTTTATGTATGTATAGATGTAATATTATATATATATATATATATATATATATATATATATATATATATATATATATATATATATATATATATGTATTACACACATACACAGTATAGTTATAATGTATTTTCTTTTAGGACCCATTCACATCTGAGCAATGCAGAATTGTGTACACGATTTACACGATTCCAAATTGCTCTAAAATTCTGTCAAAATACGCAATGCGTTTTTGGGCGCCATTCATTGTTAATGGCACCCCAAATTCAGTTAGCAAACATGCATTTTGCCACACATTTTGTCATTTGACAAATACTCTAGCAACTTGCCAAAATGTGTAAAATGCATTGAAAAAATGCACAATTCTCCATGCCCCTAAAAAATTTAAATTTGGCTTTTTGGGCCTTTTTTATGTGCATTTTGGTACTGTTTTTGATCCACTTTTTGCTGCTTTTTTCAACACACATTTTGGCTTGTTTTTTAAAATGCATTTTCGCTAATTTTTTATGTATATTTTGGTGCTTTTTTTAACATGTATTTTGATTCATTTCTTTACCTGCGTTTTGGAGTGCGTTCCAGAAACACATGCAAAATGCATGATATGCTTGTGGTGTCATTAATTGTTAATGGCATCCCAAAAGTGACTAGCAAATGTGCGGTTTGCCAAAATACGCATAAAAAGCAAATCAAAATGCACGTTAAAAAAGGTGTCAAACTATATGCTAAAAGAAGTGCCAAAGTGTTCATTATAAACCACACCAAAATGCATCTTATAATAAGCTGTGCCAAAATGTGTGTTTAAAAAAAGCGCCAAAATGCCCAAAAACCTACGGGCAGATGTGTGTTAAAAATATACACAAATAATGCCAAAATTAGCAATCAAAAGGGGCCACAACACACATTTAAAGAATGCGCCAAAATGTGTGTAAAAAAGTAAAAAAAAAAACGCTTATTATTTTCATGTAATAACACAGCCTTTTTAACTTTGGTTTTACTTTTAAAACTCAGCTGCTCTATAATCACACAAGTTTCTCAGGAGATTACAGGCAGCCCCTCCCCCTTCTACTCAGATCTCAGGTGTTCTCAGAGGAAAAACTTCTCATCTCATCTCATTCTGAGAACAAATGTTCACCGCTTCATAAACAGAGGAGAAGATCTTTTTCTGAGAACTGCTGAGAACTGAAATGAGATAAATTACCAATGTTTGATAAACATACACCATAGTCAGACAACAAGGTTTATGAAAAAAAACAATAAGAAACAAAAAAATAAAAAATTGTGCAGACTCGATAGACTACTCAGTCTTTTTCTGCCATCATTTTTCAATGTTTCTATGTGTGGAGCTTCATTTTAATTTCTATAACAACTTAATTAATCTAAATCAATCTGACAAATTTCAGCGCTTCTCTGTCAGTAGCCACCTTCATCTTCCTACATCCTTATGCCTCCTGGTCAGACACATGTGCTCAGCTAAAGTTTGCTTTGAATGTTTGTGTTTAATTCTATAATGCACTGTGCAACGGTACATAAGTTGATTATGTTGTATTTTTTCTGTCCACCACTTTTCATTCACTCTGTATTTTTAATAAACTCTGCACACTTTCACACATAGGGGGTTATTTAATAAAGGCAAATCCACTTTGCACTACAAGTGCATTAAAAATGAACTTGGAAGTGCAGTTGCTGTAGATCTGAGGGGGACATGCAAGGAAAATAAAAAACAGCATTTTTGCTTGTACATGTATGGATGATAAAATCAGCAGAGTTTCCCCTCAGATCTACAGCGACTGCACTCCCAAGTTAATTTTTAGTGCACTTGTAGTGCAAAGTGGATTTGCCTTTAGTAAATAACCCCCATAGTCTTGCATAAACAAGAACAGGATGGTTTTCGCTTCACGTCACGCTACACCAGGGCCGCTGATAGGGGGGGACCACCAGCCCTCCTATAGGGGGCCCGGGCAAACAGGGGGGCCCAGACAGCAGAGAAAATTATTGTGGTCAGATGGAAGGGCAATTGCAGAATTACTTTCCTGTTCTGCCTGCTTCCAATCCCCCTCTGTGCCCTATGTCTCTGTGCTAACTCCCCTCCCCCCCACTGCACTGCTGGTTTACCAGTCTCATAAAAAAATTACAAATTGTAAAATAAAATACATTTTAACATTCTTTAAAAAATTATATTAAAAAAAGTTTAAAGATTTTTTCAAAACTATTTTAAAAAAAGGGCTAATTCACACAGGCTTGTGTCCGCTAATAATGATTTTAGTGCATTTGTTTGTGAAAATATTGTTTTGATATATTTGGTGGGGGTGGCCTGGGGGGCCCTGTCAGGTAGGCTGTACGGGGCCCCGTGATTTCTTACAGCAGCCCTGCACTACACTATGACCTTTCATGGTTGGTTGCATACATACTCCAGTTCTCCTGCTTGGATCTAGCAACACTCAAGGGAGCCTTCTTTTCAAATAAGTAACTACCATCTAACCACTAACCACTAACCACTAACATCAATTGTATGTTTAGCTGAGTTCTGATGTAAGTGACATTTCATCCTTTTCTACCGTTATAATGGGCACTGGCCACCAACCAAAAGAGGCAATTTACCACTAACCACTAAAGTAAGGAGGCACTTCACCTCTGCTTACCAATATAGGGGTAACTTCATTACTGGCCACAAAAAAGAAGGCTCTTCATCACTATCTACCAGTGTAAGAAGGCACTTAATGACTTTCCATCAATAAAAGGGTCCTATACAAAAAATAAGTAAAAATGGGAAATTCATCACTGACCACCAACATAAAAAAACACATCACAATCAACCACCAATGTACAACTGACCACCAATCTAAGGGGACCCTCACCACTTATCACAGAATTAGAAATGCACTTCACTACTGGCCTCCAAGGTACTGGAACATAGCCAATATATAGGGCATTTCACCACTGATTAGCAATGCAAAGGGACTACTTACCACAGACTACTAACACAAGGGGGCACTACTACCTATGAAAGTGGGTATTTCACCACAGAATACCAATAAAAGGGGACTAATACCCAAGGTAAGGGGACCATTCTTTAGTGATCACCTATGTAATGAGGCACTTCTGAGGCACACTACACTGACGATACTGTATAGCGCAGTGCATACACTCGTTTATATTAATGATTGCAGCACTCTGTAAGCTGTGCTGTACATTACATACCCCTGACTGAGGTGTCCATTCTCCCATCAGTTGCTGGTTGCTAAGTTGTCCTCAACGTTTTAAATAAAGATTTCCTTTAAGAAATGTTTAGATGATGTGTTGTCATAAAAAAAAGTCCATAACAACATATGTAAGTCTCATTTTGGAAAAAAATGTCTTTAAGTCTCTTGTTGCTTGTGACACAGCAAATAAAGCATTTTTGTGGATATAATGAGTGTAGCATGTGCAGCTCAATGTGGCCAAATGCATTGTTCATTCTGGTGTGCTATATACATCCCTGTTGTTTCACAGTAGCATCACTCACCCCTGAATTGCATACAGGTTACAGGATTATGTCTAATGAGGAGTCAGACAGAGCAATTCATTTCCTTTTTTCAGTGCATCTCCTAACTTCCAGAATGACAGGGCATACACAGATCTTTAAGAAAGATCAGTGATAAGATTTAATGGTTTTAATAAAAGTAATACTCTTACAAGCATTGTCTGCTTTATATTTTGGCAATATTCAACAATAACAATATTTAATGCATCTCTTCCTCAAATAAGACAAAATATACCAGTGTACATTCACATGTTAACTTAGCAAAGCAGATGATTAGACGACCAGGTCAATCACAATCAATAGGCTTCTGCAGCACAATGGACTGTATTTCAAGCACTATGAAACATTGTATAATTACAACAATCAACATTTCTCAGCCAAACAATAATGGCAATAGATCTCTTGAAACAAGAACCACCTGCACCCACAGTTTTGAAAGACAAATTGAAATGTAAGGTCAAGAACAAAGTAAAGAAGAAAAAAAAAGCTTTCCTGTTTCTTTGTAGATGTAAACCAAAGTACGTTTGATGGAGATACAGCATAATGATTGATATTCAATTTGGTTTGTGTTTGATGTTGTTCATGTCCGCTTTACTTTGAAAGCTCAAACAAATGGAGGTGAGAGGGTACTGAAAGGGGCATCGTTTTTTGAATAATGGTTTGATGCAAATTACAATACTTTAAGAAGCAATCACAATCACAATGTTTACAGTAAATCATTTTTTACATACTTTTTAATTAACAAGATTTAAACAAGAAATTTCCTCATGTTATATTCAATATATGCATTCATTACTGGGTATTGCAGATAACGTTTTTCAACCCTTTTCTAAATAAATCTTTGACAGATGCCATAAGATATATTATTGAATAAATAATATCTTTTTCTTTCTTCCTAGAAGCATATATTCACCATATATTCCATTTAGGTGCCGGAAAAGAGAATATCTGTTACTTCCAGATAGGATTCTGAACAGAATATGTGACAGCTCTCATGACTGATGATTGTCCCACTGCTGTCACTCAGGGGTGGAGAGAGTCAGAGTTAGCCCTGTAAATGTTCCAACTAGATCAGCTCAAAGCTTACAAAGAACTGTCTTTCTTTGCTCCCAATGGCTGAACAGATGGGGAATGAAGGGTGAAAGGCAAATAAATTATACCTAGCTGAGGAGTGGGGCATTGACGTGAACCTTTTGCGTTACTTTACATGGGAAAAGCACAGGCTTAATTTAAGAATAGCAGCACGGTAACAGGACAGTGCTAAACTACCAGGAATCAAATGAAATTGTTACTATAAAGATTTCCATTGGTGATTAATTCAGAATTAATTTTTTTCAAACTTTGTAGTCAATTCTACACAATCACCTCCTCATGCATGCATGTGTTTTAAAAACATAGGCCCAGATTCATAAAGCAATTACGCCTGTCTAACTGGTGTTAGACAGGAGTAATTTCAAATTTTGCGCGCCGTATCACTAGTTTGAATTCTCAAACCATGATACGGCGGCTTCGGGCTTCGATACGAGAGGCTTACGTCTTCGTAAGCCTTCGGATCTACGCTGCGATATTTTTGCGGCCGCTGGGAGGAGTTTGCGTCGTTTTCATGCGTCGGGATATGCAAATGTGTTTTTACGGCGATCCACGAAGATACGAGCGGTCTTCGCAATCGCTTACGTCTGTTTTTTTTTACGTACTGTTAGACCAGCTTTTTGCTGGTCTAACGGTGCGTAGCCCATGTTAAGTATGGCCGTCATTCCCGCGTCAAATTTAATTTTTTTTTTTTTTTCGCGTTTGGGAATAGAAATGTCCGTAAACGACGCTACTCAAACAACGAATGACGTAACGACGTGATTTCGCGCAATGCACGGCGGGAAATTTGCGAACGGAGCATGCGCAGTTCGATCGCCGCGGGAACGCGCCTATTTTAAATCCCTCACGCCCCCTACTCATCTATATGAATTGCGACGGGAGAAATACACTACGCCGCCGTCGTTTACTGGACACAATCTACCTGGATTCCACGTAGAGTCAGGTAAGAAACGGCGGCGTAGTGTATTTCTGATACGCTACGAGAATCCAATTCTCTCTGAATCTGGGCCATAATTTTCAGTTCTGCAATGTCACAAGCACGATGACACACAAAAAAATAAGTTTAGCATTTTTTAGCTTGTACAGACTGATCCTTTATTACTGGAGGGGTTTGGTTTGGATTTGCCTATCTAAATAAATGCCTCATTGCTCAATGCATATATGTTTGAAGCCAATTCAAGATTATTATGCAAATGATCAAATCCTCTAACACAGTGGTCATCAACCCCATCCTCAGGGCCCACTAACAGGCCAGGTTTGCAAGATAACTGAAATACATCACATGTGATGTCATTTGCTGCTCAGTGATTGCAGCATTCTATTCTGCATCTCCCCAAGATAATACATAAAACCTGGCCTGTTAGAGGGCCCTGAGGACAGGGTTGATGACCACTGCTCTAACACATTATTATTATTATAAGCTGTCTCTGGGTTATGAACTAGATAGGAGCTGTAGGTCTGTTCTTAAGTAAAATTTGTTGGAAGGGGTACATTTTTTAAGTGTAACTTCAGGCAAAAAAATTAAGATTTCCAGTTTTTTGGATAGTACAGGTAAGGGTTAACACCCCTGTAACGTTTATTTTGCTGCCTGTGCCCCTGTTCAGAAGATTTCACTTCACTTCCTGACCCTGTAACAATTGGATTTTGAAAATGTTGGATTATTGTGGAAACAAGGATTAGTGAAAAATCTTCAGTAGAGATACCTTTTTCCCATGATAACTCTTTGGCCTCGTAGACACAACCGAGGAACTCGTCGGGAACGACACATCATTTTCCTCGACGAGTTCCTTGTTAGGCTTGTCGAGAAACTTGACAAGCTGTCTTTGCGTACACACTGTCAAGACCAAATCTCCTCGTTCTCAAACGCAGTGACTTCAACACATACAACAGCAGGGGAAGTTTAATTCCACTGGCTCAACCCTTGGGGCTGCTTTTGCTAATCTCATGTTACTGCGTGTTAGGTTAAAGTTCGGAAAGAGACATTTTCACTTTTCTGTCTGTTACAGCATGCAAATGTGCTATCTCTATTACAAACGCTACTTTTACCGAAGGTGCGCGGGTTTCTAAGCATACACACCAACGTGTTTCTCGTTGAAAACTAGCTCGTCGAGTTCCTCTACAGTTTTCTCGATGAAAAGCATACACACGGTCGGTTTCCTCTGCAAAAAAGCTCTGCCACCAAATTTCTTGATGGATTCTGTCGAGGAAACCAGTCCTGTCTATGCGGCCTCGCAAGAGAGAATTTCCTTTCCTAGGGGTGGATTTCCTCTCACTTCCTGTTTCTCCCTCTGTTCATAAATACAAGTCATTCATAACTTGAATGTTCGTAACTCAGGGACTGCCTATTTTATTATGATTATTATTATTATTATTACTACTATTAATTTGCTATAACTACTTTTATATTCGTAGTGTAGCACATGATCATCTTCAATATTTGACCAGTTTCCAAGGGTCTACTAGTGTAGACAGAGGGAGCAGAGGGTTACAAAATGTATACCACATATGATAACTGACTTATTCTATGGTAAACATGTCACTGTATACTTTGAAAGAATTGCTGGGCTAATATCTCTTTTGAATAGCTGCTTCTAGCGTCTGAAAAGCATTTTTTAGGGCATTTTAAGAAACCATAATGTTCTGTTATGTTCTGAAGCGTTACTAAGACAGAAAGTCCCACTCTGGAAATGCTCAATGTATATGAACACAGCTGGCCCCACTTTTAAGAGATAATTTTTGGTTCATTGTTACAATACATGCAATCTTCAGAGATTTGCAGGTTACAATGGAATCACCACAAATAAATACAGCTTCATTTGCCAAACTTTGACAACTAAGTAAAATCAGATATCCTGCTCTTGCTTAGAAACAAGTATATACATGGCTCACAAATGTTGCAACTACTATAGCTGCCTTTATAGAGGATCCATTAATTGATTGGTGTAGGTAATCAGTTAACTTGGAATAAATAACAAAGAAGAAAATTGACAGCGCTTATCTGGATGTGTGTGGTTGACATGGAATCCTCAGAATATATAGAAGCAAGCCGATGGTGAGGACTAAAATAGGTGATTTATTGTTCACAAAAAAGCTTAAAACCTTAACCTGTAATACGATACCAAAGCCGGTATGGACGAATGTGGGTGGACTGATAGCCGTTGGGTCCACATCTGTCCATACCGGCTTGGTATCATATTACCTGTTAAGGTTTTAAACTTTTTTTTGTGAATAATAAATCCCCTTTTTTAGCCTTCACCATCGGTTTGCTGCTATACATTCTGGGGATTCCATGTCAACGGCGCACATTCAGACAGCGCTGTCCATTTTCTTGTTTGCAATTCTAGTCACCATGTGTACTATTTTTGATGGCTGCATCTGATTGGCCCTTGGGCAGTGGACAGTGTGATTCCCCATAGGACATAGCGCTTGGGACACTTTGTTGTTTCTGTTAGATAAAATTAAAATCAACTTTCTAAAAAATATGTCAACCCAACATTTCATATTCCTGATCTGCGCCTGCTGCACCACATACTTTTATGAAAAAGTATCCTATTCTCTTTGTATTGTTTCCTTTGTGTGAAATCCATGGTGTCCTTGCCAGTTCCTCTGCTTTCCTATTAAAAACTGGCCACATTAGGCATGAGAGTACAGCATGGTCAGTTCTCTAGCTACGCTGGGAGCTGAGCTTGCTCTCCTCCAATGATCAGACTTATCCTGGCACACCCTCCTGCACAGAAATTCCACTGAAAAGTTAATTGTACTGCTGTTTCTCCTCCTCTATCTTTCCAGGATCCTTATGCAGCTGAGAACAAAGGGTATTTGATCGTTTTCAGAAAAAAGTGGGAAAACAGGTATTTATAATGACTTTTATTAATACTGTATAAACAAATGTTTACCTTTTATTTCTATTTTTCATTGAATGGGTTGTTTTACAGGGTGAGGGTTTACATATATTTTAATGTACCCAGGGTGGAATCTCTTGTAGTTCAATATCAAATTGGTTGCAGAGGATTTCCAGTGGGTTGTCCTCTTACAATAATATGGTCATTTTATATCAGCAAATCTAACTAAAAACAAAACCATTTTGTCTAAAAGATGCTTTGAGCTACATGTCCAAATGTAAAGCTATTTATAATAATGGCTTCCATATCCAATACAACATGCTTACAGAAGCACTGGGAGAACATGTTCCCTTTCCACACTGGTGCTGCTACTTCTTATGTTTTGCAGTTTCCAAATCGAACACGTTACGTTAGTCTAAGGGCTGGTTCACACTGGTGCGACATGCGCTCTGACTTTGAGAGCACATCACAAGTCGCACCCCATTAAGTGAAATTAAGCCGCTCTAATAGGCACGACTTGAGTCTCTCCGACTTAGAAATACGGTAGGTTGCTGCACTACTTTTGGTCCAACTTCCATACAACTTGCATTGATTTCTGTTGAAGAAGATGTATGCAAGTCGTACCAAGGTTGCGTTGGGATGCCGGCTTTGATGTCGCGGCAGTGTGGACCGGTCTTTATAGAGTTAACTATGCTGATACAATGTAACGCCCCTTTTTGAGTGTTTTGATATATCCTTTTTATATGTGCATTATCTGTTTGAGAAAGGGCATGGATGCCCAAAAATTGTTGCTGTCTTACATGAACTTTGAGCAATAAAAGTTCTTTATGCTGCAGCCCTTTTGATTTTGATTTGCTTAGTGTGTACATACAGAAGTCCACCTGATTGGTGGATCTTGGTATTGCACAATCCTCAGCATTCCAAAGGCACTGCCAGCCTGATTAACAGGTCTTTGAAATATTTGGATGCATAGCTGTCTTAATGAGAGGGCACACCTGGGCACTGTCCAGGGCCCCCAGCTGCATGGGGGGCCCCCTGAACTTCCCCCAAAGCAGCTGGTCCTTGAGCCCACGATGCCCCAAAATGTTCTCCATTGTAGGGGCCCCAGAGCATTACTTTGTCCAAACGGCCCTGTTTGGATGTTATACTCAGAAGATGTAGTTCATTTTTATTTCCTCTCCAGTACTTTTTGCACAGCTTATTACACCTAAAACAGTTTGTGGAGAAGCACCATGAAAACACTTAAAAGGTCAGGATGTAAGTCAAAGGTGCGCTGAAGCATGGATTTCTGAGTTGTTTTGCTGCTTCTCCTTATTTCTCTGTTATATTTAGTTCTTGGGCCCCACCAGAAAGCTGCAAAGGATAAGGGTAGATTGCTAAGTAGGTACCGCATGAACTGCTCTGATCCTCTCTTTCTAGTCTTATCAATAAAAACAATTTAACTGTTTTGTTGTGCTGCTCGTATTATTCACTGAGCAATTCATGACAACCAATGGCAATTTCAGTTTGCGGTGGTCAGTTAAGTAAAATATGATTTTTGATTTGCTGCTAGGAAGTACTTACACGGTTGATTGCTCTTTACTTTACTAAGCTAAATCCATTTATTTAAACAAAAATTAGCATTTTTACTTTAAACACTAATCACATTTTCATGTTGAAAATTGGAAATTAAAATCCACAGCATTATAAAATACTGGGTTGCTTAAAGTAAAGGGTCACTAAAGGAAACATTTTCTTTTAGCTAAATAGCTTTATTTACCCTAATGCAGTCCTGGTTTCATGTCCTCATTGTTCGTTTTCGCTGTAATCCTTCTCTGTTCTGCACACTTCCTGGTTGTCTGTTTCCTTATGAAAAAAGTACTGGGAGCTTCTCTCTGTGGTCTCTAATAAAGAAGGTGTGATTACTGTGTGTCTAAAACCCCTCAGAACCAATCACTTTCATTTTAAAAACACTGCCCTCTATTGGCTCTGTGTCTCTGTCCTTCACAGAAGCATGAAACTAGATGAAAACTGAAACTAAAACTGCAGGCACATTATAGGATTAATTTTTATCTATTTTTAAAAGGAATCGGTTAACTATTATGTCTCTATACCCTGTAAACAGTCATTTCGGCAAAAAATAAATAAAAAAAATGTCTTTACAACTCCTTTAAAGCAAATACATCTCCCTCATTTTTTGATACTTTGTTCCATTATCTATTTGTACCTGTATCATCTTTACAACACAGATTCTGGCTCAGTAACCCATGGGAATGTGGTTGTGGTGATCTTTAAATGGCTAGACAGCTTGTAAAATAATCTTGCACTACAGTCTGCACATGTGTTTAAATAATTAATTATATGTATGAAAGGTTTCTAAGTCTTGCCTTTACAATGCATATTGTATTCCAATACAGTCATCATCAGCAACAAAATTGAAAATTCCTTTTTACTTAAAAAAAAGCTCATAAATAATATGATTGGAATATACTAACATAAGGACAGAAAGCTTTATTTAATGACTGAGAGACAATATATTAGAAGAAATTTTAACTGAATGCACGTCTCTATTTACATCAATCTAATAGACATAAAATGTAAAAGGGGGCTTTCAGACCACATTTAACTGTGTTGTTTGTGTTTACAGTGCAAAAGTATTCATA
Source organism: Rana kukunoris (assembly GCA_029574335.1). NCBI lineage: Eukaryota > Metazoa > Chordata > Amphibia > Anura > Ranidae > Rana > Rana kukunoris. The sequence continues at coordinate 169,960,710 of CM056051.1, read as the reverse complement.
CCCATTGAAACATTCCACATTTGTCATGTTACAACCAAAAACCTAAATGTATTTTATTGGGATTTTATGTGATAGACCGACACCAAGTCGCACATAATTGCATAGTGGAAAAAAATTATACATGGTTTACATAAAAAAATATGTAGAAGAATATATATTGACCTAAACTTTGTAATTTGTTTTTCATATATTTTTAAAAAAAATATGTATTATAGCAAAAAGTAAAAAATATAAAAAAAATCAAAATGGCCACTTTTTTTGTTTTTAGAGCAAAAAATAAAAAACCCGCAGTGGTGAACAAATACCACCAAAAGAAAGATCTATTTGTGGGGAAAAAAGGACAAGAATTTGGTTTGGGTATAGTGTCGCATGACCGCGCAATTGTCAGTTACAATGGCGCAGTGCTGTATCGCAAAAAATGGCCTGGTCATTAAGGAGGCAAATCCTTCCGGGGCTGAAGTGGTTAATGTGATCAAGAACTGATATTTGATAATTGTCTAATTGTTCATTGTTGTGATGAAAGTATACTTTGTTGTTTTTTTTAAACTACTTTTTCATAATTGTTAGGTAAAATTTAAATAAAATAATCCAAAAAAATAAAAAAGAATTAAAAAAATATGTACTGACCTCCTTTTGAAAATAATAATTACATGGCCCTCATATCGATCCTTTGTCTATGGCCAGTTCACACCATAGAAACACAGTCTAGATGCGTTCCAAATGCTTTTATAAATTCGCGTTTTAAAGCTTTTTTGGTGCGTTCAGGTGCATTTTTAATGCGTTTGGTGCGTTTTTGATGCAGTCCAGTGAATTTTTTACCCCCTCTTTTTTCCTAACCATAAATAAGGACATGTGTGTTCCAGGGCATTTTTGGTGCATCTCAGTGCGTTTTTGATGCGTTTTACAGCGTTTCAGTACAGTCCAGGGCTGAAAAAATGCAGCATGTTCTACTTTTTTTCTGGGACTCAAACGCACTGGAACTGCAAGCACTAGTGTGAGCTATGCCATTGAAAACCATATAACCTACTTTCCATGTGTTTTTGATGCAGAAAAAAATGCACTGGACTGCATGTGGTGTGAACTGGCTCTAATACTTTTTTGAGTCTCTATCCCTTCCTGTCCAGTAAACAAACTGGCACTGATTTGGCACCAAACAGAATATTGAAGGTATAATATAGCAAACATTTTTAAATTATGTGTAGGGTGCTTCTGACTTTTACTGGGCTATGGGGAGGTGCTGGTTAAAGCAGGTAATTATAGAGTTCACAGAAATCAGATTTTAAAGTTTAGTCCATAACACTGCATTACTTTCTTTTTCTTTTTGTGTTACTGGTTATTTTTATTTGTTATTTTACAAGAACAGTTGGGACTTGTAACTACAGTTCTAAGTTTGATAAGCACAATAATGCAATACATGAAGTATATTTTTTCTGATACCGTTATCAATCAGTAAATAGACATATTCTTTAGCTGGCTTAAATATTCCCTTGTTTAAAAATAATGACATAACCTTAATGCCCCCTACACGCGGCGGAATTCCGACGGAATTCCGCTCTTGTATACACACGGACACACCAAATTCCGACCGTAAAAAACTCAGTAATGTACAACACTACGACATGCTGAGAAAAATGAAGTTCAATGCTTCCGAGCATGCGTTGAATTGTTTACGAGCATGCGTGGTTTTTTCTCCATCGGAGTTCCATTCAGACTAACGGAATTCCATCTCATTCTAAGTCTGTCAGAATTCCCGAAATATCTGATGGTGCATATACACGGTCAGAACATCGGATGAAAAAATTCCGTCTGACTTTTTTCATCGGAAATTCCGATCCTGTGTATGAGGCATCATGAATGTTTTACTGCCACTTAGAAGATTAAAGGGTCACTAAATGAATTTTTTTTTAGCTAAATAGCTTCCTTTACCTTAATGCAGTGCTGTTTTCATGTTCTCATTGTTCATTTTTGCTTGAAGTTGCCGTAATTTTGCTCTGATCTCCACACTTCCTGCTTGTCTGGCTCCTTATGAAAAATCTCATGGCAGCTTTTCACTGTGGTCCAAGTTGTGTGTCTAAAACTCTTCAGAACCAATTAGATTCATTTTAAAAACAAAACACTGCCCTGGATTTGTTTGTTTTTGTTCTGTGTGTCTTCTGTACTTCACAGAAACATGAAACCAGTTTAAAAACGGAAGTGAAACTAGAGGCACATTATATGATTGATTTTTATCTATTTTTAATCATTTTTAAAAAGAATCAGTTAACTTTTATGTCTCTATACCCTGTAAACATTCATTTCAGCAAAAAAAAAATGTTTTAGTGACCCTTTAACCTACTAAAAAGGCTTTAATGCACACTGGACGTTTTTGGACATTTTTACAGCTGCTGTTTTTGGCTTTAGATGTTTTTTCTACAGTCAATAAACTCCCCGTCCTGTTATGCTATGTGTCCATGTACACTGTTATCAACTGTTTTGGGCTGGGGGGTTTTTGGGCTGTAAAAAAAAAAAACAACACTAGTGGGTTCTGAGAGGCATTTTTACAGCTGTGGAAACTCTCTAATGCCGGTAAACACCCAAAAACGGCGCTCAACAACTTTTTTTTTAACGTTTTTGATCCCATTACTTTTACCAGTGAAAAACACTAACGCTAAAAAACGCGAAAAAATGCTAATAAAACGCTATTGCAAAAAATTAAAAAAACTCACTGCAAAGCTACTTGTGTTTTTATAACGTTATGAGGCCTAAAAATTAATTTGCCAAAGCAGTGCAGATAATATATATTCTCTTATGAACTACATTACAGTATATACCTTCAATGAACCCCGCAATTAAACTGATTCATGATTTCTATGCATTTTAGCCCCACTAATAACTATATGAGCACTATGAGTACAAAGCCAAGGAGGTGAAGAGGTACTTGAGGTTTAAAAAGTGATGATAATAATAATCTTTGTACTATAATTCTATATTTAAATTTTGCAAACAATGGCAGATCCATAACATAACAGCCGCTTGCTGTTTGAAGCTAACCAAGTGAGGCCTTTTTTCAATGGATGTTATAAATATTATATAATTCAGCTTTAATATGGACACAGCATGATACAGAAAAAGAATAGCTTTATCACTGCAAACAGTAACTGAGCAGCTAATCAACCTACCAAAATCCCTTGAGAATTTCATGCATACATACAAGCTTAAAGCTGAACTCCTATCAGGTTATTACAATAGCTAGGGTCTAAGGTTTGTTTAGTCTAGCAGGCATGTAATAGAGAGCAGGGATGTGCTAGGGTCTAAATTGTATTTAGTCTGAGCCCAAAGGTTAGATGAAGTACTGGGTCAATAAGCAGCGAATAGGGAATACATATACAAATGGGAGGGGCTAGCCATGACATTATTGACTTGATATGGTTCTATGGAGGTGTCAATGATATCACAAGAATCTTCGCTATTGTTATGTATGATTGCTGGGCATGGAATCTCCCTCCCACAGCTCATTAAGCAGGGATGTAATTACATGACAGCTTCCAAAAGGGGTTTAGGTGACCTGGGTTTAGGCCAGATTTGCATATGAACCTAACTCATCCCAGTATTACTTACTTTATTTCTTATTCCCACAGGCTTCTCCTCCACTGTTTTCAGAATGGTCCAACAAAACCGATTCTCCCTCAGCTTCCATTTATCTTCTCAACATCTAATCTATAGATCCAGCAAGCTGCTGAGGCTCAGGGCTGGTACTGAGTTTCCTGATCATGTGGCAGGTTGAAGTGTACAGGTGACAGACATGGTTGCAAGTTTCCCACATACTAGCCAGGTTTAGAGTGCCCTGGACATAAGGTGGGAGGAAACTTTGTTATATGCCTGCTGCACCTCTCTCTGCCTAAGTCAGTTATTCTACATTTGCACCCACCCCTTCCCTTGCCACTGAATTTGACTTTAGCACCAAGGAGAAGACACAGGAACCCAATTCAGCTACCCAACCACCTAAAAGACTTGGGAACCTGGTTAAGAAAATCAGGACCTAGAGGGACTTATAACACTATCAACCCAAGCACAGCCCTATAAGCCATGTTTCAACGGGGAAGATGGGTTATCTGCAACTGCAGAAGAGCCCTGGCCATCATCTTATATTAAGCAGCCACGTAGACCAATGCTACACTTCAACCTCTAAGGCCCTGTACACACAATCAGACATGTCTGATGAGACTTGTCTGACGGACCGTTTTCATCAGACAACTCGGAACTTGTCTGATGGTCTGATGTGCGTACACACCATCGGACCAAAATCCGATCAGACCAGAATGCGGTGACGTAGAACACAATGACGTGATAAAAAAACGAAGTTCAATGCTTCCAAGCATGCGTCGACTTGATTCTGAGCATGCGCTGGTTTTTGGTCCGGTGCTTTTGTGTACTAACCATCGAATCTGTCCGACGAACAGGTTCCATCAGACAGGTTTTAAAGCATGTTTTAAGACTTTGGTCTGACCAACGGTCTGATGGGCCATACACACCATCAAACTGGTCTGATGAAACTGGTCTGCAGACTAGTTTCATCAGACATGTCTGATCGTGTGTACTGGGCCTAAGCTTCAAAAATAGGACTAATTATATAAGACGAATGCTTTAAAGCTGGCTGTGCCACCATCTACATTCGACTTTACGTCTAGAATAATTGTGTGCTCTGACATTTAGCAGCTGTATATTCAAATACCTGAAAATTTTAAAACATGTTCTATTTATTTTTTTATGATGGAAAACAAAGCGATGGGGCTCACACACAATCGGTTTGTCCGATGAAAACGGTCCATCGGTCTGTTTTGATCAGACAAACCGATCATGTGTACAGGGCTTTAGAGTCCAAAGAAGTGCATGACATCACCTGAACTTTTATTTCCTCTTTTTCTTTTGCACTTTTTTATCTTTTATTTATATCTGAAAAGTTTATAATACTCCCAGAAGATGGCTATCATTGTATTTCCAATACCTCAATGCTGATCCTTCTGATCTCTGCATCTTTAACAGTAGAGTTGTTGCAGCTGCAATTCCCGCCCCTCTTCTTGCCACAGAAGACTTGGCATTATGTGAACACATTAAAAAAATACAAAGGCTCCTGTGAATGGGCAGCAGAGGGGAGTGGCGAGCATAGCTGCTCTGCGTAATGAATCTGCAGTAATGTTTCATGCCCTGTCTGTGTACTTACCTCTCTGGTCTGTGTATCATCTTGAAAACGGTGCTCTCACACCTGTGTGTTCACGTGATCTTCTCTCAGCATGGCTCCACCCCAACCTCTAACATGAGACACTATTTACCCTGTGCACTGCAAGCCAGCCTTGTCCAAGCAACAGTTGTGTTTAGGCTTCTGTGTGGCATCCTGTTGTATGTTTATCTCTGACTTCCATGTACCGACCTTATGACCATTCCTGTTTGCTAGTGACCCCGTCCTTGGCATGCTTTCCTGACTATTCCTGTCTGCTAGTTCCCCCGACCTTGGCTTGTTCTCCTGACTATCCTGTGTTTAACCCTGTACTGCTGCTTCCGCTCTGTCCACCAGAGCCATTTTATTAGCATAAGCTGAGGGACCCCAGGAGCCATGACCTGGAGTTAGCTGCAGCCAAATCCATCCTCACCACCAGAGGCACTGGTGAAAACCTGCTGGCTCTTAGATTCCGCACCCTGAGGAATCTTACGTTCTAGCTCCCTGTTTGGTGAGTGTCAGTGTTCAGGTGGAGCTACTTTCCTAAACCACCCAAAGCACCATTCACAGCAGTCAGCTGAAGTGTCCACAACCTTAGCGGTGCGTTCCTAACCCCATCGGTGTGCATCTGTCAACTGGCCTCAGGTGACCTAACACTCTGTGTGCTTCTTTCCTTTCAGATCCCAGAGTGTCACTCTGGCAGAGCAATAAACTTGTCAAAGATAAATACTGGAGATGAGCCCAAGAGGTGTCATTCAGGGCATTGTCTGTATTTTTATACCATTAAATATTGATTGTTTGGGTTACAATAGGAGTTTTTATTGTTAGGTTATATTGTTCAGGTTGTTAGTAAAAAAACAAACGTTGTCTTTATTACAACATCTGAGTAAGGAATTTAGCTCCCCCACTTATACTCCTAACCATCCCCCCAAAAAAATTGGAGCCGTCCATGAATGCTGGGCCAGTAGATATCGTATTCAATACTATTAGAAAGAATGCCTGGAGCCAAATCTTGAACAGCCCTGCCTCAAACTATTCAAGTTTTTTCTAGTTACTAGTTTCTCAATGCTGTCTTTATTAATCTTTTGGCAACAAATGAATTATCTCAGCAAGGTTTTGTGATATCAAATTCTGTTTTTTAAATTAAAGGGTCACTAAAGGAAAAAAAATGTTTTGCTGAAATTACTGTTTACAGGGTATAGAGATATAAAAGTTAACTGATTCCTTTTCAAAATGATTAAAAATAGATAAAAATCAATCATATAATGTGCCTGCAGGTTAGTTTCACTTTTGACCTGGCTTCATGTTTCTGCAAAGTAGAAATAGACACACAGAACAAAAACAAACAAATCCAGGGCAGTGTTTTGTTTTTAAAATGAATCTGATTGGTTCTGCGAAGTTTTAGACACACAGTAATGACAGCTTATACCATCGTGAGAAAGCTCCCAGTACTGTGGTTATAAGGAAACATACAAGCAGGAAGTGTGGAGAACAGAGCAGGATTACAGCAACTTCGAAGCGAAAACGAACAATAAGGACATGAAACCAGTACTGCAGTAAGGTAAAGGAAGCTATTTAGCTAAAAAAAAAATCCTTTAGTGATCCTTTAACCTGTGCTGCATACATTTTTCATATTTTGACATGTTCCCATGAAACTACAGTGCTTTTTCAGGCTAGCGAAACACATTCACACACTTGCATGCACACAAATGTTTTAAAAATTATTAATAGCAAATAATAATAATAATAATAATAATAATAATAATAATAATAGCATTAGCCTCCTCACCATCACTTAACTCGCTGCTAATACATTCATTCCCACCACCCCCTGCTTCTCGCTGCTTCAAAAAAAATGAAAAATACTAATTAAATAAGTCCTTACATCAGTCATTGGGGACTGGATTCCTCCACCCACACATTCAAGGTTAAAGCACTGCCACTACATTGACACACACCACCCCCTGTGTTGATGGGGGAATGATGGACCATTTTCATCAGAGGAACCGATCATGTGTGGGCCCCATCGTTTTTTTTTTTAATGGTGAAAAAACTTAGAACCTATTTTAAAATGATCTGATGGTTAAAAAAACGATAGAAAAAAAACGATCGTTTGTGGGGAAATCCATCGGTTAAAAATCAACGCATGCTCAGAATCAAGTCGACGCATGCTCAGAAGCATTGAACTTCATTTTTCTCAGGACGTCATTGTGTTTTACGTCACCGCGTTCTGACACAATCGTTTTTTTAACTGTAGGCAAGACTGATGGAAGTCAGCTTCATCGGATATCTGATGAAAAAATCCATCAGACCATTTCGATCGCATGAACCGATCGTGTGTACAGGGCATTATGGTCTACATGATTAATATATCTTGGGGCAGTGAATTGCAAATATGAGCAAGCAATATAACGGTAAATATGACACGCTATGTATTTCTATATTAAATTCCCATTTTACGAGTTTGTTTTTCATTTTCACTGAGAAAGTGGGAAACCCAATGTTATGTCCAGGGGATTTAAAAAGCCTAAATATATAACATTTAGCTATGGAATGAATTAGCAGTCATAAAGACAGTGAGATAAAAAAATATCACACCTATCATTTCTCAATATGTCAAAGTACGCCTTGAGACAAGTAATGTGAGAATAGCTGAAAATAAATTACTAAGTAAGAAAATTCTAATTCTGAACACAATCCTGGTTATGAGTCTGAAAAACTAAGAAAGAGCCTTCCCAACATTTCTTTAGGTGTGTACATATTGGGGTTGATTTACTAAAACTACAGTGTGGAAAATCTGGTGCAGCTCTGCGTGGTAGCCAATCAGCAATTCTAACATCAGGTTGTTGAATTAAAGGAGTTGTAAAGGAAAACATTTTTTGTTTGCTAAAATGACTGTTTACAGGGTATAGAGACATAATAATTAACTGATTCCTTTTAAAAAATTATTAAAAATAGATAAAAAACAATCATATAACGTACCTACAGTTTTTTGTTTTGTTTTTGCATGTTGTTTCCTGCTTCTGTGATGTACAAAGCCACAGAGCCAATACAGGGCAGTGATGGTTTGGAAAACAAAACTGATTGATGCTGAGGGGTTTTAGACACAAAGGCCCAGATTCACGTACATCGGTGCATTATTGGACCGGCGTAGCGCACCACTTTTCCGTTAGACTTGCGTAATCTAGCCGCGTAATCCCGCGATTCACGAAGCTTTTGCGCAAGAGATTGCGCAAGCGTAAGGTTTTTTCCGGAGGCGTAAGGAGGAGTAATACAAATTGGGAGGGACGTGGGCGTGTTACATTGAAATGAGCCGTGACCCCATGCAAATGAAGGGCCGGCCGACTCGCGCATGCGCGCGTGAAGGAAACCATGTCAGCTCCGTTGTGCGCATGCTCACAACTCGGGAGCGGCGCAATCAGTGAAATTGGACATGGACTAGGGCAACGTTGTGAACTACGCAGACAGCATAAATAGACACACACAAACGCACTTCCATTGCAAAAGTACATCCCTTTGTGTCCCTTCCCATTGAATCAAGTGCTTTTGCTCTGTTGTTCGTTAGAGTGTGTTTTGTAGTTGTCAGATTAGTGTTCTGTGTGATCTAGTGCTTGTTGGTAGTTTTGTGAAAGTGTGTTTTGGTAAGTGTTTTTTGACTGTTTGTTTGATTGATAGATTTCTGAGCGTTTGTTTTCTTGCTTTATTTTTTCATCTGATTTTTTTGTGTCTGTTTCTTGCTGAGTGCTAGTGTGATTTTTGGGTGTTCTTTTTCTCTTTGTGTGTGTTCTTGTCTGATTGGTTGTGCTTGTATTTGTGACAGATTTTTGGTGACTGCTAGTGAGTTTGTTTGGAAGTATGACTGAGAGAAAAAGAAAGCTTAATTTTACAGTGGGGGAAAAAAGAATTCTTGCCCGGGCCATTACCGACTATGGGCGTTTTCTCCACGGCCCGCAGAGTGCCACCACCACCCCGGCCAGGAGGAGGGAGATATTGGATATGATCACGTAGCAGGTCATTTCATCGGGGGAGGGGGAGACACGGACCCGGTCTGGGATTGAAAAGAAAATAAATGACCTCCGGCGTGAGGTGAAAAAAAAACTGGCCGCAATAAATGCCCATGCCAGGGGCACAGGAGGGGGCCCACCATGCCGGGTTAGATTTACAGCGACGGAGCGTGTGGTGGCCCTGACCTTTCACCGGCATGAAGTGGAGGGCCTGCCAGGCTTTGACACAAGTCCGGTCCCCGCGGTGCCAGGTAAGGTTTTTATTTCTCTCAGGTGTGTAGCATGTGTGGGGAAGGGGGTGAAAGGGAATATGTGGCAAGTGTGTGGATCCTCCAACCTGTGAATGGTTTGTGTCATCCACAGATGTGCAGGAGGGTGCAGGGCCATCTGGCCTGACCGCTCCAACGCCAGGACAGCAGCCTAATGAGGCCCCCCCAACAAGGCCAGAGTCCGCGGAGGAGGAACAAGAGGAGGAGGAGGATCATGCGGAGGACGATCATGAGGAGGAGGAGAATCATGAGGAGGAGGAGTCCATGGCAGGCACTGGCCGTTTGGTTTCTGCGGACTCTTCCCCTCTGGCTGCAAGAAGCCTGTCCTCCCTAAGGGTGAGCCCCCCCCCTCCTCCCCCAACATGGCTCCCCTCACAAGGGCCTCCCCTTCTCCCCGGCCACAACCATCAGCAAGATCCAGGAGGTCATCCCAGAGCACCAGGGGGGCGCCCAATCTCCTGCCCGCCAGTCTGAGAAGGAACCTGGCCACCCAGACATGCCTTCTGAGACAGCTCTGCCAGACTATGGGGCGGGTGGATCAGAGCCTGTCCTCCATCAACGATAGGCTGGGTAACCTGGACTCCCACTCCCGGGCCTCCACAACCTGCCTAAATGACCTGCAAACTACAGCAGCAGGCGTTGGGCAGGATGTGAGGGCCCTTACCCAGGCTATCCAGGGCAACACGGCAACACTTGGTGCTGCCCTGGACAGAATAGCCGTGGCCTTGGAGGGCAGGCCGCCAGGTGGGCAGATCTCAGGGGCTGCTCCTCCTTCCCCGGCTTTTCCCCTCCCCCATGCGTCTCCCCTGAGGGTCCGGGGCCGTGGCCGGGGGCGCCCCAGGCGTGGCTCAGGCAGAGGGCATTAATTTTTTTTCCCCCCTTTTTTTGGTTTGAAAGCATGTTTATTTTTGTTCTCTGCATTTTTTGTTTTTCTATGCATTTTTTTATTTTTTTGCTGACATTTTTGGCATATTTTGGGTTGTGAATGATGTTTGAATGTGGGGGTGACATTCCTGCTGGAAAAGGGGTGTCATCCTCAATTTGGGTGGAGAAGGGTTCCCCAGGACCAGGGAGAAGTGATTCCCAGGTCCGTGTGAATGGTGTATGAATGTACAGTGACATAATTGGAGCCTTGACGTGGCGTTACTGCTCACCAGTCTTGCATGGTGGACTGGTGCCAATCCAATTTGATGAGGATGTGGGGTGTGTGTGCTAGGGACCATAGTGGTGTGCATGCATGCATTCTCATTGTGCCATGATTAATGTGTGTGTTTAACGTGCAAAGATGCATAATGTGAGCTGGCATGAGATGGGGTCATGAGATGGGGTTCCAGTTCATATGCAGAGTCACCTTGAAGGGAAAAGACAGGAGGATGTTAGTCATGCATGTGCCACTTGTGAGGTGTGCATCACAGGAGGGGATAGTCATGCCTGACTCCCATGTCACTCACCAACCAGCCAGCTGTCCCCATACATGTTCTGTTTGAAATCTGTGGGGATGGGGCTCTGATTGTATATGTAGCTGTCATGGGTGTCATGGGTGGTGCCATGTGTTGGGCTGGTGATGTCCTCCTGCAAGGTTGTGGTAATTCCATGATGGCATGAGGGGTGAATCTGAAGATGCGAGACACCTCAGAATCACTCATGCCAAAGATGTCTATGCGTGTGTGATATATCAAGTGAAGAGTGAGGGGCTTGTATCAGATAAGAATATTGTATTAGATTAGATTAAATTGTAAATTTTATATAAGCCAAAAAATAAAAAAATAAAACATCTCCCGTGCCCTCCTTAGTGCCATCCTCCGTGCCCTCATCCTTCTTTGTTCATCTAAAGTCAGTAGTATAGCTATGCGCGACGATGCCCCTGGCATGTTGGCATACAGATTGTTGGGCAACACGTGTGACTGCTGAACTCCTCACTAACAGTGTTGCTTTATCTGACAATTAGACTTTTTTTCAAAATTTAGACCAGCTTTTAGGTCCTCTAACTTTAGACAGAACATTTTGCAGTTGCGCACATCGCGTAGCCTGCGCAGCAACTGCGTTTTTTTGTGAATCCCCGTAACTCCCTCATTAGCATATTTGACTAGCAAATCAATGGTGTGTCTAGCGCAGTTTTGCGCGAAGGGAAGCGAAGGTCTAACTCAATTACGCCGGACCAAAAAACGTAGATTTCTGGCGTATATTGTTTTGTGAATCGCGTGCAACTATACGCACGCGCACATTTAGACTTACGCACGCGCAACAGCAGTTGCGCAGGCGTAATCGCTCTGTGAATCTGGGCCAAAGTAATCACACCTCCTTGATTAGTGACCACAGAGAGAAAGCTCCTAGGACTGTGGTCATCAGGAAACAGACAACCAGGAAGTGTGGAGATCAGAGAAGAATTACAGCAACTTGAGAGAAAAAAAAAACGAACAACGAGGACATGAAAACAGCACTGCATTAAAGTAAAGGAAGCTATTAAGATAAAAAAAAATCCTTTACAAACCCTTTAAGCTTTGACAAAAAAAACTGGAAGCCGATTGTTTTCTATACAGAGCTGCACCAGATTTTACACTCCCCAGTTTTAGCAAATCAACCCTACTGTATGTCTGATATTTTTATATAAGGTTGAGCTGCAAAAGCCATAAATCAATTCAAGTTCAGTGTTGCTTTTTCATCTGTGCTTACCTCAATGACTGCGTATTTTACAGCTGGCTTTTATAAAAAGCTGCATGTCAAAGTAGATGTTACAGATGCCATTTCACACATCGGGCTAAGCTGTGTAATGCCTCGTACACAAGTACAGGATTTCCAACGGGAGTGAGGCTGTGAGGACTGTTTACCATATCCCGATCTGTACAACTCACTACGAGCCTGTTATAGAGTGCTGCACTGTCGCACCTGCAGTATGTGAGTACCCCAGCAAGGGATACCTCTTTTTATTTAAAGCAGAATTTCACCCTAAATATAAGATCTCCCATGTGATCCAGCATACTGGCGTCAGCGCCAGTATGCTGTTTTTTTTTTTTTTAATTCCACACTTACTGTATTATCCTGTAATTTCATTTTTTTCCCCCGCGGTGGACGGCGCCAGTACAGTGCGTCACATCTTCCAAAAATACCCAATATGGACTTGGGTAATCTCGGCGAAAATGCGGCGCCTGCGCACAGACCTAGGAGCTGACTGCGCAGGCGCCGTATTTCTCCGAGTCCTATTTCGGAAGGGCGTGACGCGCCATAGCCGTAGGACTCGGAGAAATACGGCGCCTGCAGTAACGTAAAACACAACAACGTGTTGAGAAAAATTAAGTTCAATGCTTCCGAGCATGCGTCGACTTGATTCTGAGCATGCGTGGATTTTTAACAGATGGACGTGCCCACAGACGATCGTTTTTTTTCTATCGGTTAGTTAACCATCAGTTTTAAAACAAGTTCCTAGTTTTTTAACCGATGGATAAATAACCGATGGGGCCCACACACGATCAGTTAGTCTGATCAGACAAGCCGATCGTGTGTATGCGGCATTTCACTGATGAATGTGCTGCAGCATAGAACACTTTTTTGTACCTTAATTTGTGTTTGACACTATCATCATTCTGCAGAGTTTTCAACCCTTCTAAAAAACATTTCCGTATCTTTTAATGTTAACACTCTTTTACATGCAGCACGCCCTTCCAAAATTACTCACCTCCTTTCATCTGCTTAAGTGTTAAAAATTGTTCCTCCTGTCACATTAATTATGTCTTTAATTAACACACTGCTCAATATTACAGCCTCTTTCAAAGGAAATGCATCACTTATTCAGAAAACATATGTTTATAGAACATTTTCTGCTGACTAAACTCGCTGTCCTTGCTGAAAGAAGCTTTAAACTAAAGTCATTAATGTCAAAACTTCTCTCACAATCATTATGTAGTCCATAATGCTCTTTATTGTCTAGCTAGAGAAGGCTGGAAAGAACAAATATCATGTTTTTTGCAAAGTATGAAAATGGATATAAAAACCCAACACAAATAAAATCTGAAAATTCTCCCTGGAAGAGGAGCTGTGCCTGCACCATGAGGATTACATGCTCATTTAGGTCTAGGGGAAGTAGTAGCACTTTACTTACCCAGCCCTCTGCTCCCCCTGGCATACGGCACTCCCCTGTGCTCCAGCAGCGGACAGTCAATCTGCACTCCCATGTCCAATGCAGGGCCAGAGACCCTAAATCTTGCTTGACATCAGGACCTTACACCTCTGGAATATGGGGGAGAAGAACTAGAGGGACCAGTATAGCAGTGTAGAGGAGCAGAGGATCTGGTAAGTAAATCTACTTTTCAATGCCCCTAGACTTAAATAAGCAGCCAACCCATGAGGATTCTGCAATTTTCAAGTTTCCTAGAGTTGGACTTTAAAGTGAACCCATAGAGATATGATTCTTGTTATGATGTGACACTGTTTCCTACAGCATTCTAAGTCCTTGAAGTTGGTTCTTTGATGCAGGGCATCATTCAATCCGCAAGAGGACTGGTGCTGGACAACTGGACCAGTGAGTCTGCAGGAGATGACTTTTGTGGTCTGAGCTGCTTTTTGTTTTTCAGATGTGTGCCTACTCATTTTTTTTTTTAAATCTGCAAAGCTGAAGTTGGGATTAACTCGCCACTCCTATCTGCATATATGCATGGAGTAATGCCTTTTGTTTGACATTGGATTAATGCTTCCAGGTATTTGTTACCCATCACATTCATCATAGTACTCCACCTGACAACACCTGTATCTGCTTTTCCATACAGAAGGACAAAGCCTAATTGGTCCAGACTCCAGGCATCATCCAGGGCCATCATATATATCCTGAACCGAGATTCTGACTCAAGAATAACACAATCAAATGAAAATTGGTGCCTGGCTATATTTTTTTAAATGTCTGACACTGATCAGCCCCCTGTTTCCTTCTTCCTACAGCAGACTGTTGACATCATCATTATTCCTGCAACAGAACAAATACAACAAAATATCCCCAATGAAACACAGAGGGCACAAAAAAACCTGACAGTGTTCAGAACCCTCCCTTGCTCTATCGAAACTGAAAAAGAAAAGTTTTGCCCTTAGTTCTACTTAAAAAAAAAAAATCCTTTGAAGTAATCCTTACAACACCCTTGTTATACAATAATTGTATGCGTCTTTTATCAACACTGAACTCAGACATTAGATTTTGTCTGACATTTTTGACCTGGCAGTAAGTATTAAAAACTCAATTAATCCTTGAGAAGCAAGGCTGCGCTATTGTAACATTTCAAGAGTGGAGATTCATAATATTACTATGGCATTATGTAAGAATAATGGTGTTCACCAACAATGGCACATAGCCAGGGAAACCAATAGAAATGCATTTTGACTAGTCTGACTATAGTAAACTGAAATTCAACTGATTACTATCATTTACTGTACTGTGCACATAATAATTTTGTTTTGAATGGTTCTGCTTTAAAGTTGAACAGCCAAGGTCCAGGCCCAAGTAATATTTTTCCCCTATATATGTGGGGTAACAGCACTGTGTCAAAAATGAGGGTACTAAAAAAAAACTTTTCAGAATGAAAACGTGCTAATAAAGTGCTAATATGCTCTGGTGAAATTCTGGAGGCTAATACATTTCCACATTCCAAGCTGGCTTATCAGTAACCCCCTTTTAATGAACATATCTGTTTGTTGCTATGTGTGCAGTTCACACTGTAATTGCCCTGTGTACTCTGTTATTAACCACTTAACCCCCGGACCATATTGCTGCCCAATGACCAGAGCACTTTTTGCGATTCGGCACTGCATCGCTTTAACTGACAATTGCGCGGTCGTGTGACGTGGCTCCCAAACAAAATTGGCGTCCTTTTTTTCCCACAAATAGATCTTTCGTTTTGGTGGTATTTAATCATCTCTGCATTTTTTATTTTTTGCGCTATAAACAAAAATAGAGTGACTATTTTGAAAAAAATGCAATATTTTTTACTTTTTTCTGTAATAAATATCCCCCAAAAATATATAAATTATTATTATATATATATTATTATATATATATTATATTAATTATATATTAGCATTTATTGATTGGTTTGCGCAAAAGTTATAGCGTTTACAAAATAGGGGGTAGTTTTATGGCATTTTTATTATTTATTTATTTTTTACTAGTACTGGCAGCGATCAGCGTTTTTTTTCAGTACTGCGACCTTATGGCGGACACTTTTGACACATTTTTGGGACCATTGGCATTTTTTTTAGCGATCAATGCTATAAAAATGCATTGGATTACTATAAAATGCCATTGGCAGTGAAGGGGTTAACACTAGGGGGCGGGGAAGGGGTTAAATGTGTTCCTGGGTGTGTTCTAACTGTATGGGGGGATGGCCTCACTAGGGGAAATCACTGATCTTCTGTTCATACATTGTATGAACAGAAGATCAGCATTTCCCCCGCTGACAGGACCGGGAGCTATGTAGCTCTGTAACAAGTGATCGCGTGTGCCCGGCGGCGATCGTGCCTGCCGGGCACGCGCACAGGACTCGGGGGCATGTGGGCCGGCGGCACACGCGCACCCCCTAGCGGCCACAGAAGTGCCGACGTAGAGCTACGGGCTCTCACCCAGGAGAGCCGACCTGCCGCCGTATAACTGCGGCGGCTGGTCAACAAGCAGTTAAATATGTTTCAATTTGCTTTTTAAATTAAAAATGATCTACCAAATAAAGAAACATAATAAATATACAGTATATTTATATATAACATAACACAATCGCATATACACAATGCTATACCCACAGTTTATCCAGACGGGAAGGTGAAAAAAAACCAGCATAGCATCCAATTTGCTATTGCAGGGGAAAAAATTCCCTCCTGTTCCCCGAGAGGCAATCAAATTTTTTCAACTTTACCTATATATTAGTGCCCAGTTATATTGTGTACATTTAGAGCATTTTAAAGCAATCTAGTGAGCTGGCCAGAACCATCTCTGGAGGGAGTCTATTTTCACAGCTCTTACTGTGAAGAAACCTTTCTATATTTGGAGATGACATCTTTTTTCCTCTAGACGTAAAGAGTGTCTCCCTTGTACTTTGTGATTACCTTAAAGTGAATATCTCAACACCAAGTTTACTATATGGACCACTTATATATTTGTACATGTTGATCATATCCCCCTTATTCTCCTCTTCTCCAGAGTGAATAAATTAAGTTCCTCTAATCTTTCCTCATAGCTGAGCTCCTCCATGTCTCTTATCAGTTTGGTTGCCCTTCTCTGAACTTTCTCCAGTTCTCCAATATCCTTTTTGAGAACTGGGGCACAAAATTGAACTGCATATTCCAAATGAGGTCTTACTAATGATTTGTACAGGGGCAAAATGATATCTCTCTCTGGCATCAATACCTCTCTTAATACAAGAAATTACTTTGCTTGCTTTGGAAACCACAGCTTGGCATTGCATGCCATTATTGAGCCTATGATAGTTATGGTGAACCTTGGCACCCCAGATGTTTTGGAACTACATTTCCCATGATGCTCATGCACATTGCAGTGTAGTTGAGCTTCATGCGAAATGTAGTTTGGAAACATCTGGGGTGCCAAGGTTCACCACCACTGGCCTATGATCTACCAAGACACCCAGATCCTTCTCCACTATGGATCCCCCAGTTATACTCCCCCTAGTATGTATGGTGCATGCATATTCTTAGCGCCCAAGTGCAATACCTTATTTTTTTCAACATTAAAGCTCATTTGCAACTTAGTTGACCAAATAGACAGTGCATTGAGGGTGGCTTGTAAATTGGAGACATCCTGTAAGGACGTTATTCCACTGCATAGTTTGGTGTCATCTGCAAAGACTGGAATAGTACTTTTAATCCCAGACCCTATATTCGTTATAAAGATTTTAAAAAGTAAGGGTCCCAACACTAAACCTTGGGGTACACCACTGATAACCTTCAACCATTCAGAGTAAGAATCATTAACCACTACTCTCTGAATTCTGTCTTTTAGACAGTTTTCTATCCATTTACAAATTGATCTTTCCAAGCCTGTAGACTTTACTTTACACATTAGCCGTGTGTGGGAAAACTGTGTCAAATGCTTTTGCAAAATCCAAGTATACCACATCCACAGCCACCCCTCTGTCCAAGGTTCTTTTTACCTCCTTATAAAAATGAATCAGGTTTGTCTTTCATGAATCCATGCTGTCTGTTGCTTAACCACTTAAGACCCGGACCAATACGCTGGTAAATGACCCAAGGTGTTTTTGCAATTCGGCACTGCGTCGCTTTAACAGACAATTGCGCGGTCGTGCGACGTGGCTCCCAAACAAAATTTGCGTCCTTTTCTTCCCACAAATAGAGCTTTCTTTTGGTGGTATTTGATCACCTCTGCGATTTTTATTTTTTGCGCTATATACAAAAATAGAGCGACATTTTTGAAAAAAAAACACTATTTTTTACTTTTTGTTAAAAAAAAATCAAATAAACTAAATTTTAGTCAAACATTTAGGCCAAAATTTATTTAGCCACATGTCTTTAGTAAAAAAAAAAAATTGCGATAAAAAAAAATAGCTACCTAGCGGGAACAGCGACACTAATACAGCGATCAGAAAAATGATCGCTTAGTGACGCTGGCAATAGGGAGTGAAAGGGTTAACTAGGGCGGTGATCAGGGGGTTTAAACTTTATTAGGGGGGGTGGGGGGGCTATCCTGAACCTAACACTAACTGATTTTACACTGCCTGTCACACTGACACTAAATGCAGTGATTAGATCACTGCATTCAGTGACACTGTGACAGGGGGGGGTGGGGGGGCAGATCGCAAGGGGTTAAGTATGCCTATGTGTGTGTATGTCAGTGTAGTGTTGGTGCAGGACTTACTGTGAGGTGTTTCTCCCATCGCAGCGGTTGGAAATACCGCTGCGATGGGAGATTACATCACTTCCCCCTTCCTGTGTTTACACAGGAGGAGGAAGTGACACAAAGGGGGAGCGCGCGCATTGGCTGGGAGCGATCGCGGGGGGGCGGGTAAACACTGACATCCGCCCGCTCGTCCCGGATCGCTCCCGGAGCCAGGGGGACCCCCGCACGCCGCGGAGGGGGTCCCGATGGGACCCCCGAACCGCACGAAGGCGGGGACGTAAATTTACGCCCTTGTGCCTGTACGAGCCATGTTGTGGCCGTATATGTGCGTGCGGGGGTCCTTAAGTGGTTAAAATAGTTTTTTCCAGCAAGAACTCCTCTATGTGGTCTTTTATTAAACTCTCCAGTATCTTCCCAACTATAGAAGTAAAACTGACAGGTCTATAGTTACTTGATAAAGACTTTGATCCCTTTTTAAATATGGGCACAGCATTGGCACTCAGGGGAGCATCAAATGGCAGAGCTAGCTGTCAACAAGGCAGCTGGGTGGATCCTGACAATATTTTCAGAATCCCATCTGAGTGCGACTCTGTACCTTTAGGTATTAGCTGACTCTTGGTAACAAAATAAATGTACTCCTGCGACCCTCAAGAGCCAAAAAGTTTATGCTGATCTAGGATTAAAAGTGCTTAAGGTAACAATTGGGCTGATGTGCTGATCCCTGTGTCTCAGTACTGTCACTTCTATCATAGATCCTGAAACCAAAGAAGAGATTGTGTAACTAAAACAGGGTTTTTCCCAGTTTGTGTACCTCCCATTCTGTTCTTGGACAACAATCAACTTTTGCCTTCCATCGTGATTGGAATGTGTCTGTACTAACTTGATAAAAATGTTGAGGTATTTTCATTTAACTCATTAGAACTGACTTGGATAAGCTACGGAATGTCTTCAAGCATCATGGAAAATGTCCTGTTGAATGTGACAAACTATTACTAGCAACAGGGGCTGGTTTTAAGCATCATGAGGAGTGGGGCTTAAGCATTACTTGCAGAGAAAGCATTGTCTTGTATGCAGCCTGGTTTTAGGGAGATTTCAAAGACTAACACATGTATAAGTAGGCATCACAAGGTGTCTGCCCTTAAGGACTGTTGTTAACTTGGGTGCTATTTTTAGGCAAGGTTGATTTCATTTTAGAGTAAACCCATGCTTTACCTATATGTAGGGCCAAAATAATTCACATACTATTTTTTCCCTTTACCCCGTTGCTCGTTCAGCTGGGGAAGCAAAGTGGCACCCCAGTACTCCCATGTATAGAGTGCTATGTAATGTGACATGCTCCCAAAGCACTAATTATTGTCTATTAACCTCCCAGGCACCCAATACTGCTACATGGGCCTGGGATGAGGTCCTTCAGCACCCATAAGCCCAGTGTGAACTCAGGATAGGGCAAATTGGAGCTTACACAGGGCATCTTCTCTTTCCATGGGTAAATTGAGCTGTAAGGCAGCAAGGAAAAGCCAAGGCTGCTAGCTTAAACTGAACATACTGTTTTAGCCTGCATGACATATGCAAGACCATACAACTAAAATAGCTGCTTTCAGTCACCCAATACAAAAAATATATATTTTGCCTTCCAGACCTGATCACAACTGTAAGGCCTCGTACACACGAGGGGATATGTCCGTTGAAAACGGTCCGATGGACCGTTTCAGCAGACATCTCCGCTCGTGTGTATGGGCTAGCGGACAGATTTCTCCACCCGACAGATTTCAAAGCATGCTTTGAAATCTATCCGGTGGGAATCTGTCCGCCCGACATGTCTGCTGGTTAGTACACTTACCAGCAGACATGTCGTCCCCCACCGCCGCCGCGCCGCCGCCGAATGGATTCGGCGCATGCGCGGTGGTGTTTAACTTCCTGGTGCGGTGACGTGGCGGTGACGTGGCGGCGTCAACGTCACCGCCGCGTCACCGCGCCGTCCGGCTGCGGGGAATTTGATCCGATGGTGTGTACACGCCATCGGATCAAACTCCCGATCGGACATATCCGATGGAAATGGTCCGCGGACCGTTTTCATCGGATATGTCCGATCGTGTGTACGAGGCCTAAATGTTCTAAACAAGAATATTACTTTTTGTTGCATATTGAGTCAACCAAAATAAAATAAAAATGTAAAGGTTTTTCTTATCAAGAAATGTATACTGATTTTCATTAGCATATCCTATTATGATAAATTGGTTACTTTGAAATTAAGGTAACCAAAACACAGCTGAAGTAATTCACAATGCTTTTATATATTTTTTTAACAAAATAATGATTGTTAAAAATATTTATTTCTAGTATGTGTAAAAGTATTAATGCTTTATTTGTGGGACATCTAAAGGATAGGTTTAGATAGTCTACATTATTTGCTAAGGGTATTCTTTTATAAAAGTCAACAAGAAAAGACTATTATGTTGCCATCACATTATTCATCAATTCTCTTCAAACATAATGAAATAAGCAATATTGCAACAAGTGGAAAAGCTCCTGCTTGTTGTCAAATAAAGAAGTGTAATGACCTAAAGCAACCCTTCACATCAGTTAATTGAGAAGGATGTCAAGGTCACTTAAAATCTTGTTTAATCCGGCTGGCTTAAAAGTCAAAGAACAGTGGCCCTAGAAACCAATACACACTATCTGGATCACTCTAACACAAGGAACATGTACACTAATTGTACCAAAAATAGTCTCCAGTTGCATTGTTTGCTTTATTTAACAGAACAGGATATAATCAACAGAATCAAAAAAATGCGTTTATAAAAAGTAAGGCAGAGTACAAAAAGCTTGTGACTACATCTAAGCATTGCTCAGTAAAACAGTAACAAGATTAGAGGAAATGTGTATTGCGTTCTCTAGTATTGCCCTACAAGTGGAAAATATAAATGCTGAGACGATGAATTTCTAAACATAAGAGAAGCTGCTGTGTTTGCATGATTACAAGGGCTGCATGGAAATATTTCTTTGTAGAGCAGGAAGCACAGATGATCTTTCCTTTTAAAGCCCACATACATATAGATAATGAAAATGCATGTGAGGCACATTTTAGTGCCTTATGAATAAAGTCTGCAAGGCTTGCTCTCGTAATGTGCAATTCATTTAGTGATACTTAATATCTTTGAAGGATACAAGATACCTATTGACTTATTTGACTTTGAAGCTAATCGTAGGTTATCAGCAGCCATCTAAACTAGCTGATAACACTTACTACATGTACTGCTCTCTATAAATCAGATCTAGTACAATCCAATGTCTTATTAAAGGGAACTTGTCACCACTAATCACCTAATGTCTTTTAAGATGCTATTCATTTTTTCATGTCAATACTGACTAAACTGAATTAGCTACAGTGCATTGTACACAGGCCAGCGTCTTAGGCAGGCCATACACGGTTCGAATCTTGGGTCGATTCAGTAGGAATCAGCTGACATTCAAACCGTGTGGGTAGGCTGAATTACCAAGTTGATCGAGCGATCAACTTGGATACAACCAACCTACCGGATTCACTAGCGATAATTACTTGCGGCTGCTTTAGCAATAAACAATGTCTTCTTCTGGTAGGGATGGCTTGCAGGAAGTAAATTTGCACCGTCTATAGCAGTGGTCATCAACCCTGTCCTCAGGGCCCACTAACAGGCCACATTTTATGTATTACTTTGGGGAGATGCAGACTAGAATACTGCAATCACTGAGCAGCAAATTACATCACCTGTGTTATCTTGCAAACCTGGCCTGTTAGTGGGCCCTGAGGACAGTGTTGATGACCATTGGTCTATGGACAGCCTTACGGTGAAGGTCCTTCAGAGTGGGCTTTGCCCTTAAACCCAACTTAATCTATAAATCTTGTCATTATCATTTATGAAGCAGTCAAATAGAGGTCCTGTCTGTAGAGGAGGTATAATAAAAAAAAATCATCAATGTCTTTTATGTAGTAAAAAACACATAGAATACATTATGCAGTCAATGGACAGAACAATCCATCATGGCAGCCAAAAACATTGGATATTACATATGGGCAGCAGCTCCCTATTGTTTTATATGTCATACTCCAGCAGGAGAAATCTAACTATGGGCAGAATGATGTACCAACATGAGCATCAGATGCTTTGCTGAATTAAAGTCTAGTAAGCATAGCTCATTACCCCATAACAACCTATTCAGAGCAAAGCAATCATACATTAAAATGAATGCAAACATATTTATTTCTAAATTTTACATTTTCATTATATTTCTGTTTTAATTCTATGATGTCTTTTGGATAGAGAAAGGCCTCGTACACACGATCGGACATATCCGATGAAAACGGTCCGCGGACCATTTCCATCGGATATGTCCGATCGGGAGTTTGATCCGATGGCGTGTACACACCATCGGATCAAATTCCCCGCCACCGGACGGCGCGGTGACGCGGCGGTGACGTTGACGCCGCCACGTCACCGCTACGTCACCGCACCAGGAAGTAAAACACTTCCGCGCATGCGCCGAATCCATTCGGCAGCGGCGCGGCGGCGGTGCGGGACGACATGTCTGCTGGTAAGTGTACTAACCAGCAGACATGTCGGGCGGACAGATTCCCACCGGATAGATTTCAAAGCTTGCTTTGAAATCTGTCGGGTGGAGAAATCTGTCCGCTAGCCCATACACACGAGCGGAGATGTCTGCTGAAACGGTCCATCGGACCGTTTTCAGCGGACATATCCCCTCGTGTGTACGAGGCCAAATACACTTAAATTACCTTTTTATTTCAGTCTGCAGCTAGCCATGATTTATTAAGAAAGAATAAAATCAAGTTTTTGGATTTAATGGTAACAAAACTGTGTTTGAGCACAGAGATTTGCAGATAACCCTAAATCGTGTAAATGGCTCACTGCATTTCCCAGATGTCTGCACAGAGCTTGAAGTGAAATTACGGGCAATGCCTGAAGAAGAAATATGTTTGAGTAGGATTGATTCAAAAAATCTAGGTTACATGATAGGATGTTGATGCAACAGACTTTCTTAATATAACAGTTGGACTGATAATGTGAGGAGAATAGAGAAGGGGTGCATTCTTCCACTTAGCACTTTTTTAGAGATGGCATAGCAAGGTCTACATCAATATGTTCATAGTAAATAGATAAGATTTAATGATATTCATGGTTCACCTTGGGAGGTGTGTTTCTTTATTATAAACATTTTGTTCAAAGGTTTATTATAATGGTTTTTGATCAATTTTATTTATTTATAGCTTTAAACAGATTTTTGTTGTACCGTTATTTTACTATTTAGATAGATAAAGTCTTTATTTTACAAATACGCATTTAGTATTGTGTTACCCCATGCCATGAGGAATTATACGTTTTCTTAGGCCCTGTACACACGATCAGACATGTCTGATGAAACTGGTCTGCAGACCAGTTTCATCGGACCAGTTCTATGGTGTGTATGGCCCATCAGACCGTTGTCCATCAGACCAAAGTTTTAAAACATGCTTTAAAACCTGTCTGATGGAACCTGTCCGTCGGACAGGTTCGATGGTTAGTACACAAAAGCATCGGACCAAAAACCCGCGCATGCTCAGAATCAAGTCGATGCATGCTTCGAAGCATTGAACGTCGTTGTGTTCTACGTCACCGCGTTCTGGTCTAATCGTATTTTGGTCCGATGGTGTGTACGCACATCAGACCATCAGACAAGTTCAGAGTTGTCTGATGAAAATGGTCCATCAGACAAGGCTCATCAGACATGTCTGATTGTGTGTACAGGGCCTAAGAAAAACCTGTGCCATTTAGAGCTTAAGTTACTGGCTCTGTAAACAACAGCCTTCATCGGCAGATGAGGAAAGAGGGCCAGGTATACATGTGAAACAGAGTTTTGATTTGAAATACACAATATTTATACACAATATTCTATGTTTACCTAAAAAGATTACAAAAAATAGGTGTATTTTATTAGCCCTGTTCATAATACGTAAAGAAATAACATATTTACAGAAGCACCATGCATCCCCTTGAAGCTATATTTTATGACAGGTTACAAAGTTCAGTTATGGATTTCTTCAAAAACTGGCTATTTTATTTCTAAGTACTATCAAGAGATCAGAAGAAAATAATCAGAAAGTATTCTTTTTATTATATACACTGATGTCTCACAATTACAGCTGTCTGTTTTGTTCCTGATTTATAATATGTACATTCCCTAATTAACACAAGAACACAGACACATATGCTTACAGGAAAATTTAATGAGACAGCTATGCATCAGATCAATGTTCAGATTTCACTTGAGCTCTTTCTCTTTTTTTTTGCAAACATGGCCCCTGGCATTTAAAACAGAGAAAACAACATTTTTTTGTTTTTGAAATATAGAATTTTCCTTTTAGCAAAAAAGTACTTAGTTACAGCCCATAATTAGATCTAAAGGAGATGTCTCCTTCTTTTGCAGGAAACTGTGCTACATCAATTACATGGGTAAATAGGAGATTTTCCCAGAGGAGACACCATGTGACCCTATATTGATCAAGACTGCAGTGGAACGTTCTTTGCCATTGCGTTGCATAATGGAAATTAGGCGTTGGCTGTCATGGTTTCAGAAGACAAATTGCTGGTATTTGAGACAAATCATAGTCTCATTCCCATCTCTGTGTCCAGCATCACTACTAATTCAGGGTACAGTTTGCAGTTTAGCTTCTTAATTAACTCTTCACCAATACCCTTGCGAGTAAAATATGTGCAAGAAACAAGCAGTGGTAGCTGTTATTATGACCCCTCATTAGATTGTTTGTAATATATTATTTAACGCGTGTTGCTTCAAAAAGAGGGCACAATTAAAAATAAATAATTATGTTTCCCAGTGAATTTATTGCAGGAAGATTAAAGATAAGAAGAGAGAATAAAGACAGCCAACCAGCTGGAGCATTTTAATCTCATCTCTCGCATTTTGTACACCTTGGCATGCCTGAACAAGCTAAGTAATTTCTCTAGGGCTTATTGGACATTGTAGGCTTTTTCTTTCAGTCTTGGTTTCTTACAGCACACAATAATCCCAAGATGGCCCCTCAAGCTATGGTATAAAACTCACAAATCTTGTGCAGTCTAGGATCTGAAACGCGTGCTCAGAAAGGAACGGATGAAAAGCTGCCAAGGTTTCAACAGAGCAATGTTATCCTAATACACAGCCATGCCACAAATTCCTGATAACTCTGGGAAATTACACCCCATGAGAATCATTCTCATGATCCCAGCTTTTGCCTTCCTTTCCACAGATCACTACTGTTCCTCAATCTGTCATTGCTTCATAAGCCATAAAAATGCCAGGACTATGAACCTATAAAACTTTAACTGTGTGACAAAAAAGCCAACTTTTTAACGTATCTCCATATGAAAAGCAACTGTTGACATGTATAAAATGGACAAACAGTCATACCTGCAATAGATTAGAAAAGATAGATAGATATATAGATAGATAGATAGATAGATAGATAGATAGATAGATAGATAGATAGATAGATAGATAGATAGATAGATAGATTATATTTTCAAAAGAATCAGGATGCCTGCCTTTACACGCACATGAACTTTAATGGGCAGTCTTAGTCCGTAGGGTTCAATATTGAGTTGGCCCACCCTTTGCAGCTATAACAGCTTCAACTCCTCAGGGAAGGCTGTCCACAAGGTTTAGGAGTGTGTCTATAGGAAAGTCACTCTTATGTAATTACTTAATATGATTAGTGCAAAAATAAAATTGTAAAAATATTGTTTACTTTTTTAAAGCTAGATTAATATGAATATTTATATTCATATATTATTGTCCTAAAATTCTTAAATTTCATGCTAAAAATGAAGCTTAGGTGCCCATGCACTCGAGGTACCTGAAAAAAGAACCTCTGTCAGAAAATGCAGCATATAAAATGTTCATAGCGGCTCGTATTGCACAAGAGTTTATGAGCGTTTAATGCCATTTGATTTATTAAGCATTTTTTCCCAAAATATTCCCTTCTGCTCATTTTTCATCTCATTTTTTTTAAATGCCAAATGCTCCTAAACACTGCATTTATACTTTTAAAATAGCATTTTTGTGCATTGAGTGCTTTTTCTGCCTCTTGTTCTCCTCTTGAAAACATGGTTCTGAGGCCGCGTACACACGACCGGTTTCCTCGACAGAATCCATCAAGAAACTTGGTGGCAGAGCTTTTTTGCCGAGGAAACCGGTCGTGTGTATGCTTTTCATCGAGAAAACTGTCGAGGAACTCGACGAGGAAAAAAGAGAGCAAGTTCTCATGTTCCTCGTCGGCTAGTTTTCGACGAGAAACACGTTGGTGTGTATGCTTAGAAACCCGCGCACCTTCGGTAAAAGTGAAATGGAAATAGCACATTTGTCACGCTGTAACAGACTGAAAAGTTCAAAAGTCTCTTACCAAACTTTTACCTAACACGCAGTAGCAAAAGCAGCCCCAAGGGTTGTGCCAGTGGAGTCGAACTTCCCCTGCTGTTGTACGTGTTGAAGTCACCGCGTTTGAGAACGAGGAGATTTTGTCTTGACAGTGTGTACGCAAAAACAGCTTGTCAAGTTTCTCGACAAGCCTAACAAGGAAATCATCGAGGAAAACGATGTGTCTTTCCCGACAAATTCCTCGATCATGTGTACGAGGCCTGATGTTTTTTTTTTCTTTTTTTTTTTGTACTTTATATGTTTATTTGTTTTTTCTTTTCTTAACATAAAACAGCGTATGGAAAGGCACAGGGCAAATACACTGCCAAAAACAAACATGAATACAATCCTCTTGACAAAAAAAATACATACATATTCGCTTTGAACCCTCCCATATACTCCCTCACTAAATCTTCCCACTCTAACCCTTTTATTAATCCTCACTTTCTCTCACAGAGAGACAAGTGATGCATCCACCCTTTCCCTCCCCCCCCCCCCCTAAAGAAGGGAGAAGAAAAAATAAATAAAAAGGAGAAAGAAAAAAAATGAATAAAAGAAAAAAAGATAAAAAAACGGGGGAGAGAGAAGGGAGACCCCATCCTCTCCCTCCCTTAAACCACAAATCATAACAGGAAAGTCAGTTTATCCCTCATATTATATTTTACATTATAATTCCCTGCGCGTATCCGATTTTTCGTTAATCAGGTTCAGTCATTAATCTTTTCCCCTCGTCTGAATTTTTAAATAAATTCTAGCTCTTCCATGTTTCTTTGTATTGTTTATTTTTACCCTTAGCTGAGAGAACTAGGTCTTCCATAGCTTCTATATCTCTAACTCTATTTATCCACTCTAAAACTGTTGGTGACGTAGTATCCCTCCACGGTAGGGGTATACCTGCTTTAGCTGCATTCACCAAATGGCACAGTACTGAGTTCCGATAAGTCTGAACTGGGATCTCGGATAAGTGAAGTAGGAAAAAAGCGGGATCATTGGGTGTTTTTAACTCAGAAATTTTTTGCAAAATTCTCATAATTGACAACCAATAAACTCTTTTTTTACAAAACCAAAATATATGAATCAATGTCCCGCTTTCTTCTCCACATCTCCAACATCTGTCAGAATTTTCATTGCTGAATTTTTTGAGTCGTACTGGAGTATGGTACCACTGCATTAAGATTTTATAGTTTAATTCCTGAGTTCATGTACAGATTGAAGAGTTTAAAGTTAAAAAGATAATCTGTTTACGTTGTAATGCAGAGAAGGTCCTATCTAGGTCCTTCTCCCATTTGTTAAGGCCTGGTATCTCCTGATCCTCCCTAAGTTTATTTAATAGTCCATACATTTTAGAGATGCCTCGGGCTAGTGGTTCTAAATCATTACAGTACGACTCAAAGATTGTTAACTGACGATGAAAATTACTTCCCGGGCCTAATGATCTAAAAAAGTGACTTAATTGCAACGCCTGCCAGATATTGATTTCAAAAGGACCTCCTATTTGTATCAATGTTTTAATTGATGGCCAGTTTTCTGATATAATAAAATGTGAGGCCTGATATACTCCTTTCTCTATTAATAACCGGAAAGATTCTCTTTCATTACCCGGGCTAAAACTTGGGTTCCCCAATATGGGAAACAAAGGTGATCGCGCTGTAGAAAAGTTCCCGTTTTGACATATACGTGCAGTAATTTTTACTGTTGTGCCAATTATAGGGTGATTTTTAAGAGGAGCCGGTAATACTGTATAGCACCAAGGTGCTCTACCTAAAGGAACTGTACTTAACTGCTGTTCTATATTAACCCACCTCTTAGATCTAGTATGTCTACACCAATCCACTAATCTAGATAGATGTACTGCATAATAATACTTAAATATATCTGGGACCCCCATTCCACCAAGATTCTTAGGCATAGTCAACAGATCTCTTTTAATCCTAGGACGTTTCTCGGCCCAGATAAAATTCATAAATAAACTACGTACCGGACGCAAAAAAGTCACTGGAATCCTAGGGATTTTTTTCTTACTGAAAATGCTCCTCTACAAATAGGCCTGTAAATGCCCTAATGTGCATGGACAAATAAGCTAACATAGAGCTGCTTATATAGGCTGAAGACAAAACTGCCAAAAGCCTTTATAAGCAGTATTTTTTATGCCTAGTGTGCATGGACCTTTAGACTTCTATCACGTGTTTTAGCTCACCTTACCTACTGTTGTAAAAGACCTGTTCCTTACAGAGTTCAATAGTTCAGGCTGAAATGTACACACATATAAATATGTGGGAGTAGTGAGTGACCCGTCCCTGTCACTGCTCTTAACCCCATATGACTGCACAGGGCTGCTTTTCGAAATCATAGGGCCCCATACAACCTACCTGGCAGCCCCCCCCCCACCTTTAGAATTCAGGGTCTGTACAGTGTGAATTAGTGTTTTGTTAATGTGGCTGGAGCTGCTTGGAGCTGTGTGCAGGCAGCACCTTTGGTGGCTTCTCCCAGCATCTCCTCCTTTCCGGCTTCCCCCTGCTCCTGATTCCGGCCATTACTGCTCAGGGCACAGTTCTCTCACTCAAGCCTACCCTTTTTTAAGCCAATTAGAGCCTCAGGTTCTAATCATGTGCTTAAAAAAATACAATGATATGCATATGTCCAGCGCCCTGCATGTAGATTAGGGGCCGGGCATATGGAGTAGGGAGCAGCACCCCAGTGTCCCTAATGGAGTGGCCACCACTGGCAGGCATCCTATGTTAAACTATGGAAATACAGTAGCTGTAAGGTAACAACAGCAGGTTCTAATTTGACAGGCATGTGGCTTCAGCCCTGAACAGACAGTGTGCATTTGTGGTCACTTAACGGTACCTGCACACTTGTCAAATTAAGACCTGCAGCTGTTTGTACAGCTGCTGCATACTCATGGAGTAACAGGTTGCTCCAGCTGAACAAACTAACTATTAATTCACATGGCCAGAGTATGTGTTTGAACGACCCCTTTCACACAGGCTTTGTCTTTTCCATTCAGCAGGGGATCCATAAGCTGATTCACGGCTGAATCACAGGTGAATGAGTGGATGTCTGTTTTTTGGCATCCATGCCTATTTACCTTGGGGCAGATTCACAAAGACGTAATATTCCGCTGCGTAATCGAAATACGGTACGCTGCCGTATTTCACCAGACTCTACACCGAATTCAGGTAGTTTTTTTGCGCGTACGCTATTGTGTCGTATTTTTTTTCCGCCGCGCAATCGAAATACGTGATTAGGGGGCGTGAAGCATTTAAATTAAGCGCGTCCCCGCGACGATCGAACTGCGCATGCTCTGTTCAGGAATTTCCCGCCGTGCATTGCGCGAAATCACGTCGTGACGTCATTCGTTGTTTGAGTAGCGGCGTTTACGAACATTCCTATTCCCGGACGACTTACGTTAAAAATAATAAAAGACATCGGAAAACGTTGAAATTCGACGCGGGAACGACGGCCATACTTAACATGGGCTGTCTAATATTAGACCAGCAAAAAGCAGGTATAGTGAAACGGAAAAAAAAGATGACTAAAGGTGCCGTAAGAGATTGCGTTGAAAGTGCGAAATTTTGTGGATTGCAGGCAAAAGCTCATTAGCATACCCTGACGGTGAAAAACAACAGGAAGTCCGCCCAGTGGCCGCAATTTTCTGGCAGCGTAGATCTGAAGGCGTACTAACACGTAATACAGTCGAAATGAAGCCCGCAGGTGTCTTTTCATGGTTTGAGGATTTCGACTAGCGTAAAAACGCCCGTAAGTCGAAATTACTCCAGTCTAACAACATTTACACAGGCGTAATCGCTTTGTGAATCTAGGCCCTTGTGTCTGCATTTACACTATGTATAGGGGTGGATGTAAATGACTTGTGTCCGTTTACTACAGGTTACCTCTGGTCTATAACATTTAGGTTCAGAAAAATGGAAAAGGACTTTATCATTTTCCCTTTATTTTTCCTGAGCCAGAATGCTCTAGAAAGTAGGTGGGTGAAAAGGTACACAAGTCTGTTTACCGTAGCCTGCCCTTAGACCCGCATGGAGCTTCAGATCAAGTGCAGGCTGTACTCTATATTCTGATTCTGTGGCTGTTCTCTATATTCTCATTCTGTGGCTGTACTCTATATTCTGATACTGTCGCTGTACTCTATATTCTGATTCTGTGGCTGTTCTCTATATTCTCATTCTGTGGCTGTACTCTATATTCTGATACTGTCGCTGTACTCTATATTCTGATTCTTTGGCTGTACTCTATATTCTGATTCTGTGGCTGTACTCTATATTCTCATTCTGTGGCTGTTCTCTATATTCTCATTCTGTGGCTGTTCTCTATATTCTCATTCTGTGGCTGTACTCTATATTCTGATACTGTCGCTGTACTCTATATTCTGATACTGTCGCTGTACTCTATATTCTGATACTGTGGCTGTACTCTATATTCTGATACTGTGGCTGTACTCTACATTCTGATTCTGTGGCTGTACTCTACATTCTGATACTGTCGCTGTACTCTATCTTCTTATACTGTCGATGTATTCTATATTCTGATACTGTGGCTGTACTCTATATTCTGATTCTGCGGCTGTATTCTATATTCTGATACTGTGGCTGTATTTTATATTCTGATACTGTGGCTGTTACTCTGTATTCTGATACTGTGGTTGTACTCTATATTCTCATGCTGTGGCTGTTCTCTATATTCTCATTTTGTGGCTGTTCACTATGTTCTGATTCTGTGGCTGTATTCTATATTCTGATTCTGTAGCTGTACGCTATAATCTGATACCGTGGCTGTTCTTTATATTCTGATTATGTGACTGTTCACTATTTTCTGATTCTGTTGCTGTATTCAATATTCTGATACTGTGGCTGTACGCTATATTCTGATATGGTGGATGTTCTCTATATTCTGATACTGTGGCTGTTCTCTATATTCTGATTCTGTGACTGCATTCTATATTCTGATACTGTGGCTGTACTCTATATTCTGATATGGTGATATATTCTGATACTGTGGCTGTACTCTATATTCTGATATGGTGATATATTCTGATACTGTGGCTGTACTTTATATTCTGATATGGTGGTTGTTCTCTATATTCTGATACTGTGGCTGTTCTCTATATTCTGATTCTGTGACTGCATTCTATATTCTGATACTGTGGCTGTACTCTATATTCTGATATGGTGATTGTTCTCTATATTCTGATTATGTGGCTGTTCGCTATATTCTGATATTGTGGCTGATGCCTATATTCTGATTCCGTGGCTGTCCTCTATATTCTGATACTGTGGCCGTACTCTATATTCTGATTCTGTGACTGCATTCTATATTCTGATACTGTGGCTGTACTCTATATTCTGATATGGTGGTTGTTCTCTATATTCTGATATTGTGGCTGATCCCTATATTATAATGCTGTGGCTGTATTCTACATTCTGATACTGTGGCTGTATTTTATATTCTGATACTGTGTCTGTATTCTATATTCTGATCCTGTGGCTGTTCTCTATATTCTGATACTGTGGTTGTATTCTATGTTCTGATACTGTGGCTGTATTCTATATTCTGATACTGTGGCTGTTCTCTATATGTTGATTATGTGGCTGTATTCTATATTCTGATACTGTGGCTGTTCTCTATATTCTGATACTGTGGCTGTACTCTATATTCTCTGACGCACGTTGCATGACAAGTCACGCCCCATTAAGTGCAATAGAACCATTCTAAGGCCTTGTACACACCACTGTTTTGCTTGGCAGAATCCATCAAGAAACTTGGTGGCAGAGCTTTCATGTGTATGCTTTTCATAGAGAAAACTGACGTGGAACTCGACGAGGAAAAAAGAGAACAAGTTGTCTTTTTCCTCGTCAGGAGTCTCAATTTCCTCATCATGTTCCTCGTCGGGCTGGTTTTCGACGAGAAACACATTCGCGTGTATGTTTAGAAACCCACGCATGCTCAGAATAAAAGTATGAGATGGAAGCGCACCTTTGGTAAAAGTAGAGTTTGTAATGGAGATAGCACATTTGTCACGCTGTAACAGACTGAAAAGTGCAAATACGCAGTAACATGAGATTAGCAAAAGCAGCCCCAAGGGTTGTGCCTGTGGAATCGAACTTCCCCTGCCATCTATGTGTTGTACGTCACCGTGTTTGAGAACCAGGAGATTTGGTCTTGACTGTGTGTACGCAAAGACAGCTTGTCAAGTTTCTAGACAAGCCTAACAAGGAACTCGTCAAGGAAAATGATGTGTCTTTTCCGACAAGTTCCTCGGTCATGTGTACGAGGCCTAATAGGAGGAACTTAAGTCTACTGCACTACTTTTGGTAGGACTTAAGCACAAAATGTTCTTCTGTTACAGAAGTCGTATGCAAGTTGTGCTGAAGTCACACTGAGATGTCGGCTTCCAAGTCGTGTGAAAAGTCGCTCAACTTTGCAGTCACGGCACTGTAAAATGGGCCTAAGGTAGAGAACAGATGTGTTGCCTCTGGAGAAAGGCACACTAGCAGGTAAGTGTGATATAGTGTGCAAGTATTCTTTGTGTACTTGCACATTAAAGGGGTTATAAAGGTACATATTTTTTTTAAACAAACATATCATACTTACCTCCTCTGTGCCAGGGTCTTGCACAGAGCGGTCCCGATCCTCCTTTCCTGGGCTCCTCTTGAGTGCCCCCACAGAGAGCTGCATTCCATGAGGGCGTCCATGTGGGCATGCTCCCAAGTCCTGCTGCTGTGTCCATTGACACAGACTGCAGGACTCAGCCCCTACCCCCAGCTGCCGTGTCACTGGGGTTGATTGACAGCTGAGGGAGCCAATGGCTCCTGCTGGTATCAATCTATCCAATGAGGACTCAAGACAGTGGCTGGAGCTGCTGTGTTCATCCCTGTAACGATCAGGTTCAGGTAAGTAAAAGGAGGGCCCTGCTGCACTACAAAAGTTTTTTCACCTTAATGCATAGAATGCATTTAGGTGAAAATCCTTGAGGGTTTACCACCCCTTTAATGTAATAGCCCACCCACACTACAAACTGAAAAGTTGCACTTTAAAATTAACCTGCCATGTTGAGCAAATTAAATTACATTACATTACAATCAAATGTAGTCTATACTGACCACAGAAACATCCTCAGGGACAAAAGAAATGATGTGATGACAAGCATAAGTGCTTTGCCTATAGTTTACTAGTGATGTTTGCCTATACTTTTCATAGGACATGACAAGTGCTAAATGAGTCCCAGTGGGGTTTATTTTTAGAACTGGATGAAAGGTAAGATGTGAAGGTGTTACCCAAAGCAAAAACCAAATGCACTGTGCAACGTTCGTAAAATTTGTATTCATTGGTTGGCACTAGGGACTTTACCTCTTCCATGAGTTTCCATACATGATTTTCAATATTTCAGTCATTTCAGGATATATATATATATATATATATATATATATATATATATATATATATATATATATATATATTTCTGTTGCAAGATAACTTAAAAAATAAGATGTATGTTTACTGCAGTGAATTCCAGTTGTGCTTGTAATGAAATAGCTGGTTTCAGGCAGAAAACAGGACTTTATCTATTAAAGCAGAGACTGTAAGCCATGTTCTTTGTTACAGTAAGCTAAGCCAGAGAGGCTGGCAAAATGTGCCTCGAAACATTCTAACATTCCAAGTTATGAGGTAGAAACCTTAGAGTATATCAACG
Organism: Rana kukunoris; assembly: GCA_029574335.1. Lineage (NCBI taxonomy): Eukaryota > Metazoa > Chordata > Amphibia > Anura > Ranidae > Rana > Rana kukunoris. The sequence continues at coordinate 169,926,245 of CM056051.1, read as the reverse complement.
GTAAATAGACACAGACTAGCAGGAGCCAAAGTATGTCTTATTCCTTTCATTGAGATCCACATCAGCTTCCTATTTCATTATAACAGCCACAGTAGACATTGCGTATCAAATTACAGCATGCGGGGATACCTAAAATTACAGTGTTCTAGCAATTATTGATTCATAACCTTAGCCATTCAAGATACACTCTTTGAATTCCATTGTCACCTGAAATACATCATGACAGATAACACTGATTTTATGTTTAAAAAAAAATTAGTCCAAGTACCTTAGTAATAGTAATAGTCTGATGACTGCAGTTTAATCATGGGTCAATTTTTGAATACAAACTTTTTATTGAAAAAAAAAGGATTTCTCATAAATATTTGGTACATACATATAAAAAGTAGTCTTTTAACCACTTGACTACTGGGCACTTAAACCCACTTAATAACCAGACCAATTTTCAGCTTTCGGTGCTCTCACATTTTGAATGACAATAACTCAGTCATACAACACTATAACCAAATGAAATTTTTGTCCTTTTTTTCCCACAAATAGAGCTTTCTTTTGGTGGTATTTTATCACCTCTGCGGTTTTTATTTTTTTCACTATAAATGAAAAAAGAACGAAAATTTTGTAAAAAAATGAATTTTTCTTCATTTCTATTATAAAATTTTGCAAAAAAGTAATTTTTCTTCATAAATTTGGCCTAAAATGTATACTGCTACATATCTTTGGTAACAAAACAAAAAAAAATTAGATATTATTTAGTGTGGGTGAAAGTTATAGGGTCTAAAAGCTAAGGTACCAATTACTGAAAATTTATCAATTTGATCACATCTGATGTACTGACATCCTCTCTCATTTCTTGAGACCCTAACATGCCAGAAAAGTACAAATACCCCCCAAATGACCCCTTTTTGGAAAGAAGACATTCCAAGGTATTTAGAAAGAGGCCTGGTGAGTTTTTTGAAGTTGTAATTTTTCCCACAATTCTTTGCAAAATCAAGATTTTTTTCATTTTTATTTTCTTTCCACAAAATTTTCATATTAGCGGGTTATTTCTCACACACAGCATATGCATACCACAAATTACACCCCAAAACACATTCTGCTATTCCTCCCGAGTATGGCGATACCCCATGTGTGGGACTTTTACACAGCGTGGCCACATGGAATGGCGCCAAACTTTGCGACTTAAAAATCCCCATAGGTGACGCTTTAAATATTTTTACTGGTTACATAATTTTAGTTGGAGAGGAGGTCTAGGGCCAAAATTATTGCTCTCGCTCTAACGTTCGCAGCGATACCTCACATGTGTGGTTTGAACACCGTTTTCATATGTGGGCGGGACTTGCGTATGCGTTCGCTTCTGCATGCGAGCTCACGGGGACAGGGGCGCTGTATGCCCAGAGTATTGCGGAGTATGCCCAGAGTATTGCGGAGTATGCCCAGAGTATTGCAGAGTATGCCCAGAGTATTGCAGAGTATGCCCAGAGTATTGCGGAGTATGCCCAGAGTATTGCGGAGTATGCCCAGAGTATTGCGGAGTATGCCCAGAGTATTGCGGAGTATGCCCAGAGTATTGCGGAGTATGCCCAGAGTATTGCGGAGTATGCCCAGAGTATTGCGGAGTATGCCCAGAGTATTGCGGAGTATGCCCAGAGTATTGCGGAGTATGCCCAGAGTATTGCGGAGTATGCCCAGAGTATTGCGGAGTATGCCCAGAGTATTGCAGAGTATGCCCAGAGTATTGCGGAGTATGCCCAGAGTATTGCAGAGTATGCCCAGAGTATTGCAGAGTATGCCCAGAGTATTGCAGAGTATGCCCAGAGTATTGCAGAGTATGCCCAGAGTATTGCGGAAGTATGCCCAGAGTATTGCGGAAGTATGCCCAGAGTATTGCGGAAGTATGCCCAGAGTATTGCGGAAGTATGCCCAGAGTATTGCGGGAGTATGCCCAGATTATTGCGGGAGTATGCCCAGATTATTGCGGGAGTATGCCGGGAGTATGCCCAGAGTATTGCGGGAGTATGCCCAGAGTATTGCGGGAGTATGCCCAGAGTATTGCGGGAGTATGCCCAGAGTATTGCGGGAGTATGCCCAGAGTATTGCGGAGTATGCCCACCAGAGTATGCCCAGAGTATTGCGGAGTATGCCCACCAGAGTATGCCCACCAGAGTATGCCCACCAGAGTATGCCCAGAGTATTGCCCCCCCCCCCCAGAGTATTGCCCCCCCCCCCCCAGAGTATTGCCCCCCCCCCAGAGTATTGCCCCCCCCCCAGAGTATTGCCCCCCCCCCCCCAGAGTATTGCCCAGCATTGCAGAGTATGTGCAGCAGGGATGGCTGAGCAGGGAGGGATGGATGGATGGATCTGTGACTACATTTGTCACAGATCCATCCCGCAGCACTGGCGCTGCCATCCGCTCCCTCCCCTCTCCTCTCACACTGTACCGATCGGTACAGAGAGAGGAGGGAGGAACCGGCGTCATCAAATGACGCCGGTCTGTTTACATCTGATCGCGCCGTCATTGGACGGCGCGATCACGTGGTAAACCGCCGCTATCAGCGGCGATTTACCGTGATTCGTGACCCGCCGGGTCCTCTGGACCCGGCGGTCACGGACATTCCCGTGTGCGCGCCCCAGGGGGCGCGCGGGAGCGCGACTCTGGAATCACGTTATATAACGTGATCCCAGAGTTAAGCAACCACCTTGCCGCCGTTATTTTTCGGCAGGTGGTTGCTAAGTGGTTAAAGATATATTGAAAATGTGTGTTGTTGTAAATGGATGGTGATCTTAAATATCTTATGACTTATGCCCCGTACACATGATCGGAATTTCCGATGGAAAAAGTCAGATGGACTTTTTCCATCGGATTTTCCGATCGTCTGTAGCCCCATCAGAGTTTTTTTTATCAGAAATTCTGATGAATTCCATCAAAGTTTAGATATAGAACATGTTCTATATTTTTCTGATGGAATTCTGTTGGAATTCCAATGTGATTTGGCTGGGCAAAAGCCTGATCGTGTGTACGCGGCATAAGTGTCGCTTCACATAACAATTATCATGGAATAAAAATAACAAGGGAAAATAAATATAATAATAGAAAAAATAAAACAACATCAGAGTACCATCATATAGAGGTGCCTATTTGAATTCTATGCATTAAACTAAATGTTTTCTTGGAATTATTAATACAGGCATACCCCACTTTAAGTACTCTCACTTTACATACACTCGCGAGTAAGGACATACCCGCAAGTACTGTACAGACATTTTTCAGCCACAGTAGAAGGAGCTAAAGCTCAGAGAGCATAGCCCTTCCTGTTCCAGTGTGCCCCTGACACTCCCAATACAGACCCTGAGACCTCAACTACAGCTCCTGACACCCCCACTACAGCCCCTGACCCCCTACTACACCCTAGAAGTGAAAAAATATATTGTTTCACTTTAAGTACATTTTCGTTTTACATACATGCTCTGGTCCCATTGTGTAGTTAAAAGTGGGGTATGCCTGTAGTATTGAAAATATTTCCATGATCTTGATATCTTCAATTCTCGCTAATATTTGTGGAAAGGGTACAACTCTAGTTTCCCAATGGTATTCAATTGTCCAGTGTGTGGATCAATTGCAATAGAGGTGGGTGTATATCCGGGACATTTTGAAATAGTAAGAAATTGCAATGGGAAAGTACAATGTTTTTACCTGCAAGTCTATTGATAAAGGAAAAACTTCCTTCCATGTGGGATATAAATATACACAATTCTAAAATATGTGGAGGAAAGTTCCTTCAACTGGACACCTCCTGAAGCAGTTTGGGGGGACCTACGAGTATATTACGTTTAGATGAGAGGGTATGTAAAACCATCTGGTAAAAAGTTTCACCACTGTCTCTCTAATTGTCTGTGACTTAGTGCACTTACATAGGTTGACCCACAAAGTGGACCATTGTGGAATGGTCAATTGCATGATTATTTCAGATTTCCATTTGAGCATATATGGTAATTTATCAAATCATGGGTCAATTTTAAAGTACAATTCCATCTTACCTAAAAATATTTACATACATAAATATATATATATATATATATATATATATATATATATATATATATATATATATATATATATATACAGGGAGTGCAGAATTATTAGGCAAGTTGTATTTTTGAGGATTAATTTTATTATTGAACAACAACCATGTTCTCAATGAACCCAAAAAACTCATTAATATCAAAGCTGAATATCTTTGGAAGTAGTTTTTAGTTTGTTTTTAGTTTTAGCTATTTTAGGGGGATATCTGTGCGTGCAGGTGACTATTACTGTGCATAATTATTAGGCAACTTAACAAAAAACAAATATATACCCATTTCAATTATTTATTTTTACCAGTGAAACCAATATAACATCTCAACCTTCACAAATATACATTTCTGACATTCAAAAACAAAACAAAAACAAATCAGTGACCAATATAGCCACCTTTCTTTGCAAGGACACTCATGCAGCCTGCCATCCATGGATTCTGTCAGTGTTTTGATCTGTTCACCATCAACATTGCGTGCAGCAGCAACCGCAGCCTCCCAGACACTGTTCAGAGAGGTGTACTGTTTTCCCTCCTTGTAAATCTCACATTTGATGATGGACCACAGGTTCTCAATGGGGTTCAGATCAGGTGAACAAGGAGGCCATGTCATTAGTTTTTCTTCTTTTATACCCTTTCTTGCCAGCCACGCTGTGGAGTACTTGGACGCGTGTGATGGAGCATTGTCCTGCATGAAAATCATGTTTTTCTTGAAGGATGCAGACTTCTTCCTGTACCACTGCTTGAAGAAGGTGTCTTCCAGAAACTGGCAGTAGGACTGGGAGTTGAGCTTGACTCCATCCTCAACCCGAAAAGGCCCCACAAGCTCATCTTTGATGATACCAGCCCAAACCAGTACTCCACCTCCACCTTGCTGGCGTCTGAGTTGGACTGGAGCTCTCTGCCATTTACCAATCCAGCCACGGGCCCATCCATCTGGCCCATCAAGACTCACTCTCATTTCATCAGTCCATAAAACCTTAGAAAAATCAGTCTTGAGATATTTCTTGGCCCAGTCTTGACGTTTCAGCTTGTGTGTCTTGTTCAGTGGTGGTCGTCTTTCAGCCTTTCTTACCTTGGCCATGTCTCTGAGTATTGCACACCTTGTGCTTTTGGGCACTCCAGTGATGTTGCAGCTCTGAAATATGGCCAAACTGGTGGCAAGTGGCATCTTGGCAGCTGCACGCTTGACTTTTCTCAGTTCATGGGCAGTTATTTTGCGCCTTGGTTTTTCCACACGCTTCTTCCGACCCTGTTGACTCTTTTGAATGAAACGCTTGATTGTTCGATGATCACGCTTCAGAAGCTTTGCAATTTTAAGAGTGCTGCATCCCTCTGCAAGATATCTCACTATTTTTGACTTTTCTGAGCCTGTCAAGTCCTTCTTTTGACCCATTTTGCCAAAGGAAAGGAAGTTGCCTAATAATTATGCACACCCGATATAGGGTGTTGATGTCATTAGACCACACCCCTTCTCATTACAGAGATGCACATCACCTAATATGCTTAATTGGTAGTAGGCTTTCGAGCCTATACAGCTTGGAGTAAGACAACATGCATAAAGAGGATGATGTGGTCAAAATACTAATTTGCCTAATAATTCTGCACTCCCTGTATATATATATATATATATATATATATATATATATATTTAATTCTTACATTTATTTGGAGCAGGAATATGCACATAATCTATTGGCAACTTGTATTGTACAGAATAACTTGCAATTTGTTTATTTAGGGCCATTTCAAGGATTAATTGAATTTAAACTATGGTAAATTATCATATACCAGGCATACCCCACTTTTAAGTACACAATGGAGTTTATTTACTATCGCTGGAATGTGCAAAATCAGGCACACATCTGCATAGAAACCAATGAGCTTCCAGGTGTTATTACCAGGCTTAATTGAGTAAGCTGGGATTATAAACTCATTGGTTTCTATACAGAAGTGAGCCTGATTTTGCACTCTCTAGCAATAGTAAATAAACCCCATTGTGTACTTAAAAGTGGGGTATGCCTGTAATGTAGAACCCACACCTTGATATTCCTAACCTTTATTAAGACAAACAGTGTACATATCTATCTCACAACTGACAATGAGGATCTGCCAGCATAGCAGAGACAGAGTTAATTATGGTAAATATAACTCTGGGAGGCTCTCATAAACATTTCATAGAAGGGGAAAGCTAAGTAAGATTTTTCCATGCTGACCTTTTAAGAAAAGAGTAAGTGGCCCCTTTTAAATAATTTTTTAGAGTTTCGCTTTATGAATGGAAACACATAACAAATATAAAGTTGATGTGATCCAAATGTGGCTGCACTTTAAATGCTCTAAATTTAAACTTCACCTATATTGGTAAACTGCCTGTGTGCATGCGGACACGGAAGGAGGACCGGGTATAGATGTAAATGCCTGCAGCTCGCGCTGAAAGGTTTCATTTTCAGGTAAGTTCAACATATTGGTTCATTTTGTTTGAGCTTTCAAATAAACTCGGATTGTGAAAAAAAAAGTTCAACATATTGTGTTGGTATCCGATGCATACGAGCACATTGTGACATTACTTTCAGGTTAGAAAAAAATGCCCAGCGGTTTACTACCGCTTTAAAGGTTCAAAAGGCTTAAAACCTGGGGGAAACTATTATGCCCATTCTAACCACTGCTTCCACAATAGCATTCTTGTTAGCTCCTTTCTATGTCCTCCCCTTGGCCTGTAAATATAAGTGGCATCCTCACAGTACAGTAGAAAGATGTGGTTGTAAATGCAGCTGGGCACAAGTGTCAGTATGCTGGTTGGAATCTTAGTTTGAATTTGGGCCTACTAGGGACTCTGGAAAAAACAGAAACTGCCTACGGCAATCAGAAATGCCTTGGTTATGCTTTGAGAGAGCCTTAACAGGTTAAAAGGCGATACATGTTTTGTTCAGCTCAGTTATTACAGATATGTAGACCCTGGGTTTGCACTTTAATAAGAAATGCCATGATTGTGTGCCTGAAGGTACATAACTCTCACAATTCAGCATCCCTAAGCCTCCTACTGTAACTACAAAAACAAAAAATATTCAAAAAGTACTTCCTTTAAGCTGAGCTCTATCTGTTGCTATTTCCCAGTGCATAGTAATGTACGTACATATGTTATTATTCCACCTTACATTTTCCGTTATAAGGCATGTATGCAGAATATAGAGTGGAAAGGGCACATTGACAACAGTTCTTACAAAATTCACACTCAGAAAACAACCTTAAAATTTGTTGGCACATTTAGGGGACAGTAAAAAGCTGTATATAAAAAAAATTATGTGATTACTACACATCAGGCTGAATAGGTGCAATCCATTTTATACTATAAGATTGTTTTATGCAAGGAGTTAGGCTTTAGAATTTCAAAGAGCATATTACAGTTTTTCTGCTCAGGCAAAATTATAATAAAAGTGTGAAGACAAACATTTAAGAAAAATATTACTGAAGCAATACAAGCCCATCCCTTGGTTATTACTAAAGTCTGAATTATTCTTTAAATAGGAAAAACGAACCCTAGCTGTAATAGTACACATCCGTTTTTCATATAAACACTGTGAATCATGAAAAAAAAATGTCGATAACTTTTTAATATGCCATCACACATCTGAATGATGTGATACTTTTGCTTATGACACTGTTGCTATAAAAAATAAATTACATAGAGGTTATAAGAGTATTACATTTGACTCATGCATCATAAAGGATTCTCATTTAATCTACATATCTCAGTCTGGCACAACACACACAATGTTCTTTACTGGCTTTATTGATCAATGTATTTTGTTAATGGTGTTACTTGTTTGGATGAGGTTATAAGAGGAACTGAAAAACATATCTCGTTGCAGAAATCTTTTCAAGAAGTACAAAATGACTATGTGTCACCAGATTAGATTCACTTGCTACAATGATGATTCCAGCACTAACAGGGGGAAATGGGTCATTAAAACAAGAAAGTGAGAATGCAAAGGCTCCTGGCAGACAAACATTTCATTTACTTCAGTACTCCACTAACACATGCTGCTTCAGAGCTTGGCAATGTAAACCATTAAAAGAAGCATGCTTTGCATAAATTATTCTGCTTCAAGGAAAGAGTCAGTTAGTCATAGACAAAGCGCTTCAAAACACAGACTTTAGCAAAAAGGGTCTTACCTTAAATAGCCTTAATATATTAGCAACCATAATAGATACAGAACTCGCTGCAGCTCCTATTACTGCAGAAATTCTGTCCGGCTTGGTGAAAATTGGCGAATCCCCATTGGCACATCTGACATCAGTAGCATCTTTTTCTATTAAAGCTTGCACAAACGTTAGGGATTGCTCCAGTGCATATGTATCCCTTGAGCAGGTGTCAAGGATGCGGACCCCTAATGTAATGTTAGGAAGAAGGTCCTGATCTTTGTTTATCTGGTCTACAGCATACATCATTGCTTCCAGCCTATGGATCCCTTTTTCTTTTTTAAGTTCCCCACAAGGCACCCCTCGTTCTCCTCTTGAATGGACCGGAAAGAGGCCACCAAGTATTATGTCCCCTTCTACTCGAATGGAGTGGGCATATTCCTGGCCAACAGCTGCTTGCATTAAGGTAAAAAGATAGTACAACTGGATAGCCATTGACATTGTGTAATGACCAGACTTGAGCTGTTTTCTCTCTAAAACCATGCGTGCTGAAGACATATTTGAGATCCACAATAGAATTTAGCAATTTTTTATACAACAATGTAGATCTTTTTAATCCACACTTATTAGATACTACCATCGGTGCCCATTTAGTAAAGAAAACAAAGGACTGTTTAGTTTATAACCAGCAGTTTTGTCAGACAGCCATAGATCTGTAATTAGCACATCAAGTTTAATGTAGTACATTCGCCATGTGCAATATTAGAAGAGGTAAAGTCACTTCATTGGTTAAATCCTTCAATAATTTAGAGTAAATAATCCACCTCCGAATCATATCTTTTTACTGGATCGTTATATAAAGTCCACCTGAAAAAGAAAGAAAACAAGAAAATATGTTTGAATATTTGCATTTGTCCTCGGGATATGCATAATATGCAGCCAGCATTGCTGAAGCAAACAAACTGAAAGAACAGATGTAAATGCACTCTAAATTCACCATGACTCATTTCCTGCACTGCATACCTTGGCTAATTCAGGTCAGTGGCCATGAAACAATATGCAATAGGATTCGGACAAAAATGAACAATATTACACGTCATTAGCTAAAATGAATAATCACTGCACTGTGCAGCAGTGTCTAAAAATGCACTTTACAGCAATAAATGTGCCTATTTTCAAACAAATCATAGTTCAAAACTAGAGAAAGCCAGATTACAGTTTCCAGGTATAATTCACTCCAGAAATGTTGCAAATGTTGACAAAGAAATTGTTTTTAAAAAATGGGTGGTGATTAAATAGAAGTTGTGCGCTACTTATTTTATGAGTGTGGTTTAAAGCCCTAAATAATATTAATATTAACAGTAATAATACTAATAATAATAAAGCTAGCTTTTATTGCAGTCAGAAAATCTAAAAAGAAAAGTAACATTTAGGCTAATGTAGTCTGAAAATAAAATCAATGGCAGTATTCCTTTTGTAATTTAGTAAATGTGTCATCTTATTATATATTTACTTAATTTTCCAAAATCGTAATGTATGTTTATACTCACAGTAAACCAGTAATGTTGATATTTCCAGTTCACATGCAATGATAACCTAAATATACACAGCCATGTGCATTTAATCCCTAGGTACCCAAATGGACCATCTGCTTATTTCCTTTCCAATATCAGTCATTTAAAGAAAGGTTGGCTCCAAATATCCATGTCTCAGATGATAATACAGTTTTTAAAATGTATCTTTTGCAGGGGAATTTTTCTTTTAGTTGTGGAAGGCCCACCTGTTTACCTAATGCCACATACACACAATCGGTTCGTCTGATGAAAACGGTCTGATGGACCGTTTTCATCAGACGAACCGATTGTGTGTTGGCCCCATCGTTTTTTTTCCATCGGTGAAAAATCTAGGAACTTGTTTTAAAATGATCTGATGGTTAAAAAAACGATAGAAAAAAAACGATCGTTTGTGGGTACGTCCATCGGTTAAAAATCCACGCATGCTCAGAATCAAGTCGACGCATGCTCGGAAGCATTGAACTTAATTTTTCTCAGCACGTCGTGTTTTACATCACTGCGTTCTAAAACGATTGTTTTTTTAACCGATAGTGTGCAGGCAAGACTGATGAAAGTCAGCTTCATTGGATATCTGATGAAAAAATCCATCAGACCGTTTTCATCGGATGAACTCATCGTGTGTACAGGGCATAACTTTATTCTGTTAACTAAGAAAAACTATAAAGATAAGGAGCCTTCTTTAGCAGATGAGAAAGCCAGCCCAGCACTGTTATGCCCCGTACACACGATCGGAATTTCAGATGGAAAAAGTCCACGTGAATTCCATCAGAGTTTAGATATAGAACATGTTCTATATTTTTCTGATGGAATTCTGATGTGATTTGGTTGGGCAAAAGCCTGATCGTGTGTATGCAGCATTAGAGTGTATAGCTGGCCATAAATTACTTTTACTTTTTTTTTTCATTCAGCCAGGCACAAAACTATCCAATTTACACATTTGAGGTGAATAGGGAAAGCCACCCCGCTGTATCTTTGTATACTGATAGCGAGACCCCCCCCCCATCAGAATACACTAATCCTTGGCCAATGGCTGCATGCACAGACTGAATTCTGGTTTTCTATATGGATCATTCAAAAGAAGCCTGTCTAGCGACAAGCTTCTGTTGAACTGAGAAGGTTATGCACAGAAGTAAGTACAAAAGTAAGTACTGTCGCAATCCCCAATGTCAGTGGGAATCAAAGTTAGTGTAAATCCAAAAAGTATAGTTTGCACCAGAATATAAATGGCAAGGAAATACTATATTTATTGGTGTCTAACACTCACCTTTTCACCCTGCAATTTGGTTGCAAATAGTGTGTGCGTGTTATACGCCAATACTGCAATTTGGGCTGCCTCGGAGAGAACAGGCCGAGGAGCGAGACGAGTGCCGTCAGATTACATACAGCCAGAATCTGTTTACTCAGCGGCTTCTGTAATAGGAAGTCCAGTCTCATGGGCCAGCATTGTTCCAGGAGGCAGGACTTTGTATTAAAGAGGCCGCCGAGTAAACAGGAGATTCTCGCTGTATATAATCTTATGGCGCTCATCCCACCCCCCTCCCTGAGATGGGCATTGATCAGACAGAATTCATGGCAATAGGGAGGCTGCAGATGGGCATTAATCAAGCTGCATTGATGGGCAATTGTGAGGCTACAGATGGGAATTGATTAAGATGCATTGATGGGCAATGGTGAGGCTGCAGATGGGCATTAATGAAGCTGCATTGATGGGCAATTGTAAGGCTGCAGATGGGCATTGATCAAGATGCCATGATATGCAATTTTAAAGCTGCAGATGGGCATTGATAAAGCTGCATTGATGGGCAATTTTGAGGCAGCAGATGGGCATTGATCAGGATGCATTGATGGGCACTGACCCTTATTTTGCTTCAAAGTTCTATATTTAAAATTATTTTTCCTAAAACTTCCCTCTTACAATGAAGGTGCGTGTTATATGCCAATAAATACAGTATTTCAGTGGGGATGTTTGTTCCTGTGACAACTGTCTAAGAGTAGACCTTTATTACTTGGGTTAAATATATTCTCGCTTCCTGTTGAGTCTAGAGGTCAGGAAGTAGGGAAATATTTCTAATGAAACACAGCTTGAAAATAAAAAACTGACAGCCCTTTAACCCTCCCCAACATTAATCAAAAGGGAAAAAAAGGTTTAGCTTTAGATATACCTGGTACACCTGGTACACACAGGCCATATTTCTGGAGACATTGGCCAGTTAAAAAAAAAACAGCCGACATTCGGCCCTGTGATATGTCGGTCTGACCCAAATTTTGGACGGATTCTGTCAGACGAGCATCTGACTGACTCCTGATCTGCGCTCTCAGCCAATGGCAAAGAACGCTGATCGGAATGTTCTGGCAGATCACAACAGCTCAGTGGGTGAGATCAGTGCACTAACTTTGCATAGTTAGTACAGCAGCTCTGACAAGCGCAATGAACGAATAAATACTCATAGGCCCGGATTCAAATAAGACTTACACCGATGTATCTATAGATACGCCGTCATAAGTACAAATGTGCGCCGTCGTATCTCTGTGCCGATTCCCCAAGATAGAAACGCCGAAAAATTTGGCTTCAGCCGCCCGACGTAACTTGCCTACGCCGGCATATCGTGGGCGCATAGTTATGCTGGACGCATTCGGCGTACCCATGTTAAATATGCAAATGAGTAAGATACGCTGGTTCACCAACGTACTTGCGCCCTGCGCATGTTTTAAGCGATTTGCGTAAGGGTTACGTCCGGCGTAAAATTATTCCTCATATAGGAGGCCCAACCCATGCAAGGGTATAGACCAGGGAACGAATGCCGTCGTTTTTTACGTCGTTTATGTAGTACATGAATAGGGCTGTGCGTAGGTTATGTTCACGTCATAGGCAGCGTTTTGACGTATCTTAGCCAGTTATTTCAATGTGACTGTCAGCATGCGCACTGGGATGCGTCCAAGATAGGAAGCATACGCAGTTCATTTTTTGGAGCTCAGCCCATCATTTGCATGGGGTCACGCTTCATTTAAATGTTACACGCCCACTTACACCTACTTTGACTTATGTCGGCTTTCGCTGACAACTATACGCTACACCGGCGCAACGTTGGGAGCATTTGCTTTGTGAATTCCATGCTTGCCTCTTAACGTTGCACCGGCGTAGCGTAAAGAAGATATGCTACGCCGGCAGAAAGGTGCGCCGAGGTACGTGAATCTACCCCCTTGTGTGTACCAGGCTTTAGGCTATGAAGGTGACCAAATAAAAGAAAATAGTACAGTACAACACTTCCACCTTCACAGGAATATGTCATTAATTTCCCAAGACCAAATAATAATAATAAAGTAAAAAAACTAAACAAAAAAAAACCCATAAATATTAAAAATATATATGTACTGTAAATACTGCATGTAAATACCATGTCAATTTTATGGCTAAAATCAATCACTTAACACTAATTTACTAAGACTGCACAGTGCCAGTTACATGGTCACATAGCTCATCACCGCAGTTATATGTGGTTATGTTAGAGCTTAACGTTTTAGGCCCAGATTCACGTACATCTGCGCATTATTGGACCGGCATAGCGCACCGCCTTTACGTTAGACTTGCGCAATTTTGTCGCGTAATCACCCTATTCTCGTAGCTTTTGCGCAGAAAATTGCGCATGCGTAACGTTATTTCAGAGGCGTAAGGCGGAGTAATACAAATTGGGAAGGACGTGGCTGTGTTACATTGAAATGAGCCGTGACCCCATGCAAATGAAGGGCCGGCCGGCTCGCGCATGCGCGCTTGAAGGAGACCATGGTCAGCTCCGCTGTGCGCATGCTCACAACTCGGGAGCGGCGCAATCAGTGAAATTGGAAATGGACTAGGGCAACTTTGTGAACTACACAAACAGCATAAATAGACAGACACAAACGCACTTGCATTGCAAAAGTACATCCCTTTGTCCCTTCTCATTTAACCAAGTGCTTTTGTCCTGTTGTTCGTTGCGTTGTGTTTTGTAGTTGTCAGATTAGTGTTCTGTGTGATCAAGTGTTTGTTAGTAGATCTTTGAAAGTGTTTTTTGATAAGTGTTTGAGAGACTGTTTGTTTGATATATTTCTGTTCGTTTGTTTTCTTGCTGATTTTTTGCTGTTTGTTTTTGTGACTGTTTCTTGTGTGATTTTTTGGGTGTTAGTTTTCTCTTTGTGTGTGTTCTTGCTTGAGTGGTTGTGCTTGTTTTTGTGACAGAGTTTTGTTGACTGGGAGTGATTTTTTTTGGAAGTATGACAGAGAGAAAGCGAAAGCTCAATTTTACTGTGGGGGAAAAAAGAATTCTTGCCCGGATTAGCGATTATGGGCGTTTCCTCCACGGCCCAGACAGTGCCAACACCACCCCGGCCAGGAGGAGGGAGATTTTGGACGTCATCACTGAGCAGGTCAATTCAGCGGGGGAGGGGGAGACACGGACCCGGTCTGGGATTGACAAAAAAATTAATGACCTCCGGCGTCTGGTCAAACAGAAGCTGTCCAAAATGCATGCCCATGCCAGGGGCACAGGAGGGGGCCCACCATGCCGTATTAGGCTGACAGCGGAGGAGCGTGCGGTGGCCCTGACCTTTCATCGGCATGAAGTTGAGGGCCTGCCCGGCTTTGACTCAAGTCCGGAGCCCGTGGTGCCAGGTAAGTATTTTTTTTAATATCAGGTGTGTAGCATGTGTGGGGGAGGGGGTGAAAGGGAATATGTGGCAAGTGTGTGGATCCTCCAACCTGTGAATGTTTTGTGTCATCCACAGATGTGCAGGAGGGTGCAGGGCCATCTGGCCTGACCACACCATCCCCAGGACAGCAGCCTAAAGAGGCCCGCCCAACAAGGCCAGAGTCCACGGAGGAGGTTCAAGAGGAGGAGGAGTATCATGAGGAGGAGGAGTCCATGTCAGGCACTGGACTTGTGGTTTTTCAGGACTCTTCCCCTCTGGCTGGCAGCAGGCAGCCCTCCCTAAGGGGGAGCCCCCCCCTCCTCCCCCAAAATGGCTCCCCTCCCAAGGGCCTCCCCTTCTCCCCGGCCACAAGCATCAGCTGGAGGCAGGATTTCGTCCCGGAACACCAGGGGGGTGGCCGATCTCCTGCCCACCACTCTGAGAAGGGACCAGGCCCTTCAGACCCGCCATCTGGGACAGGTCAGCCAGACATTGGTGCGGATGGAGGAGAGCCTGTCCTCCATCAAGGATACGCTGGGGAACCTGGACTCCCACTCCCGGGCTTTCACAACCTGCCTAAATGACCTGCAGACTACATCAGCAGGCATTGGGCAGGATGTGAGGGCCCTCACCCAGGCTATCCAGGCCAACACGGCAACACTTGGTGCTGCCCTGGACAGAATAGCCATGGCCTTGGAGGGCAGGCCGCCAGGTGGGCAGAGATCAGGGGCTGCTCCTCCTTCCCCGGTTTTACCCCTCCCCCATGAGTCTCCCCTGAGGAGCCGGGGACGTGGCCGGGGGCGCCCCAGGCGTGGCTCACGTAAAGGGCAATACATTTTTTTTCCCCTTTTTTTTTTTTGCTGGAAAATTTTTGATTTTGCTGGTATTTTTTTTTTTTTTTTGGGTTGTGAATGCTGTTTGAATGTGGGGGTGACATTCCTGCCAGAAAAGGGGTGTCACCCTCAATTTTGGTGGAGAAGGTTCCCCAGGACCAGGGAGAAGTGATCCCCAGATAATTGGAGCCTTGGCGTGGCGTTGCTGCTCACAAGTCCTGCATGGTGGACTGGTGCCAATCCAATTTGATGTGGATGTGGGGTGTGTGTGCTAGGGACCACAGTGGTGTGCATGCATGCATGCATTCTCATTGTGCCATGATTAATGTGTGTGTTTAACGTGCAAAGATGCCCAATGTGAGTTGTCTCCTGGCTGCTCTTCCCTCAGAAGACGGGGTAGCCTCGGTTAGGGGGGGTTGTCTGGTTCAGGGGTCAGGTCATCACGTAGGTCAATCTGCAGGCCCTTTCTTACTGCGAAGTTGTGCAGCATGCAACATGCACCGATGATCTGGCACACGAAGTTTGGGAAATACAAGAGGGTCCCCCCAGACTTATCCAGGCATCGGAAACGTGACTTCAGGAGGCCAAAGGTGCGCTCCACCACTGCTCGTGTTTGGGACTGTGCTTGATTGTATCTTTCCTCTCCTGGGGTTTGGGGGTTCCGGATAGGAGTCATGAGATGGGGTCCCAGTGGATATGCAGAGTCACCTGTAAGGGAAAAGACAGGAGGATGTTAGTCATGCATGTGCCCCTTGTGATGTGTGCATCATGGGAGGGGATAGTCATGCCTGCCACCCATGTCACTCACCAACCAGCCAGGTGTCCCCATACACATTCTGATCGAATTCCATTCGGATGTGGCATTGATTGTATATGTAGCTGTCATGGCTGGACCCTGGGTGTTTGGCACGGACGTGCCATATGAGGCCTTGGGCATCGACTATCACCTGTACGTTGATGGAGTGCCAATGCTTCCGATTGTCTCCTGGGGGGGCTGGAGTGCCACATGTGTGCAATCAATGGCCCCGATGGTGCGTGGGAATCTGGCAATTCTGTAGAAATCTGTCATTGCCTTCAGCCGCAGGTCCTCAGTGGTGGGTTTGATGATTTGGTTGGCCATGCGTCTGAGGATTGCAGGGACAACCTGGTGCACACATCTGCTCATGGAGGATTGTGACATCCCAGCCACCACTCCACTTGTACGCTGAAAAAAGCCACTGGCAAGGACATGGAGTGTTGCCATGACCTTGACCAGTGGCTGCACTGCATGTGAGCGTTGTGTTGGGCTGGTGATGTCCTCCTGCAGGGTTGTGGTTAATTCCAGGATGACATGAGGGGTGAATCTGAAGATGCGATACACCTCAGAATCACTCATGCCAAACAGGTCTATGCGGGTGCGGTATATCCTCTCCCGTGCCATCCTCCGTGCCATCCTCCATGCCCTCATCCTTCTTTGTTCATCTAAAGTCAGTAGTATAGCTATGTGCGACGATGCCCCTGGCATGTTGGCATACAGATTGTTGTGCAACACGTGTGACTGCTGAGCTCCTCACTAACAGTGTTGCTTTATCTAACAAGTAGGCTTTTTTTCTCTTTTTAGACTGGATTTTATATGCTCTAATTTTAGACAGGACATTTTGCTGTTGCGCACACTGCGTAGCCTGCGCTGCCCCAACGTTCTTTTGTGGATCCCCGTAAGTCCCTCATTAGCATATTTGACTAGCAAATCAATGGTCTGTCTAGCGCAGTTTTGCGCGGACGGACGCGCCTGTCTAACGAAATTACGCCGGACCAAAAAAAGTAGATTTCTTGCGTATCTCGTTTTGGGGATGCCGTGCATCGAAATGCACGTGCACATTTAGACTTATGCACGTGCATCTCCTGTTGCGCAGGCGTAATCGCTCTGTGAATCTGGGCCTTAGTCTCTAGGCATCAGTCACATGTAATTTTTTTCAGCTAGTGTAACTAAAATTCACCAAGGTAGGCTAGCCTTTAAATCTAACTGTAGGAAATAAACTTATCTTTGTAGGAATGGAAAATAATTTAATCCTATTAGTTAGTCACCTCACGGCAATATGTTTTGCTCTCATCTCCAGTATTGTCATACCCAATGACAGCTTAATGGATTATTGCTATTATGCTGTATAATTACCTGTGTATTAGTTGTGGGTATCGTTGTATGGAATAACTGTATGTGCCTGCATATAAATTTTTAATATTTTCTTTCTTTCTAGTTGTCTCCTAACATAACATGCCCAGAGCAAATAATGACTTTGACAAATAATCCAAATACATTTTCATGACATTTTTAGAATTGTATCAATATAATCTATAAAATACAGACTAGCAAATCATTTCAAAAGCTTTATATTTTTCAATAAATTTATTCCAGACTTTATTATGGAATATGACATTATTTGAGAAACTAAACAATCAATTACAACAACACATATTTTTATCAGATGGAGGGTTTCCCTTGAGGTAGACATAACATTTTATGCACCAATTCCTACAGTTATCACTGCAGTTTAAAACACATCATCGTAGATGGGAATTAATTATTTTTACTTTTTTTCATGTAAATTTCCCAAGATACATGGACTACTTTTTTAACCTTCACGGAAAACAAACTATAGAACCTTTTGTTTCCTACTGTCAACCACATGCTGTAAATATTTGTTTTCAACACTGATGAGAGGTTTATAAAGCCTACAAGTTAAGTCCCTTAAAGCGGTAGTTCTGCAGGAATTTTTTTTTTTTTTTCTACGGTGATTCGGGCTCTGTTAATATACCTAATGTTACACTCACCAGTCCTGTCTTTGCTGCCACGATTGTCCCGATTTTCAGAAAAAGGATGTTTTATAAAACAGAGAGATGGACGTTTCCATCTTGTGTGTGGGCACTCCTGAAGCCCACCACTGTATACTTCCGGGGATGTACACGCTGTGCCCAATCGCGTGTGCCAATCGCTGTGCCCAATCAATGTGTATTCTCCCCCGACAGCGTTATGTCTCCTGGGAGTCAGTCCTGACAATCCCAGGAGACGCGCTGTGCTCAAATCGCGCAAGATCTCGCCGGTCACGTGACTCGGCAAGCGTGAGGAAACATGTTGTAACTCGTCACAACGGGGCGGGTCATTATGACGCCAGCCGTTGCGAGTTGCGAGTCACGTGACCGGCGAGATCTTACGCGATTTGAGCACAGCGCGTCTCCTGGGATTGTCAGGACTGACTCCCAGGAGACATAACGCTGTCGGGGGAGAATACACATACACGCCCAATCCCCGCGGTGGATTGTGATTGACAGGGCATAAACTGAAGCAGAAAAGGGGTAAAGATGAAAAAAAAAAAAAAAAACGTATTAGTTACTGTTAATGCCTAGCAGTTTAAATGAGATAAAGTCCAAATTTAGGGTGAACCTCCGCTTTAAGTTATCATACTACATTGTACTTTAACACAACCTAAAGTATAATAATTCCGTCTTTTTCCTATCTTGTTTATTTTCTGGGCTTTTTCTCTGCCTCCTGTCAGCTATTATACCTAACATTTTCTTGTCATCTATATTCTTGTAACTGGATCTAATCTATGACTTACTTACTGTATATATTGTCTCAGAAAACCAAAAGGGTGCACTAGGATTCTCTTTTCTCTAATGACTGGTATTACTAGACTGACCTTAGTTTAACTAGTGTGTATTTTGTTTGTTTCTGAGTCCAATACATAGTGTATTCTTGTTCCTGACTGAGGGTTTATTGTTAATGACTTTTGTTAGGCCATAGCAATCAGTTTTATGAAGTCTTATTTTGTCTTGGTCCTTTGGATTGTGTGACCTGGTCTGTCCTTATTTGTGTTTGGATTTGGATCCTCCTCTGTGAATGCATATGCTCAATATATGGAGCCACGCATAAACTTTCTGCTATACTTCTTGCACCGACAATCTACTGTATTTATTGGCGTATAACACTCACTTTTTTACCATGCAAATAGAGGGTAAACTGTGCCTGCGTGTTATATACAGGGGGCTGTGGAAAAAAAAAATCTGAAATTTCCCTCTTAAGCCTCATACACACGATCAATCCATGCGATGATAACGGTCTGAAGGACCGTTGTCATAGGTTAACCAATGAAGCTGACTGATGGTCTGATGTGCCTACACACCATCAGTTAAAAAAACGATCGTATCAGAACGCGGTGACGTAAAACACAACGACGTGCTGAAAAAAATGAAGTTCAATGCTTCCAAGCATGCGTCGACTTAATTCTGAGCATGCGTGTATTTTTAACCGATGATCGTGCCTACTAACCATTGGTTTTGACCTATCGGTTAGGAGTCCATAGGTTCATTTAAAAGCAAGTTGGCTTTTTTTAACCTAAGGTTAAATAACCTATGGTGCCCACACACGATTGGTTTTGACCGATGAAAACGGTCCATCAGACCGCTATCCTCTGGCTATCCTATCGTGTGTACATGGCCTTAAAGTTAGGGTGTGTGTTTTATACCTGTGCCTGTTATACGCCTATAAATACGATGAATATTAACTCAGGCTCTTTGCCATCTTCTTTTAAATTGGCTGTGCTATCACCCAGGCATCATACACGATAGCTACATTGAAAATAAGTCCAGCATGTCCCTTGTTCCAGATAAGAAAAAAAAGGAGGGCGCATCAACCTAGTGCATTACCACTTACATTTTTTATTAAAATCAGAATAAAAAGCAATAGTCCTACTCGCAAGGAAAATTAAGTAAGCGCTTTTCAGACAGCTGGACTGGACCTTGCGGCACCTGTCAGTAGAACTTCAGACATCAGGACGACTGACGCGTTTCTGGGGCGTACCCCCATTCTTCAAAGCCTAAATGGTCCGTGGTCAGTGGTCCTTGTTCCAGATATTCATCTGAATGCCACCTGCATGACCTTATGTTGGTTTTGATGATTTTCCTGTCAAGCTATCTGTAGCCATTGGACTGCAACCTAGGAGTTGCATACAGCCAGGTCCATATAGCATAGTGGACACTTGGCTGCCATTGGACTTTGTCCCACTGCCCTCCAATACTAACACAGAATACACATCTACTCTTGTCTGATTTCATCTTCAAAGCTCTAGGTTCTGTTTCTAACCATCCTTTGGTTAACCCAGTATGCTTTAGTTTCTAAAGTACCTATATCTGATCAGCAGCCCCCTTTTTCTAAATAAAAAAGAAGCAAAAATAGTTGCTCTATAGTATACTAATTTATACTTGTATTATGCTTTAGTTCTACCTATGTTCTAATCTGGATCAGTAATGATGATAGCAAGAAGATTATGATAATAATGTCAGTGTTAATATTGCCACTGAGTGCTCCAGGTGTAGTTGCAAATAACAAAAAAGTGAGAGTGAATACAGGCATACCCCACTTTTTGTGGTCTCCATTCAGACCACAAAAAATATCATCGGCGCTCTGCGTAACAGCACTGCGCCAAATGATATTATCCCCACCAAACTGCTGAAAGAATGTGCCGACATCCTGGCACCTCCTGTCACGCAGCTTATTAACCAATCCTTCAGGGAGGGCATAGTGCCCTCCCAGTTGAAGGAGGGCATAATTCAACCCATCTTGAAGAAAGCCACCCTGGATCCTAAGGACCCACTCCATCGGTGCCCCATAACAGGCCTAAATGTTCTCTCCAAGGTAATGGAGAAAGTAGTGGTACAACAGCTGCAATAGCATGTATATACCCACAACTTACTTGATCCATTTCAATCAGGATTCCGCCCCGGACACGGGACGGAAACAGCATTGCTTAAGATATGGGACGACGTTCTCGAGGCCGCAGACGAAGGAGAATCTTGTCTTCTGGTTCTGCTGGACCTAAGCGCAGTCTTCGATACAGTAGATCACAAGCTTTTATTGACTCGGCTGGCTAAAATAGCCAAAGTCGCAGAAAGCAAACTATCCTGGTTCTCCTCTTTTTTGGAAAACCGATCACAAATAGTGACGCTAGGACCCTTCACTTCGGATAAACGCACATTATCGTGCGGAGTCCCTCAAGGATCTCCCCTGTCGCAGATGTTATTCAACATCTATCTGCCTCCTCTTTTCGAAATCATCAGCAGTCAAAAACTGCTATATCACTCATATGCAGACGACACGCAACTGTACTTTCGCATTTGCAACAAAAAGGATCACCACCTCAATCTAGAGACTTGTCTCTCTTTGATAGAGGACTGGATGACAAAGAGTTATCTCAAACTCAACGGAGCGAAAACAGAACTTCTTCTGTTTCACGCCAAGCGTAGGAATCAACCAGCAACAACTTGGACCCCCCCGTCCATTCTGGGCAAAATCATCACCCCTAGTGCCAAAGTCAAAAGTCTTGGGGTCATCTTTGACTCCTACATGACAATGGACGCACAAATAGGGTCAGTAGTCAGCGGATCTCACCATCTGCTGCGCCTACTGCGCAGACTCACTCCGTTTATTCCCAAGGAAGACATAGCGGTCGTGGTGGGAGCGATTGTAAACTCCAGACTGGACTATGCAAATGCCCTTTACCTCGGATTCCCCAAGTACCAAATCGCTCGTCTTCAAGTCGTTCAAAATACGGCCGCCAGACTTGTGACTGGGAAAAAACCCTGGGAATCAATCTCACCTTCACTGAGATCCCTTCACTGGTTACCAGTAAAAGACAGAATCACCTTTAAAGCACTCTGTCTAACGCATAGATGTATCCATGGGAATGCTCCCCATTATATATGCGAAAAAATAAAAGCTCACAATCCCAATCGTATTCTGCGATCCACCAATCAAAATCTGCTTCAGATACCGAAAGCCAGATACAAGTCCAAAGGAGACAGGAGATTCGCTGTCCAAGGTCCCAGACTAGAGGAGAAAGATCAAGACTCAGCTCTTTTGATCTCAAAGGAGACAGGAACAACAAGTGCCCAGAGGCGCACTATATAAGTTTTCATTCATTCATTCATTCATTAAAGCGGAGCTCCACCCAGGAAAACAACATTTTCCCATGTTGTTTAAAAAAATAAAATAAAAAAAACATGAAAAAAAAATAAAAATACTCACCCGAAATACCTGTTGCTATGCGGAAGTCCGTAATCTGCCTCTTCCACTCCGCGGTGCCTTTTCTTCTTGTCCTTCTGCTTGTGAATGGGGCGCGCTGCTTTCTGGGAACTGTGTGTGTTCTCAGAGAGCAGCGCGCCCATTCACAAGCCAGCGTGAGACTCACGCAGGCGCAGTAGGAAATGGGCAGTGAAGCCGTACAGCTTCATTGCCTGTTTCCCATAGTGTGAATGGCGGCGCGGGACCCGGAGCGATCGTGGGACCGGCATCGGGGGGCCCATCAGCGCGGGCAAGTAGGACAAGGTAAGTGTCCTTATTTAAAGTCAGCAGCTACACTCTTAGTAGCTGCTGACTTTAAAAAAAAAAAATCGCGGCTGGAGCTCCGCTTTAAGTACACAATGTTTTTTTATTTTTTACTATCACTGGAATGTGCAAAATCAGGCTCACTTCTGAATAGAAACCAATGAGCTTCCAGGTTTTATTATCAGGCTTAATTGAGTAAGCTGGGGTTATAAAATCATTGGTTTCTATGCAGATGTGAGCCCGATTTTGCACTCTCCAGCGATAGTAAAAAAAAACAAAACATTGTGTACGTAAAAGTAGGGTATGTCTGTACTTTTGGTAGATTTGCATATCTCAGTGGAGGTGAATACTGCCATGGCTAGGCAGATCTTTTACCAAGAAAAACAGGTGGTGAGACATCTGTCCATGCTTGAACAACCATTGAGCAGCTTAGGCACGCTGCAACCTTTGAATTAATTTGGCCAGCTGATAGATGTTCATGTAAAAGCAGTGTTCTCTTTTCTGCACAAAAAGAGAAATATTTATCTATCAGTAATCCAAGAGATTATCCAACATTCTGGAAAATGTCTGTGTTCAAAAACATTTGCTTATGATTATCTGACCACTGCACAGCCCAGTATTTCAAAGAATCCCCAAATTAGGTGCAATTTTAGCTTTACTAACGCTTTGTACGAACAACCTAGTAGTGAACAGCAGATATGAACTTAATAAAAGGAAAAAAATACAACCACAAATTCATACAAATTATACCTAGCCGGTTGTTGATCCATTAATTTGGAATACCATGTACAGCACACTGTTTACATTGATTATGTAAAATATAGGACAGTACAGATATTATTATTTTTTTCTGTACCATTTTGCACCAGTTTTACCCCAAATCATTGTCCATTCTTCCTACATAAATTTCATCATTAATATTAGGAAATGTCCACATCTCAAGTGTTTACAAGTCATGTTACCTGTTTGACCGTGATGCAAAAAGATAAACTGATTTTGTTAACTTTTTATACAACCAGTACATGATTACTTAGTTGGAAACTAAACAATGCAGTAATAAGCACAGTGGCCTTCTATTCCCTTCACTCAAATAGGCCATTAGCTGCCCTAGGGCAAGAACTACTTGGTAAGTATCTTATCTCTTCACTGTCAAAATAGCTTGCAATAACTGCAGACCACAGTGTTTAGAAAGTTTAACTAATTCATAACTGCAAATATTGTACCACCTCTCTGAGAAGAGCAGTTTTGTTGCTTCTAAGATTCTTTGATTTTGAGCTAAATAACCTTTCAGTTTTGTAGTGTATCATAAAAAAAAAATCTGCATGACTGATAAGCGAACATTCATTTAGTAAAAGATGTTATTGCATTTAATTTTAAATGATAAAGGAAAATAAATAGGGATAACAAAGATACATATTTTTATTCACACACTGTTATGCAGTTTGCATATCCCTATATGCTTACCCTAAATGGTTTTCTGAGTGTTAGTACAGGCATACCCCACATTTAAGTATACAATTGGGTTTATTTACTAAAGCTGGAAAGTGCAAAATCAGACTCACTTCTGTATAGAAACCAATGAGCTTCTAACCCCAGCTTGTTCAATTACGCTTTGGTAATAAAAGCTGGAAGCTCATTGGTTTCTATGCAGAAGCGAGCCTGAGTTTGCACATTCCAGCTTTAGTAAATAACCCCCATTGTGTACTTAAAAGTGGGGTATGCCTGTACTCCATTTCTATTAGAATAAATGAAGATCATGGTGCACATACAATGAAGATGTCGTATGAAGATTTTTATAAATAGACTGTATAGTGCCAATCAGGCTGCACTGCAAAGATCCCAGATAAAAGGTATAAGTAAATGCGTGACTTGTCATAAAGGGAGGGCATCTAACCCTAACACGTGCAGCCAAAATAAAAAACAGAAAAATCAGCACAAGGGACATAACTAACAGTCATTAGGTGGTATCCCTTGTGTTGTTATCTTATCTTTTAGTTGTAATTCTCCTCTGTCCATTCCCAACCCCTCTTTCAATGTAATCTTCTGGTGCAGCTGGGGATAATACAACTAAGGGGCTGTCGGGGGTCATCGATGGTGGAGGATCTCAACAAAGAGGCATTAGAACAAGGAACACATCCTACTAACTGTAAGTGATGTCCCTTGTGCTGTTTTTTCTTGTTTTTTTTTTAATAGATTTTTCTTTATATGCTTGACAGCAAATGAGAATATGGTAAACTCAGTTGTCACATTACAGATTGTCTTAGGTCATCAAAACAGTTTGGTACACATTTGAATATATACATTTTTTTTTTAAGTTGGTTTAACATTCAATAAAAGTTAGCAATGAAGGTTATTTACGAAAGGCAAATCCACTTTGCACTACAAGTACAAACTACAAGTGCAAAGGCCACTTGGAATTGCACCGAAAGTGCACTTGGAAGTGCAGTCACTGTAGAACCGAGGGGGACATGCAAGGAAAATAAAAAACAGCATTTTAGCTTGCACATGATTGGATAATAAAAACAGAGTGTCCACTCATTTCAGATCTACCCCTCAGATTTACAGCGACTGCACTTCCAAGTGCACTTTGCACTTGTAGTGCAAAGTGCATTTGCCTTTAGTAAATAACCCCGAATGCGTATGCCTTCCCACTTGCTCAGGCAGTATTCGGACTGAATGCCCCTTGCACTTGAAATTTTCAGGGCTTTCTCATCCCTATCGACATTTTAAAGTTTTATATTTTATATTTTAGCTGCACTTTGTATTTAAAGGGTAAATCCACCTTTCTAGAAAACATAATAAATGCAATTTTTTTTGCAGGTAAACAAAAATGTGCATTTATTATTATTTTAAAAAAAAGGAAGATTTATGAGCCCATAAAGCATTGTACCCACAATGAGCAATGTGAATTAATTCAATGGGTGTTCATTCTGTGGAGCCCCGCATTGCTGCATTATTTTCAAGTTGTGACAGCGGGTGTGGGGAGAAGATAATGGGGGTCAGCGAAGATCAGAGGATTAGCGAGGATCAGAGAGGCTGTAGGAGTGAGAACTAATTTTTAGGGTAGCATGTTGCCAAAGGTGAACTTATACTTTAAATATACCTTCCAATATACCTACCTTTTAATAGAGTGTAGGAGGTTAGGAATTCTATCAAGTTACTAATGCTATTTTTGTCCCAACTGGGGAGATTTACACCATTTGTTAGCCCTGGTGACCATTGTTACTTGAACAGAAAATGATAGGAAAGGCTAAAATTGTATTAATTATGTAATATTTTTCCTAATAGGGATGAATGTTCCAGTGACCACTGTCTAAGAAGAGATTTTTCCTCCTTTTAAAAACATTGAGGCCTCGTACACATGACCGTTTTCCCCGACAAAATCCGTCAAGAAACTTGGCGGCAGAACTTTTTTGCAGAGGAAAGCGGTTGTGTGTATGTTTTTCGTCGAGAAAACGGTCGTGGATCTTGACGAGAAAAAAAAGAGAACAAGTTCTCTTTTTTCTCGTCGGGAGTCTCAATTTCCTTGTCGTGTTTCTCGTCGGGCTGGTTTACGACTAGAAACACTTTCGTGTGTATGTTTAGAAACCCGCGCATGCTCAGAATAAAGTATGAGACGGGAGCGCACCTTCGGTAAAAGTAGCGTTCGTAATGGAGATAGCACATTCGTCACGCTGTAATAGACTGAAAAACACAAGATTAGCAAAAGCAGCCCCAAGGGTTGCGCCAGTTGAATCGAACTTCCCCTTTATAGTGCAGTCGTACGTGTTGTACGTCACCATGTTTGAGAACAACGAGATTTTGTCTTGACAGTTTGTACGCAAAGAAAGCTTGACAAGATTCTCGACAAGCCTGACAAGCAACTCGTCGAGGAAAACAATGTTTCTTTTACGACGAGTTTCTCGGTCGCGTGTAAGAGGCCTTACTCTCATTTCCTGTTCTGTCTCTAGCACAGAAAGAAAGTCCCCCCCCCCCCACCAGGATACAGATAAGGGTTTCATTCATTCCTCACTCTATCCAAAGAAAAAAGGATATTTTGTTTTTTAAGTTTTGGATTAAGTGGAGAAAAATTAGAACATATTTAAGATTTTTTAATGCCATTGTGTATTCCCTTTGGGGAGATATACGTTCTATTTTTGTTTCATTATCACTGAGAGCAAAAGTGAAAGAAAATTCCAAATTTTGCTTTTTCATCAGAACAGGAATAAAGGGGAAATCTTCCAGTGGGAGTATAAGTTCTGGTGTCCCTGGTGACAACCAGGGATTCTCTCACTTTGAAGAGATTTCTTTTCACTTCCTGTTTTGACTATGGAAGAGGAAGTGAAGAGAAA
Organism: Rana kukunoris; assembly: GCA_029574335.1. NCBI lineage: Eukaryota > Metazoa > Chordata > Amphibia > Anura > Ranidae > Rana > Rana kukunoris. Next base: position 169,899,278 of record CM056051.1, on the reverse strand, counting down.
TCTTTCTAATGTGACACATATGGCAAAAAAAAAAAAATCTTTTAGGTTATCCCTTACTCCTTTTAGTTCTTCTTTAAAAAACAAGTATGGCCAAAGCTTTTTTTGTGGGTCAATATTGTCATCCACCCAGCTGCCTGATTGGCAGATGTCTGCACCTCTCAGCACCTGAATGAGATTCAGAGACAGACATTCTACCCCCCTCCCCAGTCCTGCCCTGTAGTGAGCACAGGAAGCGCAAAGAGGCAAGCAGTGACTGACAGACTCTCCGCGTGGAGCAGACCAAGAACTCAACAATCAGTGGTCATGTAATTGCTCAGTTCTTGGCCTTAGAGCAGATGTAGGGCAGCTGCAGAATCACAGAGATGTTGCAGCATTGAGGTAGATACATATGTGTTTTACAAACCCCATATTTCTCCTTTAAATTGAGATCTCTTCATTGGTTGCCAGTAAAAGACAGAATTACCTTCAAGGCTCTTTGTCTAACACATAAGTGTGTTCAAGGAAATGCCCCCCAATATCTATGCGAAAAACTAAAAGCTCACAATCCCAATCGCATTCTGCGATCCACCAGTCAAAATGTACTCCAGATACCCAAAGCCAGATACAAGTCCAAAGGAGAACGGAGATTTGCAGTCCAAGGACCCAGATTATGGAACACTCTACCAACCAGCATCAGGTTAGAGGTGCATCACCTGGCCTTCAGGGGAAAGATCAAGACCCATCTCTTCTAAAGCTCAATCAAGGAAGGCATACTAAGCGCCCAGAGGCGATTCAGTTTGCATGTGTTGCGTTATTTAAGTTTCTCACTCACTCACTCACTCACTAAATATCAAGTTTACAGCTATAAATATAAATATCTACTACGTGGCTTGAATTATGAAGATGGCTGTTTTCCTATGGCCACCAGAGTGTTAATTACTATCTGCCTGAGCATATACCTTAGGAATACTAAAGCACAGTGAAAAACACATCTGCACATTTTACTGTTTGCACTAGTATGTATGTTTAATGATGAAAAGTCTGACATCTATCCTTAAATAATGAATTCTGCCTGTTTATCCCCATGGCACCTGTTAATATAGAAAGGCTTGTCTGGAAGAAGAAAGATAGTAGTAATAAGTTAATGATATTTGTTGTCATTTATTAGGTATTTAATTTAGACATGTGCAGACTGAAATATTTCGTTTCGTTTTTTCGTTTTCGTTTGGAAAATAAATTTATTTAGTTACTCCCGAAAATCGTTTTGATTTATTTAGTTTTTCGTTGGGGAATAGCTTTCGTCTGAAAATCCAATAATACTTGGTTTCTGTCGAATGGGCAAAAAAAAAAAAAAAATATTCGACGTTCCGTCGAATCTTTTTGGCCGCTAGTAAATGATCAAAGCATATTCGACGAAACGTCGAATCTTTACGTCTCATAAATCGAAATCTATTATTTCTATAGTTTGACATCTATGATGTCAAATCTTTTCCCTATAATGTCGAATCTCTCTATATCGAATTTTTACCGCAACGAAAACGAAAATAAAGCATTTTTTATGTCGGATCTTTCGGTTTTCGTTTCTTGCACTTTCGTTATCGTTTGTTAATACGATAACGAAAAAAACAGATTTTCGGACGAAAATGATTTCTAACGAAAACGAATGCACATGTCTAGTATTTATAATCTAAAAATATACACTGACAATTGAATACCAAATCTATACCTTTAATTGTGTACTTTACCCTAATTAGACTATTGAATGTTTTTAAGCTGGAGGTAACAGAAATACCAAATATATACCACAGTTATAACATGACATACTGTGAACTACTGTATTTAATGGTTTTATATGAGATGTACTGTTTAAATAGAACTTATTGGTACTTATCTGTCAGTATCCAAAGATGTCTTCCTACAAACATAAAATATGACTATAAATAACAGTCCCCTAATAGTCTTCATAGTCACATGAAGATATTCAGTGCGACTAAACTAGCCGAGCAGGGCCTTGGTTATGTCATTAAGACTCCAGAGTAAGATAGACTGAGCTCTATGGAAATGTTGACAATAAAATGCTGTTGCTTGGATTTATCTTACCTTATTTTAAAAATGTGTATGGATTTCTCTGTGGATGATCACTTGGGCATTTACCTAACGCATAAAGTGCAGTGTCTATAAAAATAATATTATCTATATGTAGCGACCTGCTACTTTTTTTTACAGCTCTGACTGTATTGTTTTGCCAAATTTGGGCTTTTGTTCCAGCCGTAGCTGTACTGTGAGTGACCACTATTGTTGCCTGGGTATTGTTGGCAGCAGTCGAGTCAAGGTGTATTGGGTGTTCTTCCTTGGCAGCCAATCAGTGAGAGTTGATCGCCTCACTGTGCATGCTGGGGGAGAGTACATAAGGGACAGACATCATTAGTTCTGGGTCGTCGTCGTCGTCTGTTCCTGGTCAGTCGTCCCACCAACCCTGCGAGTGGCCCTCATGGCCTGAATGAATGAATGAATGAATGAATGAATGAATGAATGAATGAAAAATTTATATAGCGCGGCACATGCGAACCAAATCGCCTCTGGGCGCTAGTTGTATCCGTCTCTCTTGACATCAAAAGAGCAGAGTTTTAATCTGCCTTCTGAAGGTCAGGTGGTTTTCCTCCAACCGAATGCTGGTTGGTAAAGCGTTCCAGAGTCTGGGACCCTGGACAGCAAACCTTCTTTCTCCTTTGGACTTCAATCTGGCTTTGGGTACTTTGACCAAATTTTGGTCACTGGATCGCAGAGCGCGATTGGGGTTGTGGGGTTCTATTTTATCGCAAAGATATTGCGGGGCTTTTCCATGGATGCATTTATGGGTCAGACAGAGTGCTTTAAAAGCAATTCTGTCTTTTACCGGCAACCAGTGAAGGGATCTCAGCGACGGTGAGATTGATTCCCAGGGTTTTTTCCCAGTCACCAGTCTGGCGGCCGTATTTTGTACGACTTGCAGGCGAGCGATTTGGTACTTTGGGAGTCCGAGGTAGAGAGCGTTTGCATAATCCAGTCTGGAGTTCACAATCGTTCCCACCACGACTGGCACATCTCCTTTGGGAATAAATGGGATCAGTCTGCGGAGTAGGCGCAGCAGATGGTGAGATCCGCTGACTACTGACCCTATTTGTGCGTCCATAGTCATGTGGGTGTCAAAAATGATCCCAAGACTTTTGACTTTGGCGCTCGGGGAGATGATCTGGCCCAGAATGGGCGGAGGTGTCCAGGTAGATGTGAGTTGCCTCTTGCGACTGGCCTGAAACAGAAGAAGTTCTGTTTTAGAATTGTTGAGTTTGAGATAACTCCTCGTCATCCACTTTTCTATTGAAGAGAGACAATTCTCTAAGCTGAGATGACGATCCTTCCCATTGCAGATGCGAAAATACAGTTGCGTATCGTCTGCATATGAGTGATAAAGTAGTTGTTGACTACTGATGACTTCAAAGAGAGGTCGAAGATAGATGTTGAAGAGCACCGGTGATAGAGGTGAGCCTTGGGGGACTCCACATGACACCGTGCATTTTCCAGAAGTGAACGGTCCCAATTTCACCGTTTGAGATCGGTTTCCCAAAAAAGAGGAAAACCATGGTAAATCACTCTCTGTGACTCCGGCTACCTCAGTCAGCCGAGTCAGTAGCAGTTTGTGATCTACGGTGTCAAAGGCTGCGCTTAGGTCCAGCAGAACCAGGAGAGAAGATTCTCCTTCGTCTGCGGCCTCCAAAACATCGTCCCATATTTTGAGCAGTGCAGTTTCCGTCCCGTGTCCGGGACGGAATCCCGACTGCAGTGGATCGAGTAAGTTGTGGGTATCTAGATGCTGTTGCAGCTGTTGTACCACCACTTTCTCCATTATCTTAGAAAAACGTTTAGCATTGTTATGGGACGGCGATGATTTGGGTCCTTGGGATCCAGGGTAGGTTTCTTCAAGATGGGCTGGATTGTGCCCTCTTTCAGCAGGGAGGGCACTATGCCTTCCTTAAATGACTGGTTTATAAGCTGCGTAATGGGAGGCGCCAGGATATCGGCACATTCCTTTAGCAGCTTAGTGGGGATAATATCATTTGGCGCAGTGCTGTTCCGCAAAGCGCTGATGATATTTTCTGTGTTCTCGATGGAAACGGGTTCCAAAGTGAACTTTGTTGGTTGTATAGTGTTCCTCTGGGTGCTCTGGGGTGCGTGTTCAAGTGTTCCTGGCTCCGGGACCATGTTGGTCCGGAGTTGTGATCTACCAAGTAGGCCTGGTAGTTAGGCTGGGTCTACGTTTACAGAGTGGTACTGTGCTGTCCGTCCTAGAGAGAGGAAGCCACTTAATGAAGCACCTATTCTGGAGAGCACCGAGCAGAAGGCTGGTACACTCAGCAGAGGCCTTGAACTTCATTGAAGGATGTACTAATACTGAGAGGCCAAGTGAAGGTCCCCTGTCAGTTTTGAGACAAGAATCTATTTCAAGAAGAGATCCGGGTGCTTAATCCTATGCTAAGAGGATTCTGGACCGATTATATCTCCACCTTTGGGAAGGTCTGTGGCAGAGACTTTACCAAGTTCAGTGTGACATCCTGACTGCTAGGTTAGTAAGAGAGGCCTATCCAGGTCAACAATACCCACTCTGGTTAGAGTGGCGATGAAGGCTGCATGGCTGGAAGCAGGAGTGCTTCTGATCAAAAGTTATACACCTGAACCTACTACTTATTACCCTTCCACCTCTTCAACTGCTACTTTAATCCTTTTACCACGTTTGGTAAATAAAGCATAGAAAAAGAAGCGCAATGTGTGGACATTAAAGTCTTTTTCAGTTCTCATCAAGTACCCTAGATGGTAAAGAAATAGAGGTAACATGCTGCCCAAAACAAACCAGCGCTACATATAGTTTGTTATTCTTTGTATAAGTAGCTTAATTAGACACTTTTACATGGCTACTGACATATTTTACAACTGTATGGTAATAGCTAGATATTAGGACAGTTAGGCTGGGTTCGCATATATGAAGTTTGCAGTCCGAAGTCAGGTTCGTTCTTTTCACCGGTTCAGGTGTGATTCAGGTGTGAATTTTTACCTGAATTATCACCTGAATCTGACCCTTTTCAAAACCGCACCTTTGAACCGGTTCCACTGAAAGCTGGTCACATTCACATGTTAAGCAAATTGGATGCGGTTAGAAACATATCTAATTTGCATATATGTGAACCCAGCCTTAGAGTAATAGTTCATTAGGGAGTACGGCACTATTTTCTGTATCTATATGAAAGTAACGACACTCAGTTGAGCATTATGAACTCAGGCGTGACCCAACGCTGAGATGTAAACATCCAGTCTCCAGGCAATTCCGTTTTTTTTTTTTAAATGTTAAATAAAGTCAGTTGGATTCTTTGGATGCCTTTTCAAAAGCTTTGAAGATAGATTGTAGAAGAGGAGAGGAGTGGGCCGATAGGCAGCATGGGTTAGGCTACAGCAGCAAAATTAATAAACTATCAAGGCCCAGAACCAGGACAAATTATTCAACTAGGTAAAACCTAAAAGACACAAGGCCCAGATTCAGGTACATCTGCGCATTATTAGACCGGCGTAACGCACCGCCTTTACGTTAGACTTGCGGAATTTTGCCGCGTAATCACCCTATTCTCGTAGCTTTTGCGCCGGAAATTGCGCATGCGTAACGTTTTTTCAGAGGCGTAAGGAGGAGTAATACAAATTGGGAAGGACGTGGGCGTTTTACATTGAAATGAGCCGTGACCCCATGCAAATGAAGGGCCGGCCGGTGTGATCAGGTGTTTGTTAGTAGATTTTTGAAAGTGGTTTTTGATAAGTGTTTGAGAGACTGTTTGTTTGATTGATATATTTGTTTTTGTTTCTTTTCCTGCTGTATTTTTGTTTTGTTTTTTAGGGACTGTTTCTTGGTGAGTAGTTTTCTCTGTGTGTGTGTGTGTGTTTTTTTGTGATTGGTTGTGCTTGTTTGTGTGCGTGAATTTTGTTGACTGGGACTGTTTTTTTTTTGGAAGGATGACTGAGAGAAAACGAAAGCTGAATTTTACAGTTGTGGAAAAACAGATTCTTGCCCGGGCCATTAGCGAGTATGGGCGTTACCTCCACGGCCCAGAGAGTGCCAACACCACCCCGGCCAGGAGGAGGGAGATTTTGGATAGGATCACTGACCACGTGAATTCTGCGGGGCAGGGGGAGACACGGACCAGGTCTGGGATTGACAAAAAAAATCAATGACCTCCGGCGTCTGGTCAAAAAGAAGTTGGCCAGAATGCATGCCCATGCCAGGGGCACAGGAGGGGGCCCACCATGCCGTATTAGCCTGACAGCGGAGGAGCGTGCGGTGGCCCTGACCTTTCATCGGCATGAAGTTGAGGGCCTGCCCGGCTTTGACTCCAGTCCCCAGCCCGTGGTGCCAGGTAAGTTGTTTTATTTTTTAATATCAGGTGTGTAACATGTGTGGGGGAGGGGGTGAAAGGGAATATGTGGCAAGTGTGTGGATCCTCCAACCTGTGAATGTTTTGTGTCATCCACAGATGTGCAGGAGGGGGCAGGGCCATCTGGCCTGACCGCACCAACCCCAGGACAGCAGCCTAATGAGGCCCCCCCAACAAGGCCGGAGTCCGCGGAGGAGGTTCAACAGGAGCAGGACAATCATGAGGAGGAGGAGAATCATGAGGAGGAGGAGAATCATGAGGAGGAGGAGTCCATGTCAGGCACTGGACGTTTGGGTTTTGAGGACTCCTCCCCTCTGGCTAGCAGCAGGCAGGCCTCCTTAAGGGGGAGCCCCCCCCCCTCCTCCCCCAACATTGCTCCCCTCACAAGGGCCTCCCCTTCTCCCCGGCCACGAGCATCAGCTGGAGGCAGGATGTCATCCCAGACCACCAGGGGGTTGGCCAATCTCCTGCCCGCCACCCTGAGAAGGGACCAGTTCCTCCAGATCCGCCATCTGGGACAGGTCAGCCAGACATTGGTGCGGATGGAGGAGAGCCTGTCCTCCATCAAGGATACGCTGGGGAACCTGGACTCCCACTCCCGGGCTTTCACAACCTGCCTAAACGAACTGCAGACGACATCAGCAGGCGTTGGGCAGGATGTGAGGGCCCTTACCCTGGCTATCCAGGCCAACACGGCAACACTTGGTGCTGCCCTGGACAGAATTGCCGTGGCCTTGGAGGGCAGGCCACCAGGTGGGCAGAGATCAGGGGCTGATCCTCCTTCCCCGGTTTTACCCCTTCCCCATGAGTCTCCCCTGAGAAGCCGGGGCCGTGGCCGGGGGCGCCCCAGGCGTGGCTCACGCAGAGGGCAGTAATTTGTTTTTCCCCCATTTATTTTTTTTCATTTTTTTTTTTTTGGCTGGAAATTTTTTGCTTTTGCTGGTCATTTTTTTTTTTTTTTGTGTTGTGAATGCTGTGTGAATGTGGGGGTGACATTCCTGCCGGAAAAGGGGTGTCACCCTCTATTTTGGTGGAGAAGGGTTCCCCAGGACCAGGGAGAAGTGATCCCCAGGTCCGTGTGATTGGTGTATGAATGTTCAGTGACATAATTGGAGCCTTGGCGTGGCGTTGCTGCTCACAAGTCCAGCATGGTGGACTGGTGCCAATCCAATTTGATGTGGATGTGGTGTGTCTGTGCTAGGGACCACAGTGGTGTGCATGCATGCATTCTCATTGTGCCATGATTAATGTGTATGTTTAACGTGCAAAGATGCCCAATGTGAGCTGTCTCCTGGCTGCTCTTCCCTCAGAAGACGGGGTATCCTCGGTTAGGGGGGGATTGTCTGGTTCAGGGGTCAGGTCATCACGTAGGTCAATCTGCAGGCCCTTTCTTTCTGCAAAGTTGTGCAGCATGCAACATGCACCGATGATCTGGCACACAAAGTTTGGGGAATACAAGAGGGTACCCCCAGACTTATCCAGGCATCGGAAACGTGACTTTAGGAGGCCAAAGGTGCGCTCCACCACTGCTCGTGTTTGGGCATGTGCTTGATTGTATCTTTCCTCTCCTGGGGTTTGGGGGTTCCGGATAGGAGTCATGAGATGGGGTCCCAGTGGATATGCAGAGTCACCTGTAAGGGAAAAGACAGGAGGATGTTAGTCATGCATGTGCCCCTTGTGATGTGCATCATGGGAGGGGATAGTCATGCCTGCCACCCATGTCACTCACCAACCAGCCAGGTGTCCCCATACACGTTCTGATCGAATTCCAATCGGATGTGGCATTGATTGTATATGTAGCTGTCATGGCTGGACCCTGGGTGTTTGGCACGGACGTGCCATATGAGGCCTTGGGCATCGACTATCACCTGTACATTGATGGAATGCCAATGCTTCCGATTGCGGAACATGTGCTCTGTCTCCTGGGGGGGCTGGAGTACCACATGTGTGCAATCAATGGCCCCCACAGTGCGTGGGAATCTGGCAATTCTGTAGAAATCTGTCATTGCCTTCAGCCGCAGCTCCTCAGTGGTGGGTTTGATGATTTGGTTGGCCATGCGTCTGAGGATTGCAGGGACAACCTGGTGCACACATCTGCTCATGGAGGACTGTGACATCCCAGCCACCACTCCACTTGTACGCTGAAAAGAGCCACTGGCAAGGAAATGGAGTGTTGCCATGACCTTGACCAGTGGCTGCACTGCATGTGAGCGGTGTGTTGGGCTGGTGATGTCCTCCTGCAGGGTTGTGGTTAATTCCAGGATGACATGAGGGGTGAATCTGAAGATGCGAAACACCTCAGAATCACTCATGCCAAACAGGTCTATGCGGGTGCGGTATATCCTCTCCTGTGCCCTCCTCCGTGCCATCCTCCGTGCCCTCATCCTTCTTTGTTCATCTAAAGTCAGTAGTATAGCTATGTGCGACGATGCCCCTGGCATGTTGGCATACAGATTGTTGTGCAACACGTGTGACTGCTGAGCTGCTCACTAACAGTGTTGCTTTATCTAACAAGTAGACTTTTTTCTTTTTTTAGACCAGCTTTTATCAGCTCTAATTTTAGACAGGACATTTTGCTGTTGCGCACACTGCGTCGCCTGCGCTGCCCCAACGTTGTTTTGTGGATCCCCGTAAGTCCCTCATTAGCATATTTGACTAGAAAATCAATGGTGTGTCTAGCGCACTTTTGCGCGGAAGGATGCGCCAGTCTAACGAAATTACGCGGGACAAAAAATTTTTTCGCGTATCTCGATTTTTTGCGTATCTCGTTCTGGGGATGCCGCGCAACGAAACGCACGCGCACATTTCGACTTACGCACGCGCATCTCCTGTTGCGCAGGCGTAATCGCTCTGTGAATCTGGGCCAAGGATTCTAGAAGTTCACCCCAGATATTTAACAGTTTGACCCAACATACTGGGCACTACTCTTCAACATTCATTTACACAGGTGTCAAATATGTAAGATTAACCTATGTGTTGCTTATGACACAGAACTGTGCTGTGTCGCTATCCTTTCAAGAGCAAAATGCCTATGTAGAATAACATGTAAACAGCAAAACATGCAAAAACAAAGCTTAAGCTTTAAATCCAAGCAGTGTAAGTTAGGACCTGAATTTTTCCTGGAATCAGACACCTGCCGGTCCCTCTATACAGCAAGGTCTGGGTGTGAGAGGAAATAGCAGCACAAGGAGCCAATCAGTTTATGTGCTGGCAAAAAGGGCATGCTGATAGACAGTGGCGGTGCGTCCATAGAGGGCGCAGGAGCGCCGCCCCCTCTCTCTCCTGCACCACCGCTTCAACAATACATTGATTCATGCATTGCAGTTGCAGCACTACTATAGTGACAACTCTAATACCACACCGTGTGCAAATAGTACGTAATTATAATAATACAATCATCACAATATCACACAACATAAAAGTCCTTATTATAAACATGACTCAAGAATGAGTCAGAGAGACTCAAACATTTGAGTCTGCTTAACTCACTCTTAAGGTGAGCAGGTAAAATAGCTGGTGGAGGTGTGCACAATATTAAATGTTTAAAGAAAAGCATGGTGGTAAAAGAATATCACAGAAAATCACAGCAATCAAGAATTGTATTTATAATAAAGACTTTTATGTTGTGTGATATTGTGATGATTGTATAATATAACTACATGTAGGGTACTAGACAAACCACTAGGGACAACATGGATGTTAAATAATTTGATACAGTAATGTAATCTGTAAGATTACAGTATACTGTATGTGTAATGTGTTTTTCACGTTTTAATTTGGCGCCGGCCCCGTCCCTGTGCCTCACAACGCTCGCAGGGAATGGAGTTCAGCACTGTGAATCGAGCGGAGAAAACAGCTCACACACACAGCAGGAAGACATCGCAGGATCCTGGGGACAAGGTAAGTAACTTTTCCTGGATCCTGCAATGCGATCCCGAATGTGGCTCAGGGTAACCGCTTTTGGTACTGAAAATTCACCCCGAGCCACACTGGAATACTGCTTAGGAGGTAAAGAGTCTGATAAATGACCACACAGAAGAACGTTTGCTAGAAAACTATATTATAAGCAATAGGCAGTGTCGGCTCTTGAAAGACTAATGTGAAACAAATCTGTTTTCTTTTATTGAGGATGTAAGCAGAAACTTTGACAAAAGGGGGGCCCATGGATTTAGTATACTTGAACTTGAAAAGCATTTCACACCGCTCACACAGTTCCCCACACACAGCTATTTTGTAAGTTACAGTCTATAGGTTTAAGAAATTCAGTTTGTAAATGGTTTGAAAACTGACTGAAATTCTGTATTCAGAGATTAATGGTTAATGAGTCAAATTCTGAAGGGTTTATAGTTATTTCTGGTGTGCTCCAAGGTTCAGTGTTGGGATCCTTACATTTTAACATATTTATAAATGATATATTATATAGTTTGGGCTTATCATTTCTGTGTTTGCAGATAAGAGTCAGCGACAGCATGCAGTGGAATAACATCCACATAGCATTACAGGATGTCTCCAATTTACAAGAAGACTTTATTGCACTGTTTGAATGGGAAACTATGAGGTAAATAAGGTTTAATTTTTGTAAACGTAAAATAATCCACTTGGGGCTAAAAACATATATGCCTCATATATTCTAGCAGAAGTACAACTGGGGGAGTCATTGGTTTAGAAGGATCTGGGTGTTCTAGCAGATTATGGGCTTAATAATAGCATGCAGTGCCAAGCTGCAGTTTCTTAAACAAGAAAATAAATTTTCTGTATTAAAAAAAGGTAAAGACTCCTTACAGAGAGATATTATTTTAACCCTGTACAAATCACTGGTAAGAATTCATCTGAAATATGCAGTTTAGTTTTGGGCACCAGGTCACAAACAGGATATTGGGTGAAATGGAGAAAGTGCAACTAAGAGAAGGGAAACTAACTAAGCAGCATGGAGGACCTTGGTTATGGGAAAAGATTAGCTGAACTGAATATATTCTCTTTTGATAAAAAGCATTATGATCACCACGTATAAACAAATAAGTGGTAAATAGATCTAGATCTGTCCAGCTCAGTCAAATGTTTAAAAAAGGCTGGATGAATTCTTAAATGCACAAAAGATGACTGGATATTAACATTTATGGAGAATACCAGGGATTGTTGATCCAAGGAATATCCGATTGCCTTTTGGGGATCAGGATTTCCCTCACAAAAAGGGTGAAATGGGCCATAATTTATAGGGGTTTTTTTTTGTGTCGGTATAGGATTCTGTATATTATTTTTTTTCTATTTTTTTTGTTTGTTTATTTATTGTATTTATTTTCTATTAGTTTAACTAGATACCACACTACGTAGGTACCTAGGAAAAAGTACAGAGGTTCCCTGGTTCCATTTTTATTAAATGGAGCTAAGGCTTTGATACCAAGGTACTGGAAAAGAAGAGAACCGCCCTCGACTGGGGAATGGATGCAGGAAATAGAGAGAATTAGAATGATGGAAGAACTGTGGTCTTTACATACGGTCTCAAAGCCAAGATATTATGGGATCTGGAGGGGATGGAGGGAATTCAGGGAGTTGGGGGATTAGGGGAGGAGAGTGACGGGGGGTATTGGGAGGAAGGGGGATGGGGGGATTGTTCGGCCACTCCCGCTCATTTCCCCTCTCCCTTCTGTGGGTGCACTTAAGGTATTAACACGACAATGGAAACTATTTCCTCAAAATAGATTTTTTTTATTTTTCTCTTTTTTTTTTCCTCCTTTTTTTTTTTGCACTTTAGGTATACACACAATAATGGAAAATAATTTCCCCTAAATAGATTGTTCTCTTTTTCTTTCTCACAATATAGGGGAATTTGTTCCCCTTCTTATTATATCGTGGTCGGGGCTCCCCTTTTTTCTTTTTTTTTTTTACACTTTAGATATATACACATCAATGGAAAATAATTTTCCTAAAATAGATAGCTTTCTTCGTCCTCTTCACAATAAGGGGAATTTGTTCCCTTTCTTATCCAACTGTGGTTGTGTTTTTTCCTTTTTTTTCCTCTTCTTCACAAGATAGGGGAATTTGTTCCCGTCATTATCATACTGGGTTAGTTGCCTTTTCTATCACACAGGGGGAATTTCTTTTTTTTTTTTTTTTTTTTTTTTTTTTGTGTGCACTTTAGGCATACACACAATAATGGAAAATAATTTCCCTGAAATAGATTGGTTTTTTTTTTTTGTTTTTTTTTTTCACAATATAGGGGAATTTTGTTCCTTTTCCTATCATACTGGGGTCAGGGTTTTTTTTTTCTCTTTTTTTTTTCTCTCCCATTCCCCTTTCCCTCCATCCATCTCCGGATCTCTCTACTCCCTCTCTGTATCTATTCCTTAACCGGAAAACATGCAGGAAATATTGGTCTGGGCGTGAAACAGGGGGTGTAAAACCTAGTACTAGTAACTGTCTCCTCTTCTCCTCTAAAAAAAAAAACTAGATAGATTTGTGTATTTTTTTTAACCTGACTAACTATGTAATTAAAATGTATTTAAAGGGTCACTATAGGAAAAAAAATTGCTGAAATGACTGTTTACAGGGTATAGAGACATAATAGTTAACTGATTCCTTTTAAAAATGATTAAAAATAGATAAAAATCAATCATATAATGTGCTTGCAGTTTAGTTTCACTTTTAAATTGGTTTCATGTTTCTGTAAAGAGACACACAGAACAAAAACAAACAAATACAGGGCAGTGTTTTGTTTTTAAAATTAATCTGATTGGTTCTGAGGAGTTTTAGACACACAGTAATGACAACTTGGACCACAGTGAAAAGCTGCCATGAGATTTTTCATAAGGAGCCAGACAAGCAGGAAGTGTGGAGTTCAGAGCAGAATTACAGCATTTTTAAAGCAAAAACGAACAATGAGTACATGAAACCTGGACTGCAGTAAGGTAAAGGAAGCTATTTAGCTAAAAAAAAAAATTCCTTTAGTGATTCTTTAAGTATATACAAAAATAATATAATACCATTTTTTTTCTTTTGGTAAAATATAAAATACGGGGGTTGCGTCAATCAAAAACCATGTCAAGCCTCAAAAGTGCATGTGTCTGTGAAACATTTCAGTAATACCATTATGTTTACTAAAAATACGATATTCTATCACTTGAAGCTTGGAACTGCCAACATTGCATTAAAGAATTCTCCCATTTTTCTAATGGGAAGAATACACTGTTCAAGCCCACGTCAATTACAGAATATTTTCAGAAAAGCAATTACATTGTGGCTTTTAAGAGAGAAGCGCAATTTTTTTTCCTCTGGTTCTAGTAGTGTATTTTATGGGAAAAAAAAATGTTTTCTTTAGAAAAAAATCATAGAGAAAAATAAAAATATTTTTATGTTTGATTGATTTAACGCTACTATTAATATTATCATCAAGTTTCCCTAATGAGGGTGATAACAGCTCTGTTAGGTTCTTCTATTGTCTCTGTTTTTTCCAGAAGACATTTTAGTTCTCATTTGCAGCAACCTATTCAGTGCAGCGGATGTCTTGTTAGGTCTTATTTAGAAAGGTTATGAACTGTATACTTCTTCAGCAGCACAACAGACTTTCCTGCTCCATTGACAGACTTCATTCCTTCTATCGATCAATGGTGTTTTATTAAGACAGTGCAAGGGTGATGTATTCACAATTTTTTTCAGTTTGCCAATGTCCCTGTACCTGCACTGTGCCTGAATGACAGCTTCTTGTTTACATAGAGATTAATGATGAAATAACACAAGTCGGTCAATGGTGCACTAAAGCTCATCTATCTACAGAGGAAGTGCAAAGCTTTGAGAAAGATGCAGCTAGCAAACTGCAGCTGAATGAGCCTTTAGCATTAAGATTTGGGTACTTTTGGACACAAAGTCCAACACAGTCATATAGATGATTATCCATGTTAGGTATATGGCAACAGGGAGATATCTGAAGAAAGCATGACCAGACCACATTAAGGAAGAAATGGAACCTCACAAATAGCAAGTTATCTTAACCACTTCAATACCGGGCTTTAAAACCCACCTCCATACCGGGCCTATTTTGGCACTTCTCTCCTACATGTACAAATCATCATTCTTTTGCTAGAAAATCACTCAGAACCCCAAAACATTTATATGTTTTTTTAGCAGGAATAAAATGGCGCTCATTGCAACTTTTTATCTTGCACGGTATTTGCGCAATAATTTTTCAAACGCCTTTTTTTGTAAAAAAAAAATGGTTTCTTGAATTAAAAAATACCAAAACAGTAAAGTTAGCCCAATTTTTTGATAAAATATGAAATATGATGTTACGCTGAGTAAATAGATACCTAACATGTCATGCTTTAAAATTGTGCACCCTCATGTTACTTAAAAATCTCCATAGGCGACGCTTGAAATTTTTTACAGGTTACCAGTTTAGAGTTACAGAGGAGGTCATGTGTGGTTTGAACATCGTTTACATACGTGGGCGGGACTTAAGTTTGCGTGCGCTTCTGAGCGCGAGCTACCGGGGACAGGAGCATTTTAATTTTTTTTTATTATCATTTATTTATTTTTTATTTTACTTATTTATTTATTTTTTACACTTTTTTCCGATCGCTTTTATTCCTATTACAAGGAATGTAAACATCCCTTGAAATAGGAATAGTGTGTGACAGGTCCTCTTTAAGGAGATATGCGGGGTCAATAAGACCCCACATCTCTCCTCCAGGCTGGAAAGAATGAGATTGTGAAAAAAAATTCACAGATCTCATTCAAACTAGGCGCAATTGCAGTTTGTTTACTTACGACGGTCATAGAGATGACTGGTCACCAGTCACCTCTATGCTGCACATCCGGCGGACGGCGATCATCTCTCCGGGCCCCCGATGGGACGGGAGAGCGCAGAGAAGCACTGGATGGCGGGGGGATGTCCCCTCCTGCCGCCTGTAAGAATGATCAAGCGACAGAACCGCCGCTATGATCATTCTTACGGTGTGCAGGATCAACGCCGGAAAAAATGATATCTGAATGATGCCTTTAGGTGCATGCATCATTCAGATATCCCCCCGCAAAATGCAGGATGTCATATGACGTCCACACGGGATAACTGATCCCCTTTTTGGACGTCATATTAATTGGTTAAGCATGTTCAAGCTTCTGTCTATACTTCTTCATGCTTGTAAAAGCCTGTGCATTTATCATCAGTAGAACCAATCAAACCTGTATTCCCAAACAGGTCAATAAGACTCTCCTTTGCCACTTTGTGGCATTCACCCATTTTCTGCACAGGGGAGTGGCATGAGGTCAAGATTTGATTCCAGCAACTCAATGGAGGTTACAGGTATTTACTAAAACTGATGCAAGCAAAATCTGGTGCAGCTCTGCATAGAGAACAATCAGCTTCCAGGTTTTATTGCCAAGCTTAAATAAACAAGGTTGAAAGAGTTAGAAGCTGATTGGCTACCATTAACAGCTGCACCAGATTCTGAGTGCACCGGTTTTAATAAATCCCCCTTAGTGTTCAGGAGCATTGTGCCCGCCATTACGGTAATGTCTGTGTGCATAAGCATGCAAATGTTTATAGGCATAGAAGCCTAACCATACAAGTGATGGCGCACACAGGTATATGCACATCAAAACATATGTGCAGGTTGCAGGCATGTTCATGGGTGGGCTATTTAAACATAAGCTCTGAACAGGATCATTGCTTTCAGTTTTTTCAGCACCGCTCCTGATCCTGAAACTAATATTATGAAACTTGGACTTCTGACCAAGATTCTGCCCATCAGCTTTGTACCTCGCTGCCTGCATGTTGCTGACCTCTGCTTGTTTCTGACTCTGAACCTTTCCCTATAAGTGGGTGCCTTTTACCTCAACTGATACTGGACCTGGCTTATGAGTTAACTTAGCTTATAACTGAACTTGCCATATCCGGTTTACCACTAGTGGTATTCCTGCTCTCCTAACACCAACATTTCCAATTTACAGTCCTCAGTGCCTGCACCCTGCCCTTCCATCACCCCTGCAGATCCTGTCTCAACTTCTTTGGGTGCTCAGGTGGGAACTGTGCAAGAAGCATCTCTTGTCATCTCAGGATCAGAATATAGGTGTGTAACACAATTTTTTAAGAATGATTTCCATCCATGTCTGGAAAACTGTTTCAAAGACTGAGAAAATACTCACTGAACACCAATGACCTATTACGGAGTTTCTACTAACCAACAAAAAATGTGCACTTACCTGTAACCCCCATCTTAACGACTTAAGGACCGCCCCACATACATTTACTGCGGTAGGGCGGCCCTTAAGTGCAAGATCACATACCTGCACGTGATTCCCATGCAGGGCTCTGGGTACATGCCGCCTGAGCCATGCTCCCACTGTGATTGGGCACAGCAGGAGAAAATCAGTAGGGTCCTGCAGCCGCGATGGCCACTGGCCACTCCCAATCGCTCGCTGGAGAGAAAGAAGGACGCTCTGCCTATGTAGACAGACCATCCTTCTGTTAGACAGGAAGAGAGACATCTGTGATTCCTGCTTATCAGGAACACAGATGTTTCTCTTCCTCAAGTGCATCTGGCCCCCACATAGTAAGAAAACACTCATGTGGAACACAGTTAACCTTTTGATTGCCCCTGATGGTAACCCCTTTCCTGCCAGTGTCATTTATACTGTGTCAGTGCATTTCTTTTAGCTTTGATTGCTGCATCGGTGTCACTGGTCCCCAAAAAGTGTCACTAAGTGTCAGATTTGTCCACCGCAATGTCCATCGCCACGCCGCCATTACTAATAAAATCTTTTTAAAAAAATCCTTAAATGTATCCCATAGTTAGTAGATGCTGTAACTTTTGTGCAACCCAATCAATATACTCTTTTTTGGATTTTTTTTAATCAAAAATATGAAGCAGAATACAAATTGGCCTAAACTGATGAATAATCAGTCTTTTTTGTTCATAGCGAACAAAATAAAAACCGCAGAGGTGATCAAATACCACTAAAAAAAAGCTCTATTTTTGGGTACAGCATCACAGGACCGCACAGTTGTCAGTTAAAGCAACGCAGTGTCATATTGCAAAAAATGACCTGGTCAGGAAGTGGGTAAAACCTTCTGGAGCCGAAGTGGTTAAAGAAGGCCTTCGATGCTAATCTCCCATAGTAGAGGAAACTTTGTCACTGACCACCAACAAATAGGAACAGCCATCACTGATTACAAATGAAGAGGAACTCTCACTACTAACCACCAACAAAAGGGGGCACTTATCCCAAACCACTAACATAAGGAAGACTCTACCATGGACCGGCAGCAAATTGGAATACTTGCCATTGACAAGCAGTGTTAGGTGGCACTTTGCAACAGACCTTTATAATTAGGGAGTACTTCACAAATGACCACTAATGCAACAGGGCTCTACACTGACCGCTCTGCACAGTGCATACTCCTAAATTACTCTTAAATACCTGACTTTGTTATTCACACTGTTTAAAACATCCTCTGACTTCTGCACTCTTTATGTGTGCTGTTGGTTAAATAACCATGCCTGCAAAGCTGTAATGTACATTATATAGTGCTGACTACTGCACTTTGTAACCTGCCTAATGCACTACTTTCTCATGACCACAGTGTTCAATTTCTCAGCAGTTTTTGTTTGGTGAGTAGATCCCAACTATTTTAATGAAGCTGTTCTATAAGGTAGGTTCAAGGAAATTGCTAATTCAATGTGAATGTGCAGAAAAGTATATCTATTATTAAAATGTATTCCGTGTTGAAGTTTATGGGTACCTGTGAGGCCTTGTACACACGATCAGTCCAAACCGATTAAAACGGACTGGAGTTCATTTTCATCGGTTCACAAATAGATGGTCTGATGGTCTGATGTGCGTACACAGAGCGTACAGTACAGTGCATGTCAGAACGCGGTGACGTAAAACACAACGATGTGCTGAAAAAAACGAAGTTCAATGCTTCCAAGCATGCGTCGACTTGATTCTGAGCATGCACAGGTTTTGAACCAATGCTTTTGCGTACTAACCATCGGTTTGGACCGATGGTCAGGCGTCCATCAGTCCGATTTTAACCACTTAAGACCCGGACCAATAAGCTGGCAAATGACCCAAGGGGTTTTTGCGATTCGGCACTGCGTCGCTTTAACAGACAATTGCGCGGTCGTGCGACGTGGCTCCCAAACAAAATTTGCGTCCTTTTTTTCCCACAAATAGAGCTTTCTTTTGGTGGTATTTGATCGCCTCTGCGATTTTTATTTTTTGCGCTATATACAAAAATAGAGCGACATTTTTGAAAAAAAATCTATATTTTTTACTTTTTGTTATAATAAAAAAACAATAAACTAAATTTTAGTCAAACATTTAGGCCAAAATTTATTTAGCCACATGTCTTTAGTAAAAAAAAAATCGCATTAAAAAAAAATTAGCTACCTAGCGGGAACAGCGACACTAATACAGCGATCAGAAAAATGATCGCTTAGTGACGCTGGCAATAGGGAGTGAAAGGGTTAACTAGGGCAGTGATCAAGGGGTTAAAACTTTATTGGGGGGGTGGGGGGGCTACCCTGACACTAACACTGACTGACTGTCACACTGTCTGTCACACTGACACTAAATACAGTAATCATACATGTATGATTACTGCATTCAGTGACACTGTGACAGGGGGGAGGGGGGGGGGGGCGATCGCGGGGGTTAAATGTGTTTGTGTGTGTGTAAGTGTGCTGTTTGGTGCAGACTTACTTGGTGTGTGGTGATCTCTCCTCAGCGGCGCTTGAAACAAACGCCGAGGGAGAGATCACGTCGCTTCCTCCTTCCTGTGTTTACACAGGAGGAGGAAGTGACAGGGCGGGCGGGCGCGCGCATTGGCTGGGAGCGATCCGGAGGGGGCGG
The DNA here is from genome assembly GCA_029574335.1 of Rana kukunoris. Classification (NCBI taxonomy): domain Eukaryota; kingdom Metazoa; phylum Chordata; class Amphibia; order Anura; family Ranidae; genus Rana; species Rana kukunoris. The sequence continues at coordinate 169,880,001 of CM056051.1, read as the reverse complement.
ATGAAAACGAATAGCCGCCCCCACTTGTCGGATCGCTCCTGCAGCCGCGCGGACCGCCGCATGTACGGGGGGGGGTCCGATCGGACCCCCGATCCCCCCCAAGGCACCAACAAATATATACGTTGATGTGCGTGTCAGTGCCATTCTGCCGACGTAAATGTACATGCGGCGGTCCTTAAGTGGTTAAAGCAAGTTTTAAAACTTTGGACTGAAGGACAAAAGACTGATGGGCCATACTTCAGTCCGTTTCCATCGGTTTGGACTGATCGTGTGTACGTGGCCTGAGACTCTCATGGCACAATTTGCGGGTATGAAGACCATGGTATTTGTGTACAACAAGTATACAAATGGAATTTGTATACACGTAGCCTCAGGTTCTATTTAACCATCCCACTTTAAAACACGCCCCCACTAATCAATGCAATCTAGCCAGGCCTGCTATCAAATGCAACAGAATTCCTCCTTCTAGTGTGCTCAAGAGTGCACAGGGTCTCTAATAATCCTATTAACACCCCTAACATCAAACTTGCCAGTCAGTTTGTCTGGATTTAATTTTAAAGTGTAACTAAAACGCAAAATGTTTTTTTTTTTTTCATTTTGGTTAGGGCAAGGGAGTGTTTCAACAACCTATGGTTTTCTTTGCCATTCGTGTCCTATTGGGTATATTTCCCTTTACTTCCTGTTCCATAGTCAAACAGGAAGTGATACAAAATCCCTAAAAGTAAGGGAATCCTAGCATGTCATCAGGGTCATCAGAACTACAGTCCACATTGGAAGATTTCTGCTCTATTTACTGTTCTGATGTCAACCCAAAATTTAGGACAAATACTGTAGAGAGGGGGAATCTCCCTAACAGGGCAAATACTGCTATAAAGACTGACAGACATTCTAATTCCTGTCCACTCAATCCAAAATGAAAAAAAAAAGTTTTGGCTTCAGTTACACTTTAAATTGCAATGAAAATGTGCCATCAATCTCAGCTAGAAAATGAAATCACACTGTAGTACGTCATATTCCAATATCAAGTACCATATTAAGATATAGAGATATTGTCAGTATACAGTAATTGTTCTTTTATAAAAGAAGGTATCCAGTGACAACTGCCCAGTGTCTTTAAACAGCTACGGTAATTTGTTAGATAATGTATTAAAAACATAAAAGCACAGTAAACAATAATAAAAATAATGTAAAACAATTGTCTTTTAGCTTTTTTCTAACAAGTGCAAAAATGCTGATAATAAGCTTAAAGAATATAAAAAGGTCAAATGTACATTGCTACGTGGCAAACTGTGTTGCCCATTATGAAATGACCTTCTATCTGTTAGTCACTGGTATTGCATACACTACTTAATATATGATTGGTCAGTGACAGAGGTGAATATTGATTCAGTTATTCATCCTTGTTTTTGTATATACAGTAATTTACTAAATGTCAGTGATCCTTTATTGTTGTTCAAAAAACAAATGTAAAATAAGAATAAACTGAATTCCCCAAATCTATCTATCTATCTATCTATCTATCTATCTACTGTATCTATCTATCATGCACAGAATTATGTACGGTATGTTTAAATATGGGGACATTAGGTATCATTAAAGACTTCCTGGAACGCTAAAAAAAAATTGGTTTCTTTTTATTTTGCGTTAGGTGGTATTCAAGGTAAAAGGGGCACACAAGCATGCTAATTCTTTTTTTTTTTTTTTTTTTAACTTCCAAGCAGTCATTGTTAAGTCTTGACCCCCTCTTTCATATGAGAGATAAGAGCAAAGGTCTATGTTCTGCCTACGCAAACCAGGCTCTATTGCACTTAGAAGCTCCATAAACATGTGTATACCAAGGAAGTACTGATTCTGAAACATACAGTAGATATTTCAGAATGCAATATTTCCAATTGTTTGGTTATTTCAACTTTTCATACCATAAAGGAGGGACTGGGGCATTAATTTCAAAATTGGTACAACTGGTGCAAATTTCATAAAAGTGGTATATTGTTGCCTTGATACTGAAATTGTAATTGCCATAATCAACTGCGTTCTCTTTTCTGTGATTGCTATTCTCAACATAATTTTCTGAAACTGTGAATATAGACAATAGTAAAATACCAAAAGAATAATTTTGGAATTGTTTGAATGTTCAAACTTCATGAAGATAATTACACAAATCAAGACGCGAGACATCAGAAACTCAGTCACCACCAAAATCACCACCTTTTTTCACTTTTTCAATTGGTTTATTTTATTATGATCCTTTTTTATATATTATGATAGTGTTTTTCTGCTTTTCAACCTGCTCTAGCTCTGGTGAGTGGGGTTAAACATCTACATACGAATGCACAGGGTTGGTGAGCTGTGCCTTTTCTTTACTTTGATAATGCTCTTACACCTCTGAATAGTGCACTGATGCCAGCTCCCTTCACTGCAACCGGCAGGGAGATCTCTGTCTCAGCTTAGAGTGGAACTGCAAGTTTCAATTGGATTACTGAAGGTACAGTACCAGTTAAAATATGTAACACCAAGACTCTTCCATTTCACCTGTTCCCTTGAACAGCGGTGGTGGACCTGGCCTTAAAAATGTGATTGCCTCCATGTTGGGACACATAAAGATCTGAGTGTTTCGTGGTCATCTTGCCATGGCAAAATAAATATGTCTCTGTGATTTGCAAGCATGAACCAAGTGTGAGCAGTAGAGAAAATACTACCCCTCGTACAACTGACCATCGACAAACTGACATCTTCTCAGTTAGAAGCAGTAAGATGACTATTGAATAAGTAGCCAGAGATGTCCTCATAGGAAGACTATGACGTAGGCTGTAGCAATGGGACTGAACACAAGATAACCACAGGAGAGAGCCCTCCTATCCTGGAAAGATATTAAAACATACTTCCACACCTCTACCAAGGATTCAATCAGATATTAAATCAAATAATCAAAAAGCAGGTGAATTAAGAAAGTAAGAGCCCATGGTAGCTCCAATTGTCTTAGTAAAAAAGAAAGATGGAGCCGTCTGTTTTGTGTTGACTATGGGTGCTTGAAAACTGTTACCACAAAGGATGCCTATCCTCTTGCCACCCTAGGACAGGCCAAATTTTTCACCACATTTGATCTTGCCAGCAGGTATTGACAGATCCCTTTTTCCAAGTGTTGGCAAAAAAACAATTTTCATTATTCAAATGGGGTTGTGCTAGTTCAAAGGCATGTCTTTCTAGCTAAATCTGTTCTTGTATCTTGTTCTATCTAGGTGATCTATTGGTGTTTTTGCTACTTTCAAGGACCATCTTGCAAACTTAGATACTGTGTTGGCTCAGCTACACTAGTATGGGCTGAAATTGAATCCCCATAAATGGCCATTTATTTAGATGTGAGACTGAGTTCCTAGGACATGTCATCTCCAGACAAGGTTTATTCCCAAATAATCAGGACTAAAGTCAGAACTTTTCTGGGGCTGACAAAATGCTATTAGCATTTCATCAAGCAACATGCCCCAATTTAGGAGCTCCTACATTGGGTAGGCCTTAAGTGGTCACATAAAAGTGGAATGGGGATCAGAACAACAGGAGGCATTTGACTTATTGAAGCAGAAGCTGATGTCAGCTCCCATGTTAGCCTTTTCTGACTTGTACCTATCTCCAAGAACCAACACCAGTACTCAGAGCCTTGGGGCTCAACTCGCAAGTGCAAAAAAGACAGCAGAGGTTCATTTCCTATGTCAGTTGAAGACTACTTACTGAATAAATAGATTCCTAACTTGATTGGAGGAAGGCCTAGGATTAGGCATCAGGTAAGCTGTACTGGAAGAGTGTAACAGTTTATCCAGTAGTTTTCTCCCCTAATAGAGGCAATCCAGTTATGTCGGCAGCCCCCTTCCAGCAAACAAATAAAGCTATTACCAGAACCCAACAAACTGAGGGACAGTGGATAAAGGTGGACACTACCAAAAAAAAAAAGCAAACACCATTTTGAGGAAGTCCCTAGAGTTAACCTACAATAACCCATTCCAGGCATGACAGTCTTTGAGCTCCATAGAGAATAAACCCCCAAAAAAACAAGACATCTAAACTGTAAAGTCCTCTAACCACCGAAAGGCTCATAAGAGGGTTTTCAAGGAATGCCCAAGTTCATGAACCACAAATGTCACTACCACTAGAGATTCAATGGTGGCAGCCTTCTGCTCTTTCACAATTATCTCCAAGGCACCTGGGAGAAGACATGGATCCTGAAAATATTACACAGCCCAATGGTCACCCACCTCAGTTCCATGTTCCTGCTGTAGAACACTCTAAACTCCTTACTGCTGATGTGCCTGAAGACGGGTCTCCCCTCATCCTAGAGGAACTAAGAAGCAAACCATGAGGCACTCCAACAGACCTAGCATACACATTGCACAAGATGAATTTGATAGCCTGCAAATTTGCTAGACACAACAAGTTCATGTGGTAGACTGTACCAGAGTGCCCATTTACTCACCATGTTCACATGCAGGATGTTTAGTAATCTGCACATTACAAGTACTCCCTCTCCAATAATTTGGCCCATATACCCTATACTGTTCAACATGTTTTGTTAATCACTTTTAAAGTACTCATTAACAATCACAAAAAAAAAACTCCCCCTTCCCTTAAGGTAGCACTAAGTGGCCCAATGTTCTCTAAAGTGTCAAATCAGGCTAAAGATCATTGGCCAAATTTGGTAATTCATTGCAGAAATAATCCAGTGTTTTTGTTTTAAATGGTGGTTCACTAAATTTGTAACAAAAGTTGTGTGGTGTATGTTATAAAATTTGTTGAGAAATATAAAGCCGAATAATACAATCATTGTTTAAGTTATCATTTCAAAACTTGACAGGAAGGAAGGTGTGCAAGGCACTCTCAAATATACTCTAGAAATAATAAAAGGTTACTTAGAAATGTATTTTCATAAAAGAGGAATTAGGTTTCCTGTTTCTCTAAAGATGGGTTCACACTTTTGCAAATTGGATTAGGGTTTCCCCACATCCAATTTGCATAGCAGGAGATTGTGACTGGCTCTCTATGGAGCCGCTTCACACATCTCCGGAGAGGCTCAGATGCAAATTGCACAGGAGTATGTCTTTTGGTCTGTTTCAGGTCCGAATTCAGCCAAAAATTCAGGCAGAAATCAGGCCTGAACCAGTGAATGGAGACGTACCGGACCCCCTAATCTAGTGTGAACCCAGCCTAAAGCAATACAGTTCACTTCCACTCTAACACCCATGAGTTAAGTAAATTAATTTACATCGGACATCATAGCAGTGAGTAAGATTTACATGTATTATAGAATATTTGTAAGTTGATAAAAATGGAGCAGGATCAAAGTATATTATTCTTATACAGAGTTTCAGGGATTCTCTTTCTCTCATTTTGTTTATTATTGTCAGTTCATAATGATCTGTAAAGCCAAAGCCAAGCCTGCATCCATAGACTATAACATTATTGTAAAACAGCTTTACAACGGTATTGTAAAACAGTTCATAACACAAATGGGCTAACAGAAAAGTGCAGCAATCCATAACATAAAAACTACTGAACACAACCATGTACATTTTTAAGGAAAATGTAATGCCTATCACCATATGATGATTTTTGTTAAATATTTCCATCACAACATAGTTTCTATACGTTCTGTTTAGGTAGCCCTTATTTAAAAATACATTCCATCCAGCTAGACATAAAAATTAAGCCTTGGAAAGCATACATGAAATAGAGTTTACCTGCACGGAGCTTCTATGTTTCTTTACTCAGGTGTTAATGTAGCGCACCAAGCAACCCCATTCCCTCTTGTTGTTAATCTAGTGACCCCCTTTTGCTTTGCAGGAAACAGTGTAGGATTATAGCTATCTCTTATATACAGAAAACCTTTTGTATTAAACTGCCAGTACTAAGTTTAGTGTAGTTACTTTATCACAACTATAAATCTAATTTTGACCTGCATTAAAAAGTTCAGTCTGATTGATGATACATCAAGCAGAGAGAGATAAAGATGACAGATTCAAGACGTCGCTCTGCACATATGTAAGGAGCACTCGGGGATCTGATTAAAGCAGACTACACAAAATACAAATGAAAGTAAATTGGGTTCTCAGCATTTAGCACACATGCAATGTTTCCTGGGTAGCAGTAGCATTTCACTAATTGGTTTCACTTTTCCTTTCAGATTTAAAAGTTTTAGTTGACTTTTCCCAAAAAACTATCTAGGCAGGTAAGGGGCACCTGTAGATAAAAAACAACTATGCAGCTTTGATTAAAATTGAATAATGCCCTTCTTGTAAATGTAGGCCATTTACATACATCTTACAGCCTGGCCAAAAAACTCAAAGAGATAGAGCCCCCTGCCTGTTTGCTAGGGCATTGCTAAGATGATCACTGCCATTGCCGATTTCCCCACTATCACAGGAGTTAGCTGTTTCTGATTTAAATCCCTGAGCATGTGTGCTCCCTCTTCCCTGTTCTAATAGCTCTGACCTTGGTGCTTCTGTGGCAAACTGTGCATGAGCAGAGATTTGAATAGGGCAGTGCTTGCTTCAGTAATAGTAGTAGCAAGCAGTAACAGCAGGCATTATCTTAGCAACATCTTAGCAACGTCAGGTAAGGGAAATGCCTTCTCTGAGAGGTACACAAAAGGCCTACACCTACAAAAGGCGCATTATCCAACTTTTAGTAAAACTGCACAGTTGTTTTCACCTACAATCACCCCTTACCTGCATAAGTAAGATGAGCTAACACTTGAATGTGACCATAGGTGTGCGCAGCCTAATGCATTAGGGTGTGCACCCTTAAGCTCAAACTCACATGCATGTGTATTTATCTACATATATACAGTATGACCCCGACACATTGATCTCCCTGCTGGCACAGTGAAAGAGAAGAGCATAAACGCTTCTCTTATGGCAGAGCCGATAAGAGGGAGACATTTCCCATGTTCCTGTTGCTACACAGAGCGATAACACTAATGCACGTGGGTACATCCGGCACACCCTGTGCACGCGCCTATGAATGTGACCTTGTTATTTTGTAGCACACTTTAGGCTACAAAAGAAGTGTTAGTAAAACAAGGTACTGTTTTTCTCAGTCATGAAGACTGTATTTGTGTATTAAAGTATTGATGTTAAAGTATCTAGAGCAAAACCATTCTTTCTGGATAGAGTAGGGAACGGTAAAAGTGCTGTCAGTTTTGTTTTCTTTGGACCCCTTAGGTAAAATGTTTAATTTAAAAACAAAAAGAGAGAAGAAATCCTGTCCTGTTGTCACTAGATTATGTGTCCCCATTGGAAGATTTTCTCTCTATTCCAGTCCTAATTTAGATTTTCCATAACTTTCTGTCTTATTACAATTATCAGCACAATAGAAAATGGCAATCACTGCAGCAGGGACAGAAATACAAACTCAAAAGATGTTCTAACCCCTTATCTAACCCTCTAAAACACATATGTCAAACACAAGGGCCTCAGACTGATCATGTGGCCCTCCTACCCAGTTGTACAGCTAGAACATGGCCTGAAATGTATTCCGCAACCTCCAGCTCTCATCCTCCGCTCCGCTCCTCACCAGTGTTGCTCATCTTACTTTAAAAAAGTAATTAGTTACAGTTACAAATTACTTCTCCGAAAAAGTAATTGCGTTAGTGACTCAGTTACTACATTGAAAAAGTAATTAGTTACTCAGCAAAGTAACTGACTTTTTTTTTTAATATTCTACAATGCCTTGTTGAGATGATTTCCTTTCTAGAAGGTGACGGGCGCTTGCTCCAAGACAAAAGAATGAAAGATCCTTGAGAGAAGAAAACCAGAAACAAATGGTGATCTCGTGTATATCCCAGCCTAGGTGCATCCGTCCCACCATGTATGTGCAGCTAAGGCCTTGTACACACGACGGGAAATATCCGCTGTAAACGGTCCCCGGACCGTTTACAGCGTATATTTGCGCCGGGATGTTTTGATCCGATGGCTGTACACACCATCGGATCAAATTCCCCGCCGGCGGACAGCGCGGTGACGCGGCGGTGACGTTGACGCCGCCACGTGACCGCCACGTCACCGCACCAGGAAGTAAACACTTCCGCGCGCATGCGTCGGATCCATTCACAGGATACGACGCATGTGCGGCAAGATATGTCCGCTGGTTTGCCGTACTAACCAGCGGACATATCTGCCAGCCAGCTATGCGGCGGAAATATTTCAAAGCATGCTTTGGAATTTTTCCGCCGGATGAATCCGGCAAAAAGCGTCCGTTTGCCCCTACACACGAGGGGATTTTTCCGCTGAAATGGTCCGTCGGACCATCTTCAGCGGATTTATTCCCTCGTGTGTACAAGGCCTTATAGGACTTAAAACCCTTATCCATCTGCTATATATTACATCCAAATTATAAGCTGGATTAAAATGTATGTTTATATTATATATTCCCTTGACCTTTACAGAGTCTGTAATTTAACATCTTATATTAGGCTTTATAAGAATTTTCTATAGTTTATTGTTTATTATTTTATTTATCTTATATAAACTTTACTAGATGCAAGAGATCTGGAATGGGGATGTCAGATTTTTCAGAGTTGTTCCCCGGTGATAGATCAGTGTGAGGCGGATGGGGCTCATTGTATCCAGGGCTCATTGCGATTGGGAGTTTTCAGACCGCTATGACAGGCCATCACAGCGGTCACATGATTCTAAAGTGGAGTTCCACCCATATTCATATTCACAGCGCCGGCAGAAGCAATTACTCTGCTTCCATCTAGTGGCGGTAGATGTAATTGGGGTAACGCCGCCCAAGTAATGGGAACTGCGTTACCGTGAGGAGAAGAGTAATCAGGTAGATTACTCGTTACCCTCAAAAGGGGCTGCGTTAGGTAACTGCGTTTATTGTAACTCCGTTACTTACAACACTGCTCCTCACTGTCACTTGTAAACACAGAAACCTTAAAGGGCCAGATTTTCCCTCAGTGGCTTTCGGACCTAACAGATTCCTGCACTCACTCACGGTGGGGCACAGCGGGGACAGATCTCTAGAATCTAGAAGAGAGAATGATCTCACTGCAAATACATGGATAGTAGAGCTGCCTACACAAGGAGGTACTAGAGCCAGGCCAGGTAGGTGAAAGAGATGCGAGGAAGCTTTGTGGGGGGCTGAAAACTGTGCACAGTGCACCCCTAAACCCTACACTATGTACACAACACACCCCTGAATGCTGCACTCTGTACATAATGCACTCCTGAACTGTGCACTCTGTATGTAGTGCACTCCGGAACTCTGCACTCTGTTCACAGTGTAGTCCTCATCTCTGCATGTAATGCACTCCTGAACCCTGTACTCTGTACGTAGCTCACCCCAGATACAACCGGCCTTTAAAGGGCAACCATACTGTTGATGTGGCCCAAAATTAAATAAAATTTGACACCCCTGCTCTAGAACATCTACATTTTAGCTTTAGCCAACCTTGTAGTCCACTTTTCTTTATCATTGTTTGCCGCCCCCAAAAAAATGGAGCACCAGCCACCACTGTATAATATGCATCAGTTCTGTGTTCATTCACTGGAGGGGAGATCAGTAAAGAGATGTTCATTGGTCTCCCTTTATTCTACCCATAGACATTTCCCATTGCTGGACCCAGGTTTGCTGGTGGGACAACGAATCATGGTATACATGGTGGGGTAGTCGGGTGAGGGGTTGGTGGCACTTTAGTGGCCTGTGGAAGCTGTAAAGTTGTCCAAATCACATCTACCCGAGGGCCTATCACTCGCTCTACAAAGCTGGGAGAGTGTACTACCACTGTCTACTGGTATATAACTGGCTAAAACGAAAATGTTGTTAAACATTTTTTACTGAATACAGCACCAGGGACATAACATACTACATCTAAATATATCCTACATCGTCCTGGATGTTATTTTCTGTGCAAATCCTCTTTCAGTGATTCTGGCCGCCTTCAGTGATTCTGGTCAACTTGTGTTGTATGGGTTAACTATTTTCTACTATAACAGTGAAGTATCGCACCACTCATTCTGCCCCACCTCTCTCTCCATTCATAGAACTCATTATATTATTTTCTTAGAATGCAAAGCATTCTGCAATTGGAGAAACGGCATCAGCCGACATCACTGAAGGGAGGAGTTTTAAAGTAGCCATCAGCCTGCAGGACGTAGGATACACTATGGTAAATTATATCCCTGGTGCTGTATCCCCCCCCCCCCCCCCAAAAAAAAGATCTAACTCAATTTCAGCATTGAAGAAGATACCAATAAAGGCAACAGTATAATATTACATTTTTCTCATTGACATAGGATTGTCTTACAAAATCAATCATGAAGCAGATCAATAAGCCAATTTGCTAAGGAAGGGGGAGCACAAAAGACTTAGGAAACACGAGGAGGGTGAAGGACAGAATAGATCTGTGATTTGGACTAAAATATTATCTATGAAATAGTTTGTACATGTAGGTGAAGAAATCTTATCCCCTTTCTTGTGGAACACACAGTCTTGTACATAAAGTAAATCCGGATTATTCTACCAATTTGTTATTTTTTTTCCAAAGTGTATTGATTTGCCATCTCTCTGTGTAAGGGCACACTGCCTTTACACAGCAGTCTGTCTCATATGAACATACTTCTTTTTATACTGACCCCTAGGGTCCAACTTTACTATGAAAAATGGTCAGTCCATCAGTAAAAATACACATATGTTTACAACACAATGAAAGGGTGACAGATGAGATGTATACAGAAAAAAAAAGGTTCTGAGAAACTAAACTCTTAACTGTTAGCAATATACAGAAATGCCTACATAAAATATAATTACTACAGAAATGTATTCTGTAAATAAATAATAATGGCATACAAAGATGATAATATATAATGATCTAACTTTTTACGTATAACATTTGTGTAACAGGATACATTATTTGACAATATGCTAATATAATTCACCAACAGCCATCGATACCGAGTTCTGATTTCCATATATTACCGATTCAGGAAAAAACTAAATAGTAGAATAGCAGGGTATTTACCTTAATTATCATAATAGTGTTTTCCTTAAACTATGCTGTAGTCGCTGCCCCAAACTCTAATTTGCATATTCATACATTGACTCTAAAGAGGTTTCCCTTTACTTTGCTTTCATCTCAGCAAGCGTGTCCTATTACAGAGTTATCCTTCCAAAACCTCTGTATATCCCAAATTAATTTGATGTCAAAGCATACGCACTCAGCATATTTCACACTCTCAGCCCACCCTACCAGCCCCGTTTCATACTGCATGCCAGCTCCGGTGCCTTACTAAAATCATCTGAGATTTTTAAAAAGACTTGAAAGAGGATGTAAAGGTTGGATGTAAAGAATGTTCAGAAAACAAAGCCCTTTCCTGACTTTTTTAAATAATTTACCCTGCAGTGAAATTGTCACCAGTGAATATTAATTGTAAGAATAAATGGCACAAGGTAAAGAATATTTAAGAAATCAGGAATGAAACCAAGATTCAAATCCAGATTTAATAAATATACCTGATAAAAAAAAAAAAAACTTTATTGCAGTACCTCAGAAAAAGAAATTGTCTTTATGCTCAATTTTATTAAATAATGTAATGTGGTTTATATGAAGATTGAATGACTTTTCCAGAGCCTCTCCAATCCTATGGAATGCCTTACCCCAATCTGTCCATCTATCTCCTCTATTAGCTTTTAGATGATCCCTGAAAAACCTCCTCTTCAGAGAAGCCTATACTACCCACACCTAACAACTGTATTTTCATTTTTTCCATCAGCTCACCCCTCCACAGTTATTACCTTTTGTATCTCTTGACCCTCCCTCTTAGATTGTAAGCTCTAATGAGCAGGGCCCTCTGATCCCTCATGTATTGAATTGTATTGTAACTGTACTATCTGCCCTTGTGTTGTAAAGTAATGCACAAACTGTTGGCGCTATATAAATCCTGTATAATAATAAAAGGTAATGCCTTCCCTTTCACACATCTTCAATAGATGGCAACACAGATATGTCACAAGTATGGATTTACTAATGGCAAATAGTCTGTTTACTATAAGGCTCTGCTAACTTCTATCATTCATCCATGTGCAAATAAAAATAAAATGTTGTTTTTTTGTATTTTACTTGTACATGATTGGGTATTCTAAGGAAAGTGAATTTTTATGATAATCACTAAAAAAAGGGAAATGCTCTTGCAAAGTGAACAGCCTCAGTGTCATTTAAGCAATGTGCTGTGACTGAGTTCCTGTTGGCAGAAGGTGTTGCTCCAGTTGAAATTCACTGGCATATGCAACCTGTTCATGGTGATAACTGTGCACTGCTGAGTGAGCCAAACAAATGAAAAATGCAAAGATGATATATCAAAGGTGTGGTCCACCTGTGACAACATCTGATGAGCTTAGCATGGAGCAAGTTAATGATCTGAATAAGGACAATCAGCAGATTACCCAGCAAAAGATATCTTACAGAATATGCATTTCTCAAAAACACGTTACAATATTGCTATTTTTGGATACTGGGAGGTTTGTGTGTGAGCACTTCCTCAGGTAATCATGGCTGAGATGAAATCTGAGACTTTTTTTGCCATTATGAAGGGATTTGAGAGCCTAAGGGGTTGATTTACTAAAGGAGCATTTGCAAGAGCATTTGCTCCAAAGCTGAGTAAAAGAGCAGAAGCTCTGCTGACTTCCATCATCCAATCATGTGCAAGCAAAACATTTATTTGTATTTTGCTTGCTCGTGATTGGGTACTCTTTGCAAAGTGAAGCTTTATCTCATTTACTAAGCTCTGGAGTGACTGCACTTGCAGAGTGCACAGTCTTTTTTGCCTTTAGTAAATCAACTCTTACATCTCAACACCCTCCTGAAGGTTCAAAATTGGCACCCTGTAACTTGCATTTGATTTCAAAATCAAAAGGACCTCACTACACATTCAATGAAGTGTAACTAAAGACAAAACCCACATTCCATATCCTGCACCACTGCCGTAGAGAGGCTGGAGCATCCACTCACCCTCTGCTTCCCATCGTTGATCACTGAGGGTCTTCAGGGAGAGACTGAGGGGGGGGGGGGGCACTTTTACAGCAAATATCCACAGTAGCATACTGGGAACTGGTGAGAGTGCCCACTATTGATGCTGCTGGCAGAGACTGAGCCAATGCGAGCAGGATACCAAGTGTGCCCAGTCCATACTGCACCCATACTGCACTTACACTATATATATATATATATATATATATATAAACACTCACATACATACATACACACTATATGCCATACTTATTCCAAATCCAGACTGCACCTATACAAATTCTATACTGCATTTTATCGAACTGTTACTGCTCATGAACCACATCTACCTTGCCCCTATGCCCAGACTATACTGTACCTATGCTGTACCTATACTACATGCAAGTTAACTGGGACTGTCATTAAGTGCCCCAATGATAACCAGCAGAAGAACATCTTAAAAGACTCCCCTAATAAATATTCTGCAAGACCCCTTTGCTCCACTGTTCCCGCTACCATCCTCTTTTTCTTTTGGGCAGTGCATACCCAGTCAGTCTAGGACTAGCTTTGCCACCATAAATGTGCTCTGGCAGTATAGTTCCAGTACTCAGTAAATTAAACTTTACTACTGCTCACTGCTGCACTTGAGGTGGCCTTGCTTATCTGATTCGGCATGTCCAGGGCCGTTTGAAGGAATTTGGGGGCCCCAAGCATAGAAAAATAAATGTGAAATTTTCAAGTTGAGAAGCGGGGGGGGTGGGCTTACTGAATTTTATTAAGTTAAGGCCTGGGGGGGGGATTGCTGCCGAAAACATTACTTAATTTGTTAGGATATCTTACAATCTTCTCTAGCCTGCATACACGTGTATGGGCAGAGCACTCCTCTCCCCACCACCTGTATACACGTGTATGGGCTGCACTCCTCTCCCCACCATCCAGGATACCGCAAAACCCCCCGCACAAGACACTCTCTACCTCTATCCTTTGCAGAGCCTCACAAGACGCTGGCATATGTTCGCGTCCACACGGCAGGAGATTCAGTTTGCTGTTCCCGTGCCGGACTGCAAGGAAGTGAACACTTAGTGTGTGCACTTCCTTTCAGTCTGGCCGGGAACAGGAAACTGAATCTCCTGTACCTCGCAGCCGACCGGACTGCAGGAAGAAGCAGCGGTGCGGCAAGGGCCTGCCCTGCTGGGGCCACTGGCCAGCTCAGGGCCCCTGGCCAGCTCGGGGCCCCAAGCAGTTGTTTGGTTTGCCTGTCGTGTTCCGACAGGCCTGGGCATGTCATCGTATGCCTAGTGCCTACTGTTAATCGCATGGTATGCTAAACGGTTTTATTACAATTATTTTTTCATTTAATGCTTGCTTAGGTACCAACCTTATTGGATGACAATAAATTAGGTTTGCCTTTACTACCTGGTTTGGTGCCTCTGTTCCTTGATATAGCACTGCTATTGGGTACTAAGTATTACTTTCAGTGATTTTATGTTTGTACACTCAACCTGGTGTGTCAGAGGGGCTGAGGTTTTTGAGAAGGTTGAGGCAAAAAACAGAGGACCCATTCTATCCAGCAGCTCCTATGGGAGTAGCACTACATATCTTTTGTGGCTATTGAAGAACATACTGTATATTTAAAGTAAAGATTTTCTGTGCCCTGAGTTCAGCTTTAAGCTGAAATTAGCTTTTATAAATTACTTTTTTGTTCCAATGTGGACATTAGCATTAAAATAAATCTGTCACAATCTAAAGCATACCATGCTTGCTTTGTATATAATGAAAAATGGATAAGCAAATGTTACTTTCAGATAGGTCATATTGAGCAAAAATGTAGTTACATTTTAAAGTCAAGCAGGGCTGACAACATTGCATTTTAGTGCAACAGAAGTACTGTATTGACAGGTTCTTACTGGATTTTTAGATGTCAACAGGTATTTTGCTAAGGATGCACTGATACAGATACCAGTATTGGCATCGGTGCCGATTCTAGGGATTTGCGTGAGTATCGTTACTCGCCCAAATACTCCCGATACAGAACCTGATACTTTGAGTTGCGATTTGCTTTAATTCAAAATGAATGTGCCCAAATTGCACTGCAAAGAATTGCATGCGATTTAAACAGGAACGTGGTGCGATTCCTGTCCAAATCGCGTGCGATTTCCCTCACTGCTGTTGTGTGTGTGTAGAAAGGGATTAAAGCTCCATCTAGTGGGCAGTTTAGAACTCACAGTACATTTCTTGTAGGAAATCCAGGCCGCTGAAGGTGCTTACAGGGCTGGAGGAGATGTAAAGGCGGTCCGCCCCCCAAGCTGACACCACTTCCGCCCTATACCCATGGGGTACCACAACTTCCCCTCCAGCCCTGTAAGTACCTCCAGTGGCCCTGATTTTCTACCAGATATGTACTGTTAGGCCGCGTACACACTATCGAATCTATCTGCTGGAAACGGTCTGCCAGACCGTTTCAGCAGATAGATTCGATCGTGTGTACGGGCGGACAGACAGATTTTGCCAGCAGACAGATTTTAAAGCATGCTTTAAAATCTGTCTGCTGGGAATCCGTCCATCTGATATGTCTGCTGGTTAGTACGCTAACCAGCAGACATATCTGCCCGCACAGATATGATTTGACGCATTCGACGCATGCGCGGAAGTGTTTTACTTCCTGGTGCGGTGACGTGGCGGCGTCAACGTTATCGCTACGTTACCGCGCTGTCTGCCGGCGGGAATTTTGGTTTGATTGTGTGTACAGCGATCAAACCAAAACAGCAAGGCAGACAAATCTGATCAAATCGGTCTGTCAGACCAATTTGAACAGATTTATTTGGTCGTGTGTACGCGGCCTAAGTTTAACATTGTCTAAACTGACTATTCCTTTTACACACACCCTTCTTTGCAGTGCGATTTGCAATTTTTTATTTATTCGTGCAAATTATCGGTACTCAATAAAGTACTGGAAAGTACTGGTACTTGTACTCGCCGTATCGGTGCATTCCCATATTTTTCTATATGTGCAGTGCTTTGCAAAGAAAAAATACAGGGAAAGTTGCATGTATTGCAAAGACGTACTGCATAATTTTATCATTGTGTCCAGGCATTCTCTTTAACCTCCCTGGCGGTATGATTATTTCATATTTTAGGTGCTGAAAGCAGTACCATTATTTTATCGCTATCGCTCAATTCTGCAAGTGATTATATATTATTATCGCTGTTTTCTAGCTGCTCTAAAACCACTTTTGACATAAAGGGACACTTTTGGTTGCTATGGACAATCTACAGTTTGCAGGCAGAAAGAACAGTTTTTATTATATAAAAGTGCATGCAGGACACTGGACAGACCACTGGGGACAAAGGGGGTGTGTATTTTTTACATACTGTACTGTAATCTATAAGATTAAAGTATACTCTATGTAATGTGTTTATTTACTTTTTTGAATTTGGCGCCGTTCTCCACCCCCGTGCGTCGTAACGTCGCAGGGAACGGAGATCGGCTGAACACAGGACACTGTGTGAATCGAGCGAGAACGCCGCTCGCTCACACAGCGGGGAGGCATCACAGGATCCAGAGACAAGGTAAGTAACTTTGTCTGTGGCTGCTGCGAAGTGATTTCGAGTCTGGCTCGGAGTTACCGATCGCAGCACAAAAATCTCATCCCGAGCCTGACTCGGGAATACCGCCAGCCAGGTTAAAGCCAGTGTATTTTTTAAAGAACGTAAGCTAAGAGAATAGAGAAACCACTGTCTACATCCATACTCTCATAAGTGAGCAATTAGCAGTGGAAAACAGGTGGGTATGGCGCCTTCTGTTTTAGTGTTGTTGTAGAAAGCTGTAAAGAAAAGGGAGCCCTCAGTGTATAAACACAGTGGAGGTACCGTATTTATCGGCGTATAACACGCACCGGCGTATAACACGCACCCCAATTTTAAGAGGGGAGTTTAGGGAAAAAAAATGTTTCAGGACCCTTTACAGTACACAGCCTCCCCCATCCAGTTCACATCCCCCTTCATTATACATCCCCCCCATCTAGTACACATCCCCCCTCCATTATACACCCCCTCCATTATACATCCCCCCATCCAGTACACAGCCCCCCCATCCATTATACAGCCCCCTATCCCAGTATACAGCCCTCATCCATCATACATCCCCCATCCATTATACATTCCCCCCTCCCCAGTATACAGCCCCCCATCCATTATACCCTGCCCCCTGCACTCCCAGGAGACCCCCAGTCTCCTGGGACAGTGCTGCCAGCATTCTCTAAAGTTAAGTAAAAAAAAAAAAAAAACACTGTCAGCCCCTACCACAATGCTCCTCTTGTGTCTATTGCAAAACGAAACAAAGCTTGCATTTACCTCAATAGCTCCGTTTTTTTTCACTGACCTGGGGTCACATGACTGCCCTCCTCTGATGGGCATGTGACTTCTCTCCTCCAATCAAAGCTACACTCAGAGGAGGATGAGAGAAGCCTGAAAAAAACGGAGCTATAGAAACATTTACAATCTTTGTTTTACCATTGTAAAACACAGACTATCCGCGCCCCTGCTGGTGAAACATGATATCGGCGTATAACGTGCAGGCTCTGTTTATCCTTTGTTTTCAGAGGAAAAAAGTGCGCGTTATACGCAGATAAATACGGTATTTTACCAAAAGGCAAATCCACTTTGCACTACAAGTAAACTTGGAAGTGCACTTTCAAGTGCAGCCGCTGTAGATCTGAGGGGGGTATGCAGGGGAAATAAAAAACAGCATTTTAGCTTGCACATGATCGGATGATAAAATCAGCAGAGCTTCCCCTCATTTCAGATCTTCCCCTCGGATCTACAGCGACTGCACTTCCAAGTGGACTTGTAGTACAAAATGGATTTGCCTTTCGTAAATAACCTCCAGTGTTATGTATTTAATCTAATACTGTAACGCTCACCTACACTATCCACCATTGTATAGAAATATATTGTTTTATCTAATCAATAATGTGCCTCATTTGAAAGAATAAATGATACATTTCTGGAACATGCAGTGTGTTGTCAATCCTGATAAAATAATATTAAACGTAGGGCAGACAGCAGGCTAAACTGTTGGGCTCAATTTCCAAAACAGATTCTACCTGCATGGAGTTTGCATGTCCCACCCATGCTTGCAATGTACATTATCTGCTGTCTTATATAAATTAAAAAAGTAAATAAGCTGAAAATTTGAACTTTCTGAAATTGTAGAAAATTAACAAAATGAGACAAGTTGTTTGACAAGAATGGTAGCACGCATTGACTAAATATTCCATTTGTCTCTGACCATCCATGCTTTCTTCTATACTGTTCTGCTCTGTGCTGTGCAATAAGCGACCCCAATCATGAGCAGACAGTCATAAATATATATAGTATATCATATCATGTTTTAAAACCAGTAAAGAATGGTCAAAAAATTTCCTAAATGGCAAGGTGGTTGCAGAAATACGTGAAATGTTTTTATGGCTTGGCTGCTGTAATGAAGAACTTCTAAAAAACTGGAAGGTCACAAAAAGCGTTGACACTGCTATTTTCAGATTGGAACTTTGGGAAATGGGATTTATAAGAGATTCTGGAAAGACTAGAACTCTTTTTTTGGTTATAATACGGTGATCAGAATGCCACTTTCACTAATTCCTGGTTATATACTGCACTACATTTAAGTGCAGACTAAACTGCAGTATAAAGAATATATAACAGGATTTCCATAAATGGTATAAATGCACCAACAAGGACAGGCCCAATGTTTTAGGCACAATGATGAGTAATAATTATTTCAAAGTAATTTCATGTTATTCTTTGATTGCATTATATTAAATAAAAAATATAAACCTCCTGTAATTTTGGACCAGTAGCAAGAAATGCAGCCTAGTCGGACCTTGAATTCATGAAATCTAGACATTGCACACAATGCATTTCACCATAATTGACCAAAGAGTGACTTAGGTGGTAGGAAATTTACTGTAAACAGGAACCTTCAGTGTAAAGACTCTGTTATAGCATTATGTTTATTGTTAATTCCTTTGCAGACTAAAAAATATCCTTTATTGGAAACCTGAACAATGGTTTCCATTAAAAATTAATGGGCTACCTACTGCAACACGCATTAAAAGAGAAGTGTGGGATTTCAAAATAATAAATATCCACACTCACCTAGGTGGATGCAGTATTGATCCGATGCTGCAGCTGTCTCCCGCAGGCTCTACAGCCTAAAATATAACAATCAAATAGCACTGATTGCTCAGTTTTCAGCTCCCCTCTGAGCATAAAGCAGTCAGGGTCAGTGCTACCACTAGGCAAACCAGGGTGCACTGGTGCCTACGTCACCCGGCCACTGGTGTCACTACCCTCTTCTCTATACAGCAAGCAACTAAGTCTCAGCATCAACAGGCAGCCACTGCTCCTGTTGCACATAGTGTCAGAGGTTCAGCGCAGGGGAGGACTGTGTCTGTGTCCCAACTCCGAATTAATTGAAGCAAGCAAACATTCATTGATGGGCGCTGGTAGGCTGCATTGATGGGTGCTGTTAGGCTGCATTTGATGGGCGCTGGTGAGGCTAAATTTGATTGGCGCTGGTGAGGCTGCCTTGATTGGCGCTGGTGAGGCTGCTTTGATGGGCGCTGGCGAGGCTGAATTTGATGGGAGCTGGTGAGGCTACATTTGATGGGCGCTAGCAAGGCTGAATTTGATGGGTGCTGGTGAGGCTACATTTGATGGGTGCTGGTGAGGCTACATTTGATGGGCGCTGATGAGGCTGAATTTGATAGAGGCTGGTGAGGCTGCATTCATGGGCGCTGGTGGACTGCATTGATGGGCACTGGTAGACTGCATTGATGGGCTCTGGTAAGGCTGCATTTGATTGGTGCTGGTGAGGCTGTATTTGATGGGTGCTTCATTAAAAAGGTGGGGTATTTATGGGCAGGGTAAAGAAGGTGGAGTCAGGGGGGGGGGAATGAGGTTTCGCCTAGGGTGTCAAAAATCCCTGCACCAGCCCTGAAACAGTGACTGTCAGTCACTGCTCTGTGCTCAAGCCCTTAAGCCCCTTCACTGAAGTTCCAGACTGTAGAGGGGGCAGAAGTGGCTATCTCAGATTCTCATTGGCATGCTGAGAAGTCAAGCCAGTTGTTGGTCAGGCATCTGGGTGGATACCAAAATTATTGCCTGTATCTCTGCAGAGCCTAGACCAGCTATGTGATATCAGCCGACAACATATTTTATCCCGCTGTTGGCTGAATCTGGGTCACAGTATACAGAACTAAGTGCACTCCTGAGACCCAGAGGAGAAGAATGGCCAAAAAAGCTTTGGCCATACTTCACCTTTAACCTGTTTGTGTTAACAGATGTAAATGGACCCTGAGTGTTCTCTGAGTCACTAATCTGGAACAAGCAGACAGCCAACAAAGAACTCTTTATTTGCATACATGTTTTATAGGTCAGGTATTCAGAGTATTTTGAAGCCAATGGATTAATAACAAGGAAGCAACAATGTCAGAAAAATAAATTAGTAGCGGCAGTCTTCTTTCTCCATGCAGCTGGACTTAACATTTTCAGTTATATGCATGTAGCAGGTTTATGTCGTATGATATTTATTCAAAATCAGCATATTTATCAGAGAAATTAGCTGATGTCACCTATAACTCCATATTAGCGTATTTTACACGTTTGCAGGAACTGGAGAACCAAATCATAGAGCACATTAAACACGCCAATCATTTACTTTCACATATCTACTATAAATGTCATTATAATACGATTTTAAGGAAAAGAACATATTTCTTGCCATGTAATAAACACTGATGTTCCCAAACTCTTTGGTGTGACCGAACTGCCATGAGCACTGTGGTTGCTTCACATCATTAGAGTCTGCACAAAAGCTATTGTTTTTTTGTTTTTTGTTTCATACATTTTATATTGTTTTCATAATCGGACATACCCTGCCTGGTCGATTTTCTGTGAAATAAGGCGAACAGCAAGGCACAACCAGGTAGCAGAAACTCCACAAATAATGTGAAAATAAATGTCCTTCATGTACATTTATATTTTTAGATACTATATACAAGAAAAATGCTTTTTAATATATTAAAACATATTGATAACGCTACTTACTGTACATAGATCCAACTGGGTTCATGTACAAATGTACCAAAAAATGTAATAACTGTAAGTAAAACTACAATTCAGTGTAATGCCGCGTACACACGATCATTTTTCGGCATGAAAAAAACGTTGTTTTTCAAAAATGTCATTTAAAATGATCGTGTGTGGGCTTCACATCATCTTTCAGGTTCTGAAAAACGACAACATTTTTTTTCGAACATGCTGCATTTTTTAACAACGATTTAAACACTGTCGATTTTCGGGTTGTAAAAAATGATCGTGTGTGGGCTAAAACGATGTAAAAAACCTGCGCATGCTCAGAAGCAAGTTATGAGACGGGAGCTCGTTCTGGTAAAACTACCGTTCATAATGGAGTAAGCACATTCATCACGCTGTAACAGACAGAAAAGCGCGAATCGTCTTTTACTAACACGGAATCAGCTAAAGCAGCCCAAAGGGTGGCGTCATCCGCATGGAACTTCCCCTTTATAGTGCCATTGTACGTGTTGTACGTCACCGCGCTTTGCTAGATCATTTTTTTTAAACGGTGGTGTGTGGGCAACATCGTTTTTAATGATGAAGTTAAGAAAACTTTGTTTTTTCGACATGCTGAAAAACAACTTTTTATTTTTCATGCTGAAAAATGATCGTGTGTACGCGGCATAAGAATTTGGCTATACTGCTAGAGGTATTAGACACAGAAGCAAATTATTAAAGGTCCACCAGACCATCTAACTTATTTGTGGTTGAATAAAATATAGTTAACAAAATATAGACTAACATGGAAATCCTTTCCCTGGCCACTTTATTCTGGCAGGTATTTATAGAGGACTTTATAAACAAACATTTCTATGGAAGAAGTAACATTTTAGCTAAAACAGAGAATACAGCTAATAGTAAACATGTATCATTCAATAATGTGCTGCTGAAAGAGTGAAAGAGTGCTGCTGTGCAGTAAGCCATAACAACCAATTAGAAATAAGTCATCTTTAAACTGTCTGCTATAAGCTGGGCATAGCTATTTTGTGATTAGTTGCTATGGGTTACTACACAATTTTTTCCTTGGCACCGTGCTACTATCTATCCTCCATCTGCATTTCAATTCATGCATATTTTATGCAAGTGCGCTTATAAAATATAACCCAACAGCACACCAAAGCTGTTATTTATTGTCTGCAATAAATGTCATAATGCACAATAACAAAATCACATTGGTTACTCATAATAAACAACTAGCTGCTGCCATTATAAAAACTGTGGAATCCAAACCATTGCTGGTAGTATAAATAAATGTGCGTTTTGCATATGATTTTGTAGCAAGAAGCCTATTATTAAAGTACAACAATGTATATCATGTGAATGATTCTGTAGAAAGCAGTATATTATTAAAGTACAACAATGAATATTCATGTGCTGAATATAGCATGTTGGGTATTGTTGTAAGACAAACACAGATCAGCCAATTACTGATAGAAAATGGCACCTAATGTCAGTGCAGGCATGCTGATCACTCCCAAATTCCATACACTGATCTGCTCTCTTGCCCTCCTCCTTTCTATGGATTGAACTCTCCTATAAATCATTGGGGGTTTGTATGTGCCAATGTGAATCCACACTTGTAAATATAGGTTACAACAAACTGAATGATTCCCTTATTGGTAGCTTAGAATGTTAATTACAAGGGACACTTACTTAACAGGGATCACTTCCATTATCTGTGCCATTAGTTCACTGGGCTTGTAAACTGCCAATATCACTCATCCATTGAATACAATAAGGGTTTTTTTTTTTTTTTCTAGGGGGTGAAAAAGTGCTCTATATCTATTGATCTAGTCATGTAGAAAGTCTAAGGAGTGTGTCTGAGTACTTTTAAAGTCATGGACTAGCCTATATCATCAAATCCTTAATCTATTTCTCTGGAAAGACTAAGCACTCAGACTTTGACTAATTTACCTGACAGACTGCCTGTTGGAAAGCACAGACTAGAAGTCTTCACAAAGAGTGTCTTGTTCACTTTTTATGCCACACTCCTGATATCAAAGCAGAGAACTTGTCAGAAAATGTTAGCATTAACCCATCAAAATGAGCAGGATTTCACAGCCTCTGTTCTTTTGTCCATGCAGAAAAAGGGGGAATGCTCACATTTTCCCTTTTCCAATTGCATGCACATACAAAAATCTATCCACTCCTGCATGTTAAATCATCAATCCTATTAAATGGTTTAGCTGGTTCTCTAAAGATCATTGTGAGCATTTTATGTCCCCATTATTCCCGACATTTTAATACCCTGCAACATCTTTCACTTGAGAAACTGTAATATTCTTCCAATAAGAAAGGTCACAGGTATTGCAAGGCTGAATGTCAGGGGCACCCTTCCTTGTGTGCTCTCTACATTGCTAATCGATTTTGATTATTCTTCATTGTGTGCCACCTATTAACTTTAAAGAAATCACACCGACAAATGTTTCCTGCAGCGAACCAGGCTGTGGGCAAACCAGGCTGTGGGAAAACCAGGCTGTGGGCAAACCAGGCTGTGGGCAAACCAGGCTGTGGGCAAAACAGGCTGTGGGCAATACAGGCTATGGGTAAAACTAGGCTTTGGGCAAAACTAGGCTATGGGCACCCCGGGCTATGGGCAGGGAATTATTCTTGCAAATGTGAACAGTTAAAAAAAAAAAGAGTTGCCCCCTTTCTAAGCACATCCCTGTGTCAGTGGATCTTACATTGGTGATACAATTTATGCCAATGGTGTGATCAACACATCAAATGATTTTAGTGTGGAAAAAAATGAAATGAATAAAGAATTTAATTTGCACCAACTCGTATGTGTCAGACTTTCAGCGTCTTGTGTGGTTCTATTATATTTCCAACAGCTGAACAAGTCTCCAGGGAATTTCTTGCTAGTCTGCTGAGCAGATGGATTTTTTTTTCACTCTTGTTAAAAGGGGCTTTCTATAGCCTATTCACCCCCACCCCCCAAAAAAAATCAGTTTAACTTTCATCATAGTGGGGACTATGTAAAAGAGGACATGGCATACGAGAGGGAGAGCTGGAGGCATTCTCTTTCCTCTGGATATAAAAGAAAATCAAAGTTTTATGTCTGTAGTTGTCAGCTTGCACACACTGAGAGTCGCTGCAAGGGCTGAATGATTAAGAGGTGCGATCTGCTTCCTACGAGGTGCTTTCACCTATTAAAATGCCAATTAACAAAGCCGTTTTAAAATGGCAGTCTTGCATGATTTTTTGTTTTGTTTTTTGTTTATATTATATATATTTTTTATTCTAAAGAGTTCTTAAAAAGTCTTACAAATCGATTATCTAGTAATCGCAAACAAGAAAAAAACTGTGTTGTAAAAATGCAACGTCAAAATAGAATGTACTACACTTCCACAGTTCAACACTGTAAGCAAAACAAATAAAATAAAAAAATACAGCATAACCTACAACATTTACAGTTACTCTCATATTTGGGTGCCCTTAAGGAGGAGGAGGGGTAAAGAAATTATTGATACAAAACAAGGGGTCTTGGATGTTTTTTGTACAGAGAAACATATACACATTGATTCAGAAAAAAAAGAAACGTGTAAGCTCCAAAAAAGAAGCAAGAATGAGCATGCAAAGTGCCTAAAAGACTCCCCACTGCTTGCGTACTCCTCAGAGGTGTCAACATCAGCACCACTTTAGGGGATATTTAACAAGCCTGCAAAGGAGGGGCTATGTGGTGCAGGAAAACTCCAGCACAGAAAATGGTAAACAGAATAGTGCCATGGCTGGATGGCTCCATGGAGGAATTCCCCCAACAAAACGTGTTTGCGATATATAATATGCTAACAGTGCTATAATAAAGACTGGTTCCCCCCCATTAGAGTCCCTTTTAGGGGATCCCACTTTTTATTTGGGGGGGGGGGAGCCATTGAGCTATCCAGACAGTGCCATAAAGACTGATGCCATGCTCTCTCCCCTATAGTCTCTCTTAGGGGATCCCACTTTTTTTGGGGGGGGGGGGGGGTGAGCTACCCAGACATTGCCAAAAAAAAGACTGGTGCCACCTTCCTTCCCCTAATAGAGTCCATTTTAGGGGATCACACTTTTTTTTTTTTTTTGGGGGGGGGGGGCTGAGCTACCCAGACATTACCATAATAAAGACTGGTCCCACTCTCCTTCCCCTATTAGAGTCCCTTTTAGGGGATCCCACTTTTTTTTTTGGGGGGGGGGGGGCTCCTGAGCTTTCCAGACAGTGCCATATTAAAGACTGGTGCCACTCTCCTACCCCTATTAGAGTCCCTTTTAGGGGATCCCACTTTTTTGGGGGGGAGCTCCTGAGCTTTCCAGACAGTGCCATATTAAAGACTGGTGCCACTCTCCTTCCCCTATTAGAGTCCCTTTTAGGGGATCCCACTTTTTTTGGGGGGGGCTGAGCTTTCCAGACAGTGCCATAATAAAGACTGGTGCATGCTACCTACCATATTAGAGAAGGAGTGCCTTTTAGGGGATTCCACTTTTTTTGGGGGGGGGCTGAGCTATCCAGACACCCCCATAAGAGTAAACACAAGCTAAAGTGCACTATGGTTATCATAGGGACAGTGCACCTGATGAAATAATTCTTAAATGCACAGAATACAAAAAGCACAGCAGAATCTCTGACATAGAAGTCATCGTGATGAGATGCTGTATTAGAATGGATGGAGGAAGACTTTACTGTAATGCGAGCCTGTGTACACTTACCGTCCCTTGTCCTGGCGCTGCATCGCCCGGCTTCCTGGCAGTGCCGCACTTGTAGCTGTCCGCGGTGCTGAAAGCGGCTAAGCAGTCCACAGCAGAACGCCGAGTCTCTTCCATGTGAATAGCAAATACTCCCACTGGCAGCTATTGGTCTTCCTAACTCTCCTAATCCACCTCTTAGCAGACGCTCACCCTGACCACAGGCAAGGCAGGCATGCCCTCTGCTTCAGATGGCAACAACAGGGGATGAATGCACACACACCACAAGCATGGTATGTGCCACACAGCCTCTACTCTATACACACCACCGCCTCATTATCATCTCTACACAACTGCTTATCTCTCTGTGTTTGGAAAGCTCTATGAATTTCACAATGCTCAACAATGCTGCCAATTACCGCACACAGGGCTGCTCGCTGCTCAATTATTAATTAGTACATGTAGTACAGCAAGCGTGCCAGGGGAAGGGATGGTTTTATCATCGTCTCAAATCAAAATGCAGGTTCCTCATCGAGACTCTGCGCTCCCTACACGCTATAGTCCCTACTTCCTACAATCATAGCACTCCCTACACTCACAGCACTCCCTACACCTACAGCACTCCCCTACACTCACAGCACTCCCTACACTCTATAGTCCCTACTTCCTACACTCATAGCACTCCCTACACTCACAGCACTCCCTACACTCTATAGTCCCTACTTCCTACACTCATAGCACTCCCTACACTCACAGCACTCCCTACACTCTATAGTCCCTACTTCCTACACTCATAGCACTCCCTACACTCACAGCACTCCCTACACTCTATAGTCCCTACTTCCTACACTCATAGCACTCCCTACACTCACAGCACTCCCTACACTCTATAGTCCCTACTTCCTACACTCATAGCACTCCCTACACTCACAGCACTCCCTACACTCTATAGTCCCTACTTTCTACACTCATAGCACTCCTTACACTCTATAGTCACTACTCCCTACACTCTATAGTCCCTACTCCCTACACTCATAGCGCTCCCTACACTCTATAGTCCCTACTTCCTACACTCATAGCACTCCCTACACTCACAGCACTTCCTACACTCTATAGTCCCTACTCCCTACACTCATAGCGCTCCCTACACTCTATAGTCCCTACTTCCTACACTCATAGTGCTCCCTACACTCTATAGTCCCTACTTCCTACACTAATAGCACTTCCTACACCTACACTACACTCATAGCACTTCCTACACTCTATATCCCCTACTCCCTACACTCATAGCACTTCCTACACTCTATAGTCCCTACTCCCTACACTCACAGCACTTCCTACACTCTATAATCCCTACTTCCTACACTCATAGCACTCCCTACACTATATAGTCCCTACTTCCTACACTCACAGCACTCCCCTACACTCTATAGTCCCTACTCCCTACACTCACAGCACTTCCTACACTCTATAGTCCCTACACTAACAGCACCCCTACACTCTATAGTCCCTACACTCACAGCACTCTCTACACTCTATGGTCCCTACACTCACAGCACTCCCTTCACTCACAGCACTCCCTTCACTCGCAACATTCGCACCACTCCCTACACTCTATAGTCACTCCACTCACAGCACTCTTTACACTCACAGCACTCCATACACTCTATAGTCCCTACACTCACAGCACTCCCTACACGCTATAACCCCTACACTCACAGCAGTCACAGCACTCCCTACACTCTATAGTCTCTATAGTCACAGCACCCCCTACACTCACAGCACTCCCTACACTCTATAGTCCCTACACTTACAGCACTCCCTACACTCTATAGTCCCCACTTCCTACACTCATAGCACTTCCTACACTCTATAGACCCTACTCCCTACACTCATAGCACTTCCTACACTCTATAGTCACTACTCCCTACACTCATAGCACTTCCTACACTCTATAGTACCTACTCCCTACACTCACAGCACTTCCTACACTCTATAGTACCTACTCCCTACACTCACAGCACTTCCTACACTCTATAGTCCCTACTCCCTACACTCATAGCGCTCCCTACACTCTATAGTCCCTACTTCCTACACTCATAGCGCTCCCTACACTCTGTAGTCCCTACTTCCTACACTAATAGCACTTCCTACACTCTATAGTCCCTACTCCCTACACTCATAGCACTTCCTACACTCTATATCCCCTACTCCCTACACTCATAGCACTTCCTACACTCTATAGTCCCTACTCCCTACACTCACAGCACTTCCTACACTCTGTAGTCCCTACTCCCTACACTCAGAGCACTTCCTACACTCTATAATCCCTACTTCCTACACTCTATAGTCCCTACTTCCTACACTCTATAGTCCCTACTTCCTACACTCACAGCACTCCCCTGCACTCTATAGTCCCTACTCCCTACACTCACAGCACTTCCTACACTCTATAGTCCCTACACTAACAGCACCCCTACACTCTATAGTCCCTACACTCACAGCACTCTCTACACTCTATGGTCCCTACACTCACAGAATTCACAGCACTCCCTTCACTCACAGCACTCCCTTCACTCACAACATTCGCAGCACTCCCTACACTCTATAGTCACTCCACTCACAGCACTCTTTACACTCACAGCACTCCATACACTCTATAGTCCCTACACTCACAGCACTCCCTACACTCTATAACCCCTACACTCACAGCAATCACAGCACTCCCTACACTCTATAGTCTCTATAGTCACAGCACCCCCTACACTCACAGCACTCCTTACACTCTATAGTCCCTACACTTACAGCACTCCCTACACTCTATAGTCCCCACTTCCTACACTCATAGCACTTCCTACACTCTATAGTCCCTACTCCCTACACTCATAGCACTTCCTACACTCTATAGTCACTACTCCCTACACTCATAGCACTTCCTACACTCTATAGTACCTACTCCCTACACTCACAGCACTTCCTACACTCTATAGCCCCTACTCCCTACACTCATAGCACTTCCTACACTCTATAGTCCCTACTCCCTACACTCACAGCACTTCCTACACTCTGTAGTCCCTACTCCCTACACTCACAGCACTTCCTACACTCTATAGTCCCTACTCCCTACACTCATAGCACTTCCTACACTCTATAGTCACTACTCCCTACACTCATAGCACTTCCTACACTCTATAGTCCCTACTCCCTACACTCACAGCACTTCCTACACTCTGTAGTCCCTACTCCCTACACTCACAGCACTTCCTACACTCTATAATCCCTACTTCCTACACTCATAGCACTCCCTACACTCTATAGTCCCTACTTCCTACACTCATAGCACTCCCTACACTCTATAGTCCCTACTTCCTACACTCACAGCACTCCCCTACACTCTATAGTCCCTACTCCCTACACGCACAGCACTTCCTACACTCTATAGTCCCTACACTAACAGCACCCCTACACTCTATAGTCCCTACACTCACAGCACTCCCTACAGGCTATAGTCCCTACACTCACAGCACTCCCTACACTCTATGGTCCCTACACTCACAGAATTCACAGCACTCCCTTCACTCACAGCACTCCCTTCACTGACAGTACTCCTAACACTCACAACATTCGCAGCACTCCCTACACTCTATAGTCACTCCACTCACAGCACTCTTTACACTCACAGCACTCCATACACTCTATAGTCCCTACACTCACAGCACTCCCTACACTCTATAACCCCTACACTCACAGCAGTCACAGCACTCCCTACACTCTATAGTCTCTATAGTCACAGCACCCCCTACACTCACAGCACTCCTTACACTCTATAGTCCCTATACTAACAGCACTCCCTACACTCTATGATCCCTACACTCACAGCACTCTCTACACTCACAGCAGTGCCTACATTCCTAAATGTACAGCACTCACAACATTTACAGCACTCCCTACACTCACAGCACTCCCTACACTATATATAGTCCCTACACTCCCTACACTCACAGCATTCACAGCATTCACAGCACTCCCAACATTTACAGCCCTCCCTACACTATGTAGTTCCTACACTCACAGCACTCCCTACACTCTATAGTCCCTACACTCACAACATTCACAGCACACCATACATTCACAGCAACAATTACACTCACAGCACTCCCTACTTTTACAACATCACAGCCCTCCCTACACTCACAACACTCACAGCACTCCCTACACTCTATAGTCCCTACACTCACAACATTCACAGCACACCATACAGTCACAGCAACCATTACACTCACAGCACTCCCTACTTTTACAACACTCACAGCACTCCCTACAAACACAACATTCACAGCTCTCCCTACACTCACAGCACTCCCTACATTTACAACACTTACAGCTCTCCCTACACTTACAGCACTCCCTACACGCACAGCACTACCTACACTCACAGCACTCCCTACACTCACAGCTCTACCTACACTCCCTACACCCACAGCACTCACAGCTCTCCCTACACTCACAGCACTCACAGCTCTCCCTACACTCACAGGACTCCCTAGAGTCACAGGACTCCCTACAAACACAACACTCACAGGACTCCCTACAGTCACAGGACTCCCTACAAACACAACACTCACAGCACTCCCTACGCTCACAACACTCACAGCACTTCCTACACCCACAACACTCCCTACAGACTACAGTCACACAACACGATGACGGCTCAAGCCTAACGAGCTGATAATTATTCTGCTGACACGTCCATCAATTGTGATCAGCGCTAAACTCGTATACATGATGCTCTGTCTCCACTATAATGGAAACGTATGGCTGAGATGGCAGCATTTAGAGGGATCCGATGGAGTGTCCCTTATCCAACTGTGTTATAATTAAAGAGATTTGATTTTGTGAACATCTGCTCACCGTCATTACAAGGTATGGTTAATCCTGCATGCTAATTAATCTATGGACCATGCCCACAATCTCCTGGCTCACATTGCCTATTACAGAATAGTATTTGTTCAATCGTTTGTACTATTAACAATAGCCGGTGTATGCATCCCTCAGCTAATATATATTTTCACTTTCACACTGGTTTGTTGTGAAGAATTAGAGTTTAACATCGATATTTTACTTGGTAGGAAAGTTCCATCTTGAGGAAAGTGGTTGCAACTACATTTTACTTCAGCTTTCAGTTGTAAATCGTCTTTTTTGTGCTATTACTTACCTAGCTCTGATGTATCACTCAGAATATCTTCATTCTGCACAGCCTAGGCACTTATCTCGTGCAAAGCTGGAATCTACAGCTTCTAGCTGCAGTGCTAAAGTGGTTACAATAGAAGGCAGAAAAAAAAGCAGATTTATTATATTATTTCATATTTCTTTATCAGTAGTTTGGTGTTATTTTATGTATATATTATATATATTTATACACATCATTTATTTTATATATATATATTATATATATATATATATATATATATATATAGCATTTTTTCTGAGAGAATATGTGCAGGAACCCCCTCATTCTCTCCTTCTGAGTCACTTCTTGTCTCTGCCCCCTACCCACCTCCAGGCACCGTCCCTTGGTTCCACCTCTAGCCCACCTCCCAGTAGTGCCCCTTTTAGAGAACCAAGTATCATTTTGTAGTGCTAAGTAATTTGTATGGATACTAAAGTCAAATTTTTTTTCGTTTTCCGTTTGCGTTTTCTTCTCGGGTCCCTCTTCGGTGCTCCTGGCCCCTCCCTCCTGTCGAGTGCCCCCACAGTAAACAGCTTGCTAAGGGGGCACTCAAGTCGAGCTGCAGCTCCCTGTGTCCATTCAGACACAGAGCCGCAATCTGACCCCACCCCTTTCTTTAATTGGCTCACTGACTTTGATAGAAAAAAGAGGAGGATTGGGACTTTGAATGAGGTATGCATGAGAAAACTCAAAGGTAGGACAGTGTGATATGGATGTGTTTATTTATCTAAAACACATAACAGAGCATATGATTTCGAATGTATACATAATAGTAAACATACATAGCAATGAGCATAAAAAAAGCATGATGCAAAAACCATAAATTTTGTATAACAACTTATTCCTCACATTGTTAAAAAAAATCCACATAAATAGAATCATTAAACCCGAGGTTAGTCCTAAAACTGAAACATGTAGCATCTGTGTAAGCCCGAGATGCCTTTCATGGCATTTTTGCCAATCTTCAGGGGCGTATGCGTAGTGGGGTAAGATCTGCAGAAGGACACAAGTATAATATGTAAGTTTTAGCATAACACCCAAATAATGGGTTCTGAAAAACGACAAAAAATTTTTTTTCGAACATGCTCTATTTTTAACGACATTTTAAACAATGTAGTTTTTCGGGTTGTAAAAAACTATCGTGTGTGGGCTTTATTAACGTTAAAAACCCGCACATGCTCAGAAGCAAGTTATGAGACGGGAGCGCTCGTTCTGGTAAAACTACCGTTTGTAATGGAGTAAGCACATTCATCACGCTGTAACAGACAGAAAAGCGCAAATCGTCTTTTACAAACACGAAATCAGAAAAAGCAGGCCCAAGGGTGGCACCATCCGAATGGAACTTCCCCTTTCTAGTGCCGTCAAACGTGTTGTACGTCACCGCACTTTGCTAGAGCATTTTTTTTCACTATCGTGTGTAGGCAACATCGTTTTGATGATGAAGTTGAAAAAAACATTGTTGAGCGAACCCGAACTGTAAAGTTCGGGTTCGTACTGAACTTTTGTTTTTTTTGGACCCGAATCCGAACCCAAATAATTTGCTGAAAGTTCGGGTTCAGAGTTCAGCAATGTAATGGCGCGCTGCACGGCAGCCAATCACCATTTGTTTTACTCATGTGACCTAAAAGCCATCACAGCCATGCCTACTAATGGCATGGCTGTGATTGGCCAGTGCAGCATGTGACCCAGCATGTGACCCAGCCTCTATATAAGCTAGAGGCACACAGCTCAGCTCGTCACTCTGCACTCTGCTTTAGTTAGGTTAGGGAAAGGCTGCAGCTGTTCTCAGGGAGAGATTTAGATAGGAGTCAGACTGTCCTGCTTCAGAATCATCAGCACTGCATATGTTACTCTGAGATACTCTGCAAGATAGGTTAGGGAAAGTTTCCTGATTGAATTTGTAGGGAGAGATTTAGATAGGAGTCAGACTGTCTTGTCCTGCTTCAGAATCACCAGCACTGCATACTAATGTTACTCTGAGATACTCTGCAAGATAGGTTAGGGGAAGCTTCATGTTTGTGCTTGTAGGGAATATAAATATATAGGAGTCTGTCCTATTTCTAAAATCTAATTACACCAGCACTGCATATGTTACTGTAAGATACTCTGCAAGATACTTTTCTTCTATTGTGCTATTCACAAAACATCCATTTAGGGCAAACAAGGTAATTTTGCAGTGTTTCCTCCAGTGTTTGCCGTGTTTCCTCCATTTCTGTAAGTGTGAGATAAACACTTTAGCTACTGTTCTTCTGTTGTTCTATTCAAAAAACACCTATTTAAGGCAAATAATTTGGGAGGAATAGTCTCCCATCATTGGTGTCAGTGGGAGGAATAGTGTCCCATCATTGGTGTCAGTGGGAGCAATAGTGTCCCATCATTGGGTGTCAGTGGGAGGACTAGTGTCCCATCATTAGTATCAGTGGGAGGAATAGTCTCCCATCATTGGTGTCAGTGGGAGGAATAGTGTCCCATCATTGGTGTCAGTGGGAGCAATAGTGTCCCATCATTGTGTGTCAGTGGGAGGACTAGTGTCCCATCATTGGTATCAGTGGGAGGAATAGTCTCCCATCATTGGTGACAGTGGGAGGAATAGTGTCCCATCATTGGTATCAGTGGGAGTCACGTGGTGTGACGACATGCATTAGGAGCACTAGAGCGTACACGCCTGATGGCAAGGAGACAAGCTCGCCGCTCATATGGTGTTTATCCAGTGACCACCTTTTGAATGTGAGTTTTATCATTTTTTTACCCAATAAATACTTGTTGCACTGCGGTATTGTGCTATGCGTTTTCCTTCTCTCTCCTTGTGCCTTCACCTGCATCATCTGAGGGAGTCATCCAGCCCCCCTTTGGCCATCTGGAGTTGGAGGAAGTAGCAAGGAGAAATTCAGGAATCTATATAGGACCATTCACAAACTCGGCGTTCGTTGGAGATAGGCCCACTATTCATAGCCTCTAGGTGAGTGCATGTCTATGCGATTCATCTTCTACCTTTTATTGCCCTCAAGAGTATTATGCCATGTTCTTCCTCTGATGTTTTTTACATGTCCATCTGCTGCTGAGACCTTCAGCCATCGTTAATTGCCGCTGCCTGTGCTCATATCTGTTGGAGTTAACTTTTGGCTATCCGTACCATAGCCGTGAGGTGAGCTTTTAGGGACCACAAGAGGTGTTTGCACTGAAGTTTCTGTCCCCAGCACGGAATTTTGGACTTTTTCTTTCTGTCTGTATTTTCATTATTGTCTATTCATTGTGTTTTGGCTATTTGCACTTCATGTGTTTGGTACTTCACGGTTATGTGATATCACCTGTCACTACCTATTGATTCTGGTTGTTTTTCCAGGTTCACATTTATTTATTTTGCTTGTCTGAGCATCTTCGCCCTTACTATTCTGTTTTGTATTTGTTCATCAAGCACCCAGGTTTAGTATTCACTCAATGGTTCACTTACTCACGTTGTGAGTTCTACACCATTTATTTCACAGCGCAGACACCACCACTTTTAAAATTGTTTCATTCTTCTGGCAAGGAGAGATTACCAGGTGTTTGCACGCAGTGCCCCCTAGCTTCAGTCCCCGATAGCGCAGGAGCTCTCTCTACACAGTAAATGGGGTATGGTAAAAGCCCTTAACCCAAGTAGGAAAAATAAAGAGGCATTTGTTACCCTGTATGGAGATAAGGCCCAGTGTAGGAGGTATGTGTAGAGCAGGATAGACCTGCAGCTGATAGCATAAGTGAATTTTCCCGATGTTAACCACCCAGCCCGACCAGCGTCACACTGGCATGACAACAGGAAGGGGTGTCCAGGATTACAGCGGCAGCTTCCCATTGGTAAGCCAAGATGACAGAACTCGCCTGAGATGCCGACGCCCCCATATGTCCAATGCCTTCAATTGCTTTGTTGAATGGGCCACACTGATTTGTACAGTCCTATTTTATATACCCTAAACTAGGGGTGCCCGACCACTGGCCTGTGTAGCACTCTGATGGGGCCCGCCACCTCCTGCTCTGGGAAGGGGGGTCAACAAACCCAGATCACAGGTTCCCAACTTGTCATTCCCGAACATCAGTGTGAAGAATGGGCCGGGCTCCTGTCACAGGCAGTGATACCAAATGTACTCCGCCTGGGACAGGAGCGATACAGGAAGCATGGGTTCTGCTCTCTACTGCAGCCACAAAAATAGCTGGATGGATATCCAAGCATCTATCTACCGAAAATGAAACAATCTAGTTTATTTCAGCTACTATCAGTACTATTATTACCATTATATAGTTACATAGTTAATCAGGTTCAAAAAAAGACACAAGTCCATCTAGTTCAGGCATGTTCAAAATGCGGCCCGCGTTTTGGTTTAATGTGGCCCCACTGCGTGGCACTTGGGGATTCATTGGGGGGCCACAAAAGATATATACCGTATTTATCGTTCTCGCAGCCTCGGAGGGGATGGGACGAGTGCTTTATCTCCTGTTTACTTGGCGGCCTCTATAATAGGAAGGCTGCCGAGTAAACCGGAGATTTTTCTGTATATAATCCCTTAGAGTTCGTCCCGCCCCCCTCCCTGTCCCCTCCGAGGCTGTAGATGGGCATCGATCAGGCTGCACTGATGGCAATAGTGAGGCTGCATTCATGTTAATGGTGAGGCTGCTTTCATGGCAATGGTGAGGCTGCATTCAGAGGTTGCATTCATGGCAAGGGTGAGGCTGAAGATGGGCACTAATTAGGCTGCATTGATGGACACTAACCCTTATTTTGCTTCAAAGATCTTTATTTAAAATTTTATTTTTTCCTGAAACTTCCCTCTTAAAGTGAAGGTGTGTGTTATACTCCTGTGTGTGTTATACGCCGATAAATACGGTATATCCAAATAACATGCCCAAGCTCATCCTTAGACTCTTCACAACACACAACCACAAAGGCAAGAGAATTCTTGTTGGGCAGTGTATTAGTTAGGCCCCTTTCACACGGGGCCCATCAGTAATGATCCCCCTCCGTGTGCTCCGTAAGGTCATCGGGAATCGCTCTGGGTGACAGGGTGGTCCCCGCACACTGTGCAGGGACCACCCTGTCTTTTCTCCACTCTCCCCTATGGTGAAATCGGATGAACACGGACCGTATGTCCCTGTTCATTTGATCCGATCCGAAGACGGAAGGAAAAATAGGGTTTTCTTCCGTCTGCAGAATCTGATCATTGCGGAGGCAGACGAGATCGGGTGTCAGCGGATGTTCATCCGCTGACACCCGCAATCTCATAGGGACCAATGTATGTCCCTTTTTCATCCACAAACGGATGGATGAAAAAGCGGACATACGGCCAGCAGGTGTGAAAGGGGCCTTAATTTGCATTTAATTTTAACGGTTCAAAAAATGCCAGGCAAAATAGTTGGCCCTCACGCATGTTCACTTCATCAAATCTGGCCCTCTTTGAAAAAAGTTTGGACAACCCTGATCTAGTTCAACCATAAAAATAAATAAAAATTAATCTAATACAATCCCATATACCCAATCCTATACCCACAGTTGATCCAGAGGATGGCGAAAAACCCCAGCAGAGCATGATCCAATTTGCTACAGCAGGGAAAAAATTCCTTCCTGATCCCCCGAGAGACAATCAGATATTCCCCGGATCAACTTTACCTAAAAATATTAATACGCAGTTATATTGTGTGCACTCCTCTTCGCCCTGTCATTAGAGCCATTTCTGTGTACTCTGCGCCGGAAGCGAGACATCTCAGGAATACAAATATGGAAGAACCATTGCAAAATTACAGCATATGCAGATGATATGTTGTTTACCCTCACTAATCCATTGATCTCAATTCCGAATCTGATGAAGGAATTTGAGAAATATGGATCTCTTTCGAATTTAAGCATCAATCTCAATAAGTCAGAAGCAATGGGAGTCAATGTCCCAAAAACATCTATAACACATCTAAAGCAAACATTTAAGTTCAAATGGACAGATAGAGCATTGACATATCTCGGCATACAACTACCAGTGAAGGTAGATAAGATTTTTGACCTAAACTTTCCACCATTACTGCAAAAGGTGAAGTTATTACTTGACAAATGGAACCAAGGGTTCTATACCTGGCTGGGCCGATGCAATATTATTAAGATGAATATACTCCCGAAAATCCTCTACTTACTACAAACATTACCAATACACATTCCAGTGCAGTATTTTAAACAATGTCAGAGAGCTATCTTTGAGTTTGTATGGGCACATAAAAATCCCAGGATACAAAGGAAACAATTAATGTATACCAAGCAACAGGGAGGACTGGGGGTCCCAGATATAAGGAAATACTACTATGCCGTACACCTGAATAGGTTAATAGATTGGAACAGGCATTCAGGTACAAAATTATGGGTACAAATAGAACTGTCCCAATCCAAAATACCATTAGAAAGGGCACCATGGTGGTTTGCTTCACTACCTAAAGAAACAAATAAGAACCCGATATGGGGAAATATGGTGAAGATATGTGCAGTAGCACTTTCTATGATTGGTATTGACCCCAAGACCTCCCCACTATACCCGGTAATAGGTAACCCTTTGATGGGATATCAAGAAGGTGCCTTCCGACATCTACGGGACAGAGAATGCACGCAGGTGGCTGACTTTATCCGACTGGGAAAATGGGTTACTATAGCTGATCTGATGCAACAAGGGAATGTATTCTGTTTAAAGTTTTGGAACGCACTTCAGATGGATCACTTCCTGAACACATTACCAAACCCGGGGGCCTTTGAGAGACCACTTACGAGATTTGAGAAAATGTGTAGTGAGAGGGGAACACTGTTACATACCCTATCGAGGAGCTACAAAATACTAGCACGATCAGGGAGTTGCCCTCCGAAGTGTGTCCAAGACTGGGAACGGGAACTAAAAAAGACATTCAATACGGAACAACAGCAACGTATGTATAAACGAACGCATGAAACTTCAATTTGCGCGAGGACCCAAGAGACAAATTATAAGATCTTTGCAAGATGGTACAGGACACCAGAAAGACTAAACAAAATCTTCTCAGAAGTGTCAGATAAATGTTGGAGGTGCCAAGGAAGCAAAGGAACGATGCTGCATATATTCTGGGATTGTCCTTTGTTAAAAAGGGATTTTTAAATACAGCTTACCTGTAAAATCCTTTTCTTGGAGTACATCACGGGACACAGAGCGGCATATTCATTACTATATGGGTTATATGGAGTACCTTCAGGTGTGGACACTGGCAATCTCAACAACCAACAGGAAGTCCTCCCTATATAACCCCCTCCCTAGAGGGAGTCCCTCAGTTTTGTAGCAAGCAGTATGCCTCCCAAAATGTTCCCCAAAAGAGGGGTGGGAGCTCTGTGTCCCGTGATGTACTCCAAGCGAAAAGGATTTTACAGGTAAGCTGTATTTAAAAATCCCTTTTCTTTCTCTCGTACATCACGGGACACAGAGCGGCATATTCATTACTATATGGGATGTCCGAAAGCAATGCTTTAATGAGGGGAGGGAGACATCTTCCAAAGAAGGAT
Source organism: Rana kukunoris (assembly GCA_029574335.1). Classification (NCBI taxonomy): domain Eukaryota; kingdom Metazoa; phylum Chordata; class Amphibia; order Anura; family Ranidae; genus Rana; species Rana kukunoris. Next base: position 169,841,448 of record CM056051.1, on the reverse strand, counting down.
TTAATTTAGAGGTATACTCAACTACTAGTAAATCCAACTTAAACAAGAAATGTAAATCTCAAATCAAATCAAGGGAGCCCCCTCAGACCCTGAGGAGCTTGAATCGCGGCCTGTAGTACTGACTGCCCAAAGGCTGTATCCGTATTCCTTCTTACGTCCAATTGATAAAATTTTGTAAACATGTGGACTGACGACCACGTTGCTGCCTTGCATATTCGAGCCATAGAGATCTGATGGTGTGCTGCCCAGGAGGCGCCCATGGCCCTGGTAGAATGGGCCTTTGCCGACAAAGGAGGAGGCAACCTCTTCAAACCGCAGGCCTGAACGATTAATTGTTTAATCCATCTTGCGATGGTGGATCAAGCAGCTGCCTGACCCATCTTGGGCCCTTTCGGTAAAACGAACACCACATCTGTTTTCCGAACCTTCTCTGTAGCTTTAAGATAGGCCTTTACGGCCCTGACAATATCCAACGTATGCAGCAACCACCCTCCTTTCTAGAGGTGGGTTTTGGAAAGAAGGATGGAAGTACCACATCCTGGTTCAGGTGGAAACTGGATATAACCTTTGGTAGAAAGGAAGAATGAGGACGGAACCCCGCCCTATCCTTATGTAAAATGAGATATGGCTCCTTACAAGATAAGGCTGCCAATTCCGATACTCTCCTGGCCGAAACTATGGTGATCAGAAATACCGACTTTCCAGTCAGTAAAACCAAAGGTACCTCAGCCAACGGCTCAGGGGTTGTTTCTGTAGAGTTGACAGAACAAGATTTAAGTCCCATGGACAAAGTGGTGATTTGGACTGGAGGATTAACACGTAAGACTCCCTGTACGAAGATCTTAACCAGCGGAGTGGGCGGCAGCGGCCTCTGAAACCACACTGATAAGGCTGAAATCTGTCCCTAGATCGTGCTTAATGCCAGGCCTTTATCCACTCCTAGCTGGAGAAAACTTAATACTCTATCAATGGTATACTTGCGGGAAACCCATCTCTTAGCCTCACACCAGCCTACGTAGGCCCCTCCAAACCCTGTAACAAAATTACCCTGGAGGCCGGCTTTCTAGCCTTAATGAGGGTAGGGATTACCTGCCTAGACAGACCTCTACCCCTGAGAATCAGGGATTCAGCCGCCAGGCCATCAAATTTAGACGCCGTAATGCAGGGTGAGGATCGGGCCTCGTGAGAGTAGGTCTGGCCCTAGAGGAAGAGTCCAAGGGCCTCCCGCTGCCAATTTCAGGACTAGTGAGTACCATGCCCCTCCGGTACCAAGCTGGGGCTACCAGGATAACCGGCCTGTGCTATGATCCTGCGCCACAGGCGGGGTAGTAACTGCAGTGGGGGAAATGCATATAGAAGTTATGATTGATGCCAAGGGCAAACCAACACATCGGTTCCACAGGCCATAGGGTCCCTCGTTCGAGACATGAACCTGTCTAGCTTCTTGTTGAATCCTGATGCCATGACCTCCACGTCTGACACTCCCCACTTCTGGCAGATTGTCTGAAAAAAACTTGTTGTGGGATGCAGAGACCACTCCCCCGGCGACAGGGTTTGGCGACTTAGGAAGTACGCTGCAGGTTGTCCACCCCGGGAATGAATGTCGCCGATATGCAGGGTACATAAACCTCTGCCCACCGAAAAACCAAGCTCCTCTCACTCTGAGTGGCTTGACTCTTGGTTCCCCCTTGGTGGTTCACCTATATGCCACCGCTGTGGCATTGTCTGAATGACTTCTCACCGAGGACCCCTGTAATCTGGATGTCTATGCCAGGAGGGCTAGCCGAGCCGCTCAGAACTCCCAGACCTTGATGGGCAGCTGCCTGTCCGCCTCTGCCCAAGTTCCTTGGCTAGTGAACTTGTTCAAGACCGCTCTCCAGCCTTCCAGACCACTGGGCAGAACCAAGCTGCTAGAATTGCTGCCTGTAGGACACGAGTGTGGAAGCGTGTGGTATCGCCTCGAACATGGCCATCGCATACATAGGCGAATAGTTGGCTCTTTTTTGCTTAGAACCAACTGAATCAATCTTTTGATAGCCTCGACCTTTACCAGGGGCAGGAACATCCATCTTCTGTTCTGTGTCTAATCTCGTGCCGAGATATTCCAACTGCTTTGTAGGTTGAAATGCTGATCTTTCCCCGGTTTAGGACTCAGCCGAACCTCTCGAGGTACTGGTACGCATTCCACCAAGGAAGCGAGTGATCTTATGATTAAGAGGTCGTCCAGGTATGCTAGGACCGAGATCCCTTGGATCCTTTAGACTGACTAGAATAGGAGCTAGGACCTTCGTGAATACCCGGGGGCCGTAGCCAGCCCGAAGGGGGGCGCCACGAATTGGACGTGACGCTGTATCACTGCGAAGCGTAAAAACAAAAATATTTGATGTGGCTGAAAGACCTGGTACATGAAGGTAACCATCCTTTATGTCTATAGAAGCCAGATCCTTCTGGAGTGTGGTGGCTGCTGACCAAACGGATTCTATCCGGAAAGAGCGAACCCTTAGGTAAGCATTTAAACCTTTTAGGTCCAAAATTGGTCTGATATTGCCGATGAGCCTTGGTATGACAAACAGATTGGAATAGAAACCTAGCCCCTGTTCTTGGGCTGGTACCTCTACCATTATGCCCTGGTAAAGCAGGTGATCCAATGCTGCCCGCATTGAGGCCTTCCTTGTGGAGGAAATTTTACAAATTCTAATCTGTAGCCTGCGGCCACAGATGATCGGACCCCCTCTGTCGGGGACCGATCCCCAGAGGCCTGTCCTTGCGATCCATTGTTAAAAGCTTGATCGCGCAGGAGGTCCGTACTGCCTGAAATTTGAGGGCCCTGGAACCGGGGGGAGCTGCCTTTTAAACGCAGGACCCCGGAACTTCATTTGACTGGTAAAAGGGTACTTTTGCCACTTGAAACAGTCTGAATGTATTTATCCAGATCTTTCCAAGGAAGGGCAAACCTGCCAGCAGTCTTTTACATGGGGCTCGGCCGCCCAGTTCTTCAACCATAAGAGCCTTCTCATATGCACTAAAAATAGTGACAACGAGACGTCTGCTGGATGGAGTCTTTTTATAGCCTCTACCGCAAAGCACAGAGCTCTGGGAATATCCAATAACTCCTCTGCCTATTGGGCAGGGATGTCTTAAGCATCTGTTTTGTCTGGTTCTTTAACGCCTGAAAAAACTCCACTTGCAGCCACTGCTGGCTGTAGCCAAGGATGCTGGAAAGTGTCTCTAAACGTTTATCGACCGGGACCTTAAACATTTGTATGTTTCCCCTTAGGCCAGTTAATGATTTATTCACCCATGAGATGGCTGCGTCCACAGTTGGGAGCGCCCCCTTTCTTAGAAAAAATGTATTTTCCATAGGGTAAATAACAGAAAACCTTCCAGGTGGTCTCCCATCCAGGCACTAACCAGGCCCGACCCTGCTTAGCCTCCGAGATCAGACGAGATCGGGCGCTTTCCAGGAGATGTGGCCTCAAGGACCTCACGGGTAGTTGAAAAGCAGTGCCCAAACCGGGACCTGAACCCTGGACCCTCAGACCAAATGTCCGATGCTCTACCGACTGAGCCATCCAGGCCCCCTTTTAAAGAGCAATTGGTCAGGGGAAGGAGTGCCTGCAAGCACAAATATTTCCTGGCAGACGTGCATAAAGACTACCCTCTCGTCAGCTTTAGGCGGCAGAAAAAAAAAAAATTCTGTCCGGTCGTCCCAATCCTGGAAAAACCAATTCCTCTAACAGAGGATGGACCGGAAAAGCTGCGTTGCTTAAAGGCGCTTTTAAAAGAACCTAAAGAGGATACCGCAGGAACTTGAGGCTCTGGGAATGGCAAATTAAATGCCGAGCGGACCATGTCTGTCAAAGACTGGACCCACAGACTCTCCGTCTGGGAGGCTGAAAACGATTCTTCCGTGGTAGATCCTTCCTCTAGGTTCTGTCCCTTTTGGCGATGGGGATCCAGTCCGCTTTTTGCCAGAAAAAGAGCCAGCGATCATAGCTGTTAACTTTTTTCTCTAGCCCCCCTAGGGTGACGGCTAGCATCTCCTCTGTGATACCACAGGGTTGGGCCGACCTGGGCCAGCCTCAGCACCAGACCCCCTTAATGGCTTATCCAGGGTGACCCCTATAGGAATAACCTGTGGGGAAAGTATTGGCATATCATCAGAACCAGAGGAGGAACCCCTTTGTCTTTGCCTTTTCTTTTTTTGTGTTTTGATCCTGAACCCTTGGAAGCCATAATACAAAACCGAGGGACTCCGCTTACAACAACAGACTGTTATAGCCAGGAGTACAAAAAAATAAGGTTTAGGGGACAATAGGATCACTAATGCCCAAAAACGGTGGGGCTCAGTATGTTTTCCTTTATAATATTATTCACAACATACAGCCCCACCCCCAACATGTTTGCCAGCATTCAACCTGTTGCCAAGGGGATTTTGGCTTAACAAAAAGTATTGGAGCTGACTCCAGCATGTAGTACCCCTTCTCGCCACCGGGAGTCACTGTGCTGCCAGCTCTACGTCCTCTCTCTCCAGCTCAGCTTTGAACTGAGCTAAGAACGCGCCTGCTGTGTATAACAGCAATTGAAGGCACGCCCACTCTACACTGCAGTCACGCTCCCCGCCCCCCCCCTCCCGAACGGCGCGAAAATTTTCTATATGCATGCGCGCATGCGCGCGCGACTGTCGGGGGGGGGGAGCCCAGGAGGAGACGCACTCTGGAGCCCAGGAATTCAGGTTGGAGGACGCCTCAGGCGGCAGATTTTGAATCCCGGCAAGGTAAGGCTAAAACAGGCCCCTAAGGAGTCCCTTTAGCCTAGAGACAGATCTGTTTTTTTTTTTTTTTTTAAAAGATCTTCAACCAGCGAGCAGCAGGTAGCTAGCAAACATACATAGATAGGTAGGGGGATCAAGTGATGGGGGGAAACATTTCAGGGCATCCTGTCCATCAGACATAGTGACCATGGTGCCAATGCAGAGCATACTCAGGCTACCCCCCTTTAAGATCTCCCCTGGAGAGCCTGCTGTCGAACCAAGTCCCGCAGGCTCCCCTCTTACCTGCTCCATGCTGCAGGACGTTTTGCAAAACGGTCCAATCTTCTCCCATCTCCGTGGGTAGCGTAGTAGACCTTCAGGCCCTGGGGTCCTATGAAGGTACCCACTGTCCTGGACCTATATAGCACCCTGGCAAACAGGAACTTATGGTCTTTACGAACTCCAAGTCCTGGGCCCAGGGTCCAGCCCTCCAAAGAGGAGCATTATAGGCAAAACCCCACGGTTTGGGGCCCGGGTACTGTCCACTTTGGCACTGAGGCTCCTTGGACAGATCCGGTTAGCCCGCCCTTAATCCCAAGGATGTGGAGCAAAGCTATTCCGTGACCAACACCTAAGACACTGGCGAAAAAACTGAGGGACTCCCTCTAGGGGAGGGGGTTATACAGGGAGGGACTTCCTGTTTGTTTGAGATTGCCAGTGTCCACACCTGAAGGTACTCCATATAACCCATATAGTAATGAATATGCCGCTCTGTGTCCCGTGATGTACGAGAAAGAAAGTGTTTTTGGCTAGAGATCAAAAGGGCCCTTCAGTTCTGCTCAGAATATGATATACCTGAAGATCCAGAATTTTATCTCTTACATATGAACCAAATCCCAGAGAAAGCATATAGAGAGATAAGCATACGCCACCTATTAGATGCGGCAAAAGCATGCATAACAAAGAAGTGGAAATCACCAGCCCCACCAACTACAGAGATGTGGATAAATAAGGTGAAAGAAATTAGTAAGTTAGAAGAACTTGTACTGACAGCACGACATCAACAAGAAAGATACTTTAAAACATTGTCTTCCTGGGAATCCTTCTTGGTATCCAGGGCAGTGATGTAAGGGGGTAAGGGCAACTACCATAGAGAGGGATAGGTACAAAGGGAGGATAATAGGGAGAGGAGGGGGCGGGGGGGGGGGGGTTTCTCTTTTTCACTCCCCTTTTTATTTTTCTGTTTGTCTTTCTTATTTTCCCTTTTGTGGTTTGTGGTTTTTTTTTGTATTTCAGGTAGTGTCGTTGTTTCTCCCAGATAACCAGGTGGTGGGAGGGTATAAATAGGGCTGGGAAGTACTGTTGAAGATGACCAAGGTATAAAGGGGCACACAACAGTATGTACTGTATTATTGTATATTGTACGTTTAGTTGTATCACTTGTACATGTATTATTATTTTATTTTCAAATAAAAAAGACTTAAATCTAAAAATATTGTGTGCATTTAGGAAAGAATCCAGGCCTTTCCTAACCCCCCTGGCAGTATTCCTGAGTCTGACTCGGGGTTACATTTTTGTGCTGCGATCGGTAACCTTGAGTCAAACTTGGGCTCGCCTCTTAGCATCCACAGCAGGGGTTTACTTACCTTGTCCCTGGATCCAGCGATGCCACCACGCTGTGTGAGCGAGCGGTGTCCTCGCTCGATTCACACAGTGCCTCTGTGTGCCATCGATCTCCGTTCCCTGCAACTTTACGACGCACAGGAGCGGAGAACGGCGCCAAATTCAAAAACGTAAACAAACACATTACATACAGTATACTGTAATTTTATAGATTACAGTACTGTATGTAAAAAATGCACACCCCCTTGTCCCTAATGGTCTGCCCAATGTCCTACATGCACTTTTATATAATAAAAACTGTTCTTTCTGCCTACAAACTGTAGATTGTCCATAGCAACCAAAAGTGTCCCTTTATGTCAAAAATGGTTTTAAAAAGCTAGAAAACAGCCATAATAAATTATAATCACTTGCAGAATTGAGCGATAGCGATTTGTGGGGAAATTCGTCATAAAAAAATAAAAGTAATGACAGCGACAATTCTGCAACTGAGCAAATTTCTGTGATTTTGAGTTGATTACATTATTGAATAATTTTTATTATAATAATATTATTATTTGTTATAAATATTTATTATATTATAATTTATAATTTTGTTTTTAAAAAAAAATCATACCCGGGATGCATACTAGACTCTTGTTTGGACAGATTTAAGTGAGTTATTCCTAAGAATTACAGGCCTACAGTATAAAATGCCAAATTTCCATGCAAAATAATGGTACCGCTTTCAGCACCTAAAATCAGAAAGAATCATACCGCCAGGGAGGCTAAAGCAATCTACTGAACTGACCAGAACCCCCTCTGGAAGGAGTCGATTCCATTTTCACAACTCTTACCAGTGAAGAAACCTTTCCGTATTTGAAGATGAAATATCTTTTCCTCTAGGAGTAAAGAGTGCCCCCTTGCAGGCCCGGATTTACTCCCTGTGCTGCCCCAAGGCTGGGTCCTTTAATGCTGCCCCCCCCCCACACAGAGGCAAAGTGATACAGTGGGCGGCTATAGCCGCCCACTGTATCACAGGAGCGTGCCCGCAAGAAAGAACCCATATGTGAGAGATCTCGCAAGAAGGGGGTTAGTTCTTGCAAGGAGGAGCCGAGACAGCCGCCGATCCCCCATCACAGATTCCCCTCATCAAAAAGCCTCCATATAAGGTCATCTATCACAAAGCCCCCCATAAAAGATCCCTCATCACAGACTCATCTATTATTACAATGTAATTATAAAGTTAAATAGTTCAACTCACCATAATGCAGAATGAGTCGGAGTCCTGATGTCACTGTCCCGAGCCAGCGGAGTGCTTCCTTACATCTCAGGTGTCCCCAGCCAGCAGAGTGCTTCCTTACATCTCAGGTGTCCCCAGCCAGCAGAGTGCTTCCTTACATCTCAGGTGTCACTGTCCCCAGCGGAGTGCTTCCTTACATCTCAGGTGTCCCCAGCGGAGTGCTTTCTTACATCTCAGGTGTCACTGTCCCCAGCGGAGTGCCTCCTTACATCTCAGGTGTCCCCAGCAGAGTGCTTCCTTACATCTCGGGTGTCACTGTCCCCAGCCAGCGGAGTGCTTCCTTACATCTCAGGTGTCACTGTCCCCAGCCAGCGGAGTGCTTTCTTACATCTCAGGTGTCACTGTCCCCAGCCAGCAGAGTGCTTCCTTATATCTCAGGTGTCACTGTCCCCAGCCAGCGGAGTGCTTCCTTACATCTCAGGTGTCACTGTCCCCAGCTAGCGGAGTGCTTCCTTACATCTCAGGTGTCACTGTCTCCAGCCAGTGGAGTGCTTCCTTACATCTCAGGTGTCACTGTCCCCAGCCAGCGGAGTTCTTCCTTACATCTCAGGTGTCACTGTCCCCAGCCAGCAGAGTGCTTACTTACATCTCAGGTGTTGCCCCCCTCCACATTAGAGCCCTTCTATATCCTAGCAGCAGTGTCTCCTCCACCATTACTGAAGGCTGAGGGGGAACAAATTTTCCAGAAGACCAAACACAAATTATGAACAAGAAGGAAGCCTGCCGAGTGGCTACAATAGAAATTGAGCGGCGGTACCGCCCACCCACCACCCCTTTACACAACATGACAGACAGACAGACCAGGGGCGGGAGGTGGGTGGTTCCGCAGCTCAATTTCTATTGTAGCCACTCGGCAGGCTTCCTTCTTGTATATGACTAGTCTGAGGTCTTCTAGAAAATGGCTGCCAGCGAAGACATTATCTCCACCGGCTGCGGGCCTCCAGCAGCGGCGGTGGGCGGCAAAAATTAGTACATTACAGTGCGGGGAGGCCGTGAAAGCAAAGAAGTTGCCGCAGGAGCGGCGCCACCCTTCATCCACTGCCGCCCCGAGGCCTGGCCTCGGTGGCCTTGTGGGAAATCCGGCCCTGCCCCCTTGTCCTCAGTCTTGACCGTAAAGTGAAAAACTAATCTTCTAACTTCAGTTTGTTTGAATAAGCTTTGACATAAGCATTTGTTCACATCAGCGCAATTTGACATGTCAAATCGCATGCCAAATCACAGCCTATCACAGTGCGACTCTGCACCAAATTCCAAAAGTAGTTTCTGCACTACTTTTTGTGACTTGGGGGCAATTTCGATCTGTGCAGGAATCCTCGCTAATTCCGTTTTTCAAATCACCCCCCGAACTTGCACTGAAATGCAGGTTTGAAGCTGAACGCGCACGATTTTAAACCCACGTTCAGTGTGAACGAGGGCCAAAACCTAGAAGCTGACTGGTTACAATGCACAGCTGCACCAAATTCTGTGTGTATCTGTTTTAGTTAACCCCACCAGCACCATGTCATATTGACATTTCAATCACCAATCTTTTTCTCCTTTTTCTTAGCAGAGCTCCGATATAAATGGCTGCTCCAGTAAAGGTGGGAGAACCACTCACTTTGTACGCTGACCATCCCACCCTTTAATAAACTGGTGCACATAGAATCTGGTGCAGCTGTGAACTGTAGCCAATCGGCTTCTAAGCTTGTTCAATTAAGCATTGACAATAAAACGTGGAAGCCGATTGTTTTCTATGCAGAACTGCACCAGATTTTGCACTTGTTTACTCCAGCTTTAGTAAACCCCCTAATGGGTGTGGCCAGTTATTAGGGCAGTAGTGTTGTTGTACATACATGGTTACACCAAAATTTCACCCATAATAAAACACCTATGTACATTCACCAATTCACCCCCATTGATTAGGTGCATTGATAAGGTGATTAGGTATACACCTAATGATTTATTAACTGCAGGGGCTGCTGGGACAATCGGTTTAGGAAATTCCAATATTATCACTATCATGTATGCTTTTAACCCCTTAATAACCGTGCCATACTTGAAACATGGCTACAGCACATCTCTCTAGTTCTGGGGGGAGGGGACATACAGTGGGGATCGAAAGTTTGGGCACCACAGGTAAAGATTTGTATTAATGTGCATAACGAAGCCAAGGAAAGATGGAACAATCTCCAAAAGGCATCAAATTACAAATTAGACAATCTTAAAATATGCCAAAAAAAGTTAGATTTTATTTCCATCATTTACACTTTCAAAATTACAGAAAACAAAAAAATGGCGTCTGCAAAAGTTTGGTCATCCTGCAGAGATAATATCTTGTACTGCCCCCTTTGGCAAGTATCACAGCTTGTAAATGCTTTTTGTAGCCAGCCAAGAGTCTTTCAATTCTTGTTTGAGGTATCTTTGCCCATTCTTCCTTACAAAAGTCTTCCAGTTCTTTGAAATTTCTGGGCTGTCTTTTAAGGTCTATCCATAGATTTTTTAATTATGTTGAGGTCAGGAGATTGTGAAAGCCATGGCAAAACCTTCAGTTTACGTCTCTTGATGTAATCCCCCGTGGATTTTGAGGTGTGTTTAGGATCATTATCCATTTGTAGAAGCCATCCTCTCTTTAACTTCAGCTTTTTCACAGATGGCATCAAGTTACCATCCAAAATTTGCTGAAATGTTATTGAATCCATTTTTCCTTCTACTCGTGAAATGTTCCCTGTGTCACTGGCTGCAATACAACCCCAAAGCGTGATTGATCCACCCCCATGCTTAACAGTTGGACAGAGGTTCTTTTCATTAAATTCTGTGCCCTTTCTTCTCCAAGCGTACCTTTGCTCATTCCAGTCAAAAAGTTATATTTTAACCTCATCGGTCCACAGAACTTGTTTCCAAAATGCATCAGGCTTGTCAATATGTTCATTTGCAAAGTTCAAACGCTGATTTTTGTGGTGAAGATGTAGAAGAGGTTTTCTTCTGATGACTCTTCCATGAAGACCATATTTGTACAAGTATCTTTTTATAGTGGAATAGTGTATCACAACTCCAGTGTCTGCCAGATCTTTCTGGAGGGATCGTGCAGTCAAACGTGGGTTTTGAATTGCTTTTCTCACAATCCTGCGAGCTGTTCACTCTGATATTTTTCTTGGTCTTCCAGATCTTGCTTTAACTTCCACTATTCCTGATGACTGCCATTTCTTAATTACATTCCGAACAGAGGATATTGACATCTGAAAATGCTTTGCTATCTTCTTACAGCCTTCTCCAGCTTTGTGAGAGTCAACTATTTTCAGTTTCAGTTTTCTAGACAGCTGCTTAGAAGAACCCATGGTGCTGATTGTTGGGGCAAGGTCAGATGAGTCTGGGCATTTAAAACCTTTGAGATTGACATCACCTGGTCTTCCCAGATGATGATTGAGAACAATCCATGACACTGGCAGGTCTCAGCTTTGCAAAGGGGGCAGTGCATTCTCTAAATTCTGCAGGGTGCCCAAACTTTTGCAGACGCGATTTTTTTTGTTTTCTGCAATTTTGAAAGTGTAAATGATGGAAATAAAATCAAACTTTTTTTGACATATTATAAGAATGTCTAATCTATAATTTGATGCCTTTTGGAGAGTTTTCCATCTTTCCTTGGGTTCATTATGCACATTAATACAAATTTTTACCTGGGGTGCCCAAACTTTCGATCCCCACTGTACATGGATGTCCTCCCGGAACCATGTCCCTCATGTGCCTCCTGGTGCACTCCACAATTGCTGTGTCCAATCACAGCTAACCACAGTGTAAACAGAATTGCCGGTTATTGCTATTCCTCTCCTCACACACTGTCACAGAACGAAGAGAGTAGAGCCGGTAACTGGCAATCCTGACGGGGACATGCACACAGGTCTAGGGTCACCAATGTTAAAAACAGAAAAACGCCCAAATACGCTCAATTGCCAGGTCTCCTGTTTCTCTGGGGAGCTGGGAATCACCACGGAATTCTCCGGATCCTGCACCTGGTTTACTTTTCTGGCTATAAGAACATTCATCCCTTTTGATAGTGGTAATTATCAGTGTTTTCATTCACACACTCACCTTATGTATCGTTTGATATGTTTCAAGTTGCATATAAAAATGTCTCTATGGGCCAAATTCAGCAAGACTTGCGCTGGAGTATTTCGATATGCGCCGCGTAACTGTGAAGATGCGCCGTAGTATCTATGCGGCCGTACCCACCAAACTAGATGCGACAGAAAACGGGCTTTCCCCGACCGGCTTAACTTTCCGACGCCAGAGTATCGTCAGCGCATAATTTCGCTTGGCGCATCAGTCACGCCTATTGATTTCCCCTGCAAATATGCAAATGAGGGAGATTTCCCGATTCGCGAACGGATTAGCACCATACACTGGCTACATGCGCCGCGCGTATCTCGTCCGTCCGGCGCAAAGTTATTTCTACAAATAGCTGCTTTATCTTTACTCCAGAGGGTCACAGGTCAGCAGGAGAGCAGCTACAGCAGCAGCGTTACCGACAAAACTAGCAAGCTAAACAACCACACGTGCAAGGACAACACCTCTGTGTGCCAACATGCCAGGGGCAGTCGCGTCCTAGCACTAGTACTGGGTCCCCCAGAACGAAGGAGGCGGGCACGTGAGAGGATATACCGCACGCGCATGAGCCTCTTTGGCATGGGGGATGAGGAGGTGTATCGCCTTTTCAGATTCAGCCCTGATGCAATACTTGAACTAACCACAACCCTGCAGGATGACATCACCAGCAAGACACACCGCTCACAAGCAGTGCAGCCACTGGTGAAGGTACTGGCAACACTTCATTTCCTTGCAAGTGGATCATTCCAGCGTACAAGTGGAGTGGTGGCTGGGATGTCACAGTCCTCCATGAGCAGATGTGTGCACCAGGTTGTCCCTGCAATCCTCAGACGCATGTCCAACCAGTTCATCAGACCCACCACTGAGGAGCTGCGGCTGAAGGCAATGACAGATTTCTACAGCATTGCCAGATTCCCACGCACTGTGGGGGCCATTGATTGCACACATGTGGCCCTTCAGCCCCCCAGTGCCACAGAGCACATATACCGCAATCGGAAGCATTGGCATTCCATCAACGTACAGGTGATAGCCGATGCCCAACGCCTCATATGGCACGTCCGTGCCAAACACCCCGGGTCCAGCCATGACAGCTTCATATACCGTCAGAGCCCCATCCCAGCAGAATTCGAGTAGAACATGTATGGGGACAGCTGGCTGATTGGTGAGTGACATGGGAGTCAGGCATGACTATCCCCTCCCATGATGCAAACATCACAAGGGGCACATGCACTACTAACATCCTCCTGTCTTTTCCCTTACAGGTGACTCTGCATATGCACTGGGACCCCATCTAATGACTCCTTTCCGGAACCCCCAAACCAGAGGAGAGAGAAAATACAATGAAGCACACATCAAAACCCGTGCAGTGGTGGAGCAAACATTTGGGCTCCTGAAGTCCCGTTTCCGCTGCCTGGATAAGTCTGGGGGGCCCTATTGTATTCCCCTACCTTCGTGTGTCAGATCATCGGTGCATGTTGCATTCTGCACAACTTTGCTATGAGAAAAGGCCTGCAGATTGACATACGTGATGACCTGACCCCCGACCCACACAGTCCCCACCTGCCAGAGGAGAACCAGTCTGCTGATGGAAGAGCAGTCAGGAGGGTCCTCGCCGTAGGCATCTTTGGACACTAAACCAAAACATTGGATTAGCCCAAGTCCAGCATGTAGGACTTGGGAGCAGCAACGCCAGCGTCAAGGCCCCAATGATGTCGCTGTCCATTCATACACCTTTCACACGTCATTCATACAGCCGTGGGGATAACTTCTCCACCACGGCCGAGGGTGACACCCCTTACTGGCAGGAGTGCCACCCCCTCACATTCACACACCATTCACACTGTCCCCTGCACTCCTGACCGTGTGCAGTTAAAAATAAAATAAATATCTCATAACCTGAGTAATAAAATAAAATATAAACTCATAACCTGAGCAAGAAAAAAAAAAGAAAAATTAACCCGAAAAAAAACACCCTCATCTGGGATGACGGGAGCTCCTCCTTGTGGGCACTCTCGGGCTCCTCAGCTGCCTGGAGGGAGTGGGTGGGGGGGCATCTGGAGGAGGCTGATCCCCGGGTGGGCCACTCCTGGCAGCTGTTGGCTGCATGCCCTCCAAGGCCACGGCAATCCGGCTCAGATAGAGGTTGGTCTGGGCCTGCATTCTCAGCTGGCGGGTGACATTATGCCGCTGGGCACGCTGCCGCTGCCTTCCCTCTTCCCGGATGGCAGCTGTGTTGGCGTGGACGGCTGCTGTGAGGTGCCATACATCAGCCTGCACCTCCCCCAGGCTGGTCACAATGTCCTGCACACCACTGGGCAGCTGCGATACGGAGCCCAGGCTGTCAGCGAGCCGGTCCAAGTGGCCAGCAATCTCCCCCATCTGCTGGGTTTGCCTGGCGTGGTCCATCGCCACCTGGTCCTGGACCAGATCAGACACCCCCCTGGTCTTACGGGTCGCCTTCCTGGGGCCAGGAGAAGGTTGTCCCTGTGGGGATGGAGTCACCCTTGAGGGGCTACCGAGGATGGGTGAGGGGATGACAGAGGGCCCTGCAGAAGGGGAGGACTCTGATAAAACCAAAATAAACTCCTGCTGAGGAACAGGCTCCTTCTCAACCTTCTCTGCAGAAGTGGTGTGGGCACTCTCCTCCACCTCGGTGTCTTCAGCACCCAGGGGCTCGTCCTCAGGATCCCGTTGGGGGGTTGGGGTGGAATGGCCGGCAACAGATGATGGCCCAGCTCCGTCATCTGTGGATGACACAAAGCAGACACATGTTGGTGGTCCCACACACTTGGCACATGTACCCTCCCCCCCCACATGCAACACACCAAATAGGGGATAAAAAACACTTACCTGTCCTGGAGCCTTCCTCCATAGAATCATAGCCTGGTACCCCCTCCAACTGCTCCCTCTCCAGGCAGCGGGCGACCACCTCCTCCTCTGTGGTCAGGCTGACCGCACATGGGGGTCCACCACCTGTGCCCCTCTCATGGGTCCGAATGGTGGCCACCTTGCCACGGACCTTGCGCCGCAGGTCGTTTATTTTCTTCTGGATATCACCAGCAGTCCGGGTGGAGTACCCCAACACATTCACCCTGCCAGCAATGGTCTCCAGGATGGCCTGTTTCCTCTCCCGGCTGGTCTTCCGACTTTTATTTCCGTGGAGAAAGTCATTATAAGTCTCCATAGCGGAGATTACCACAGAGACCTCCTGGGCATTGAAATTGAGGTTCCTCCTCTCTTTGGGGGGAGCGGGAGCAGCCATTACAGAGCAAAAGTAACTTCCCTGGGGTGGGGGGAAACGGAAATACTTTTGCGCCGGAATGGCGCTTCCGCTGGCGCTTTTATATGCGCAACAGAACACATTGCGCTGACGTTTCCCGTGAAGTGGTGCCGACGGAAGTTGTGAGCATGCGCACAGGGGGCCGAGTGAAGCCTCACTCACTGCGCATGCTCCGTGGATGATGTGCTGAACGTAAGCCTCTGCGCTGGGCTCCGCCCATCATTTACATATGATCACACCCACTTCCACTTGCGTCGGGTTGCGCAAACGCATCTTTGTTACTCCGTCGCAAAGTAACGGCCATGCGCTTGGTGAATGCTGTACTTCACTCGCTAGTTTGCGTCAGCGCAGCATATATATGCGTTGCGCTATGCTGGCGAAAAGATGCGCGCATCTACCTGAATCTAGCCCTATATATTTTTACAGTAACCTTTCCCCCTGAAGATGACCATAAAGGTCGAAACGCGTCGGGGATCCTTATGGTTACTACATTTCCTGTATACCTGCTAATGTTGGTGATTTCTTGCACATCGAACATCATGTTGTATGATATAGCCAGTACCCATTGTTTTTAATCTCACCATGTCATGATCATTATTAACATATTATTTTTATTTTTTTTATTTTACACTGTCTATTTAAATACTTTCCTGTTCAAAAGCCCCATGGGGGAATTTTGCCATTTCTCAAATACGCTCAATTGGAGCGACAAAAAAGGGTCCAGAACTTATTTGAGCTTCAGGCGTTCGGGGTCAGGTGTTTTGGAGTAGAGATGTGAACCATCTCCATTGAGAATAATGTTTTTTTCCCCTCTAGCGTTTTGGAGCTTCATGCTTCAGGCGACAAAACGCTCAGGTGTTAATGTAGCCTAATTCAGAGAAAAGGGAGCATCACTTTTACTGCGCACACCACTAAAAATTGGCAGGATTACAGTGCTCCAAAAAAGCATTACAGACCACAAAACACCTACCCTTGATTTTAGCAAAACTTCTGTCTACAGTAAGGTCAGCCTTATGGTGGCCACATTCAGTAAAACCTTGGTTTGCAAGCATAATTTGTTCCAGAAACATGCTTGTAATCCAAAGTATATCAAAGCATTTTTTACAGGGTATAAAAGAGAAGAGAGTCACCTCTAAAGCCCTGTAGAACAAAGCAAAGTGGGGTTCACCGCTCCAGGGAAATCCTAAGTGCACTCGTGGATCAGTCCAGGTATATTCGGGTGCTGGCAATGCACTAAGCAATAGAAATAACAAAGAACGGATGGACGGCCGCACACCGGAAAACTCTTGAGTTGTCTTTATTGAAAAAGCATAAGCAGGCACCACAGATACACAGCAAGAATAAAAAAACAGCCGATGCGTTTCACACTTGGTTAGTGCTTATTCATGGCCTACGTACAACTAAAACACACACCAAATAAAATGTGACCCGAATTGGCCACTAGTGGAGGAGAGCCTATGAGTAGAGGCAATACTTAAGCTGTGGCAAAATCAGAGTGCACCTGTGTGAATGAAAGGAAGCAATGAAATTCAAAAAATCATCAAGTGCAAGTAAATCACATGTTACTGAAATAGTGAACAAGGCAGCAGTGAAAAAAAGTGATAATACATTAATATTAATGCGTATGGGGTGGTGGGAGAGGTCCCGCATCTTTGGATGTGATAGCCCCCGCCGTGGTGACACCGCTTTCTATGTTCGCTACATTGATGACCTGTTGTTCGTCACCTCTGACGAACGTGCCAACCTTGACAACTGGCTGGCATACTTTAACGACAATAATCTCAACTTGAGATTTACTGGTAACATTCAGTCCACCACAGTAGACTTTCTAGACGTCAAACTCACTGGTATATCAGAAAGGGTTAAAATTAGTCTGTTTAGGAAGAGCACGGCAGGGAATGCCCTTTTACGTGCAGACTCGTCCCATCCATCTCACACTATAAGAGGTATTCCTCTTGGCCAGTTTTTGCGACTTAAACGCATATGTAGCAACACGGAGGACTTTGCTTTTGAATCTTCTGATATGGCCCATAGGTTCAAAGCAAGGGGTTACCCGGCCAAAACCATCAATAGGGCACTTTCAAAGGTTAATCTAATACCCAGGTCCGCTCTCATGTGTAATAAAAAAGAACACTCCAAAAAAATACAGTCCCTTAACAATACCATTCCTGTTTTTTCCACTCCCTTTAGTCCAGAGTTTGATGGTATTCAACGCATTGTCAATAAGTATCTACCGATACTTCACAATGATCCAGCATATCAAACCATTCTGGCCAAGGGCATTAAGTCAGTCAGCCGAAGGGCACCTACTTTAGGGAGCATTTTGTCACCCAGCCTATTTCGCACTAACCCCACAAAAGAGAGTTGGCTCACATTCAAGGGAACTTTCAGATGTGGTCTTAAGGGATGCAGGTATTGTCCTCATATTAAAACTGGACCAGTAGTACATTCTTGTTCAAACGAGAGAGACCACAATATCAAGCAGTTTATTAACTGCAACACAATGCATTTGGTTCATGTTATTACCTGTGACCTCTGCAATTTGCAATATGTAGGACACACCATTAGAAGACTTAAAGACAGACTTAAGAGACCACCTCTATGACATAGAGAAAGACCACAATACGAACGTGGCCCGACATTGGAACCGATTACACTTCAAAGACACCTCGAGCCTACATATACAGGGCATCGAGAAAGTCATCTGTCCGGTCAGAGGGGAGATAAATTCAGGTTACTTTGCAAACGCAAAGTCTTCTGGATATTTCTTCTCAATAATTTCTTCCCAGAATTTCTTAGCAAGAATCTCTTGCCGGCATGGAATGTACATACGGCGACATGTATGGCGACAGGTATGGTACGGCGACAGGTTCCACGGCGACAGGTAAGTATACACACTCTCGGGTTTCTCGGCAGGAAAACAATGCCGAGAATCACAACAAGAAAATAGAGAGCAGGTTCTCTATTTTTCGAGATTTTGGGCAGTTTTCTTGACGAGAAACCTGAAAACCTCGTAGACAGGCTCGGTTTACCGAGCCTGTCTACGAGGCTTCAGTGTAGCTAAATGTTGTACCTTCATTAAATGTAACCATATCGCTCCACTTAGAGGCTCCTCTCGTCTTTTTTATACTCATTTGTGACATGACGCTACTCTTATATCAAAAATGTCTTGTATATCAAGGCAAAATATATTTAAACATTTTGCCTGTCTTGCAAATCAGCTTCCAGTTTTTGTTTTTTTGTCAAAGCTTAACCGCTTAAGGACCCATTCACGCCGATATACGTCGGCAGAATGGCACGGCTGGGCACATCCATGTACATGTACGTGGCTCTTTAAGCCCAGCTGCGGGGTCGCGCGCGCCGCTGACACGTGCACACGACCCAGTCCGAAGCTCCGTGACCGCGGGACCGGCGGACCGGCGGACTCGATCGCCGCTGGAGTCCCGCGATCGGTCCCTGGAGCTGAAGAATGGGGAGAGCTGTGTGTAAACACAGCTTCCCTGTTCTTCACTGTGTTGCGGCCTCATCGATCGTGTGATCACTTTTATAGGAATACACAATCGATTAAATGCAATTTTTAATGCTTTTTTTTGCTGTGAAAATGACAATGGTCCCAAAAATGTGTCAAAATTGTCCAATGTGTCCGCCATGATGTCACAGTCACGAAAAAAATCGCTGATCGCCGCCATTAGTAGTAAAAATAAATAAATAAAACTATCCCCTATTTTGTAAACGCTAGAAATTTTGCGTAAACCAACCGATAAACGCTTATTGTGATTTTTTTTACCAAAAATAGATAGAAGAATACGTATCGGCCTAAACTGAGGAAACATTTTTTTTAATATATTTTTGAGGTATATTTATTATAGCAAAAAGTAAAAAATTTTGCATTTTTTTCAAAATTGTCACTCTATTTTTGTTTATAGCGCAAAAAATAAAAACCGCAGAGGTGATCAAATACCACCAAAAGAAAGCACTATTTGTGGGAAAAAAAGGACGCCAATTTTGTTTGGGAGCCACGTCGCACGACCACACAATTGTCAGTTAAAGCGACGCAGTGCCGAATCGCAAAAACTGTCTGGGTCCTTTAGCTGCCTAAAGTTCCGGGTCTTAAGTGGTTAATTGAACAAGCTAAGGCTACATGCATAGGCTACCATGAACAGCTGCACCAGATTTTACATTCCTGTTTTAGTAAATCAACCCCATTGTGTCATTGATTTTGATTTTTGAGCAAAATCAAAGAATGTAATCATACTTATTCTGATCAGTCTGGATGGAAAATAAATCTGACCATAGAAAAGTAGATACATTGATATGACCATTAAGTGTATGAAGCCTCTAATGATCTTTTTGATCTTCCAATCATGTTTTTATTCTGGAAAGTAAATTCACAATAAGATTGCATATAAAATTATTCTGTGTATAGCCAACATTAGATGGGGGTTCAGGGTCCAGTGCAAGGATTGGCAAGGGTAGTGGGGTTATTTTGATTCAAGGTTGAACAGTTTCTTGCAACATTTCATGATTATTTGCTCACTGAGATGACAGCTATGAACTAAGCATCACCTTTTAATTATTCAAAATTCACATATAAATAACTTTTACCCAAACCCACTCAGCATTTCATATTGAGCACTACTCTGTCCAGTCGTAAACTATTCCTACTGTAATATACAGCCCATCCTTCTGGAGACCCATAAAACTGCTAATCTCCATACAATTATTTATAGATTATTTTATTTCAATAACAGCAAAAGAACATAATTTAAAATTCTGATATTACTGCATTTCCATTATATGAGGGATATATAAAATATTTTATGGAGGATTGAAGCTAGGATTGCTACTGGCTCAGATTAAAGAACTAACTTCAAGGTCTTTTTATGGTTAATTATGCAGGAGAATAGCATTATAAAATGATGTGATGAGGTTTATCTACATTTCTTGTCATAGGAAGGTACCTGTGCAAATCTACCTTCTCTGGTAACCATGGGAGTAGAAGTGCCTTTTAGGCTGGGTTCACAACTATGCATTTTTAGTGCTTTTTGCATTTTGCAGATTTGCATTACAGTTCATTTAACATGGTTTCCGATGGAACACATTCTGTGGTGCAAATCTGAAAAATGCAAAAAGACCTGGTTATGGTTGCAGAGAGATGGGACTAATATGTACAAATAATATGTTACATGAGATGTAAAATTATACTGCCATAATTATACTGTACATTAACTAACTAATGTTTGAATAAAATAACATGGTGTGCAAGGATATAATTGTCATGCATGATTTGTAGTGGAGCTTAAAGGAACACTAAAGGTTTGTTTTTTATTAGATCAATTGATTGCTGTAAGCTAGAGCATTTAAATATCACTTACCTCGTTTTTCCTTTTGACCTCCAAAATACAGTAATCCAGGTTTGAAAATGCCATTTCCTGTCTCTCCTCTTCTTGCTTTCCACCAGCATCTGAGCCGTTTTGCATGGTGGAAAGCAGAATGTGCTTACCCCCTCCCTATGACTACAGCCCTGCCTGAAGATCCTCTCTTATCCCTCACAGGCATGGAGGCCAAGCCTAATGGGAACTGTAGTTCCCATTAGGCTGTGATGTAGCAAGAATGAATGCGCACCACAAACCAGGAAGTCAGTGAGAATAACAATTCAGGAGTGACGGAGGTGAATAAAACAGCTCGATTTCAACAGGTATCAAAATAGTTATAATGCAAAACATTACTTTTTACTTTATCAGCTACTGTCAGACTTTAATTTAAGAGGAAAATATTTTTGTCTTTACAACCCCTTTAAGTTCTAGTAATACAGACTCTACCACACTTTGCTAGAATGAACATAGGGTACTTCTATCAGTGAGGACAGGGAATTTTGTACTAGGTGTGTAGATTTTGAGCAGCCATATTACTTAATCAATTAATATCTGCAGCTTTATATATGTGCAGAGCCTGGTATACAGTATTTCCAATGTGGCAAACTGCAAGTGTAAAGCCTCGTACACACGATTGGTTTTCCTGCCAGGAAAACTGCCAGGAGAGCTTTTTTGGTACAAATCGCACTGCAAAGAAACACATGCTATTTGAACAGGAATGCGGTGCAATTCCAGTCCGAAACGCATACAATTTTCCTAACTGCGCCTGTGTGTGTTTGTGTGTGTGTGCATAGAAAGGAATTAACTAGTTCACGACCAGCCGCCGCAGTTCTATGTCGGCAGGTCGGCTCTGCTGGGCGAGAGCCAGTAGCTCTACGTCACCTCGCCCAGCAGCCACTAGGGGCTCCCGACTCCTGTGCGCGTGCCCGGCGGGCGCGATCACCGACGGGGACACGCGATCGCTCGTTACAGAGCGAGGACCGGGAGCTGTGTGTGTAAACACACAGCTCCCAGTCCTGTCAGGGAGAGAAATGCTGATCTTCTGTATATACAATGTATGAACAGAAGATCAGTCATTTCCCTCAGTTATTCCACCCCCCATACAGTTAGAATACACCCAGGTTACACATTTAACCCCTTCCCCACCCCCTAGTGTTAACCCTTTCACTGTCAGTGGCATTTTTATAGTAATCAATGCATTTTTATAGCACTGATCGCTATAAAAATGCCAATGCACCCAAAAATATGTACAATGTATCCACCATAATGTTGCAGTACCGAAAAAAATCGCTGATCGCCGACATTACTAGTAAAAAAAAAATATTAATAAAAATGCCATAAAACGACCCCTTATTTTGTAAACGCTATAACTTTTGTGCAAACCAATCAATAAACACTTATTGCGATTTTTTTAACGAAAAATATGTAGAAGAATACGTATCGGCCTAAACGGAGGAAAAAATATTACTGATGATTACTGATGAAAACAGTGCTGCTGGTGGCTGTAACCAGGCCTTGTACCTAGTCCTTTCCTTTACTATATTTTTTTTCCCCATCTTTTCTTCTCACTTGCCATCTCTTCTTTTCAGACATTGGTAGTACTTCTAAGTAATTGTTGTTACAGGGTGACCTCGTCACCAGATAAATGGTGAGGGGTTTTGAGGAGGCCTACTGAGTCAGTCTGATGTTTATCTTATGTTGATTACATATATAGACATGGATTTTGTTCTTATTGGAGGGGGGGGGTCTTCTCTTTGAAGGCCTTGTTCCCTTAAGAACCTGTTTAGGTAGTTTGCATCCTGTCATGGATCCATGTAAATTGGCTCAGTTATCTGACCTTATAATGGGTTACTTATGGCTTTTTATGCTACTGATTGGTAATATTTTATCTTTTGTAACTAGTACTGTACGCTGCGATAAAACAATGAAAATTATTGTACTGTTTCTGTACTTACCTGTTCTTTTAAAATTTTAAATAAAAAT
Organism: Rana kukunoris; assembly: GCA_029574335.1. Classification (NCBI taxonomy): domain Eukaryota; kingdom Metazoa; phylum Chordata; class Amphibia; order Anura; family Ranidae; genus Rana; species Rana kukunoris. The sequence goes on along the minus strand of CM056051.1, from coordinate 169,819,075 downwards.
TATTAAACAGAAATATCTTTTTTGCATCTATCGCAAGTAGCCTTTTTTTTTTCTATTTAGTATTTCTTGAAGAAAGCCCAAACATCTGTTGCAATGGATATTCCTTAATTTAGCACAGGAAATTAATTTGAGTAACCTCATTATTCTAATTAGCATGCTTTTTCTTACATTTTAAAATAACAAACCATGGCAAAGTGGGTCCTCACATAGAGCTGAACCATCTTGACAAAAGGATATTCTGATTATAGCAAAATAAGACATACAGCATTCTCTGTTTGTTTATTCGCAAGATCCAGACTTCTAAATGATGCTTTAGACTGGATGTGTCATTTTATTCAAGTGTTTCCATTTTGAAATGATGTTTCCAAGCAAGTTGGTAAACATCTTTTTCAATGTGTATTGTAGGGTTAGAGGCAAGCAATCACTCACTAGTGACCTGTTTATCTTTTCTATTGGATTTTGTTGGTAATTTTGTCAAAGTGAGGCAGGCGTTTTGGAAATATCAATACACTGTGTGTATACCGGTACCATTTAATGAAAATACAGCATCAAAAACAAAATAAAGTATAAATTATACAATCACTGTGCTAAGACAGAATTGACATCTATTCAACCTGCTGCAACCAATCTTCCTTTTAAGCTGTAAACAAAGAAATGTTTTATAGCAAAAATGCACAGTACAAACATTCTTGTAATTACAATGATAAAAACACTGGATGTCTGTCTTGTAAAGGTGTCTGTGCATTTTTCAAGGCCCCAGTATTCACACAATGTGGTTTCTGGTCCTATACTATTTGCAATAAAGTGGTTAGAGCTAGAGTACATACCTGAACCGATTATGAAAGGACTAGACAAGATAGCAAGTGTAAACAATGTTTTCTTCTTTTTCCCTTTCATAGGTTGGACTAGATAGTTAGTCAGTTTAAAAAACAGACACAAGTCTATGAAACTAGATGTTGGATACCTTTAGCAAATTGGGGTTAGAGTAGCAAGACTCCAACACACAATACTCAAAGAGGTGCTGGGAATTTTTAGACATAGTGAGATGAAGGAACTATGCAAACAAGTTTATTAGCCCTGGCGATTCAGCTCCCACAATGCAAAGTTTCCCTTGGTGGGCACCCAATAAAAATACAGAAAGAAGTGCAGTGGTAAAAAAGTGCAAATTGGTTCTATAGATGCACAGCAGAAGCAGATCTACTGGCCGCAAGTGTTAAACATGAAACATTCATATGCAATGTTCCATATTTACCCAACTAAAAAAGGATATACAGTGCTCAGCATAAATAGTATACAACCCTTTTGAAAATTAAAGCCTCGTACACACGATTGGACTTCCGTGGAATTTTGTCCGAAGGGTGTTGTTCGTGAACTTGGTATGCATACACAAGGCAGAACATAGTGCCGTAATAGACGCACTATGTGTTTTTTTTTTTGCTCTTTAGCGCTACCCTTTTGGCAACGTCTGCTAATGCTGTCTTATGATTAGCATTGGTTTGGAGCATGCGTGTTTGTAGTTTGGATTTTAGTCAGATAATCTGACGTAACACATTTGTTGTCGGAAAATTTGAGAGCATGCACAGCGAACATTTGTTGTCGGAAATTCTGACAACAATTGTCCGATGGCGCATACAGACGGTCGGAATGTCTGATAAAACATGTCCGTTGGACCATTGTTGTTGGAAAATCGGATCGTGTGTATGGGCCTTTAGAATTTAATCAATATCTCAATGAACACAATTTTTACAAAACTGAGTGTTCTAGAACATTTGTTTATCTCATTCCATGAAAGTAAGTTCAATAATTTAACTAATGCCGCATACACACAATCAGGCTTTTGCCTGGCCAAATCACATCCGAATTCCGACGGAATTCCATCGGAAAAAAATAGAACATGTTCTATATCTAAACTCAGATGGGGCTACACACGATCAGAAAATCTGATGGAAAAAGTCTGGGCATTAGATCAGTGTTTTTCAACTCCAGTCCTCAAGGCACACCAACAGGTCATGTTTTCAGGCTTTCCATTATTTTGCACAGGTGATTTACATAGTTACATAGTTAGTCAGGTTGAAAAAAGACACAAGTCCATCCAGTTCAACCATAAAAAAATAAAAATAAACAAACAAAATAAAACACAGTACATCCCATACACCCAACTCCATACCCACAGTTGATCCAGAGGAAGGCAAAAAACCCCAGCAGAGCGATGATCCAATTTGCTACCGGAGGGGAAAAAATTCCTTCCTGATCCCCCAAGAGGCAATCGGATTTACCCCGGATCAACTTTACCTACAGAACTTAGTACTCGGTTATATTATGTGTATTTAGGAAAGAGTCCAGGCCCTTCTTAAAGCAATCTACTGAGCTGGCCAGAACCACCTCTGGAGGGAGTCTGTTCCACATTTTCACAGCTCTTACTGTGAAGAAACCTTTCCGTATTTGTAGGTGAAATCTCTTTTCCTCTAGACGTAGAGTGCCCCCTTGTCCTCAGCGTTGACCTTAAAGTGAATAACTCAACACCAAGTTCACTATATGGACCTCTTATATATTTGTACATGTTGATCATATCCCCCCTTATTCTCCTCTTCTCAAGAGTGAATAAATTCAGTTTTTCTAATCTTTCCTCATAGCTGAGCTCCTCCATGCCTCTTATCAGTTTAGTTGCCCTTCTCTGCACTTTCTCCAGTTCTCCGATATCCTTTTTGAGAACTGGTGCCCAAAACTGGACTGCATATTCCAGATGAGGTCTTACTAATGATTTGTACAGGGGCAAAATTATATCTCTCTCTCTGGAGTCCATACCTCTCTTAATACAAGAAAGGACTTTGCTTGCTTTGGAAACCGCAGCTTGGCATTGCATGCCATTATTGAGCTTATGATCAACTAAAACCCCCAGATCCTTCTCCACTACAGATCCCCCCAGTTGAACTCCCCCTAGCATGTATGATGCATGCATATTCTTAGCCCCCAAGTGCATAACTTTACATTTATCAACATTAAACCTCATCTGCCACATAGTCGCCCAATTAGACAGAGCATTGAGGTCGGCTTGTAAATTGGAGACATCCTGTAAGGACGTTATTCCACTGCATAGCTTGGTGTCATCTGCAAAAACAGAAATGTTACTTTGGATCTCAGACCCAATATCATTTATAAATATATTGAAAAGTAAGGGACCCAACACTGAACCTTGGGGTACACCGCTGATAACCTTGGACCATTCAGAGTAAGAATCATTAACCACAACTCTCTGAATCCTGTCTTTCAGCCAGTTTTCTATCCATTTACAAACTGATATATCTAATCCTGTAGACCTTACCTTACACATGAGCCGTGTGTGGGGAACTGTATCGAACGCTTTTGCAAAATCCAAGTATACCACGTCCACTGCCACCCCTCTGTCCAGGGTTTTACTTACCTCTTCATAAAAATAAATCAGGTTTGTCTGACAACTTCTGTCTTTCATGAATCCATGCTGTCTGCTGCTTAAATAGTTTGTTTCCAGCAAAAACTCATCCATGTGGTCTTTTATTAAACGTTCCAGTATCTTCCCAACTATAGAAGTTAAACTAACAGGTCTATAGTTACTTGGTAAAGACTTTGTTCCCTTTTTAAATATAGGCACCACATTGGCTCTACGCCAATCCAGTGGTACTATTCCTGTCATTAATGAGTCCCTAAATATTAGATACAGTGGCTTTGAAATTTTAGAGCTCAATTCTTTTAGGATCCGTGGGTGGATGCCATCTGGTCCAGGTGCTTTATCCACCTTTATTCTGTCTAAATATTTCTGGACCATATCACTTTTGAGCCATTGTGGATTTGGGGCTGTGTGACTCCCACCCCCATTATGGACATGAGCTCCCCCATACTCCATTGTATACACAGAGCTGAAGAAAGCATTTAATAAATTTGCCTTCTCTATGTCCTCAGTCACCCACTCTAGATTATTTTGTAAAGGGCCTACATGCTCAGACTTGACATTTTTACTATTAATATATTTAAAGAATTTTTTGGGGTTTGTCCTACTATCTTTTGCAATCTGTCGTTCATTTTGAATTTTTGCATCCTTGATTTCCTTTTTACATATTCTATTATATTCTTTGTAACATTTAAACGACACTAGTGTTCCTTCATTTTTATATTTTTTTAAAGGCTATTTTCTTATTGTTTATAGCTTTTTTAACTTTGACCGTGAGCCACATAGGTTTTATCTTTAGCCTTTTAAACTTATTGCCCATGGGAATATACTTTGCAGTGAGGTTCCAAAGAGTCTTTTTGAAGAATTCCCATTTCTGTTCTGTGTTCATCTGTGCCAATATTCCCTCCCAGTCCAAGCCCTGGAGAGCAGTCCTCATGCTTTGAAAATTTGCTCTCTTGAAATTAAGTGTTTTTATCTTTCCTGTATGTATTTCTTGCTTATAGTTAATATTAAATGAAATCATGTTATGATCACTGCTACCCAGGTGTTCCTTTATCTGAACATTAGTAATAAGCTCTGCATGGTTTGAGATTACCAAGTCCAACAGAGCATCATTCCTAGTTGGGGTCTCAATAAACTGAACCATAAAATTGTCCTGCAATAGGTTTTTAAATTTTTGTCCTTTACCTGTCCCAGAAATTCCATTATTCCAGTCAATTTCTGGGTAGTTAAAATCCCCCATTATTATCACCGTCCCAGCCCTTGCTGCCCTTTCCATCTGTGCAAGGAGCCGAGTCTCCACCTCCTCATTAACATTGGGTGGTCTATAACAAACTCCAATGATTAACTTTGAACTACGCACATCTGTATGCAGTTCCACCCATAATGCTTCAACTTCATCACACTCTCCATCAACCAGGTCTTCTTTCATGCTTGCTTTGAGGTCACTTCTCACATAGAGATAGACACCTCCACCTTATAGCCAGGAATATTAATAGCCCAGTCATGTGAGGATTGAAGCCAAGTTTCAGCAATACCGATTACATCATAGCTCTCCTCATGCACCAGTGCTTCCAACTCACCAACTCATTTGATCAGTTTTCACTGCCTTAGTAATCACCACAGCCATTTCATCTGAGGGAAATCCTGAAAACTTGACCTGTTGGTGTGCCTTGAGGACAGGAGTTGAAAAACACTGCATTAGATTACAAAATCTTCAGTTTTACTTAAATTACTACATAGTTAGTCAGGTTGACTTACTTAAATGAGTGTTATAGAACAATTGTTTAGCTCATTCCATTTAAAGTAAAGTTAATAATATAACTAATGCTGCATACACACGATCAGGGTTTTGCCCGGCCAAATCACATTATAATTTCCGACGGAATACCATTGGAAAAAATAGAACCTGTTCTATATCTAAACTCTGATGGAATTAATCAGAATTTCCAATGAAAAAACTCAGATGGGTCTACACACGGTCGGAAAATCCGATGGAAAAAGTCCATTGGACTTTTTTAATCGAAAATTCCGATCGTGTGTACGGGCATTAGATTACAAAATCTTCCATTTTACTTAAATTAGTTGATGCAAATATGACCCCATAACAAAGACTACTACATCTAGTATTTTGTATGACCTCTATGATTTGTAAGGACAGCACCAAGTCTTGAAATGCAACAGGCACCAGCAGTGCAGAATATTCATTGCCCATCAACACTATGCTTGTGTTTTGAAGGAAGTGCTCCTTTCCCGAGAATCCCCACTGAGGCGTCACCTAATGCTTAACGTACCTCTGAAGCCAATTTATTTTGGATAGAGTAAGGAATTGTTAAAAAGTAAAAAAAAAAAAAAAAATTGCTAACTGTGTTTTCCATTAGGGAGGTTAACTTTCAATCCCTGTGTCGTATACACTGCAGGAAGTTAGAAATAATCTTTCCAAAATTAGGAAAATACCCACAGAATAAGTGTCCCATTTAAAAGATCCCCCCTCTATTCCTGTTTTAGTGGCAACTCTGCATTTTGATTTTCCCTCACATTCAGTCCCAGTGATAATGGTCACTCTTAGGGGGTTCAGTCTGAATCCATATTCAGCCAAACCCAGAAGGATGCTGTCAATGCCGGCCAAATCAGCTCCAGCCAGGACATTACTTGTCCTGCAGCTGCATGTGGAAAAGGGGTGAGGATGCTTGTAACATCATGTATTGGCCATATTAGTTCCATGATGTGGTGAGCATCTCCACCCCTTTTTTGCACATACAGTTGTGAAGTTGGCTATGCCTTGGCCACAGCTGATTGGGCTGGCATGGACAGCTCTGTCCTGGGTTCACACCATGACAGGACAAATAGAAAGGGTGGCCCTAACCTCTTACCACTTAATCCAAAACAGAAAAAGGGTATTACTTTACATACAGAACTCAAGTAGAACTAAAAGCAAAAGTATTTATTGTGTTTTTAAATAGGGTGGAGAGGGATTTAAAAACACTGACCACGACATTATTGCTATTTGACCCTGTTAGGGAGATTCAACATCTTCATTAGTCCTGTTTACCATCACCACTAACAGTGGAAAAAATAAGAAAATCACACATTTTGGGTTGTCCCCAGAACAGGAATAATGGAGATATTTTTTTAATTTTGCATCGCATACTAGCTCATTATGAAATACTTACCTTAGAACGATGCCCTGCAGCGGTGCCAACACACAGCTGACACATCCAACATCTTTCCTGGAATTACTTCTGGGTTCGCAGGCTCCAGCACTGCGATTGGCCTGAGCTGCGATGATGTCACTCCCACGCATGCGCGTGGGTGCCGCCAGTCACAGCATGGGCCCCGAAGAAATGGCACGAGCAGGCCGTTCCTTAAGTGCGCATGCACCGATGACGTATAGCAAATATCTTCTGAAGGGTGCAAGTTAAGGAGATATTTTCAGTACATACTTGTAGGTACAATTAAAGAGGAAGACTACTTCCTCTTTAACTGAAAATTGCTCGATCATGCAATGCAGTACACAAAGTGTATGTCAGTTTTATTCCCAAAAATAGAGCTTGCTTTTGGTGGTGTTTGATCACCACTGCGATTTTTTATTTTTTTTGCTATAAACAAAAAAAAATCAACAGTTTTGAATAAACCCCAATATTTTTTATTTTCTAGTATAAAACGCATCCAATAAAAGGAATTAAAATTTTTAAATGTCCTCAAAAATTTGGGCCAATATCTATTCCACTACATATTGTTGATAAATAAAATATCCCAAGAAGCAAATATTGATTGGTTTGCACAAAGGTTATAGCATCTAAAAACTATGGGATATATACTTATATTTACTTATTTTGTTTATACTAGAAATGGTGGCGATCAGCAACTTCTAGGGGGACTGAGATATTGTGGTGGACAATCAGACACTAAATGACACTCTGTGGTTACCAGAGACACTAATAAAGTGAACATTGCTAAAAAAATATGCACTGTCAATGCAATGACACTAGCTGGGAAGAGGTTAAACATCTAGGGTGATCAATGGGTTAATGGTGTGCCTAGCTAGTGTTTTTTGTGTACTTTTGCCAAGGAAAGTGATGAATTTTTTTCCCTGCAGGAACACAAAATTCATTACTTGCCTACTGCCAAAACAGAGCTCTGCCTTTTTTACCTAGGCAGAGCTCTGTTCTGTGTCTCTGCCCGATGATTGGAGGGTAACAGTGGATACCCACTATATCAAAAAATAAAAGTTTTGTCTTTAGTTTTAATTTAAGAGCACACATCTTGATATTAATATAGCAGGGAACCTACATGCAACTTAAAACAGGTATGACTGGTTTGCCAGGCTTGAGAGGGGAACTTTTTTATCCAGTAGAAACAGTACTGACTGAACAAAATTGAGTAAAGCAGATTATTGGCTTGCACTGAACAAGCACAATTTCAGTATTTGTCCATCTTCAGTGTACATAATTCTGTTATCGGCTCATTAAATACAATAGTTCTTACAGTTCATTTTAACCTCATCTCTTTTATGTTCTTTTCTCCAAACAAGTCTAAAGATAAAAAGCAGAAAAAAGGTAAAGCTGGGACGAGGAACAGTAATAAAGAAAAGGGTTCTTAAAAGGCACAATAAGAATGCCTTTTTAGTTTCTTCAGATTGTAACTTCTGTAGTTATTTAACTGTAGTTTGAAAAGCATTGCACAAAAAACTCTTTTTTGTTTAAAAATCTTTGTCTGCTTAGTCCATTTAATACAGCAGATGAAATGATGTTTCAAAAATGGAGTTAATGTAAGCTTAATTAAGGTGAAATTACCCGTCAATCACTATTTTTCACAGCCCCTATAAATGTAATTATAAAATGTGTTTTTGAGGAAAATGGTCCTCTAAGCTAAGTATGAAAGATATGCCATTTATATGGTAATAACATCACAAAAAAAGTGTAAAGATAAAAAAATAAAAAAAATAAGAGATAAAGATGGGTGTCTTAGTATGGCAAACACAATTGTCAACAAAATACATATTAATAGTTAAAACTAAAGTGGCCTGGTTAGCAAAAAATGATCTGTCAATCGATGAATTCATCATACATAAAAAAAAAAAGCATTTATAGATTCATTCAGAACAATCTTGCAATAAATGGGTAGTACTGTGCTGGCTCCTGTCTCAACAAGTTGAAGGAATCAATATATGACAAAGGTCAAGCTGGGTTTCTAGGGGATTCTATATTGTTTCTTGGCAATTGAATCTGCAGCGTAATTATCAGTTTTCATGTCATGACAAGTTACAGGGATAGCATATTTATTTTTAGACAAAGGATATATACATAACAAAGCCAGAGAGCCACACCATTTAAACACGTTATCATTGAATCTTTAATTCTCTGATGTTAAATTATTAATAAATGTAGACAGGTCGTGGATTTTCTGACTTGTAAATAAAAGTAACAGTCACAGATCTTATTTGGTACCACCATCTTGTAATATTATAGGCAAAAAGCCTACATAGTCATATACATCGAAACTGGGTCCCATGGTCTAGTGCAGGGGTCTCCAAACTGTGACCCGAGGGCCAGATGTGGCCCTTTGCTAGCCTTTATTAGGCCCGTGGGGCACAATTTCTCTCACTGATACGAGGCACTATTCATCCCACTGACACCAACAATGGGGCACTAATAGGGGGAATAATCCTCCTCCTATTGACCACCAACCCTGAGGCCATATTTATTCTCACTGATGCTGGGCTTGTGACATTTTCTGCCACTGCTGGCCCCAATCCGGCCCTCCTAAAGTCTAAAGGATAATAAAGTGGCCCTTTGTTTGAAAAGTTTTGAAAAGTTTGGAGACCCCTGGTCTAGTGTTTAACCACTTAAAGATTGGACCAATATGCTGCTAAATGCCCAGAGGCGTTTTTACAATTCGGCACTGCGTCGCTTCAACAGACAATTGCGTGGTCGTGCGACGTGGCTTCCAAACTAAATTTGGATCCTTTTCTTCACACAAATAGAGCTTTCTTTTGATGGTATTTGATCGCCTCTGCGATTTTAATTTTTTGCGCTATAAACAAAAATAGAGCGTTATTTTTGAAAAAAAATGATATTTTTTACTTTTTGTTATAAGAAAAATCGAATAAACTAAATTTTAGTCAAACATTTAGGCCAAAATGTATTTAGCCACATGTCTTTAATAATAAAAAAAAAAAATCGCAATAAAAAAAAGTAGCTACCTAGCGGCAACAGAGACACTAATACAGCGATCAGAAAAATTATCGCTTAGTGACATTGGCAATAGGGGGTGAAAGGGTTAACTAGGGCGGTGATCAAGGAGTTAAAACTTTATATGGGGGGTACGGGGCTACCCTGAACCTAACACTAACTGCCTGTCACACTAACTGCCTGTCACACTAACTGTCACACTGACACTAAATGCAGTGATCAGTAAATATATGATCACTGCATTCAGTGACAGGGGGTGGGGGGGGTGATCGGAAAGAGTTAATGTGCCTATGTGTGTGGTGTCAGTGTAGTGTTGGTGCGACTTACTGTGTGATGTCTTGTCTCCTCTCGGCGGATTGAAAATACAGCTGAGAGGAGAGCTGACATCACTTCCTCTGCCTATGTTTACATTATACAGGCAGAGGAAGTGACACACGGGGAGTGCGCGCATTGGCTGGGAGCGATCCGGAGGGGGCGGACAAAAACCAACAGCCGCCCCCTTATCCCGGATCGCTTCCACAGCCACAGGAACCGCCGCATGTACCGGGGGGTCCCGATCGGACCCCCTACCCACGTCTAGGCAGGGACATACAGGTACGTCAATGTGTCTGTACATTCCATTCTGCCGACGTAAATGTACATGCGGCGGTCCATAAGCGGTTAAAGGATTTTATTATACATAAACAGTATGCAAACTAACCTTTCAGCCAGCTGTTCAGCAACTGCACTGAACAGTTTGACTTTGTGAGAGATAAAATAAGTCAACTCTGTATTCACATGAACATGTTTAGCATATAGCCAGATCTTACATCCTCTTCTATTGAAGAATTGCCTTATCCCCACAAAAAAGTTATTATCTAAAGCAGGGGTCTCCAAACTATGGCCCTCCAGTTGTTCAGGAACTACAATTCCCATCATGCTTAGTCGTGTCTGTGAATGTCAGAGTTTTACAATGCCTCATGGGAAATGCTGTTCCTAAACAGCTGGTGGGCCTGTAGTTTGGAGAGCCTTGATCTAAAGGATATCAAAAAGTACTAACTTTGTGGTGTTCTTTGTGTTCTCTGCAGAATAAAGCTTCCCAAGGAGAAAACAAATATTTGGCAGTGAAGCAGATGCTTTCATTATCAGTTTGCTGTACACAAATTGTACCTGATGAACTGCAGTGCAAGAATCTTCTTGCTTCTGCTCATTCTGTGGATCTGATTCTACGGATCATTCTGTGCTTTCTTTGCCTCATCTGCTTCTTACTAAATATTCCCTCGCCAGTCTTCAGATCACCAGTCATCATAGGGGAAGCTTTGTCAAGATGAATCAAACCTAGCTTCTCTCTTCTAGGTGGTTGCCTCTGCAAAGAGAAAAACAAGGCATGGCATTCATTTGCAAGAGCAAAAGATCAGCAGCAGAGAGCCTACAGGCAACATTGGTGACTAGTACTTTGCCTTTTTTTTTTAGGTAAATCTTCCATGGCTCAAGCCTTGGAAAAACAACACAACTATAAATGGGCTCCTGTGTGGCACCCTATAAATAAGAGAACTTGTTGGCAGAGTCACTTCGTTTTCCTTGCAAAGACTTACCCATGGACCTCTAAGAGCTAAGACTGTGAGGACTATCTTTATAAACCCCCTCCCACATTTTGTTTACGTGCTGTGTGACTTCTATAAAAAACCTATCAGAAAATAAATATAGCATTTGTTGACTCATTTTTGAAGCTGTAGACCAGGGGAAGGCAACCCCGACATGGGTGCCACAAGCGGCACGCAAAGCCTCTTTTGCCAGTATGTGACTCCCCATGAGCAGAGCAGCACAGGGAAGTGTCAGCGATTGTCAATCGCAGTTCCATCCAGCTCTAGTGATGGGGAAGAGATTGGGGGCAGTCAGGGCCATCTTTAATATTGATTGGATCCTGGGAAAACATTTTCTTGGGCCACCTTTTCCATGTAAGGTTGCTCTCCACCTTCTCTGAGACATACAATAAATAGCAGCTAGACTCAATATCAGTTTGCTGAATCAGATCAGGCAGGTGATTACAATTGGTTGCCAGAGGTTGCAGTCTATCAAACTCACTTACTGACTGGTTACTAGAGGTTACAGCACACATTACGGCTAACTGGTTAGTTGCTAGAGGTTACAGCACATGATTTCTGCTTGATGATTGGTTGCTAGAGATTACTGTACTTCAATACTGCTCACTGATTGGTTACTAGAGGTACTGCACATCATTACTGCTCACTGATTGGTTGCTAGAGGTTACAGAACAGCATCTCCTCACTGCCTGCACACCATGCACTGGGGTGGTGAGGGAACCCATCAATAAACAGGAAACTCCTAGGGATCCTAGAACTCTAGGGATCAGTGGCAGTACTGGAGGGAGGGGAGGGTGTGATCAATGGCCATGCTGGTTTATTTACTGACTACCAATAGAAAGAGGAGTTTTAACACTGACCACCAATGTAATAAGGGTTTACACTGACCACTAATGTAATAGAAGCATTCACAGTAACCACCAATGTAAGAAGGGATTTACACTGACCACCAATGTAAGGGGGGCCTTCACACTGGCCTAGTGTGAATGAAAGGATTCTTCACCAAGCCCCAAAGTAATGAGAAGATTTACACTGACCACCAATGTAACTGTGACTTTTAGCCCGCGTTTATATTTGTGTGTGTCGGGAATGCATGCAAAATCGCTTTTCTGACACGACAGAAACATGCTGCCCTTTAGCAGATACACAGAAGTGCCATTAATTGTTATTGACACCTTCACGCATCTGCTGTGGAACTGTATGATTTTGTAAAAGCGTTGGGACTTTATTCCGCATTTCTAGCACATAGAGCAGCCCATTGAAATTAATGTGACCTACATCTTTATCCATCCTGTCAGTAAACCTTTGCATCCTTAAACCCATGCTGATCTCTGCACCCCAAACATTCCCCATCCTCTCCGCTCCAACCCTCCACCCCCTTTAACTCTACCTGCCTCCTCTGCTCATTTTTGTACCCACCTTCCTTACCTCTATACATCTCCCCCTTTTTCACCTGTGCACCCAAACTTTAATTCCTTTTCTGCCTACCTCTGCACACCCCATACTACCCCCCCCCCCCACTAATTTGCTTAAATTTGCAGAACAGGCTGATATTAAGCTTAATGAGCACAGCAGCAGCATATTCATTACTATATGGGATGTCCGAAAGCAGTGCTTTAATGAGGGGAGGGAGACATCTTCCAAAAAAGGATTTAATTTAGAGATATACTCAAATACTAATAAATCCAATTTAGACAAGAAATGTAAATCTCAAATCTAAATCAAGGGAGCCCCCTCAGATCCTGAGGAGCTTGAATCGCGGCCTGTAGTACTGCCTGCCCAAAGGCTGTATCCGCATTCCTTCTTACGTCCAATTGATAAAAAATTTGTAAACATGTGGACTGACGACCACGTTGCTGCCTTGCATATTCGAGCCATAGAGATCTGATGATGTGCTGCCCAGGAGGTGCCCCTGGCCCTGGTAGAATGGGCCTTTACCGACAAAGGAGGAGGCAACCTCTTCAAACCGCAGGCCTGAACGATTAATTGTTTAATCCATCTTGCGATGGTGGATCAAGCAGCTGCCTGACCCATCTTGGGCCCTTCCGGTAAAACGAACACCACATCTGTTTTCCGAACCTTCTCTGTAGCTTTAAGATAGGCCTTTACGGCCCTGACAATATCCAACGTATGCAGCAACCCCTCCTTTCTAGAGGTGGGTTTTGGAAAGAAGGATGGAAGTACCACATCCTAGTTCAAGTGGAAACTGGATATAACCTTTGGTAGAAAGGAAGGATGAGGACGGAAACCCGCCCTATCCTTATGTAAAATGAGATATGGTTCCTTACAAGATAAGGCTGCCAATTCCGATACTCTCCTGGCCGAAACTATGGCGATCAGAAATACCGACTTTCTAGTCAGTAAAACCACAGGTACCTCTGCCAATGGCTCAAAGGGTTGTTTCTGTAGAGTTGACAGAACAAGATTTAAGTCCCATGGACAAAGTGGTGATTTGACCGGAGGATTAACACGTAAGACTCCCTGTACGAAGATCTTAACCAGCGAGTGGGCGGCCAGCGGCCTCTGAAACCACACTGATAAGGCTGAAATCTGTCCCTAGATCGTGCTTAATGCCAGGCCTTTATCCACTCCTAGCTGGAGAAAACGTAATACTCTATCAATGGTATACTTGCGGGAAAACCATCTCTTAGCCTCACACCAGCCTACGTAGGCCCTCCAAACCCTGTAACAAATTACCCTGGAGGCCGGCTTTCTAGCCTTAATGAGGGTAGGGATTACCTGCCTAGACAGACCTCTACCCCTGAGAATCAGGGATTCAGCCGCCAGGCCGTCAAATTTAGACGCCGTAATGCCGGGTGGAGGATCGGGCCTTGTGAGAGTAGGTCTGGCCATAGAGGAAGAGTCCAAGGGCCTCCCACTGCCAATTTTCAGGACTAGTGAGAACCATGCCCTCCGGTACCAAGCTGGGGCTACCAGGATAACCGGCCTGTGCTATGATCCTGCGCAACAGGCGGGGTAGTAACTGCAGTGGGGGAAATGCATATAGAAGTTATGATTGATGCCACGGGCAAACCAACACATCGGTTCCGCAGGCCATAGGGTCCCTCGTTCGAGACATGAACCTGTCTAGCTTCTTGTTGAATCCTGATGCCATGACATCCACGTCTGGCACTCCCCACTTCTGGCAGATTGTCTGAAAAACCTGTGGATGCAGAGACCACTCCCCCGGCGACAGGGTTTGGCGACTTAGGAAGTACGCCTGCAGGTTGTCCACCCCGGGAATGAATGTCGCCGATATGCAGGGTACATAAACCTCTGCCCACCGAAAAACCAAGCTCATCTCACTCTGAGTGGCTTGACTCTTGGTTCCCCCTTGGTGGTTCACATATATGCCACCGCTGTGGCATTGTCTGAATGACTTCTCACCGAGGACCCCTGTAATCTGGATGTCTATGCCAGGAGGGCTAGCCGAGCCGCTCTGATCTCCCAGACATTGATGGGCAGCTGCCTCTCCGCCTCTGCCCAAGTTCCTTGGCGAGTGAACCCGTTCAAGACCGCTCTCCAGCCTTCCAGACCACTGGGCAGAAAGACTCCCCTTCAGAAGGTTCTGAGGGTTTAACCACCAGCATAGACTCTGCCGGACCTTTAATGACGGCGTCAAAGGAAACTCCAAGGCCTTTGCACCCTTGCTCCAAGCTGCTAGAATTGCTGTCTGTAGGACGCGAGTGTGGAAGCATGCGGTATCGCCTCGAACATGGCCATTAGTTTGCCTAGTAATCGCATACATAGGCGAATAGTTGGTTCTCTTTTGCTTAGAACCAACTGAATCAATCTTTTGATAGCCTCGACCTTTACCAGGGGCAGGAACACCCATCTTCTGTTCTGTGTCTAATCTCATGCCGAGATATTCCAACTGCTTTGAAGGTTGAAATGCTGATTTTTCCCCGGTTTAGGACCCAGCCGAACCTCTCGAGGTACTGAACCATGAGGGCTACTGCGCATTCCACCAAGGAAGCGAGTGATCTATGATTAAGAGGTCGTCCAGGTATGACTAGAATTGGAGCTAGGACCTTCGTGAATACCCGGGGGCCGTAGCCAGCCCGAAGGGGAGCGCCACGAATTGGAAGTGACGCTGTATCACTGCTAAGCGTAAAAAAATTTTTTTTGATGTGGCTGAAAGATTGGTACATGAAGGTAACCATCCTTTATGTCTATAGAAGCCAGATCCTTCTGGAGTGTGGCGGCTGCTGACCGAACGGATTCCATCCGGAAAGAGCGAACCCTTAGGTAAGCATTTAAACCTTTTAGGTCCAAAATTGGTCTGACATCGCCGATGGGCCTTGGTATGACAAACAGATTTGGTATAGAAACCTAGCCCCTGTTCTTGGGCTGGTACCTCTACCATTATGCCCTGGTAAAGCAGATGATCCAATGCCGCCCGCATTGAGGCCTTCCTTGTGGAGGAAACTTTAGAAATTCTAATCTGTAGCCTGTGGCCACAGATGATCGGACCCCCTCTGTCGGGGATCGATACCATGGCCCCTTGCCCCCAGAGGCCTGTCCTTGCGATCCATTGTTAAAAGTTTGATCGCGCAGGAGGTCCGATACTGCCTGGAATTTGAGGGCCCCGGAACAGGGGGGAGCTGCCTTTTAAACGCAGGACCCCGGAACTTCTTTTGACTGGTAAAAGGGTACTTTTGCCACTTGAAACAGTCTGAATGTATTTATCCAGATCTTTCCATGGAAGGGAAAACCTGCCAGTAGTCTTTTGCATGGGGCTCGGCCGCCCAGTTCTTCAACCATAAGAGCCTTCTCATATGCACTAAAAATAGTGACAAACGAGACGCCTGCTGGATGGAGTCTTTTATAGCCTCTACCGCAAAGCACAGAGCTCTGGGAATATCCAATAACTCCTCTGCCTATTGGGCAGGGATGTCTTTAAGCATCTGTTTTGTCTGGTCCTTTAACGCCTGACAAAACTCCAATTGCAGCCACTGCTGGCTGTACCACTGCTCCTGCCGTAGCAAAGGATGCTAGAAAAAGTGTCTCTAAACGTTTATCGACCGGGACCTTAAACATTTGTATGTTTCCCCTCAGGCCAGTTAATGATTTATTCACCCATGAGATGGCTGCGTCCACAGTTGGGAGCGCCCCTTTCTTAGAAAAATGTCTTTTCCATAGGGTAAATAACAGAAAACCTTCCAGGCGGTCTCCCATCCAGGCACTAACCAGGCCCGACCCTGCTTAGCCTCCGAGATCAGACGAGATCGGGCGCTTTCAGGGTGATGTGGCCTCAAGGACCTCACGGGTAGTTGAAAAGCAGCGCCCGAACCGGGACTTGAACCCTGGACCCCCAGACCAAAAGTCCGATGCTCTACCGACTGAGCCATCCGGGCCCTTTTAAAGAGCAATTGGTCAGGGGAAAGAGTGCCTGAAAGCACAAATATTTCCTGGCAGACGTGCATAAAGACTACCCTAGCGTCAGCTTTAGGCGGCAGAAAAAGTTCTGTCCGGTCGTCCCAATCCTGGAAAAACCAATTCCTCTAACAGAGGATGGACCGGAAAAGCTGCGTTGCTTAAAGGCGCTTTTAAAAGAACCCAAAGAGGATACCGCAGGAACCTGAGGCTCTGGAAATGGCAAATTAAATGCTGAGCGGACCATGTCTGTCAAAGACTGGACCCACAGACTCTCCGTCTGGGAGGCTGAAAACGATTCTTCAGTGGTAGATCCTTCCTCTAGGTTCTGGTCCAACCGATCCTCCTGAAATTCTAATTCCTCCGGAGAGAGAATCTCAGCATCCGAGGATACACCTTTTGGCGATGGGGATCTAGTCCACTTCTTGCCAGAAAAAGAGCCAGCGATCATAGCTGTTAACTTTTTTCTCTAGCCCCCCTAGGGTGACGGCTAGCATCTCCTCTGTGATAACACAGGGTTGGGCCGATCTGGGCCAGCCTCAGCACCAGACCCCCTTAATGGCTTATCCAAGGTGACCCCTATAGGAATAACCTGTGGGGAATATATTGGCATATCATCAGAACCAGAGGAGGAACCCCCTTGTCTTTGCCTTTTCTTTTTTTTTTGTGTTTTGATCCTCAACCTTTGGAAGCCATAATACAAAACCGAGGGACTCCGCCTACAACAACAGACTGTTATAGCCAGGAGTACAAAAAAATAAGGTTTAGGGGACAATAGGATCACTAATGCCCAAAAACGGTGGGGCTCAGTATGTTTTCCCTTTATAATATTATTGTTTTTCACAACATACAGCCCCACCCCCAACATGTTTGCCAGCATTTAACCTGTTGCCGAGGGGATTTTTGGCGTAACAAAAAGTATTGGAGCTGACTCCAGCATGTAGTACCCCTTCTCGTCACCGGGAGTCACTGTGCTGCCAGCTCTACGTCCTCTCTCTTCCAGCTCAGCTTTGAACTGAGCTAAGATCGCGCCTGCTGTGTATAACAGCAATTGAAGGCACGCCCACTCTACACTGCAGTCACGCTCCCCGACCCCCCCCCCCCCTCCCGAACGGCGTGAAAATTTTTCTATATGCATGCGTGCGTGCGCGCGCGCGACTGTCGGGGGAGGAGAGCCCAGGAGGAGACGCACTCTGGAGCCCAGGAATGCAGGCTGGAGGACGCATCAGGCGGCAGATTTGAATCCCGGCTAGGTAAGGCTTAAAACAGGCCCCTAAGGAGTCCCTTTAGCCTAGAGACAGATCTCTCTTTTTTTTTTTTTTTTTTAAAAGACCTTCAACCAGCGAGCAGCAGGTAGCTAGCAAACATACATAGATAGGTAGGGGGATCAAGTGATGGGGGGGGAACATTTCAGGCCATCCTGTCCATCAGACATAGTGACCATGGTGCCAATGCAGAGCATACTCAGGCTACCCCCCTTAAGATTTCCCCTGGAGAGCCTGCTGTCGAACCAAGTCCCGCAGGCTCCCCTCTTACCTGCTCCATGCCGCGGGACGTTTGCAAAACGGTCCAATCTTCTCCCATCTCCGTGGGTAGCGTAATAGACCTTCAGGCACTGGGGTCCTGGAAGGAACCGACTGTCCTGGACCTATACAGCACCCTGGCAAACAGGATCTTTTGGTTTAGAAAACTCCAAGTCCTGGGCCCAGGGTCCAGCCCTCTAGAGAGGAGCATTATAGGCAAAACCCCACGGTTTGGGGCCCGGGTACTGTCCACTTTGGCACTGAGGCTCCTTGGACAGATCCGGTTAGCCCGCCTTAATCCCAAGGATGTGGAGGCAAAGCTATTCCGTGACCAACACCTAAGACACTGGCGAAAAAACTGAGGTACTTCCTCTATGGGAGGGGGTTATATAGGGAGGGGACTTCCTGTTTGAGATTGCCAGTGTCCACACCTGAAGGTACTCCATATAACCCATATAGTAATGAATATGCTGCTCTGTGTCCCGTGATGTACGAGAAAGAAATACATGTGACTGCCACCTGTATTTACATATCAATGCCTTCTGCTCTGTGGCTATTTACATTAATGCAGCCGTTTTTTACGCATCAATGCCAGTTATTTACATGTAAACACAGGGCCTGCAGGTAAGTCATCTGTACACAACAATAGGGCAGAGCTGGGCATCATTAGTAGCAACACTTCACATTAAGATATCAGGACATGGGACTAAAACTTCAAGGGACAAGGGAATTTAAACTGGGATCGTTGGAAAGTATGAGACAGCTGCTTTGGGCCCCACAACTATGATGGGACTCCAGGCTGCTGCCCTTTTTTCCCTGGGTGCAGTTGTACTTTGGGGTCGGACCATATTTTCCTTATTGTTTTTAGACTAAGGACATGGATTGCTTGAACTATGTCGTGTGGTCTGATGAGACCAAGATAAACTTATTTGGTTCAGATGGTGTCAATCGTGTGTGGCAGCAACCAGGTGAGGAGTACAAAGACAAGTGTGTCTTGCCTACAGTCAAGCATGGTGGTGGGAGTGTCATGGTCTGGGGCTGCATGAGTGCTATCCGCACTGGTGAGCTAAAGTTCATTGAGGGAACCATGAATGCCAAGTACTGTGACATATTGAAGCAGAGCATGATCCCCTGCCTGTGGAGACTGGGCTGCAGGACAGTATGCCAACATGATAACAAGCCCCAAACACACCTCCAAGATGACCACTGCCTTCCTAAAGAAGCTAAGGGTAAAAGTGATGGACTGGCCAAGCATGTCTCCAGACCTAAACCCTATTGAGAATCTGTGGGGCATCCTCAAATGGAAGGTGGAGGAGCACAAGGTCTCTAACATCCACCAGCTTTGTGAAGATGACTCCAGTGGCAACCTGTGAAGCTCTTGTGAACTCCATGCCCAAGAGGGTTAAGGCAGTGTTGAAAAAAATGGTGGCAAGACAAAATATTGAAATTTTGGGCCCAATTTTGACATTTTCACTTAGGGGTGTACTCACTTTTGTTGCCAGCGGTTTAGACATTATTGGCTGTGCATTGAGTTATTTTGAGGGGACAGCAAATTTACACTGAGAAAAGAGAAAGAGGGTCATGGGACATTATATGAGGCGAGAAAGTGTGTATAAAAGGGTCTGGTAAATCAGAAATTGGTTACATGTAACAGTCCAAGACAGGAAAATTTCTGTTTCCAATCGAGACTGCTAGATTACTCGATACAATAAATGAAATATCAATAATGAATATGAAATTATATGGTGTGTATCATATTAAATGGTACATGGATCATGCAGACAAAGGCAAAATTCAAATCGTAATGATAACATTAACATATTTCATTTTCATCTTGAATATACAAAATTAATAAAGCAGTCACAGTCAATTGACAATCAATAAATAGACATACAGATAAAGTGAACATGATTAGCCTATAGAAGATATATAAATACATGATTAAATTGATAAAAATTAATTGTTGGACAAAACTTGACTTGGCATCCCTGAGCATGGACTCAACGCGTTTCTTAGAGTTTAAAGCCAGTCATTAGGAGTGGGGTGCGTAAATGTCAACTAGAATAGTAAAAGGAGATGAGTGGACAAATTGGGTCACTAAAGTCTCAAATGAGTTAACTTATGCTTTCAATAGGAGAGCAGAGTAGGGGATCATATACATTACCAGTGGCAAAGCCCAAAATGGATAACCCAATAGTCCCACAATTGGGGATAGACTGATGGCCAAGGTGAGCTGTCTCCCCTGAGGTAGAGGCGGTGGTTAGGCCCCCCACAGACAAGGGCTCTCAAGCTGGAAAAGGAGTCCCAGAAAGGGTGGCGGGAAACATCAGCCCAGGAGGGACACGAACAGCCACATTACATTGCCAGACTGGGAGGTAGGCGCATGGGGAACACAAAGCGGGTTCTGTTGGAAAGGAAGAAATGAGGATCAGGAGTTTAGAGAAGTGACTGCAAACAATGTGTAATAAAATTAACCCAAAAGTGGCGCTTTGGTAAATAGTGAAAAATATGTGTTCTGAAAAAAATATTAAAAAGACTATTATATGCCACAACACTGATGCATATGAGATAGAAAGAAAGGTATTCATGTTTGTGTATGTGTAAGGCCGCGTACACATGATCGGATATGTCCGCTGAAACTGGTCCGCCGACCAGTTTCAGCGGATATATCCAATCGTGTGTACGACCTAGCGGACAGGTTTTTCCAGCGGACAAATTTCAAAGCATGCTTTGAAATGTGTCCGCTGGAAACCTGTCCGTCGGACATGTCCGCTGGTTAGTACGCCTAACCAGCGGACATAAATCTCCCGCATGCATCAAATGGATTCGACGCATGCGTGGATTATTTTACTTCCTGGAGTGGCGAGGTGGCGGCGTCAACGTCACTGCCACGTCACCGCGTCCTCAGTCCGGTCCGTCGGACATGTTTCAGCGGACATGTCTCCTCGTCTGTACGCGGCCTAAGAGAGTGTGAGCAAAAGGATGAATATGAACTAAAATGAGTGTCACGATCAGGTGTCAGGCTTGAAGGCCAATTGCAATATCAGTTGATGACAGGTGTACAGACAGTCACTTCTGGCAGATAACACAGGCTCCCTTGAGGTGCGGAATCTAAGTACTAGCTGGTTTTCCCCAGAGCTCCTGATGGTGGAGATGGATTTAGCTGCAAGCTAGTACCAGGTCGCGGTCCTCAAGTTTGCCCCACCAGGGTATGAGCAAGCCGGGGTCCAATAGCGGATAAGCAGACAAGGAGAAACAGTAGCGTGGTCAGGAAATAAGCCAAGGGATCAATCACGAGTGGCTGCAGGCTGGGATCAAGCAGAAGAGCAGTCAAAGAACAGGCCAAGGGTCAAACACAGACGATAGCAGATTTGGATCAGGCAATAGAGAAGTCCAGGAACAGGCCGAGGGTCAAACACAGGTGGTTGCAGATACAATGGTAGCAGAGCAGACAAATTGCAAGGCACTGGCTGGGAAGGCACAATAACCTGGCAATAGGGAAGTGCTGAGACAAGGCTTTTATAGGAAGTTAATGGGAGGAGCTAGGGGTTCAAGGTTCAACAACAATCAAGACACAAGGCAGTGTATTCCAATGGATCAGGTAGGTTAGTCCAGCAAATCAGACAGGCAGCTGTCCAGCATCCCAGATAGCTCAGTGGTAAGAGACAATGGCAAACACAGACAAGGTCCCAGGCTCAAGTCCAGGCCCTGACAATGAGTGTGGATATGAGTGTAGATAAGAAATCCCCCAGTACCTGAAGTGTGGATGGAATTTCAGGGAGCCTCTCCCAGGTCTGAAAGCAAGGGAATGAACCGTGGGTGATATCCCGGCTGAAGTAACCATCATTTGAGACTTTAGTGACCTAATTTGTCTATTCATCCTTTTACTATTCTAGTTGACATTTACGCACCCCACTCCTGATGATTGGCTTTAAACGACAAGAAACATGTCGAGTCCATGCTCAGGGATGCCAAGTCAAGTTCTGTCCAACAATTAATTTTTATCAATTTAATCATGTATTAGGCTAATCATGTTCACTTTATCTGTATGTCTATTTATTAATTTTGTCAATTGACTGTGACTGCTTCATCAATTTTGTATATTCAAAATGAAAATTAAATATGTTAATGTTATTATTACGATTTGAATTATGCCTTTGTCTACACGATCCGTGTACCATTTAATATGATACACACCATATAATTTCATATTCATTATTGATATTTAGTTTATTGCATCGAGTAATCTAGCAGTCTCGCTTGGCAACAGAAATGTTCCTGTCTTGGACTGTGACATGTAGCCAATTTCTGATTTACCAGACCCTTTTATACACACATCCTCACCTCATATAAAGTCCCATGACCCTCTTTATTTTTTCTCCTTATTTAGGGATGGAGGCTTGGTTTGTGTTGCTGGAGGGTTCCATTTGGGTCATTTTCTTTTTTTAGTAAATTTACAGCTGTACACTCACTACTTTACATTGTAGCAAAGTGTTAGTGGTGGTACAGAAGAGAGGGAGTACAGTGGTGGGAAAGCTGTGCAGGGTGGTACAGTGGTGGGACAAAGGAGCAGGGGGGGTAAAGTGGTGGGCAAATGACCAAGAGGGCACAGATTTGCAGGAGGTACAGTGATCTGAGGGTTGAAGGTGCATGAATATGGACTGATCTGAAGTACAGGAAGTGAGGCTGATCTGAGGACTGGAGGTGCAGGAATAGGGGCTGATCTAAGGAATGAAGGTGCATGAACTGGGCCTGATCTGAATAATGGAGGGTGCAGGAATTTGGGCTGATCTGAGGACTGGAAGTGCAGGAATAATGGCTGATCTAAGAAATGGAGGGTACAGGAATTGGGGCTGATCTGAGGACTGGAGGTGCAGGAATAAAGGGTGATCTGAGGAATGGAGGGTGCAGGAATTGGGGCTGATCTGAGGACTGGAGGTGCAGGAATTGAGGCTGATCTGAGGAATGGAGGTGCAGGAATAGTAGCTGATCTGAGGACTGGAGGTGCAGGAATAAAGGGTGATCTGAGGAATGGAGGGTGCAGGAATATGAGCTGATCTGAGGAATGGAGGGTGCAGGAATAGGAGCTGATCTGAGTAATGGAGGGTGCAGGAATTGGGGCTGACCTGAGGCGTGAAATGGCAGGATGTTAATTTATTACTTTTACTCAAGCAGTTTACAGCATTTGCTTTACAAACATCCTTTTCGTGATTAAGAGGGTGAAGTTGACATTTTTTTTATATAAAAGCGTCTCACTTAATTTCTTTGAAAACATTTTTCAGCACATTGTTCTCAAAAGGTTGGCTACCCCTGCTGTAGACTTTAAAGCTGAACTCCATCTTTTCATACACTTTACATAGTTCATTGGCATAATAACCAATGAATCATTGACCCAGAACAAACATGTCTATACCATAAAGCAGTTCAGTTTTAAGATTGGCATCTTTATCCTTCCTTTCCTACTTGGTGAGTTCCCGATTAGAAACAAGTAAATGTCAGATACATGGTATGTGCATGTTTGTTCTGGGTCAATGGTTCATTGGGTAGTATGCCAAGTATAAAGATGATATCCTGCATATTTAAGATCCAACCAGCAATGGCAGGTTCCATATTTCTAATCTGACAAATTCCCTTTAACTTCTGAGCAGGAGTTAAAGCTTGTTTAAACAGCATGCTGGGTACGTTATTCATTTTGTTAGAAATGTGTATATTAGCAGCGTTTGATTTACAGTAAAGAGCCGGCCCCAAATGTAATGCTGTTAAGCGGGTATGCAGCTGCAATCAGGCATAAATGCTACACACACTTGGTTATTACACAATGAAGTATTATTGCAACAGATGTAAACATTACACAGTGCACAAACTTCATTAACATATTTTAAAGCCAGCTGGTAATGTGTTTCTTGTGTGTAGCTGTAAATCCAGAGATTGTGATGTAGCAGTGCTAAAACTGAGATTTCTTCAAGTACCTCATTACTGTAAACTGTGACTGGGGATTGTCATGACATTTATTGTTTCTCCATATATCACCTGGAAATTCCCTGTCCCGTCCTAATATTCTAACCTGTTCCAGAGTGATATTTCAAACTGTATTCCGCAGAGCCGATCTCTCTGTTAACAGCTGGTTGACAGTGAGTGGAATTGGCAGATGGAAAGAGTCAAATCAAATCAGAGCAAGTACATAGCCAACGTAATATTGCTGTTACCAAAATGGGCAATAATATTAACTCTAGCAATTTTTAATTTAAAAACACACAAGATGTAAAGGATAACTGGCCAAAATGTCTTTAGGTACACACTTATGGCATTAGACAACTCAAAGTACTGCTTGTGTCTAAAATGTAAAACTAACATGGCTCCCATTATTCATTGAAATAACATTTCTGTAGGTATACATATTGAATGATTCAATGTTTGAAAGTGTATCTAAAGCCAAAAAAGTGTTTTAGTCTTGGGTAAAGTGAGGAAGAATCACAACTGTCCAGATTTGGAGGCATTTCTTCTAAAGATGTCCATATAGACCATCCTCCACACAGCCGGCTCTCACAACTGTCAGTCTGCAATCATGACTGGAAAGACCCTGTAATAGAGCAATCTGAAAGCATGGCTTGAACCACTCGAGGAGCGCAGAGTAGAAGGAATGACGTCAATGGCAGTAAGGAGGATGGTCTATGTGGACAGCTTTACCCTGGATGCCTTAGATGTGCCTGTTTCAATCATCAACCATGTGAGTTACTAAATGTTGTACCTTCATTAAATGTAACCTTTATACTCAGTTGTGACATGACTCTTATATCAAGACATTGCTTGTATATCAAGTAAAAAAATTAAATTGATTAAAAAATGTTGCTGGTCTTGCAAAAAACACTTTCAAACCAAGGTTTTACTATATAAACAAAAGGTTCTAAACACTACCACTTTACACAAGTTGCTATATGATAACAATGTGACGATGGTTAGAAGCAGCTGCTCACATCAATGTGTCCCCACATTTACAGACAATATAATAATGATATTAATTTGTATATAGAATTATTAGATTAGAACTCACCATTTAGTGCCCGAAGGTAAAACAAATCTTAATGCTTGAATGCAATTTTGTAACTTTGGCATGTGTTACCATGAACCACTACCAAAACAAAAAACACAAAATCAATTCACCTACCTTTGATACATTGGGGTCGTATGATGTATATGTATGTTTGAATGTGCAATAGTGCCAAGAAACAATAATGCACATTTTTTTATTTATTTTTTATTCCTACCTAGTTTTTTAAACCGCATTCCCACCCTATCACTCTGATGCCTTGTACAGACGACCATTTTTCTTGGCAGGAAAAAAAGCAATGGTTTTCCCTAAGGGATTCCTCTCCAGCCTGACTTGCATACACACGTTCATGCAAAAAAAAAAAACCTGACCAAAGCGCAGTGATGTACGACGGGACTATAAAGGGAAAGTTCATTTCAAATGGCGCCACCCTTTGGGCTGCTTTTGCTGATCCTCATGTTAGTAAAAGTTTGGTGAGAGACAATTTGCGCTTTTGAGCCTTGTGCTTTTCAGTCCGTTACAGCGTGATGAATGTACTATCTCCATTACAAACGCTAGTTTTACCAGAACAAGCACTACCGTCTCATACTTGATTCCGAGCATGCATGTTTTTTTCGCCTCAGAAAAGCATACACACGACTGTTTTTCGCAACGAGAAAAAGACTGACGGGAAACACGACGAGAAAAAAGAAAGACATTTTTTTGCGGACAGTTTTTTCGTTGTGAAAACTGGTCGTGTGTACAAGGCATTACACAATCTCAACACTTAAGCCCCTACACACAGGCCAAATGCTGGGTGACATCAGCCAGTTTAATAAAAACCAGCAGACAGTCAGCCCATGTGTATGGCGGCCGGTCCAACAAAAGCCAAACGGCAAGTACAGAAAGTTAGTTGACAGATTATTTTTAGATCTCTTTATTATTCAGCATACAGTTAGCAAATAAGCATTGTAGAGACACAACCTTTTAGTGACCAGCGTGGTTTGCAGAATGTACAGTATACGGCATTTCTGTCACTGTCAAATTTTATTGCAACATGTGAACTTGTTTTCCCAATTAGTAAAGACTGCATACTACTTTATGGTAACTAAACACATTATGAAAATATTAAAGTAAAATACAATCTCATTTGAAAAAGAGCTAAGCCATGGTCTCATAACTGTGTTGGAACCGGTGGTATAAATAATTTAATACTGCTTTGCTGGCATTCAGACACAAGGGGCACATCTTAGTCCTCTTTGCACTGCGATCTAGCAAAGAAGAAAGAAAAAAGCAATAAAATTTCAGAACCTCCAAGGTCCTCTCTATAGCCAATGCGATTCTTGTATACAGTAAAGAATAATAAGTTAACAAAAGCAATGACACACGATTCTCAGTTGCAACAAATAAACAATATTTTTACAGTGAGAAGTCAACAGCAAAAAGGATACGTGGAATTTCTTTTCATACTTGGAAGATTTCTTGGGTACATATTTGTTTGGGAACTTTTACAAAAACTGTCAGTTTATGTTCAACACGACATTAACACAAGGGTTATTTTTTTGACTTTTAATCATGCTTTAGTAGCGCCTTAGGTTTATTATTTCATTCCAAGTGAGTGGTTGTAAAGTGTATTTGCCATGGAGTTCACTTATCTAAAGTCTCTTCATATGGGTATCATTAGGTGTATAGTTTGATTAACATTTTAGTACAAACTGCATTCAGCATACCTGAGCTGCATATCAATTAAGCATATTACCAGAAGCAACAAATTAAAAAAATCTAAAAGTGATCTTTTACATGTAAACTGCAAATAAAGCCTTTTTAAGTGTCCAGAGACTTCATATTCCCCAACAATACATGTCAGTTATTTAAACGCTTATTCAGTTTGAAAGGTCGAGTCGGGAGTTTGATGCAAGTATATTAAGTTTCTCATCCTTAGGTCAGCAATTTAAATTTCTTGTTTTAGTCTACTGACATTACTAGAGCATGCAGTTTAGGAGAATGTTGTGTTTTCTTTTTCTATTTTTCTTTGACGTAGCTTGTCAGAAATGTTGACATTATATAAATTGAAGAAATTATGCAAAAGAAAAAAAAAATACAAAGAGACCAAAACTAATTACAAAATGCTAATTAAATAATCATTCACTGAGAATAACAGAATTCCTAAATACTAACTAAACATAAACATATGAAAGTTAGATTAATTTTAGAAAAACTATGAATATGAAAACATCTGCGCCAATTAAAGCAAATAGCCAAACCACTAATCATATGTCTTGAACACAATATAAAGCATGCAGACATGGTCAAGAGATTTGGCTATCGTTCAGCCAAACTTTTGGATCGAGAAAGTGTGTGATCTAAAAGGTTTTCACTGTGGAATGATTGTTACTGATAGATGTGCTGGTTGCAGACAAGCAGTTATTCCTGCCGTTTAAAAAGGAGAAGCTAAAGCGCTAGCCAACAGTGAATAGACCCAATATGAGAAATAATTAAACCTAATTACATGCAGCTCAAATCTAGTATGTGCTAACAACAAAAATAGGATATAAAAGTGTAATGATGAGCGCAAACTTAAACTAAACTAACTAAACAATCCCAAACAAACAAGTGAGCATCACTATAAAAATGGTGATCAAAATATGTGCAATACAGTGCAGCAACGAATGTCCCAAAATAGTGAAATCCAGTGGGGGAACAAAAGTCATTCAATCAGTGACAAGGCTTCTATCCATGTAATAACGAACTCATCCAGATGAGACTTTACAGATGAACGTGCTCACAGAGCGCTTACCTTCCACAAGGAAGAAAGGGGCATCAGACACATGCAATGATGATCCTGTAGGCAGCCGTCTCCAATGTAATCCTTAAGCCAGTCTCAGCCACATTCGACGTCCGGTCGAAAATGTATCGGATGTTCCAAAGAAGAAATTAAGCTCACATAGTGAAGTACGTAAACTTAAAAATGGTTTAATAAGGTAAACACACTTACAGAAAGAAAAACAAATAAAAACACCAAAACAGTGGCACTTCCGCGTTGCGTCACGTCACGTGACTTCATCAGAGGTTACCCAGGGCCTATCGGATACATTCTTTTAAAGGTGAAAAGCGGAAATGGAGTCGTGGCCATTTTCGATACTGCGTCGAAAACGGAAGTGTCTCTGCGGCCATTTTCGATATGGGAAAACGGCTAATAGTATTCAAGGATTTACAAAACAGATACCAGTATACCAAAAATCATGATATACCTAATGAATTATCATAAAATATAATAAAGCACCTAAATTGCTGTGTACATATGTAATTCAAACTCCCGATCATATTCGACGAAACATTGAATATGTAATGCCATACAGGTCATTTCAGGAAAGGGAGGCGAATCAGTGCAAAATCCGTGCATAGACACTCCCCCTTGCTCGCGATTGGACAGATCCGTCCAATCCAGAGAAGGGGAGTGTCTATAGATGGCGTGGCGGGCATTACAAGTATACAAATGAAAACTTATAATGCCCGCTGTATTGCACAGGTATTATCACGGCGGTGGATTTGCGGCGGCACGGCCGCGTGGGGGTCGGGGTTCGGGGGGAGGAAGTATTCTATTTAAGCATCGGGAGTATTTGCGCGAGTACAAGTACTAGCACAAATACTCGGCATCGGTCCCGATACCGATACTAGTATCGGTATCGGGACAACCCTAATACAAACCATAACATTCCCACTGGTTTGAACAAGCCCTGAATTAAACCATATTTCTAAACCTAACCAAATCCACATTTTAAACTTAAAGGGGTTGTAAAGATAAACATTTTTTTTTTTCCCTAAATAGCTTCCTTTACCTTAGTGCAGTCCTCCTTCACTTACCTCATCCTTCCATTTTGCTTTTAAATGTCCTTATTTCTTCTGAGAAATCCTCACTTCCTGTTCTTCTGTCTAACTCAACACCGTAATGCAAGGCTTTCTTCCTGGTGTGGAGAAAGCCTCTTGAGGGGGGAGGGGGCGAGCAGGCAAGTCAGGACATTCTCTACTTTGCAGATAGAGAAAGGAGCTGTGTGTTAGTGGGCTTCCTGACTCTCCTGCTTGCCCCCTCCCCCCTCAGGAGGCTTTCTCCACACCAGGGAGAAAGCCTTGCATTACTGTGTGTAGTTACAGACAGAAGAACAGGAAGTGAGGATTTCTCAGAAGAAAAAAGGACATTTAAAAGCAAAATGGAAGGATGAGGTAAGTGAAGGAGGACTGCACTAAGGTAAAGGAAGCTATTTAGGGAAACATTTTTTTACCTTTACAACCCCTTTAAAGAGGAGGTCCAGTCTCCCCACGAAAAATTAAAAGTCGGCAGCTACAAATGCTGCTTCTGCTGGCTTTTAATATATGGACACTTACCTGTCCAGGGAGTCCGCAATGTCGGCACCCCAGCCAATCTACAGATTGGCTGTCAGGTGCAGTTGCTGCCATACCCTACTGCGCATGCACGAAACGCGCTGTGCTTTTTAATTGGTCCAGCAGCAGAGGCAGGAGGAGGGGCCAAACTTCTGAGAGACCGGGTTCCCTGAAAGGCGGCAAATGTGGCCCTGGAAGGGGGGGCGGATAAGTGGAAGTTCCACTTTTGAGTGGAACTCCACTTTAACCTACCACTAATCACCCCCGAAAAGTATTGTGTGAAACCCCGGCATTCTGCTCTTACAGCTCCAATATCCTGCTATGGAAATTAAATAATTTGTGTTGTAGCATCCTAGAAACTACTGACAATCTGGGATATTTATGCATCATCGTCTCTAAGGTTTCTAGAAAATGGTTTAACCACCTCAATACCTGCATGTTACACCCCATTCCCTTCCAGGTAATTTTTCAGTTTTTGGTGCTGTGCTAGTTTTTTTTTTTTTTTTTTACACAGATTGCTTTTGGCAGTATTTATAAACCACATTTTTATACTATAAAGAAAAAAAGTGAAAAAGCATGCTCGTATCGAGGCAGTTAAGGTGCATTTAGCCCTTTACAGCTATCCACTGAAGCCTACAGCAAATCTTCCGTTAATGGAAGAAGGTTTCCTCGAAGATGAAATTGCATTTCACTGAAATTGCATTGTATGCAGTGGCTAGATGCCATTTTAAAATGTACACTTTTTTGCAGGCCCGGTACACATTCCAAGGGAAATCAACACTTGATTAAATTAAAGGTGAAGTGAAAATTCACTTACTCACCCCTACTGAGGGGTGGGGGATCACAGAGTTCAGTAAAAGGCTGAAAACGAGGGGAGGACTTGGATATAAAAATATACCAAGAGAGAGCAACTCCAAAGGGAAACACACAACAGTGTAATAGTCACAAATAGAAAATATTTATTAATAGAATTTCCACAAAAAGGCAACATTTACCACACCACAGTAAAAACCATTAAATAAAACATTGTCAATATTGTTAAAAACAAAGAAAAAAAATAACCCGGGCTCACATGCATTACCCACTATCATACCAGCAGTCAACTGAATGCAGGTATGAGGTACCGTATTTATCGGCGTATAACGCGCACTTTTTCCCCCTTAAAATCAGGGGGAAATCGGGGGTGCGCGTTATACGCCGATGTCATTTTCGTTTACCAATAGGAGGGGTGGGGTTTGGGCGGAGGTGTCGTTCCGGCCGTCCCACCTCTCCTGGGACAGCCCGGCGTATTAAAAATCTCTCCTCTTCTTGCTCCGTCTCCCCCTCCGAGTGTAGCTTCAGATTGGAGGAGGAGAGGAGGAGACTGTGTGGTTTGAGCGGGAGACTGTGGTTTGACCTGCTTTGCGGGCATCCGTGGAGACCCAATCCAGCGCTGTCTTGAACGGGTATCAACACCCGGAGACGTGATCCGGGAGACGTGCGGGAGTACAGACGCTGACGCCGACGCCGACGCTGAAGCTGGGTGAGTGGAGCGACTCATGCTGGGACAGGAGAAGCAGGTGGGAGGGCAGAGTATCCCCCCCCCACCCATACAGCACTCGCAGGCAGTTTGAAAACTGAGATCCATGTGTCCTATGCTGTGATCTATGTGTCCTATGCTGTA
This sequence comes from Rana kukunoris, assembly GCA_029574335.1. Lineage (NCBI taxonomy): Eukaryota > Metazoa > Chordata > Amphibia > Anura > Ranidae > Rana > Rana kukunoris. Next base: position 169,787,905 of record CM056051.1, on the reverse strand, counting down.
ATCTATGTGTCCTGTGCTGTAATCTATGTGTCATGTGCTGGGATCTATGTGTCATGTGCTGGGATCTATGTGTCATGTGCTGGGATCTATGTGTCATGTGCTGGGATCTATGTGTCATGTGCTGGGATCTATGTGTCATGTGCTGGGATCTATGTGTCATGTGCTGGGATCTATGTGTCATGTGCTGGGATCTATGTGTCATGTGCTGGGATCTATGTGTCATGTGCTGGGATCTATGTGTCATGTGCTGGGATCTATGTGTCATGTGCGGGGGGGCTTTGGTCTGTGAAATGTGCAAGGGGGCTTTGGAAAGTTTTTTATACGCCGGTGCGTGTTATACGCCGATAAATACGGTATTTAGTTGAAAGCACTGATGGCCAAAGAATTGCTGAAACAATTATGAATCTAGCTAGACCAATGGACAGTCGTAATTAGGTGTGTCCGTGTGTATGCAAGACAGCTTGCACGGAATTCCGTCGGAAAAACTAGTCTGAGTTTATTCCGATGGAAAAAACGATCGTGTGTACTGGGTATAAAAGTTTTTGTGAAAACAAACATGTGAGACAAGAGGGAGCCAGGTCTAACTTTACTTTAATGACCTATGGTTTTTCATTAGCCTAACAATTAACAGCTACATTAATTGTTATCAATGGTCTATGTCACTTTGTAGCAAGATGAATTAGCTTGTTATACATAAACCCTGACAGCTCTTCTAGAAATAAAATTAATTCTGCAATATCAGAACAGCTATCATTGTTTGCCAAAGAATGGTGTCAAAATGACTGAACAGCAGAATCTTATTTTCCACAAAATGAAATCTTTTATATGTTCATTAGACATAGAATATTGTATACAAAGTAATGATTCTGAGCTAGCTACAATATAAGGAAAAATAAAAACAAACACTGCCAATATTGAACACATACACAGAGTGAAAATCAGAAAGTATCAAAATGTAGTGCTACTCTGTGTGAATAACTTGCTACATATGTTTAACTTTCCAGCTTCGTTACCATTTTAATGCTAAGATATTCAAAGTCAATGAGGGCGGACATGTTCCATTGGAAAAACTTGGCAACCCTGAACTGAATGTCACAACAGTTCAGGCATTTTACAAAAAAAGTCTTACTAATCTTGCAGTAGTAAAACTTAACTACTACAGCTGGAGTTAGCTTGGTGAATATTAAAAGGAGAAGTATAGCCAAAGCTTATTTGGCTGTACTTATATGGGTCACAGGAGTGCACTTTGTTTTGCACTCCTGTGACCCATTTTCAGCAGAAAGCGGGCTAAAGTCTGCTCTCTGCTGGCGTCACAGAAGTCAATCCAGACACCGCGTTATCCCGACAATGAATTCTGGACCGGCACCCAGCTCGGCCACTCAGCGAGCCACTGCAAGACTGAGCCGGCCATCCTCTCCACAGCCCAGTGCTCCAGTGAGCGAGGAGGGGGCAGAGCAAGGAGCTGTCACTCACAGTCAGCAGCTCTCTGCTTGGAGAGCTGTGAAAACCGAGTGATCGCAGTGTTCGATCGCTCAGTTCTTGGTGCAAAGGCGCCGGAGACAGATGCAGCATTGGACCCATGCTGCATCCACCTAGTCAAGTATACATCTGAAAAAAAGCCCAAAATCCATACTTCTCTTTTAAGGCTTTTACCAGTCAGTCACTGGTATTCTTGAATCTGGCCTTTGTTACTTTATTTTGTTATTTTAAGCTGAACTCCAGGCAGATATAAAATCTGCAATCCTATAAGCTTTGTTATCTATTTTTTTACTTCAAAAGTTTTTAGTAAAGAAAAACATACATATGCATTCTGAACATTGGTACAACAGGAGAGGTATTTGTTCTTACAGGATAAGAACCAGGGGGATTCCAAGATAAAGTCCAGTGGACTTAACAATTACTAGAAGAACTGAGGCAAGGGGTGTTTCGAGGACATCGGCAAACAATTGAAAAACTCTAGAACTGTCAACCTTGCCCGAAGCATTATTCAGAGTCGTAATCCGGGGAATGATGGGCGACAGGAAGCCAAAGATTACCAAAGAGGTCTGGCAAAGGTAGGGTGCTCCCGGAGGGACCCCTTTGGCTCCCCAAGGGGATCTAGCTGTGCCAGGTGTGGGTCTCCATGCCCGGTCCTACCCTCTGCCTATCCAATCATAAAGCTTTTGTTATTTTTTTAATGCAACTATTGTAATTACCTGAACTCGAAACTAGCAGTGCCTGTACAGCAGGGCTCAAAGAGAGGACAAGCAGTCAATCAAGTGTGTTATAGTGCAAGGAGCATCCCGATAGGTGGAAAGAGTGAAGGAGCACATAAATTAGTCCATAAGTGTTCCCCTTCTCTTTTTCACTGTCCAATCACAGGGTAAATGTGGTGAGGAAACTTGCAAGTAAAAAAAAAAAAAAAAACTGCAGCAGAGAAAGATGAGGTTTCCCTCTCCTGCCAGACAGCATTATGTTGAGTGACAAACTTTTTTGCATGTAAAACAGTCCCACTTGAATGCATTTAATCTGTTTATTTAGCCTAGAATTCGGCTTTAAAAACATGCTCTCCTTTATCTTAAGAATCTGTATAACAGGGATATGCAATTGGCGGACCTCCAGCTGTCGCAAAACTACAAGTCCCATCATGCCTCTGCCTCTGGGTGTCATGCTTGTGTCTGTCAGAATCTTGCTATGCCTCATGGGATTTGTAGTTCTGCAACAGCTGGAGGTCCGCCAATTGCATATCCTTTCTGTATAAGAATATACTCCATATACACTCGACTGTAGTTATTTTTATTTTTAAAAACATTTTAAACTAAAATGTGAGCTCAGTTTCTTTACAAAAGTGCATTCCTGTTTTTTAGCTTCAGGATTTACATGTGAATGTATTTGTAAAGGCTTCTAGTCCGACGTAGAGCTGTTCAGTAGCTGTGATGACCACAGAAACCACTTGCCTAAGCCAGTGGGTGGTCTCAATATTAGCACTCATTGCAAGTTCCATTGATGTTAGTGATATACCTAACCAGCATTTATATGAAACTTAAAACGTGAAAATGACTAGGTCTTCATTTGAATCCAACTAAATAGAAGAGTAAACACATCAACAGTAAGCATAATATATACATTTGTAATGCTGACTGCCCAAACACATCAGACGATAAAAAAAAATTGAATATGCAGAAATTTTAATTTAGCACAAAATGTGCAAGTGTAAGTTCCACTATTATTCTTTTTTTATTTCATTCCTATAGACAGATTTAAGTTTAAAAAATTAAACCTTATGCATAACTCTGTTTTATAGAAAATAAACACATATATTAAAATACTGTGGGCCAGATTCAGATACACTTAATATTGCGCTGCGTAATCGAAATACTCTACGCTGCCGTATTTTACCAGGCTCTACACCGAATCCTGGTAGATTTACACTACGGCGGCGTAGTCTATTTCTCGCCTCATAATCGAAATACGCGATTAGGGGGCGTGAAGCATTTAAATTAAGCGCGTCCCCTCGGCGATCGAACTGCGCATGCTCCGTTCAGAAATTTCCCGCCGTGCATTGCGTGAAATCACATCGTTATGTCATTCGTTGTTTGAGTAGTGTCGTTTACGAACATTCCCATTCCCGGACGACTTACGTAAAAAATAATAAAAGACGTCGGAAAACGTAGAAATTCGATGCGGGAACGACGGCCATACTTAACATGGGCTGTCTAATATTAGAGCAGCAAAAAGCTGGTATAGTGTTACGCAAATAATAGATGACTAAAGGTGCCGTAAGAGATTGCGATTGAAGATCGTAATTTCGGGGATCGCCGGCAAAGGCTCATTTGCATACCCCGATGCGGAAAACGACGGGAAGTCCACCCAGTGGCCGCAATTTTATTGCAGCGTAGATCCGAAGGCGTACGAACACGTAATCCAGTCGAATTGAAGCCCTCAGCCGTCTATTCATGGTTTGAGGTTTTCGACTAGCTAGAAAACGCGCGTAATTTGAAATTACTCCAGTCTAACACCAGTTAGACAGGCGTAATGGCTCTCTGAATCTGGGCCTGTATATCTAGTAATCATCCAAATATTGTATGTCCATAGAATTACATCTTTACATATAGTGTCACATAAGTTGTTCTACACAATTTGTGGATCACGTCCACTTCTTTGGGATCACAATTAATGACATTTTTGTTGAGGATAAGAGAACAAACAGTACATATAACAGACACCTCTGATAATCCTATAGAATATGTGTCTAAAATAAACCAGCAAAAATATGTAAGTTAACAATATATCTCCAATTATATTATATACATTTTAAATAAATCCTTGTGGAATACCAACATACAAGAGATGTATAAAAATCTAATTATAGTGAGCTGTCCCCTGCAAAAGGTCAGAATGATCAAACCCTTTTTCTCCCAACCCCACAAGGCTAGAAAATTCTAGCAATCAAAAGGGTTTTAGAGTTAAAAAGGTCAAAAATGCATAGCACAGAATGATCACCTAGCCTTGTCATCATCACCTCCGGCGACGCCTCTTCCAGCTCTGGTGATTCCAGTTCTAGTTATGACGAATCAAGGTTTCCCATCAATTTGTATTGCGCTTCACACTGAAACACATGCATATTGTGTCATAACACTAGATAATTGTGAACAGGATGCCATTCAAGCACTTCACAAGATAAAACATCATGCAGTCCATGTGTCCCCAGAAGGAAAAATGAAGACAGGCCACTGTGGGAATCTAGAATAGGGCAGAGGGAAGGGAAAAAAATGCACAAGGCTAAATGTTATCTAACCATATGTACAAACAATGTATGTAGCCATCATGTATACCCCAGCCACAGGCAAAGGTTAACAATTTTACAATTTAATCCTATACAAATTGAAACAAAACCAACCACAAAACATGAATTCTATGCAGAAATAACACAAACAGTGAAAGAATCTTGTGAGAGAAGAAGATATATAAAACATTTGTCTAGCACAAAAATAAATAAGCCAATGTGTTTATTTAAACCAGGATGGGTAGTGGCATGAAGATTGTGTATCAATTTATTTGTCACCTCCCCTCAGATTTGGATGATTTCTACTTAAAGCTACGATTTCAAGATCAGCTACTGGTGTTTGAAGATTTCCATTGTTATTGTCAAAGGACATTTTTATATATTCTTTTACAAAATGGTAATTTTGTCTTGCCTACACAAAAGTCACAAATTTACCAAAATGTACATGCCCTCTGATTGGCATGTAATATTTTGGATTGTACACTTTGCCATTTATTAAATCAAATCTAGTTCTGATGCAGATACATTTACAATATTGATATCTGTCAAATTGAAATGTGCCCAAGGGACAGTGTCTACAAGGATTGCCTTCGGTATAGGGTTTAAAGCGGCTAATGAGAATCCCTTTCTAAATGTAATATTTGCAGAATTATCGGCACATTTCAAAACCAATTTTTCATTGTTCAAAACATGCCAATGTCAATTTAGTCATCATCTAAAAAAAGAAGTCGGTTTACTAAATGTTAATACAATTATTGCTTTATGGAGACGAGTCAATGGGTTTCCCTGAAAGAGCATACGATCCCTGGGCTTATTTATAGTCCTTTTATATGCTCGCTTTAGACTTTTGTGACTATACCCCATCCAAGAAACCAAGATTGTAGTGGCTTTGTTTCCTGTGCAAAGTCCTCTTTGGTACAATTTATTTTTAACCACTTGCTTACTGGGCAGGTATACCCCCTTCCTGCCCAGGCGAAATTTCAGCTTTCAGCACTGCGTCGCTTTAAATTAAAATTGCGCGGTCGTGCAACGTGGCTCCCAAACAAAATTGGCGTCCTTTTTTTCCCACAAATAGAGATTTCTTTTTGTGGTATTTGATCATCTCTGCGGTTTTTATTTTTTGCGCTATAAACAAAAAAGTGCGAAAATTAAAAAAAAAAAAAAAAATATTTTTTTACTTTTTGCTATAATAAATATATTTTTTTTGGAAAAAAAATATATATTTTTTCTCAGTTTAGGCCGATATGTATTCTACATATAAAAAATAAATAAAAAAAATCGCAATAAGCGTAAAGTAATTGGTTTGCGCAAAGGTTATAGTGGCTACAAAATAGGGGATAGAATTCTGACAATTTTTTTTTTTTTTTTACTAGTAATATGGCAATTTGCGAATTTTGGCAGGACTGCGATATTGTGACGGACACATCGGACACTTTTGACACATTTTTGGGACCATTCACATTAATACAGCGATCAGTGCTATAAAAACGCACTAATTACTGTATAAATGTGACTGGCAGTGAAGGGGTTAACACTAGGGGGTGAGGAAGGGGTTAAATGTGAGTCCTGGGTGTGTTCTAACTGTGTGGGGGGAGGGGGGTGACTGGGGGAGGTGACCGATGCTGTCTCCCTATGTACAAGGGACACAGCATCTGTCACCTCTCCCTGTCAGGACGTGGAGCTCTGTGTTTACACACAGAGCTCCACGTCCCTGCTCTAAAACTGCCGATCGGCGGGTACCTGGCGGACATCGCGACCACCAGGCACGCGCATCGGCATCTCGGGGACGCGCCGGTTGCGCGCGCGCGCCCCCCAGTGGCCGGAGAACACGATGCCGTCAATTGACGGTGGCTTGGATATTCAGATTCACCTTGCCGCCGTCATTTGACGATAGGCAGGGAACCAAGTGGTTAAGCTCAAATATTCTCTCACTGATCTCTTATTAATTAAATGTTTAGAATAAAAACTTAGTGCATGCAAAACTGATTTTATAAGCAACGTAGTACCAGTGGTACCATTGGTGTTTTTCAACAAACAGTTTAAACTATACTTGTGGACTCGTGAGTGATGAATTTAAATCCCTGTATGTACTAAATTTCCATAAGCTTAAGTGTCTTCACTTGATGTGAAACATATGCTGCATTTTGCCAGATTAAAATCAGTTTGGAAGATTACAATAGTTTTAGCGATATAAAAGGAAGGGCAAATATCCATAATTATATTATCGTTCACCAGTGTGCACACCACTTAACATAATTACAATTTAAAATCTAGGAAAAAATGCATGACATAAGTTTTATGACTCAACCATTCATAAATAAAGAAATTATCTTCAGAAAGAATTTAGAAAGTACACTTTATTAGGAAAAAAGGTGCATTAGGGCCAACCAATTCATGTGTATCATGGTGTGCTTTAAAGTGGAAGGCCATGCAAAATCTAAAATCCCTGTATCTATAGACACCAGGGGCCAGATTCACAAAGCACTTACTCCGGAGTATCACGAGTTAGGCACGCTTAAGTCTAAAAATGCACACGCTTATCTATGCACCGTATCCCCAAAACGATATACGCCTGAAATCCACATTTTTTAGACCAACGTAATTTGGATAGACCGGCGCAGAGTGCGTGCAAAACTGCACTAGACACACCATTGATTTGCTATGCAAATATGCAAATGCGGGAGTTACGGGGATCCACAAAAGTAAGTTTGTGCGGTGCAGTCTACACGATGTGCTTATCAGCTGCACGGCCAGTCTAAAATTAGACCAAATAAAAGCAGGTTTAAAATTAGACAATCCGTCTACATGTCAGCAAAAGCAACACCATTAGGGCCGAGCTGAGCAGCCACACTTGTAGGACATTAATCTGTATGCCAACATGCCACGGGCATCCTTGCTCATAGCTATACTACTGACTTTAGATGAGCGCAGAAGGAGGAGGGCACGGAGGAGGGCACGGTAGAGGATCTTTGTCAGGTATATGCGTGGGGTGAGCCCAATGGAAAAAGGCCCCCCTTTTGGCTGGAATTAGGGTGCAATTGGAGAGATACCCTGTGTTAATAGGAGGGTAGATGTTGGTTCCTCAGCTTCCACTAATTTCTGTGAAATTGAGTAAAGGTGGATTAATTAGGTCAGGAGCCTGTGCAGGCCAGCAGGCCCAAAGATTGCTAAAGTAAAATGATCCTATGCTGCTATAAGGATGCCAGTTGTGACCGATGCACCCTAAACCATATAAAACAAAGATAAAAATGTGTCTCTAGAGTCTAATAGGTAGGAATCCCTACTAGTGTGGTTGATTACACTAGTAGTTTTCTCTTTGTGTGTGTTCTTGCTTGATCGGTTGTGCTTGTTTTTGTGAGTGATTTTTGTTGACTGGGAGTGAGTTTTTTTGGAAGTATGACAGAGAGAAAGCGAAAGCTCAATTTTACTTTGGGGGAAAAAAGAATTCTTGCCCGGGCCATTAGCGATTATGGGCGTTTCCTCCATGGCCCGGACAGTGCCAACACCAACCCGGGCGGGAGGAGGGAGATTTTGGATATGATCACTGAGCAGGTCAATTCAGCGGGGGAGGGGGAGACACGGACCCGGTCTGGGATTGACAAAAAAATCAATGACCTCCGGGGTCTGGTCGAACAGAATCTGGCTAGAATGCATGCCCATGCCAGGGGCACAGGAGGGGGCCCACCATGCCGTATTAGGCTGACAGCGGAGGAGCGTGCGGTGGCCCTGACCTTTAAACGACATGAAGTTGAGGGCCTGCCCGGCTTTGACTCAAGTCCGGAGCCCGTGGTGCCAGGTAAGTATTTTTTTTAATATCAGGTGTGTAGCATGTGTGGGGGAGGGGGTGAAAGGGAATATGTGGCAAGTGTGTGGATCCTCCAACCTGTGAATGTTTTGTGTCATCCACAGATGTGCAGGAGGGTGCAGTGCCATCTGGCCTGACCGCACCATCCCCAGGACAGCAGCCTAATAAGGGCCCCCCAACAAGGCCGGAGTCCGCGGAGGAGGTTCAAGAGGAGGAGGAGAAGTCCATGTCTGGCACTGGACGTTTGGTTTTTGAGGACTCTTCCCCTCTGGCTGGCAGCAGGCAGCCCTCCCTAAGAGCCCCCCCACCCTCCTCCCCCAACATGGCTCCCCTCCCAAGGGCCTCCCCTTCTCCCCGGCCACAAGCATCAGCTGGAGGCAGGATTTCATCCCAGAACACCAGGGGGTTGGCCGATCTCCTGCCCGCCACTCTGAGAAGCGACCAGGCCCTTCAGACCCGCCATCTGGGACAGGTCAGCCAGACATTGGTGCGGATGGAGGAGAGCCTGTCCTCCATCAAGGATACGCTGGGGAACCTGGACTCCCACTCCCGGGCTTTCACAACCTGCCTAAATGACCTGCAGACTACATCAGCAGGCGTTGGGCAGGATGTGAGGGCCCTTACCCAGGCTATCCAGGCCAACACGGCAACACTTGGTGCTGCCCTGGACAGAATAGCCATGGCCTTGGAGGGCAGGCCGCCAGGTGGGCAGAGATCAGGGGCTGCTCCTCCTTCCCCGGTTTTACCCCTCCCCCATGAGTCTACCCTGAGGAGCCGGGGCCGTGGCCAGGGGCGCCCCAGGCGTGGCTCACGTAAAGGGCAATAATTATTTTTTTCTGTAAAATTTTTGCTTTTGCAGGTAATTTTTTATTTTTTTTGGGGTTGTGAATGCTGTTTGAATGTGGGGTGACATTCCTGCCGGAAAAGGGGTGTCACCCTCAATTTTGGTGGAGAAGGGTTCCCCAGGACCAGGGAGAAGTGATCCCCAGGTCCGTGTGAATGGTGTATGAATGTACAGTGACATAATTGGAGCCTTGGCGTGGCGTTGCTGCTCACAAGTCCTGCATGGTGGACTGGTGCCAATCCAATTTGATGTGGATGTGGGGTGTGTGTGCTAGGGACCACAGTGTTGTGCATGCATGCATTCTCATTGTGCCATGGTTAATGTGTGTGTTTAACGTGCAAAGATGCCCAATGTGAGCTGTCTCCTGGCTGCTCTTCCCTCAGAAGACGGGGTAACCTCGGTTAGGGGGGGATTGTCTGGTTGGGGGGTCAGGTCATCACGTAGGTCAATCTGCAGGCCCTTTCTTACTGCGAAGTTGTGCAGCATGCAACATGCATCGATGATCTGGCACACAAAGTTTGGGGAATACAAGAGGGTACCCCCAGACTTATCCAGGCATCGGAAACGTGACTTTAGGAGGCCAAAGGTGCGCTCCACCACTGCTCGTGTTTGGGCATGTGCTTGATTGTATCTTTCCTCTCCTGGGGTTTGGGGGTTCCGGATAGGAGTCATGAGATGGGGTCCCAGTGGATATGCAGAGTCACCTGTAAGGGAAAAGACAGGAGGATGTTAGTCATGCATGTGCCCCTTGTGATGTGTGCATCATGGGAGGGGATAGTCATGCCTGACTCCCATGTCACTCACCAACCAGCCAGGTGTCCCCATACACGTTCTGATCGAATTCCATTCGGATGTGGCATTGATTGTATATGTAGCTGTCATGGCTGGACCCTGGGTGTTTGGCACGGACGTGCCATATGAGGCCTTGGGCATCGACTATCACCTGTACGTTGATGGAATGCCAATGCTTCCGATTGCGGTACATGTGCTCTGTCTCCTGGGGGGGGCTGGAGTGCCACATGTGTGCAATCAATGGCCCCCACAGTGCGTGGGAATCTGGCAATTCTGTAGAAATCTGTCATTGCCTTCAGCCGCAGGTCCTCAGTGGTGGGTTTGATGATTTGGTTGGCCATGCGTCTGAGGATTGCAGGGACAACCTGGTGCACACATCTGCTCATGGAGGATTGTGACATCCCAGCCACCACTCCACTTGTACGCTGAAAAGAGCCACTGGCAAGGACATGGAGTGTTGCCATGACCTTGACTAGTGGCTGCACTGCATGTGAGCGTTGTGTTCGGCTGGTGATGTCCTCCTGCAGGGTTGTGGTTAATTCCAGGATGACATGAGGGGTGAATCTGAAGATGCGAAACACCTCAGAATCACTCATGCCAAACAGGTCTATGCGGGTGCGGTATATCCTCTCCCGTGCCATCCTCCGTGCCCTCATCCTTCTTTGTTCATCTAAAGTCAGTAGTATAGCTATGTGCGACGATGCCCCTGGCATGTTGGCATACAGATTGTTGTGCAACACGTGTGACTGCTGAGCTCCTCACTAACAGTGTTGCTTTATCTAACAAGTAGACTTTTTTTCTCTCTTTAGACCAGCTTTTATATGCTCTAATTTTAGACAGGACATTTTGCTGTTGCGCACACTGCGTAGCCTGCGCTGCCCCAACGTTCTTTTGTGGATCCCCGTAAGTCCCTCATTAGCATATTTGACTAGCAAATCAATGGTCTGTCTAGCGCACTTTTGCGCGGACGGATGCGCCAGTCTAACGAAATTACGCGGGACAAAAAAAGTTGATTTTTTGCGTATCTCGTTCTGGGGATGCCGTGCATCGAAACGCACGCGCACATTTCGACTTACGCACGCGCATCTCCTGTTGCGCAGGCGTAATCGCTCTGTGAATCTGGGCCCATATCTTTAGTTATACACCGTGTTATTGATTTGCATTTCACTGGCACTTGTCTATCAGTGTGTATATTTGGTACTGGACATTCATCTATACATACGCTGTACACTGTATTCAACATTAGTTGATATTAGCGCAATATCCTATTATATTATCAGTCTTCAACTAAAACCGATTTTTATCAGATTTCAATACTTTTGTAATACAGATGCAATAAAAAGGCAGGAGATAATATGCCCCATCATATGACACCTAAGAACAAGTATTTTGGTTCTTTGTCAGAGACACTAACATTTATGGATGAGCTTATTTTCTATTCATGACAATTACTTGGTTGTTGTGAAGGGCATTCTACCCCTGGAAAACAAGTTTTCCTTTTATAATAACATGAACATAGTTACTTTATTTAAAATTATCTTGGGGTTTTAAAGGACGCTGTCAGCTCAACAGGACGGAAACAAACTCATCACTGACCTGGTTATGTTCATTGTTTAACCATTTCCCGCCCGGTCAATAGACAATTGACATCCGGGAAGTGGTTCTGTAATCCTGACTGGACATCTATTGACATCCAGCAGGATTACATACCGGCGCACGCCTGTGGGCGCGCGTAGCACGGCGATCAGTGGTGCAGGGTGTCAGTCTGACACCCTGCATCGCCGATCTTGGTAAAGAGCCTCAGGCGGAGGCTCTTTACCATGTGATCATCCGTGTCCAATCACAGCTAATCACATGTAAACAGGAAGAGCCGTTCGGCGGTTCCTCACTTGCGTCTCATAGACGCCAGTAGAGCAGAGCCGATCGGCAGCTCTCCTGACGGGGGGTATACGATGATTGTTTATCAGCTTAACCCCCCACCGCTGATGCCCGCACTCGACCAGCAGGGAAACCACCAGGACCACCAGGGAAGGGGGCAACGTGGATGGCCAGGTTTGTACCACCTGGCCATCCACATGTTAAAAATTTAATAGATGCCAATCAGTGCTCACAAATGGGCACTGACTGGCAACATGGGCACAACATAGGAAACATTTAAAAAAAGTGGTAAGCAAGGCCACCATCAGTGCCACCCCTCAGTGTCCATCAGTGCCACCCTCAGTGTCCATCAGTGCCATCCTCAGTGTCCATCAGTGCCACCCTTCAGTGACCATCAATGGCCATCTGTCCCCACCTATGCCACCTATCAGTGCCACCCATAAGTACCCATCAGTGCCACCCATAAGTACCCATCAGTGCCACCCATAAGTACCCATCAGTGCCACCCATAAGTACCCATCAGTGTCGCATACCAGCGCCACCTATCAGTGCCGCCTATCAGTGGCCATCATCAGTGCCCATCAGTGCCACCTCATTGTTGCCACCTTATCAGTGCCCATCAGTGCAGCCATATCAGTGCCGGTAATTAAAGAAAAAGGACTTACAGTGCCTTGCGAAAGTATTCGGTCCCCTTGAACTTTGCAAACTTTTGTCACATTTCAGGCTTCAAACATAAAGATATAAAACTGTAATTTATTGTGAAGAACCAAAAACAAGTGGGACACAATCATGAAGTGGAACAAAATGTATTGGATATTTCAAACTTTTTTAACAAATAAAAAACTGAAAAATTGGGTGTGCAAAATTATTCAGCCCCCTTAAGTTATTACTTTGTTGCGCCACCTTTTGCTGTGATTACAGCTGTAAGTCACTTGGGGTATGTCTCTATCAGTTTTGCACATCGAGAGACTGACATTTTTGCCCATTCCTCCTTACAAAACAGCTAGAGCTCAGTTAGGCTGGATAGAGAGCGTTTGAACAGCAGTTTTCAGTTCTTTCCACAGATTCTCGATTGGATTCAGATATGGACTTTGACTTGGCCATTCTAACACCTGGATATGTTTATTTGTGAACCATTCCATTGTAGATTTTGCTTTATGTTTTGGATCATTGTCTTGTTGGAAGACAAATGTCCGTCCCAGTCTCAGGTCATTTGGAGACTCCATCAGGTTTTCTTCCAGAATGGTCCTGTATTTGGCTCCATCCATCTTCCTATCAATTTTAACCATCTTCCCTTTCCCTGCTGAAGAAAAGCAGGCCCAAACCATGATGCTGCCACCACCATGTTTGACAGTGGGGATGGTGTGTTCAGGGTGATGAGCGGTGTTGCTTTTATGCCAAACATAACGTTTTGCATTGTTGCCAAAAAGTTTGATTTTGGTTTCATCTGACCAGAGCACCTTCTTCCACATGTTTGGTGTGTCTCCCAGGTGGCTTGTGGCAAACTTTAAACAACACTTTTTATGGATATCTTTAAGAAATGGCTTTCTTCTTGCCACTCTTCCATAAAGGCCAGATTTGTGCAGTATACGACCGATTGTTGTCCTATGGACAGAGTCTCCCACCTCAGTTGTAGATCTCTGCAGTTCATCCAGAGTGATCATGGGAGTGATCATGGGCCTCTTGGCTGCATCTCTGATCAGACTTCTCCTTGTATGAGCTGAAAGTTTAGAGGGACGGCCAGGTCTTCGTAGATTTGCAGTGGTCTGATACTCCTTCCATTTCAATATTATCGCTTGCACAGTGCTCCTTGGGATGTTTAAAGCTTGGGAAATCTTTTTGTATCCAAATCTGGCTTTAAACCTCTCCACAACAGTATCTCGGACCTGCCTGGTGTGTTCCTTGTTCTTCATGATGCTCTCTGCGCTTTAAACGGACCTCTGAGACTATCACAGTGCAGGTGCATTTATACGGAGACTTGATTACACACAAGGTAGATTCTATTTATCATCATTAGTCATTTAGGTCAACATTGGATCATTTAGAGATCCTCACTGAACTTCTGGAGAGAGTTTGCTGCACTGAAAGTAAAGGGGCTGAATAATTTTGCACGCCCAATTTTTCAGTTTTTATTTGTTAAAAAAGTTTGAAATATGCAATACATTTTGTTCCACTTCATGATTGTGTCCCACTTGTTGTTGATTCTTCACAAAAAATTACAGTTTTATATCTTTATGTTTGAAGCCTGAAATGTGGCAAAAGGTTGCAAAGTTCAAGGGGGCCGAATACTTTCGCAAGGCACTGTATTTACAAAAAAAATTAAAAGAAAACATTTTTTTATTTTTATTTTGGTCTTTTTTTAGTTGTTGCGCAAAAAATAAAAATCGCATGGGTGATCAAATAACACCAAAATAAGTATATATTTGTGGGAACAAAATAATAAAAAAATATGTTTGGGTACAGTGTATCATGACCGCGCAATTGTCATTCAAATTGCGACTGCGCTAAAAGCTGAAAATTGGCTTGGGCAGGAAGGTGCATAAGTGCCTGGTATGGAAGTGGTTAAAGAACAGGAAAAATAAATAAAAAACGCATGCACTTGCACATGGATATATATGGTTCACATAAAAAAGGAATGTAAAACGAACTGTAAAAAAAACACCCACATATGTTAATTGTGTCTAAGCTGTACCCTGAAAAAAAAACAACATATTTTGCCTTAAATTCCTCCACAAATTCTAGTATTGATGTGTGCCTTGGTATTTCTACATAGCTGCATATAGGCTCTGAAATTATCTAAGGTGCTATGCCTGTGAGTGTACAAGATATAAAATACAATTTGGCAATTTCACTACTGAGTGTTCGCTTCAGACTTTCATAGGAATGCCAAACATTTAGGGCATTTGGGGTGTACAAGCATGAAAGCTTCCTGCTGTTAATGGTGTCTTATAAAGGTGGCGGGCATAAATATGGGCACAAGCAATTTTTTCCCCCATAAATTTCCACCTTAAACTGCATACCAGACCCAGTTTGGTAAAGTTTTTTTTTTTTGGGGGGGGGGGGATATCATTTTTTTGTACTACAGCAAAAAACACTTAAATTGCCAATAAATTATATTACTGCTGACTTGCAGCAGTAAATGCAAGTAATTTATTTTGTTAAAGTGCATAAGATCCCCCAAAAAAAAAAAAAACTACCGGACCCTTAGTAGGTCGTATATATCATACAGATTAGCCACTTCACCAGCAGGTTTAGTGTTCCTTGAGGCAACTTGCTTAAAGGAATTAGGCATTTTTAAAGTATGATGTTAAGCATTAGTAAAATCAGTGCTCCCACCCACATAAAACTTTTTTTATAGTATTACTAAATGTCCCACAGCTCAGTGCCAGCCCCCCCCATGCCATTTGTTTGAAAATCTCTAGCCTAATGACCAAGAATATGGCAATTATTGATTTTACAGATTCAGATTATGTATACAAACGTATCTAATATTTGCGGAATCCACCCAGGTACTGTATGTTTGGCTTATCCCTACTGGAGAGGCAGCTGTATCTGCAACGCATGCATCTCCTTGCTTTATCCACTCTGTAACTTTCTGAATATTAACCCACCAATCATCAAAGCCCCAATCTGGTATCTCTGACATTAAGAAGCAAAGGCCTGCTCCTCTACCATAATAGCCTCTTCCATACAGACAAAGGTTCAGCATAAGCCATGGTAAGTCAGTAAATAGGCAAAGGATCAGCTACAGGGAGCGCACAGGCAATATTGGGTACTAGCCTCTTTGCCCTCTGCTTGCTTTTTTGAGGCACACATTTAATTAACCACTTCCTTACTGGGCACGTATACCCCCTTCCTGACCAGGTGAAATTTCAGCTTGTGGCACTGCATCGCTTTAACTGACAATTGCGCTGTGGCTCTTAAACAAAATTGACAACCTTTTTTCCCCATAAATAGAGCTTTCTTTTGGTGGTATTTGATCACCTCTGCAGTTTTTATTTTTTGCGCTATAAACAAAAATAGAGCGACAATTTTGAAAAAAAAACAATATGTTTTACTTGTTGCTATAATAAATAGCCCAATTTAAAAAAAATCAAAAAAAAAAAAAAACATTTTTTTTCTCAGTTTAGGCGATACGTATTATACATATTTTTGGTAAAAAAAAAAAAAAAAATCGCAATAAGCATCTGGTTTGCGCAAAAGTTATTGCGCTTACAAAATAGGGGACAAAATTATTATTTTTTATTATTTTATTTTTTTACTACTAATGTTTTTACTACTAATGGCGGCGATCAGCGTTTTTTTCGTGACTGCGACATTATGGCAGAGACATCGGACACTTTTGACACATTTTTGGCGCCATTCACATTTATACAGAGATCAGTGCTATAAACATGCACTAATTACTGTATAAATGTGACTGGCATTGAAGGTGTTAACACTAGGGGGTGAGGAAGGGGTTAAATGTGTACCCTTAAAGGAGTATTCCGAAGCAAAGTTTTCCTAGGGGAAAAAGAGCATCATACAAAGTTATAATACATTTAAATGTACTCACGTTTTCCTTGTGGTCTTCTTCCCGGTCTTCTTCTCCTTTTTCTCTCCGGCCGGAAGTTGTCTTTTGATGACGCTCGACTAACTTTTCTTCCTCGTCCGTCGCCATCTTAGCCCGGTGACTCATCAATCCCATGAGTCACCGCGGGCTGCGCCGGCCTCCCCGCCCGGAGTCGAATACTCCCATGTACTTAATTTATTCATCTATGCGCTGAGCTGAGCTGCCATTGGCTCAGCACAGCAACCGCCTATTGGTGCGCTGTCATCCAATCAGCGGTTACGTACCGCGCATGCGCACGACCGACAATCGCAAAATCAACAAGCTTCCATTGTTTTGGGGAAACTGACAGGCGAAGAGAGAGGGGGCCGGCCGGAGGAGCACATAACACCAGAGGTATGTTTACAGCCGCTTCCCACGCTACTCTGCATCTAGGAAGGGAAGCTGTCATTTGTCCCTATAGTATACAGTATCACTACTAAGCCCCCATACCCTGCTCTCTCTGCAACCATGCCATCCGCTCTCTCTGCCCCACACCCAGCTATCTGCCCCACACCCTGCTATCTGCCCCACACCCAGCAATCTGCCCCACACCCAGCAATCTGCCCCACACCCAGCAATCTGCCCCACACCCAGCAATCTGCCCCACACCCAGCAATCTGCCCCACACCCAGCAATCTGCCCCACACCCAGCAATCTGCCCCACACTCAGCAATCTGCCCCACACTCAGCAATCTGCCCCACACTCAGCAATCTGCCCCACACTCAGCAATCTGCCCCACACTCAGCAATCTGCCCCACACTCAGCAATCTGCCCCACACTCAGCAATCTGCCCCACACTCAGCAATCTGCCCCACACTCAGCAATCTGCCCCACACTCAGCAATCTGCCCCACACTCAGCAATCTGCCCCACACTCAGCAATCTGCCCCACACTCAGCAATCTGCCCCACACTCAGCAATCTGCCCCACACTCAGCAATCTGCCCCACACTCAGCAATCTGCCCCACACTCAGCAATCTGCCCCACACTCAGCAATCTGCCCCACACTCAGCAATCTGCCCCACACTCAGCAATCTGCCCCACACTCAGCTATCTGCCCCACACTCAGCTATCTGCCCCACACTCTGCTATCTGCCCCACACTCTGCTATCTGCCCCACACTCTGCTATCTGCCCCACACTCTGCTATCTGCCCCACGCTCAGCTATCTGCCCCACGCCCAGCTATCTGCCCCACGCCCAGCTATCTGCCCCACGCCCAGCTATCTGCCCCACGCCCAGCTATCTGCCCCACGCCCAGCTATCTGCCCCACACTCTGCTATCTGCCCCACACTCTGCTATCTGCCCCACACTCAGCTATCTGCCCCACACTCAGCTATCTGCCCCACGCCCAGCTATCTGCCCCACACCCAGCTATCTGCCCCGCACCCTGCTATCTGCCCCACTGCACTCTGTTTGCCCATACCCTGCACTCTGTTTGCCCATACCCTGCACTCTGTTTGCCCATACCCTGCACTCTGTTTGCCCATACCCTGCACTCTGTTTGCCCATACCCTGCACTCTGTTTGCCCATACCCTGCACTCTGTTTGCCCATACCCTGCACTCTGTTTGCCCATACCCTGCACTCTGTTTGCCCATACCCTGCACTCTGTTTGCCCACACCCTGCACTCTGTTTGCCCACACCCTGCACTCTCTTTGCCCACACCCTGCACTCTCTTTGCCCACACCCTGCACTCTCTTTGCCCACACCCTGCACTCTCTTTGCCCACACCCTGCACTCTGTTTGCCCACACCCTGCATTCTCTCTCCCCCATACCCTGCATTCTCTCTCCCCCATACCCTGCATTCTCTCTCCCCCATACCCTGCATTCTCTCTCCCCCATACCCTGCATTCTCTCTCCCCCATACCCTGCATTCTCTCCGCCGCATACCCTGCATTCTCTCTGCCCCATACCCTGCACTCTCTCTGCCCCATACCCTGCACTCTCTCTGCCCCATACCCTGCACTCTGTTTGCCCATACCCTGCACTCTGTTTGCCCATACCCTGCACTCTGTTTGCCCATACCCTGCACTCTGTTTGCCCCATACCCTGCACTCTGTTTGCCCATACCCTGCACTCTGTTTGCCCCATACCCTGCACTCTGTTTGCCCCATACCCTGCACTCTGTTTGCCCCATACTCTGCATTCTCTCTCCCCCATACCCTGCATTCTCTGTGCCCCATACCCTGTATTCTCTCTGCCCCATACCCTGCATTCTCTCTCCCCCATACCCTGCATTCTCTCTCCCCCACACCCTGCACCCTGACAGGAGGAAGGAGAGAGATGTGTCGGCTAAGATACAGTGATGATGACAGGTAGAGTGGACTAGGGTGAGGGTGAGTGGTGAGGAGGACAGACAGAGTCGTATTGGGTGAGAGGTGAGGAGGAAGGTCAGAGAGGTGTCTGCTTAGATACAGGGATGATGAGGACAGATAGAGTAGTATAGGATGAGGGTAAGTTATGAGGAGGACATACAGAGTCTTATAGGCTGAGTGGTGAGGAGGACATACAGAGTCTTATAGGCTGAGTGGTGAAGAGGACATACAGAGTCTTATAGGCTGAGTGGTGAGGAGGAAAGACAGAGTGATAAAAGGTGGTTTGGTAGGTGAAGGAAAATAGTGATAGGTTAAGGGTGAGGATCAGAGACTGAGTGGTAAATGGTGATGGTATGGGATGATGAGAAGAAACAGATTGGTATAAGGTGAGGGCTTATGTAGAGGAAAATAGTGATAGAAGGTGAAGGTTGAGGACCAGAAACAGAGTGGTATAGAGTAATGGTATGTGATGATGAGAACAGACATAGTGGTACAGGGTGATGGTATGTGATGATGATTAAGAGACATAGAGGTATAGGTTGAGAGTAAGGGATGATGAGAAGAGACAGAGTACTATAAGTTAATGGTATGTGATGATGAGAACAGACATAGTGGTATAAGGTGAAGGTATGTGATCATGATAAGAGACAGAGTGATAAAGGGTGATGGTATGGGAAGAAGTTAATACAGAGTGGTATTGATTGAAGGTATGTGATGATGAGAACGGACAGATTGGTATAGGGTGATGGTATAGGATGATGAGAACAGAAACACTGGTATAGGGTGAGGGGCACTGAGTAAATGTATGCAGCATTTCATTATTATATATATTTATTTAGATATATATTTTTAAAAATATAAAATATATATATATATATATATATATATATATATATATATATATATATATATATATATATATATATATTTATATTTTTAAAAATATATATCTAAATAAATATATATAATAATGAAATGCTGCATACATTTACTCAGTGCCCCTCACCCTATACCAGTGTTTAAAAAATTATATATATATATATATATATATATATATATATATATATATATATATATATATATATATATATATATATATATATATATATATATATAATTTTTTATATATTTTTAATTATATATTTATTTATATATTTATATATATTTATGTACATACATACATATTAAAAGTTTTATAAGTAGAAATCACAGCATACTAGGGTTGACACCGTTGACACACGAAAACACTCTAGCGGCGTAAGGCAAAGTTTTAAGTTGAGAGAGGGGAATAGAAAAGAGAGCGGGAAAATGCAGGAGAGAGAGGTAGGGGACAGGAGAGAGAGGGAGGGTGGGCACGAGAGAGAGAGAGAGAGAGAGAGAGAGAGAGGGGGCAGGAGAGGGAGAGAGGGAAGGAGAGAGAGGGAGTGGGAAAGAGAGGGAGAGAGTGCAGGAGAAAGAAGGAGGGGGCAGGAGAGAGAGGGAGCAGGAGAGGGAGAGAGGGCAGGAGAGAGAGGGAGGTGGTAGGAGAGAGGGTGAGGTTGAGCAGGTGAGGTAGGGGGACAGGAGGGAGAGGGGGCAGGAGGGAGAGCGGGCAGGAGAGAGGGAGGGGGACAGGAGAGAGAGAGGGGGCAGGAGGGAGAGAGACAGGAGAGAGAGAGAGAGGGGGCAGGATCGAGATAAGTAGGAGAGAGAGGGAGGGGGCAGGAGAGAGGGTAAGGGGAAGGTGGAGCAGATGAGGGAGGGGGACAGGATAGAGAGGGAGAGGGGGACAGAAGAGAGAGGGAGAGGGCACAGGAGAGTGAGAGACAGGAGAGAGAGGAAGTGGGCAGGATAGAGAGAAGTAGGAGAGAGAGGGAGGGGGCAGGAGAGAGGGTGAGGGGGAAGTGGATCAGGTGAGGGAGGGGGACAGGAGGGAGAGAGGTGACAGGAGAGAGGGATAGGTGGTGAGGGAGAGGGCAGGAGAGAGGGGGAGGTTTTACAGGTGAGGTAGGGGGACAGGAGAGAGAGTGAGAGGCAGGAGAGAGATGTGACAGAAGAGAGGGGTAGGTGGTGAGGGAGAGGGCAGGAGAGAAGGTGAGGGGAGGTGAAGCAGTTGAGAGAGGGGGACAGGAGAGAGAGTGAGAGGGGACAGGAGAGTGAGAGGCAGGAGAGAGAGGGAGGGGGCAGGATAGAGAGAAATAGGAGAGAGAGTGAGGGAGCAGGAGAGAGAGTGAGGGGGAGGTGGAGCAGGTGAGGGAGGGGGACAGGAGAGAGAGAGGGAGAGCGGGCAGGAGAGTGAGAGGCAGGAGAGAGAGGTGACAGAAGAGAGGGGTAGGTGGTGAGGGAGAGGGCAGGAGAGAAGGTGAGGGGAGGTGAAGCAGTTGAGAGAGTGGGACAGGAGAGAGAGTGAGAGGGGACAGGAGAGTGAGAGGCAGGAGAGAGAGGGAGGGGGCAGGATAGAGAGAAATAGGAGAGAGAGTGAGGGAGCAGGAGAGAGAGTGAGGGGGAGGTGGAGCAGGTGAGGGAGGGGGACAGGAGAGAGAGAGGGAGAGCGGGCAGGAGAGTGAGAGGCAGGAGAGAGAGGTGACAGAAGAGAGGGGTAGGTGGTGAGGGAGAGGGCAGGAGAGAAGGTGAGGGGAGGTGAAGCAGTTGAGAGAGTGGGACAGGAGAGAGAGTGAGAGGGGACAGGAGAGTGAGAGGCAGGAGAGAGAGGGAGGGGGCAGGATAGAGAGAAATAGGAGAGAGAGTGAGGGAGCAGGAGAGAGAGTGAGGGGGAGGTGGAGCAGGTGAGGGAGGGGGACAGGAGAGAGAGAGGGAGAGCGGGCAGGAGAGTGAGAGGCAGGAGAGAGAGGTGACAGGAGAGAGGGGTAGGTGGTGAGGGAGAGGGCAGGAGAGAAGGTGAGGGGGGGTGAAGCAGTTGAGAGAGGGGGACAGGAGAGAGAGTGAGAGGGGACAGGAGAGTGAGAGGCAGGAGAGAGAGGGAGGGGGCAGGATAGAGAGAAATAGGAGAGAGAGTGAGGGAGCAGGAGAGAGAGTGAGGGGGAGGTGGAGCAGGTGAGGGAGGGGGACAGGAGAGAGAGAGGGAGAGCGGGCAGGAGAGTGAGAGGCAGGAGAGAGAGGTGACAGGAGAGAGGGGTAGGTGGTGAGGGAGAGGGTAGGAGAGAAGGTGAGGGGGGGGTGAAGCAGGTGAGGGGGACAGGAGAGAGAGTGAGAGGGGACAGGAGAGTGAGAGGGAGAGCGGGCAGGAGAGTGAGAGGCAGGAGAGAGAGGTGACAGGAGAGATGGGTATGTGGTGAGGGAGAGGCTAGGAGAGAAGGTGAGGGGGGGTGAAGCAGGTGAGGGGGACAGGAGAGAGAGTGAGAGGGGACAGGAGAGTGAGAGGGAGAGCGGGCAGGAGAGTGAGAGGCAGGAGAGAGAGGTGACAGGAGAGAGGGGTAGGTGGTGAGGGAGAGGGTAGGAGAGAAGGTGAGGGGGGGTGAAGCAGGTGAGGGGGACAGGAGAGAGAGTGAGAGGGGACAGGAGAGTGAGAGGGAGAGCGGGCAGGAGAGTGAGAGGGAGGGGGCAAGATAGAGAGAAGTAGGAGAGAGAGGGACGGGGCAGGATAGAGGGTGAGGGGGCAGGAGGGTGAGGGGGCAGGAGGGAGAGGGGGCAGGAGAGAGAGGGAGAGGGGGCAGGAGAGAGAGAGAGGGAGGGGGCAGGAGAGAGAGGGAGGGGGCAGGAGGGAGAGGGAGGGGGCAGGAGAGGGAGAGAGGGCAGGAGAGAGAGGGAGGGGGCAGGAGAGAGAGGGAGGGGGCAGGAGGGAGAGAGGGCAATAGAGAGAGGGAGGGGGCAGGAGAGAGGGGGAGGTGGAGCAGGTGAGGGAGGGGGACAGGAGAGAGAGGGAGGGGGCAGGAGAGAGGGGGAGGTGGAGCAGGTGAGGGAGGGGACAGGAGAGAGAGGGAGGGGGGCAGGAGAGAGAGGGAGGGGGCAGGAGAGAGAGGGAGGGGGCAGGAGGGGGCAGGAGAGGGAGAGAGGGCAGGAGAGAGAGGGAGGGGGCAGGAGAGAGAGGGAGGGGGCAGGAGGGAGAGAGGGCAATAGAGAGAGGAGGGGGCAGGAGAGAGGGGGAGGTGGAGCAGGTGAGGGAGGGGGACAGGAGAGAGAGGGAGGGGGCAGGAGAGAGGGGGAGGTGGAGCAGGTGAGGGAGGGGGTAGGAGAGAGATAGAAGGCAGGAGAGAGAGGGAGAGGAGTCATGAGAGAGAGAGGCTGACCTCAGGAAACAGTGACATAGCGCTCTGACTTAGTACTCTGAAGCATGCAGGGCAGGCGCGATTATCAACAGTCGGCTCACAGCATCCACATGACCATCAGCTATGGATCTAGGCGACCCTCATGTCTCCTGTCCGAATTGATCGGTCTAGACTCCAGCAAACGACTTTAGGGTTGCCACAATGCCATGTCATGCAGCACGCACAGCGAATCAACGGACACCCGCCGATGCCCTTTGATGTGCAACTGTACAGCATGCTAATACATAGAAATACTGTAAGGGAATGCTGTGACTTGTAGTTTTGCTCCTGAGGTAATAAGCATTTCAATATAAATACATATAATGAAATGCTGCTTACATCAAGGGGAGAACTACAAGTCACAGCATGCCAATACATAGAAATACTGTAAGGGAATGCTGTGACTTGTAGTTTTGCTCCTGAGGTAATAAGCATTTCAATATAAATACATATAATGAAATGCTGCTTACATCAAGGGGAGAACTACAAGTCACAGCATGCCAATACAATATTTTTATGTATGTGAATGCTGTGACTTGTAGTTTTGGCTAAGGGAAGTAACATATGAAGAGGTTGTGTATATTATAGTTTATTTTACCATGATGCGATGGTGATTGGTGCACAACTTCAGATTCTTCTGACCGCTGCTGAACCAGGACTAGAGCATCTAATAAAGTAAGCTTTACGTGCTTACATTGCTAGATGCACGCTGGGGGGGGCCAAAAGATCATTGGAGCTCGGCTATCCAATAGAAGAGGACGCTTTTTAGGAGGCAGGGATAGGGAAATAGGTGAGAGAGAAGGGGTGTGAAATATTATAATTTAGGGAGGGGTCCGAGCGGGGGAGTTACAGGGGGAGGGAAGGAGATTACAGGAAGAGAGGAGGAGGCATGCTGGGAGAGCCTGTATTATCATGGTGGCCGTGGAAGAGAACCAGGAAGTAAAGAAAACTAACAGAGGGAATAAAAGAAGAACTGCTGGGACGATTTTCATGAGAGTGACTTCTTTTAAAAGGTATTTTTATTGGCTACAATCAGGCATGTTGTGGAATGTGGCTTCAGACAACTCCTTTAATTGTGTTCTAACAGTGGGGGGAGGGGGGTGACCGATTGTGTCCCTATGTACAAGGGACACAGATCGGTCTCCTCTCTCCCCTGACAGGACAGAGATCCACGTCTTGTCCCTGTAGCCGCCGATCCCGAGTGCCTGGCGGACATCGTGGCCGCCAGGCACGCGCATCGGCATCTCAGCGATGCGGTGGGCACGCGCGCGCCCCCCAGTGGCCTGGCGGAGCGGAGGCCGTAAAAACGCGGCCTGTTAGAGAAGTAGAACCACCCTGCGACCGTACAAAGTCATACGGCCGTCGGGTAATGGTTAAACTGTGTTCTGCCCCTTTGGGGAACTTCTGATTTATTTACACATTGAAAAGCAAAACCAAAGAAAACTATCAGCTCAACTCACCAGCCAGCCTGCTACCAACAGTTTTAGTTAGCACACATTTGCAAATACATGCGCAAGCTGAAGAGCCTTGGCCACGGCTCCCCAGCATTATCTGCAGTCCTAACTCTGTAAATTTTTAAGAGCTTCCATAGTAGAAGCACATGCATTCTGATGGATAGATAGAGGACAGGTGAGACTGGAGGGAGCCCACCCCTAATTAAAGGCACAGGGCCACACTGGACACCCAGAATATATCACAATGACAGAAAAGGTGTGTCCAGTGCATCCCTTTACAAACATTACATCCATGCAAACAACTGCCCACTGTCCCCACCTATAACTGGCCTTTGCAGCAAGGCGCACATAGACATTTGTCAAACAAAATCAAATAGAATTCCCAGCTCAACTCATCAGCCAGCCTTTTACCAACCAAATTCTCCAGTCTAACAATTTTCTTTAAAACAGGGATTTAGTTAGTACACATTTACAAATACATTGACTGAATGCAGAAATTCCCAAAGTACCAATATAAATTAACAGGGACTGCAAACGCTGGCACCCGCACAACTTGCAGCTCACTTTCATTGCAGCTTAGTGCTACTCTATGTGAAACTTGTGTTTTGCCAATGTTTTCCAGTATATCCATACAGGGAAATAACCCTTTTCTGGGTCAAGTGTATTGCAGTATTCCGCCAATGTCATGAACATCCCAGGCTCTCAATTTAATGCTATTCATGACCTTTACAGTCAAAATCCTTAGACAATTGAGAATTAAAGAAGGGACTTACATTTAATAGAAACAGGAAAAGGAGTGAAGGAGAGGGCATCAGAGAAAAAACACATATGCCTGGGTAATTGGACATTATAGTGCATTCGCTCTATATTTATAGTTACATAGTAGGTGAGGTGGATACAGAAGAGGGGAGCACAGAGTAGGTTCACATTTGCAGAGGAGTGATTAATCTCAGCACAAGAAACTGCACTTAAAGTCACGTTGGATAACAATTTGTTTGGACTGAATGGAAAAAGATCAGTTGTCTATATGCATATACTGTATTGGGACACCATTCTGAACAAAATTGAAAGGAGGGAGAATCGTTGATAAATTGCATTATTTACATTGTTTAACCGTATACGATTGGAATATATTTGTATAGGTATTATTGCACAGGAGATTAAGGGGAGGGCTGTGAACCCATTGGATATCAGTTTACAATATATTAAATAACAGCAGCACACCCATTACATCTTGAATGGTATCCACACTATAGTAAGAACACATAATGCTATAAAGGGGGGTAGTGCTGACACTTTTCGTTAACGCATAGCTCCACCCAAAAAGGGACGCTCTGTATGTTCCCACCCTTCCCCCACAACTAACACATTTGACACTTTTTGGGTGGGGGGAGAGGGTACCTGGTTTTGACAGGTATCCGCTCCAACTTACTGGTAAGATCGCCACACAGCGCTATAGGTCATGTCCAGCCCCTCCTCCTCCACCCCCTGCTGCCTTTTGGGAACTGTGTGTCCCCCAGAAGATGACAGGACCATTCAGAAAGTGCAGCATTACTCGCGCATGTGCAGTAGTAAACCGGCTGTGAAGCTTGAAGGCTTCACTGACATTTTCCCTTCCTTGCAATGCCAGTGCCTGCACCAGAAGCCGATGGACAAATCGGTGTGGGTAGTCGACATTATGGGCTCCCTGGACAGGCAAGTGTCCCTGAATCAAAAGTTAGCAGCTACAGTATTTGTAGCTGCTTAATTAAAAAAAAAAAAAGGCTGGTACTCCTCTTTAAATAGATACATTTTTAATGGCAGCTGAATAAATGCAAATATCTCTGTGTAAATCCATACATTGAGGCTGATATACTAAAGAAGTTGAGCACGGTCAATCAAGAAAGTGAAGATATCCAATCATGTGCAGATGAAACACACAGGAATTAGCTTTTTACATGATTGGATAATTGAAGTAACAAAGTTAAGTACAGTCTGATATTCTTTTCATGCGTATTAATAGTGAAATTTTCAGAACAAGCATCTAGGATATGAAAATTTGACCAACTACCTCAAAAACACACACAGTAAACAAAGTGAGAACCTTAATAAGAACTGAGCAGGCTGGTTGTACTGTGGTCGAACCAATGTCCACAAACAGCCAGTCAGATTTTTTACATGTAATCACTGCCAGCGGCTATAGTCACAAGTGATCAGTGATTGTATCTTCATGGCTGGGAAACCTCCTGTGTGGATGGGGGGACCCACAGCTGAAGGAAAGGAAATTGGGTAATGTATGGCCTGCCTATTGAATGGGGAGGAGGAGGAGTCACAGAGTTGAGAATGCTCATAAAACAATTTAATTTAGAAAATGGAGGTCCGTATTCAGTCTCTTTTTTGTCAAACAAAATTTGGCTTCTTATTTCAAAAGATTTTACTTTGAGGTTTTTTTTTTTAACTCACTTAGGAACCAAAACATGTATGTCTTCCATGGAATAGTCTGGTTGTGAGCAGTGAGGCATTACAGGTGCCCAGTAATCTCCTTGTGTTCTTTTATTGTGTCTATTTAGATTCATTCTTTTTTGTATTTTCTGCTCTGCTGCTCACCACATTACTGAAGGTGCAGTTGTATGATCTAGTAATATTGAAATTTTCTTTTGTGTGTATGTGTGTGTGACATTTTTCAATGGATTACTGTGGCTGCACAATTAAAGGGGAAGTCCAGCTTGAGCTTTTTAGGCTAGGCTTCTCCTATGGGTCTCAGGAGTGCAATTTATTTTGCACTCCTGTGACCCATTTTCAGCGAAGAGCGGTCTGAAGTCCGCTCTCCGGTTGACGTCACTTCCATCGGTCGAGGCAGCTTCCAAGTCAGGATCCGCGAGCTGCCTTGATTGATGGCAGTCTCAGCAAGCCACTAAGGCGGCAGCTCCCGCCCCTTCACGGCTCAGCACTCCGATGAGCGCTGAGAAGTAGAGCAGAAGGAATGCTGACCGACAGTCAGCAACGCTCTGCACGGGGAGCAGTGAGAACCGAGCCATCAGCGGTGTTCGGTGGCTCGGTTTTCAGCACAGAGATTCTGACGGACAGATGCAGCATCCACCTAGGTAAGTATAACTAGCAAAAAAAAAAAAAAACATACTTCTCTTTAACAGCATTTATTGCTGCATGGTTTTGTTCCCATTATTTATATGCTTGTAGTCAGAATTAAAACAGAACTTTACTGTCAGGATAAGTACTCACCTAGGCCGAGATGCCGAGAGCGGCTCACCTTTGCGACTCTGCGCACTTCACCCCCTGGAGATGGAACAGCGGGGAAGGGCGCAAAGAGGCACTGATTACCAGCAGCAGACTGAGCGTTGATAGCAGACCGAGGTGGCACTGGTCAGCGCACTGTAGTTGGCAGAAAGTAGCAGGTACTGGCAGTCAGTCAGGTACTGGAAAAGTTCAGGTAGGGACTGGAAGCAGATCCGGGATTCAAGCCAAAGGTCAGGGGCTGGAGAAGGTAGCAAAGTCCAAGGTACAACCCAGAGGTCAGGGATAGGAGACAGCAGCAGATCCAATGAGACAAGCCGGGGGGTCAGGTGTAGTGTTGCTCACGAATATTCGTATTGCGAATATTCGGCTCGAATATGGCATATTCGAGTATTCGCGATATATTCCGAATTTCGCGGTGAATATTCGCTATTTCGAATATTCGTATTTTTTCAATTTTTTTTTAGAACAGATCACATCCTAGAGATCCCCATCGACGTCTAAAAGCATTGCTGGTATGATTAGAGACCTTGGGCCGAGTAGCTGCAGCGATCATTTTATATTGCCGAAAAATCGCAATGCGATTATTCGGCAATAGCGATATCGCGCGATTATTTTCGAGAAATTCGCAATATTGTTTTTAGCTAAAATAACACATATATTCGATTTCAGAGTGTTACTGTCGAAATTCCGCAATCAATTTCTCATTCGCATTTTTGCGAAATTACGATAAAATATCAAGAATATTCTGAGCCAATCAGAGTGCTCCTTCCACATTTGCCGAATATTCGCAATTATTTTGTATTGTAATATATCACGAATATTCTGAGCCAATCAGAGTGCTCCATTCCGCATTTCTCGAAATTTCGCAATTATTTTGTATTATAAAATATCACGAATATTCTGAGCCAATCAGAGTGCTCCTTCCGCATTTGCCAAATATTCGCAATTATTTTGTATTGTAATATATCACAAATATTCTGAGCCAATCAGAGTGCTCCTTCCGCATTTGCCGAATATTCGCAATTATTTTGTATTGTAATATATCACGAATATTCTGAGCCAATCAGAGTGCTCCATTCCGCATTTCTCGAAATTTCGCAATTATTATGTATTATAAAATATTACGAATATTCTGAGCCAATCAGAGTGCTCCTTCCGCATTTCTCGAAATTTCATTCGCATTCGCAATTCGCATTCGCAATAGCGAAATTTCGCAATCATTTCATTTCCAAAAAATATCGTGAATATTCGCATTTAACGAATATATCTCGAATATTCGACTATATATTCGAGATATATCGCGAAATCGAATATGGCATATTCTGCTCAACACTAGTCAGGTGCAGGAGAAGGCGTAGAGTAGTCAAGGTCAAATCTGGGTCAAACAGGTTCAAGCACAGGTTCAGGAAGGTTTACACAGGCAGGAGCTGACAACAAACCAGCAACCCGTCATGAGACTGGGGCTGGCTTAAGTAGGCAGGACCGAGATCTGATTGGTGCGCGTTAATGCGCGCATGCGCGCATGTGCGCGCCCATGCACGCGTCGTCCCGCAGAACCGCGCATGTGCGCGCCCCGTTCATGCACGGGCATGCGCCGTAGCACAACTCGGCTGTTAGATCTGCTGGTTCTCTGACATTTACTCTCTCAAACATTGACATTATTTTTAATCTTTAAGCTGAACACACCCTCTTGGCATCGATCCATTCTTAAGCGGGTGAACACGATGCTTAAGTATCCGCGGAAGAAGCCCCCGCCACGTAAGGGACGCAACGCATACAGAAGAAGCAGATTAACCACTTGCCTACCATGGACGTCATATGACGTCCTCCACTTTGTGCGGGGATATCTGAAAGATGCCTGCAGCTGCAGGCATCATTCAGATATCGCCGTCTTCAGCCGGCGATTCTGTGCACCATAAGAACAATCAAAGCGGCGGAACCGCCGCTTGATCGTTCTTCTAGGGAGCGGGAGGGGACGTCCCCCCCTCCTGCCGCCATCCGGTGCTAATCGGCCGGCGCTTGTAGCAGATCCATAGAGATGACTGGTGACCAGATGGTCACAGTCATCTCTATGACCGTCGGAGGACCGGGCGCGACGTTATGACGTCACGCCCGGTACCTGGAAGTAAACAAAGCCACAATCGCGGCTGTAGGTATGTAATCGGTGATATTTTTTTTCACCGATTTCATGCTTGTAAGCCTGGAGGAGAGATGTGAGGTCTTATTGACCCCACATCTCTCCATAAAGAGGACCTGTCACACGGATTCCTATTACAAGGGATGTTTACCTTGTAATAGGAATAAAAGTGATCAAAAAAAAAAAAAAAAAAAAAATGTAAAAAAAAGTGCAATACAAAAAATTAAATAAAAAAAAATTAAAAAGCCCCTGTCCTTGTTATCTCGCGTGCAGAAGCGAACACGCATACAAGTCCCGCCCACATATGTAAACGCCGTTCAAACCCCACATGTGAGGTATCGTCGCGTGCGTTAGAGCGTGTGCAACAATTCTAGCACTAGACCTCCTCTGTAACGTGAAAATAGTAACCTGTAAAAAAATTAAAAGCGTCGCCTATGGAGATTTTTAAGTACCAAAGTTTGGCGCCATTCCATGAGTGCACCCAATTTTAATGCGTGACATGTTAGGTATCTATTTACTCGGCGTAACTTCATCTTTCACATTATACAAAAAAATTGGGCTAACTTTACTGTTTTTTTATTTTTTAATTCATGAAATAGTTATTTTCCGAAAAAAAGCGTTTGAAAAATTATTGCGCAAATACCGTGCGAGAAAAAAAGTTTCAATGACCGCCATTTTATTTCTTAGAGTGTCTGCTAAAAAAAAATATATAATGTTTGGGGGTTCTGATTAATTTTCTAGCAAAAAATTTTAGATTTTTACATGAAGGACAGAAGTGTCAAAATAGGCCCGGTGGACAAGTGGTTAACTATTTTCATATTACTGGGTTTAGTAACAAGTTTTCTGGTGATAAAGTTATATCTGAAGTTGGGTGACTGCCTGAAAGCTAACACTGGGGGGTTGTTGGAAGACTACTTTCAGCAATTCACCCTCTGATATCATAGGTTGCAGCTGTTTGATTGTCTTCTAATCCCCTTTAGTTCTGGGTTGTATGTGGTTACAAGGAGGTACACTTTTTTTCTATTTGTATTGTAGGTCATTTCCTCCTTAGGTTTTCAACACACTTCTACTATATATATACTTCTACTTAATGTGAATTCTTCTAATCTTCCTTATGGAAGGAATCTGCTGGTATATGGTGAAATGTTAATTTCTGTCTTGTAGGTTGGAGCATATGCAAGGTATCTAGTTTCCTGTAGTACAATGGCTCATTTGGTGTAAAGCTGTAACTGTGAGATATTTACACTAGTGAGTGGATCATATAGAGTTTTTCTTAGATATGGAGGATTTAATCAGGAGATTGAGGAGCAAGGAACATCTTCTATTTAAAAAAAAAGTTGTAATCCTGTGCAAATGGAATTTGACAAGAAAAAAAAAAGCAGCAAGTGCATATCTCCAGCAAGATGTAACCCTAAACTGGAAATATATAGCTTCAGACTGCTAGTTACATCCCTGTCATTTACCCAGCATTGTTGTACAATCTTTAATCACTGGAGCAAATGGTTATAGAGGAATAATGCAAAAATTAGTGGTTAAGCTTTAGTGCCAAGTTTAAAAAGTGTTTACTTTTACAGTATAAGCTTTTCAAACATAGCTCCTGTTTTACACTAACGGTCAGACACAGGGTGACCCTGTCTTACCTGACAATTGACTGTACAAAGAATCCAAGCTTTGCCCATAATGGGGGGCATACCCAGGGCCGGCCTTTGCGGTGTGCGAGCCGTGCGGCTGCACAGAGCGCTATGGGCAACAGGGGGCGCCGTGCGGCACACACAGCTCACAGAATGTGAGTGACATTAGGTCGATCCTAGATGGGGTGCAGTTCACCCAGGCGCCACAGAGGTGGTGGCGCTCAAGCACCAGAGTGCTCCCCTCCCTCCTCCTCCCCTTGCTGGTGTCTCTCTTGCAGCTCACAGCCTCTGCGCTGTTTCCCAGATCCGTTCTGGTCCCCCCCCCCCCTGCAGGCCGTGCGGGGGGTGGGGGGGAGCTGCCTGCCTGTAACACTGCCCCATCTAATGCTGTCCCTCAGGGATCTCCAACCAATGTCTCCGGAGGCAGCATGAGTTTGGGGGTGTGGCTGCTTCCTCCACTCCTCCCACAGTCTCTTTTACTCTGGCTGATCCCACAGCTGAAGATCAAAGAAACGAGGACACAGCAGCATCTCCAGGCATGCTGTAAGTTAGTTACTGCACTGCTGCACATGTCACTACACAGAGTCCTGAAGTGGCACCATACCACCCCAGCCTGCCCTATGCCACTGCAACTTGCCCTATGCCACTCCAGCCTGCCCTATAGGACCCCAGCCTGCCCTATAGCACCACAAACTGCCCTCTACCACCTCAGCCTGCCCTCTACCACCCCAGCCTGCCCTCCATCACCCCAGCCTTTCCTCTATCACCCCAGCCTGCCCTATACCACCCCAACCTATCCTATGCCACCTCAACCTGCCCTATGCCACTCCAGCCTGCCCTATACCACCCCAGCCTGCCCTATGCCACCTCAGCCTGCCCTATGCCACTGCAACTTGCCCTATGCCACTCCAGCCTGCCCTATAGGACCTCAGCCTGCCCTATAGCACCACAAACTGCCCTCTACCACCTCAGCCTGCCCTCTACCACCCCAGCCTGCCCTCCATCACCCCAGCCTTTCCTCTATCACCCCAGCCTGCCCTATACCACCCCAACCTATCCTATGCCACCTCAACCTGCCCTATGCCACTCCAGCCTGCCCTATACCACCCCAGCCTGCCCTATGCCACCTCAGCCTGCCCTATGCCACTGCAACTTGCCCTATGCCACTCCAGCCTGCCCTATAGGACCTCAGCCTGCCCTATAGCACCACAAACTGCCCTCTACCACCTCAGCCTGCCCTCTACCACCTCAGCCTGCCCTCTACCACCTCAGCCTGCCCTCTATCACCCCAGCCTGCCCTCTATCACCCCAGCCTGCCCTATACCACCCCAACCTGTCCTATGCCACCTCAACCTGCCCTATGCCAATCCAGCCTGCCCTATACCACCCCAGCCTGCCCTATGCCACTGCAACTTGCCCTATGCCACTCCAGCCTGCCCTATAGGACCTCAGCCTGCCCTATAGCACCACAAACTGCCCTCTACCACCTCAGCCTGCCCTCTACCACCTCAGCCTGCTCTCTACCACCTCAGCCTGCCCTCTACCACCTCAGCCTGCCCTCTACCACCCCAACCTATCCTATGCCACCTCAACCTGCCCTATGCCACTCCAGCCTGCCCTATACCACCCCAGCCTGCCCTATGCCACCTCAGCATGCCCTATGCCACTGCAACTTGCCCAATGCCACTCCAGCCTGCCCTATAGGACCTCAGCCTGCCCTATAGCACCACAAACTGCCCTCTACCACCTCAGCCTGCCCTCTACCACCTCAGCCTGCGCTCTACCACCTCAGCCTGCTCTCTACCACCTCAGCCTGCCCTCTACCACCCCAGCCTGCCCTATACCACCTCAGCCTGCCCTATGCCACTGCAACTTGCCCTATGCCACTCCAGCCTTCCCTATATTACCTCAGCCTGCCCTATAGCACCCCAGCCTGCCCTATATCACCTCAGCCTGCCCTCTACCACCCCAACTTGCCCTATGCCACCACACTGTGCTCTATACCACCCCATCCTGCACTATGCCACCCCAGCCTAACCTATATCACCCCAACCTGCCTTATTCTACCCCAACCTACCCTATATCGCCCCAACCGTCCCAATACCACCCTATAATTTAATTTACAGGGGCCATTAGGGGGGGGCGCCACAGGATTATCTCGCACAGGGCGCCTGAACACCTAAGGCCGGCCCTGGGCATACCCCTGAATGGTTTTTCAGGGTCTGGGTTCCACAAGGTTGTCGGCTGACTACTATGTGTTGCACTAAGTGCCAATAGGGGCACACGCACTATGGGGTCAGAATATGACTCCCAAGGTTTCACCAAGGTTGTGCTGGTCCAGATGCAATTCTTTTTCATGATATTAGAAGGCAGTGAGGAAGATGATTGAAGAGTTGAATATTTTGAAGATAAAATAAAAAAGTAATAAACTAGTTAAACTAAAAGTGTAGTGAACACTCATGCAGGATTCCAGAAGCAACATTGCAGGCTGTCCCCACAGCATATGGTCAGTGGTTTACTGAGGTTGTACCAACCTGGATGAACTGCTTTTACTGTGAGATTAGAGAATATTGAAAGAGTTGATTAAACAATCCAGGATTATATTTAAGCGAAGAGTGATTCTTCATAAGGGAGAAGAGGACCACAGCCTTAGGTGACAGTAAAACAAAACAGCAGATCCATTGCGTTCGGTAGGTTTGTAGGGGTTTCTCCTGGAGAGCATGGCCCCAAAAGCTTGCCAGTATATAATCACCTACAGGTATAAACCTAGAACCCAAGATCCTGTACTGTATGATTAAGATAAACACATACAAAAGGGCAAGAGGCAGCTAAAAGCATGCCTGCTCAAATTCTTACCATGGAATTTCAGTACCACTTTAACTAATTGCCGACCGCCCGGCGTCATATTACTGCGGGATGGTGGCACTGCTACGCGGGAGCACGTAGCTCTACGTCCTCCCTTTAGCAGCTTATAGGGCGCGCGCGTCCCCCGAGTCCCGCGCGCGTGCCCGGTGGGTACAATCGCCGCCGGGCATCCGCGATTGCTCGTTACAGAGCGGGGAATGGGAGGTATGTGTGTAAACACATACCTCTCGTTCCTGTCAGCGGGGGAAACGCTGATCTTCTGTCCATACAATGTATGGACAGAAGATCAGTGATTTCCCCTAGTGAGGCCACCCCCCCAATACAGTTAGAACACACCAGGACCACACTTAACCCCTTCCCTGCCCCCTAGTGTTAACCCCTTCACTGCCAATGGCATTTTTATAGCATTGATCGCTATAAAAATGCCAATGGTCCCAAAAATGTGTCAAAAGTGTCCGATGTATCCGCCATAATATCGCAGTACGGAAAAAAACGCTGATCGCCGCCATTACTAGTAAAAATAAATAATAAAAATGCCATAAAACTACCCCCTTTTTTGTAAACGCTATAAATTTTGCGCAAACCAATTAATAAACGCTAATTGCGGTTTTTTTTTAACAAAAAATATGTAGAAGAATACGTATCGGCCTAAACTGAGGAAAAACATTTTTTTTTTATATCTTTTTGGGGATTTTTATTATAGCAAAATGTAAAAAATATTGCATTTTTTTCAAAATAGTCGCTCTATTTTTGTTTATAGCGCAAAAAATAAAAACCGCAGAGATGATCAAATACCACCAAAAGAAAGCTTTATTTGTGGGAAAAAAAGGACGCCAATTTTGTTTGGGAGCCACGTCGCACGACCGCGCAATTGTCATTTAAAGCGACGCAGTGCCGAATCACAAAAAGTGCTCTGGTCTTTGGACAGCA
The DNA here is from genome assembly GCA_029574335.1 of Rana kukunoris. Classification (NCBI taxonomy): domain Eukaryota; kingdom Metazoa; phylum Chordata; class Amphibia; order Anura; family Ranidae; genus Rana; species Rana kukunoris. Next base: position 169,752,417 of record CM056051.1, on the reverse strand, counting down.
ATATGGTCCGGGGCTAAAGTGGTTAAGGCTGAGAATAGTGGCCCTGTCTCAGTTTATTTATTTTATCATTCATTGCTTTATTCTTTTTTTCAGACATTGCTATTCTTAACATTTTGCTAAAGCTTTTTGTATCAGTACTGCTGAGGCTGAGCAGAAGGAAACACCCCAAAAGCATGTCCTAAAACATTGACTGCTATTGCCAATTATACCAAAAGTATCATGGACAGTACCAAACTGTTGCAAATGCAATAATATTACTAAAATCACCTTAAGATCATTAAAATTAGTTATTTCTTAAATCAGCCTGGTCATTTTTTAAATAACTACAACTATAATAAACAGATATACTACATACAAATTATATAACATAATAAAAAAAAATCATGAGCATGAATCTACTGAACATGTTGTTTATCATATTTAGCTAGCACAATTAGATTCTGTCTGGGATTTAAACATTATATCTTACAGTCTAAATCTTTCAAATAAATGCTCTTTCCATGATATCCTTAGGAAATCCTCTTAGGACCAGTTTAATTGCAATTAATTTGGCTAATACTCACAAGTTGAGCTACTTACAATATATGTCATATTCATTAGCAATAAGCAGGAAAGTTGGTCATGTCACAAAAACAGTACCCAAATACATAAATACATCAATTAAAAAACTTGCTTATGTGCAACAATAGGAATAGTTTAAACTATCTTCACAATTGCTCAAAGAATATTCAATAGTCATATGAAAAAGTATCCAAAAAATTACTTTTCAACATATTTGAGCAATTGAAAATATCTTCATCCACCAAGTCATGGATTAATTTGCTAACCACTAGCAAACCTACCAAAAAAATAATAATAATAATAATAATGAAGGTGTGTGGACTAGCCCATTTTAAACCCTGATTCAACTCCCAAAAGGAATGTTTTGGAAGGGTTTGAAATGGTCAATGCAAGGATACTCATAAATGTATTGCATCTAAAGAAATTTTGCATTGAGAAAAGAGTTTAAGTGAGAGCTCAAGAGACTGAGGCCGCGTACACACGATCAAATCTATCTGATGGAAACGGTCTGCCCGACTGTCCCAGCAGACAGATTCGATCGTGTGTGTGGGCGAGCAGACGGATTTGGCCAGCCGACAGATTTTAAAGCATGCTTTAAAATCTGTCGGCTGGGAATCCGTCAGCCCGATATATCTTCTGGTTAGTACGCTAACCAGCAGACATATCTTTTCGCACATGCGTCGAATGGATTTGACACATGTGCGGAAGTCATTTACTTCCTGGTGCGGTGACGTGGCGGCGTCAACGTCACCGCCACGTCAGCGCGCTGTCTGCTGGCGGGGATTTTGGTTTGATGGTGTGTACAGCGATCAAACCAAAACGGCCAGCAGACAGATTTGTTCAAATCGGTCTATCCAACCGATTTGAACAAATCTATTTGCTCGTGTGTACGGGGCCTGAGTATTCAGGGCTTCCCACTTATGCAGGGTAATGGGTTACAAGGTTGTCCAGTTGGAGAGGAGAGGACTAAAGTTCTCTCAGGATTGATTAATCCTCATTTGGGACCCAAAATTCAGAGGTTTAGGGAGAACATAGGAAAAAAGAAAGAACTTCCAACACTTAGAACTGGGACTTTGGTCCCAAAAGGGACAACCTGGCTCCAGGAGTCAAGAAAAGAAACAGGGAACTGGCAGCAGATGTTTGATGTGTAGTGTGGAACAGGAAGTGTGAGAAGATTGTAGGCTGTTGATCAGCAGAGAACTGCCTAGCCTCCTGCTAAGATTAAGCTGTTTTTTGTTTGCCTGCTTTAAAACGAAAGGACTGTTTTCTTTTACCATGACGGCTGACTGGTGTTTTTGGCTTCCACATATTATAATACATACAGTATATACATTGTACAGCGTGTCAGGAAGGAATATGTAGACTCTGAGGTGTAAACCATCCTGTAACAAGTCCTTATGGTGAAAGAGCAGGAGGAAGTGCCCGACTATCTCATAAGCGCTCTAGGCGGAAGTGGCAGTAAAGTGTGCAACCACTAACACATGCTCATCTACCTAAGACTAAGCTTTTAGTCAGGGGTCTCCAAACTTTCTAAACAAAGGGTCAGTTTATTGTCCTTTAGATTTTACAGGGGCCGAACTGTGGCCAGAGGGAGTGTAAATTTTCCTGGCAGCAGTGGGATTAAACATCCCTCACTTGGGTTTAGGGGAAGGAATAGTTGGTAACATTAAGTGTCCCATTGTTGATGTAGGTTCGAGAAATGGTGACCCATTGCTGAGGTCAGTTGGCAGAATAGTGTCCCGTATCAGTGGGAAGCGTGCCCCAAGGGCCGGATAAAGGAAAAAAAATGGCTACATCTGGCCCCCACTACCCCACTACTCTAAGTGAGAGAATGTTAGCACTAAGTTTGAAAAGTTTACACAAAATGTAAAGGCAGGGGGCCAGATCCACATACAATTGCCCTGGTGCAGTGTATCAGAGATACACTACGCCGCCGTATTTTACCTGGCTCTAAGTCGAATCCAGGAAGATTTCGGGCCGTAAGGAACGGCGGCGTAGTGTATTTCTCGCGGTGGAAACGAAAAGGGGGCGTGAATCATTTAAATTAGGCGCGTGCCCACGGTGATCGAACTGTGTATGCTCCGTTCAGAAATTTCCCGCCGTGCTTTGCGCGAAATAACGTCAAAACTTCATTTTTTTTTTTAGTAGCGTAATTTACGTACATTCCTATTCAAGGACGACTTACGCAAAAAAAAAATTGAAAATTCGACGCAGGAACGACGGCCATACTTAACATGGCACGTCTAACTATAGACCGGATAATAGCAGCTTTAACTATATGCCGGAAAAAGCCGACTAGCGGCGACGTTGGAGAATGCGACGGCCAATCATAACTTCGTGGATCGCCGTAAAAAGCTAATTTGCATACCCGCGGCGGAAAACGACGCGAACTCCACCCAGCGGGCGCAAAAAGATTGCAGCGTAGATCCGAAGGCGTATGAAGACGTAAGCCTGTCGGATCGAAGCCCGAAGCCGTCGTATCATGGTTTGAGGATCCAAACTAATGATATGACGCGGGTAATTTGAAAGTACGCCGGCGTATCAGGAGATACACCGGCGTACTAGCTCTGTGGATCTGGCCCAGGGTGTTTAGAGTAACACAACAGCAATATGATTTTACCTATTTCGATTTCTAACAATGTGGTCTTAGGACCCCACACACTAAAGAGCTTGTACAAACAGAAGCTCTCCCTTCCTGTGATACCAACTTAATCTGTTCATGATACTTGTGCCACTAATTGAGATTTCTTTCACCATCACTCATGTACATTTTTTCAATACTGGATTTTTCCATCACTATTTATGTCACTGTTTTCTATAGATATCATATTCTTTTTGGTCCATTTTCTATTTCCAACATCCACAGAAAAATGGTTTTAAGCACAACCCTTTCCTTCAAGATTAGCTATATTGTTGACATTTCTTAACCTGGCTTTGCTTGAAATTAGCTATTCTTGTATATTTACTGTACTGAAAATTAAAAAGGTTCTACCTCCAAAATCATATATTGCAACAAACAATACACCTTTTAAAAAGGCAGTCTTTCACCAGCGATGAAATTCACCGTTTTCATTACCTGTGGTCTGTGGTTTTTAAACTCTATGCAGACTTCTGGAAAAGCAGCAAGCCAATTACAGAAGCAGGGGATAGGAATTTTTAAACATATTCTCTGCAAACTAACCACAAATGTCATGAGTTCAAGGAAAAAATATACCTGAGCTTTTTGAAGTTTTAGAAAATGTATAGCTGGCTGCCGATTACAAAAATAATTAATTTTCTAATAAATTCTCTCAGGCGGCGTACACACGACCAAAGTTCTCGCTGGAAACCAGCGAGAACCTCGCTGGAAGCTGCATTCCAGCGAGGACCTCGGCCGTGTGTACGCTTCTGGCTCGCCCCGCCCGTTGGGAATCCCGTCGAGCGAAAAGAGAGCACGCTCTCTTTTTGCTCGACCGCCCGCCTGGATGAATGGCTGGTTGCCATTCCCGACGGGTGGGTCGCCGATTTTGACGGCCGGCAGAGAACCTCGACGGGCGGAACGATGTGTTCTGCCCGTCGAGGTTCTCTGCCATGTGTACACGGCCTCACTGAATTCTACATCTTGAACGTAGAATGTTCATTGTGAGACAGTGGGGTCCAGCTACTAAAACTAGAGAGTGCAAAATCTGGTGCAGCTGTGCATTGTAGCCAATCAGCTTCTAACTTCAGCTTGTGTAATTAAGCTTTGAGGGGAAAAAAATGGAAGTGATTGGGTTCTATGCAGAGATACACCAGTATTTGCACCCTTCTGAAAAATACAGAGCCGTTCGCTCTGCATTTGCTTTGGCAAATTAAATCCACCACCTGTGGAAATGTAAGCTATTACCATAAAATATTTAAAAAAGTTCTAAGTGATCTAGTAGACCCCCTTAAGATAATGCTCAAGTTGCAGCAGGTCAGTCCGGAGTACCACAGAAATGCCTGAGAGAGTGTACAAACAGTTTCTTCAGAACGAAGCTTACATTTTTATCAAAGACCTTTCCCAAATGACTGGACTGAACTACGTATTAGCAGCTGATGCATAGGTACCTAGAACTTTACAATCACAGACACATTTATTTGCAAAAAGACATCAATGTATAAGGCCATGCAAGATGGCTAAATACAGCATATTTGAGAGCTTCTGGCACAAGTTTTTTTTGTTTTACTTCTCAAGATCAATGAAATCAGGGGTTTTACTCCCTATTTTTGCCATTAAGCACACACTATGGCAGTTTCAAATTTGTGTGGCTATTTAGAGTTTTAACTCCTCAAAGTAGGGAAAATTTACATAGAAAACTAGGAACATGAAAAAGGGAACAATGTATTGTTAGGTGATATCCTTGACTAACATAACACTTATCTATGCTGATCCACAGACACATTGTTAAAACCCTTTTAAGGCCTTTTTGAAAGCTCATGTACATGGGAGACCTTATTAAAGGGGTAATTCCCCCAAAAACCTTTTTTTAACATTGATTTAGGCTCGTTATGTCAAGGGGAATCGGGTGTTTTTTTATTAGAAACTAAGCAGTACTTACCGTTTTAGAGATGCATCGTCTCCGTCGCTTCCAGGTATGATCGTCTGGTCTGGGCGTTCCTATTTGATTGACAGGCTTCCGACAGGCTTCCGACGGTCACATACATCGCGTCACGAGTAGCCGAAAGAAGCCGAGCGCCGGTGCGGCTCTATACTGCGCCTGCGCACGGTCGTTCGGCTACTTTCGGAAAATCGTGACGCGATGTATGCGACCGTCGGAGCCTGTCAATCAAATAGGAACGCCCTTCGCCGAAGACCATACCCGGAAGCGTCGGAGACGATGCATCTCTAAAATGGTAAGTACTGCATCGATTCTAAAAAAAAAACACCCGATTCCCCTTGACCGAACGAGCCTCAATCAATGTTAAAAAAAAGGTTTTTGGGGGAACTACCCCTTTAAATCCCATGTCAAGTACTGTTTTTTTTGGATGAATAGGGAAAACTATCAATATTTGCCAGTGATATCTGGCAAAAAAACAGGTAGAATTGCAGTAAGCTTCTTCACCACTTCCATACCAGGCACTTATACACCTTCCTGCCCAAGCCAATTTTCAGCTTTTAGCGCTGTCGCAATTTGAATGACAATTGCGCGGTCATGCTAAACTGTACCCAAACAAATTTTTTATCATTTTGTTCCCACAAATAGAGCTTTCTTTTAGTGGTATTTGATCACCTCTGCAATTTTATTTTTTTGTGCAACAAATAAAAAAAGAGCGAAAAAAAAAAAAAAAGTTTTGCTTTGTTTCTGTTAATTTATTTTGTAAATAAGTACATTGTCTTCTTCAATGACGGGCACTAATATGGCTGCACTGACGGGCACTGATAAAGCGGCACTGATGAGCACTCATAGGCGGCACTGATGGGCATTCATAGGTGGCACTGATGGGCATTCATAGGCAGCACTGATAGGTACAATGGGTTGGCACCGATAGGTGGCATGGACGGGCACTGATGACACTGGTGGGTGGCATTACTGGGCATCACATATTGTGTTTGTGCCATGATGGTGCCAGTCAGTGCCCATTTGTGGGCACCGATTGGTATATGTTATGTATACATGTGTACTTACTTACCTGGCCATCCACACATTGGGTGCTTCCCTGGTGGCCCAATGTGGGCATCCGAGGGGGGACAATCAGCACAAACCCCCCCGTCAGGAGAGCCGCAGATCCACTCTCAATGGCTCCTCCTGTTTACATCGTGATTAGCCAAGATTGGACACGGCTGATCACATGGTAAAAAACATCCTCTGGAGACTGACACACCACACCACTGATAGCCGCGATGCGCGCCCCCAGGGGCGCGCAGCGGCTGTTATCCTGCTGGACTTCAATAAGTCCGGGAAGTGGTTAAACAGGTTTTTATCAATTAGGCTCCATGCACACTTAAAAAAAAAAAAAACGCCAGTTCCCACACCTCACTAACCAGAATATATACCTCTGTAACAAGGTCATGTACCTTAACCACTTAAGACTAGGACCATTATGCAGGTTAAGGACCTTGACCCTTCTAGCGATTCCACACTGCATCGCTTTAAATGACAATTGCGCGGTCGTGTGACGTGGCTCCCAAAAAAAATTGGCGTCCTTTTTTTTCCACAGAGCTTTCTTTTGGTGGTATTTGATCACCTCTGTGGTTTTTATTTTTTGCACTATAAACAAAAATAGAGCGACAATTTTGAAAAAAATGCAATATTTTTTACTTTTTGCTATATAAAATATCCCCCAAAAATATATATATATTTTTTCTCAGTTTAGGTCGATACGTATTCTTCTACTTATTTTTGGTAAAAAATCGCAATAAGCGTTTATCGATTGGTTTGCGCAAAAGTTATAGCATTTACAAAATAAAGGACAGTTATATAGCATTTTTTTTTATAGTAATAGCCGCGATCGGCAATTTTTTCGTAACTGCGACATTATGGTGGACACTTTTGACACATTTTTGGGACTATTGTCATTTTCACAGCGAAAAGTGCTATAAAAATGCACCAATTACTGTGAAAATGACAATGGCAGTGAAGGGGCTAACCACTAGGTGGCGCTAATGGGTTAAGTGTGCTCTAATGGAGTGATTCTTACTGTAAGGGAGCGTGGCTGTAGGCGTGACCTCACTAATCATCGTTCCAGGGAACAGACGATCAGTGTCACTGCCACACAGAAGAACGGGGAAGGTGTGTTTACACACACCCCTCCCCGGTCTTCAGCTCCTGTGACCGAACACGGGACACCGGCTGCGATTGGGGGCACGGTCATGGAGCTTCGGACCGGGTCGCGTGCCACCCACGGCTGGGCTCTTAAAGGCGATGTACAGGTACGTGCCTGTGGCCAGTCGTGCTATTCTGCCGACGTATATGTGCAGAAGGCAGTCCTTAAGTGGTTAAGCCATTACTTTTCAATGTTGTAAAAACGTTTACTCTTTTTGTTCTGTACCAGTTCCCTTTGTGTACACGTTTAGGAGCGTTTAGCTCTTTTTCTGCCAGAAAGCTCAAATCAAAAACACTCTAATCAAATACCTCTAAATGCTGAGCTTAAAATATGCCTAAAATGTCCTAAAATGAATGGACACATAGGATAACATTGAGCTGCTTCTACAGGCAAAACACAAAACTGTAAGCAGCGATTTTAAAACCAGTGTACATGGACCCTTATAAATGGCTATTATCCAAGAGGATGCTTCACAGTGTGCACCTTACTAAGGTTATGAAAAGGACTTGGTGAACCCTGGGTTACAATGAAAATTGTAATTCTGATGCAGGCTTAGTGTGCTGTAGCTTATAACAGACATGACAGAGTTGGCCTAACAGTAGGAGTGGCTTAAATAGGGACACTTAAACAGAACATGTGCCTATTCACTGCACACACTGTATATGTATAGGTGCATCTCAAAAAAAGAGAATATAATCAAAAAGTCAATTTATTTCAGTAATTTAAATTTACAAAGTGAAACTCATATTATATAAATTAATTACACACAGTAATATAGTTCAAGCATTTCTTTCTTTTAATTTTGATGATTATGGCTTATAAGAGTGATCCGGGCCCATGTACTGTAAAGACCAGCTCTCTTCTGACAGGATGGGAGACAGAACTGCCTTCTCCTTGTCCTAGCTGTGAGTGGGGACAGGGGCAGGTTAAGGAGCTCAGTGGCGGACAGCCATGGGGGCAGAACTGAAATTGTGGTGGGCACAACCCACCTCAGCACCCCCTGGCCCTCTGTGTCTCTCACCCAGCCTGAAAGCCAGCGGGAGGGAGAGGGGGAGAAACCGGGTTTGAGTTGCTGGATAAGAGGTGCTGTCATCCTTTGTTCTCTGCTCCACGATCCTCCTGCTTCCTGGGCCCCCTACAGGAGGACTGGTGCCCCTCCCCCTATCAGCAACCCTGTGTACATGGACATCATTTTCAGTAAGGTAACATTTCTGTATCAAAAATCCTGTTTATTGGTCTTATGTATTATTCATATTTTCATGGATACTGAATTTTGGGTTTTCACTAGCTGTAATCACCAACATTTAAAGAAAGAAATGCTGGAAATATATCGCTCTGTGTGTAATAAGTCTATATAACATTAGTTTCACTTTTTGAATTGAATTACTAAAATAAACATTTTGATGATATTCAAATTTTATTAGATGCACCTGTATATACACTGACAAAATACTCAAATATTGAGCCACAGGTTACAGTATTATTGATACACATAAATCTTGGAACAAAAGGATCATTCAAAAAAACTAATTAAAACTTTTCCATTACATATACTTTTCTGTACAAAAAAGCTATTACTTTGACTGAGCCTACCTTAAAGTGTTTCTAAAGGCAGAATGTTTTTTAATGCAAAAAATCTTCAGTGTGCAGCAGTCCTCCTCAGCCTCCCTAACACTTACTTAAGCCCCATCTTGATCCAGGAATGTTGCCCGAGAGCCTCAGCTGTCCGGGACTCTCCCTCCCGATTGGCTGAGCCAATGGCACCCACTGCTGTCAATCAAAATCCTTGAGCCAATGAGGCTAGAGAGGGGGCAGGGCCGAGCCTCTGTGTCTGAATAGACACACAGAGCAGCGGCTCGGGTGTCCCCATAGCAAGCTGCTGGCTGTGGGGGAACTTGGCAGCAGGGAGTGGCAAGAAGCACCAGTGAGGGACCCAAGAAGAGGAGGATCTGGGCTGCTTTATGCACAAACACTGCACAGAGCAGGCAAGTATAACATGTTTGATACGTTTAAACTGATATTAAAAGTATTTTTTTTTTGTTTAGAGAAGAACTTCAATAAGACCAGTTCAGACAATGAACACTTTAATCAGGTCATTGTGATGTACAACAGACATATTGGCCCGGATTCACAAAGCACTTGCGCCGGCGTAAATCAAGTTACACCGACGTAAGTGCAAATGTGCGCCGGCGGATCTGTGCACCTGAGTCACAAACCAATATACGCCTAAAATCTGGCCACCCTATGCCGACGTATCTTACTTACCCCGGCGTAACGTGGGCGCATTTTTCTTCTGGACCTATGTTGCTGCTCCCATTGATTAGCCATTCAGATATGCAAATGAGGAAAATACGCTGATTCATGAACGTACGTGCGCCCGGCGCAGGCTCTACGCAACGTGCGTACGTTTTTCGTCCAGCGTAAAGTTATTCCCCGTAAAGGAGGTGTAAGTCAGCACCAGACATGCAAAGGTCTGCACCAGGGAACTCAAGCCTACGTATTTTACGTAGGATGTGGGTCTGGCTGGGCGTAGGTTACGTTAACGGCGTACACAGTGATGCAGCGTATCTTAGACAGTTGTTCCGACGTGGTTGTGAGCATGCACACGGGGATACATCCACGTCTCGACGCATGCGCAGTTCGTTTTAAGTTCTTGTCTGGCGCCCGGCCCATCATTTGCATGGGGTCATGCTTCATTAGCATCGATCACGCCCACTTCCACTTACGTCAGCCTGCGCCTTTGAAATGTACGCTACGCCGGCGCAGAGTTGGGAGCAATAGCTTGCTGAATTCAGTGCATGCCTCTCCGCGCTGCGCCGGCGTAGCGTACTATGTGTGCGCTACGCCGGCATAAATATGCGCCCATCTCTGTGAATCCGGGCCATAGAGTGCAAGCTTCAGGAGGAGTAAGTTCAAGGGTCAGAATGAGAGCGAGGGAGAGAGAGAGAAAAAGAAAGAAAAGGTGAGGTAGGCATAAACCGCCTGTTTCATATCAAAACCTTATTTAGAGGCCACCTTTACATACAAAAAAAGCCCCACATGCATTACTGTGAATATCAATATACAAAATGCAAAGTGAGCGCACAAAGAAACGGGCAACACTGAGAACCGAAGACGCAGTGGATGGCCAAGGAAAAGTAAAATGACTGTAAAGGAATTTTTTTTAAATAAACATCTGCACAGATCGGCCCCAAACGCTCCTGGATCTTCCTCTGTCCAGTGCACCCACAGGAAGCTGCTTCCCATGGAGGCACGCATGCGTGCTCGCTCCCAAGCCCTGCTTCTGTGATGATTGACAAACAGTGAGACTCTGCCCCACCCCCTTATTACTAGCTTTGATTGTAGCTCTTGGTGCCACAGCAAAGCCAATAAGACCAATAAGGCATGCCTAAACAGGCACCTTAACGCAAGCAATGCAAGAAGGTATGGAACAAAGTGTGCTTCACAAAGGCCTAGAGGCACATCTCAGCGCCACAGATGCTAATAGTTAAATAATGGTAGAAAAAGTAAAATAATTAATAATATATAAAATATTAAATCAACCTAATATCCAAAAAACAGAAAAGGTAAATCAAAGCAGCTGTCTAAAAAACATCAGCACAAGGCTGATTGGAAGCATATATAACAAAGTATCATAATTAGAACAAAGTTCAAAATGATAAACAGCGCTAAACAATGTTGGATAAATGTCCAGCAACATCAAGCTAAGATGGCGTAGAAAAGATAGAGAGGTGATGTGAACATCTCAAGGAGTTTTCAAAATCTTTCCACCTTGTCCCAGAAGACCACCACGCGTGAGGCACACTCCCCTTTGGGGGTTAAACTCACCAGAGGGCCAGTGATATCAGGCCTTACACAGGTATCTTTCCACCATACCATCCATCAGCTAAGCAGGGAGGAACGCTCCATATAGAAACAAATGAAACTCCAAATAGTGTAATTCGGTTTTAATTTATTAAAAAGCAATAACCCTTCACCACACTTAAGATCCCCGCTCACAGTGTACGTACCATGAATCAGTAGTAATGAGCAAATAATGACGAGTATCGGAAGGTCTCAGGAATCCCAGAAGCAAACATGTAATGTCTTTAAAACAGAACAGAGCAAATGGTCCTTCCTGGTCAAAAACCACCGATGGAGCGCAGATCACGTCACTTCCGGTAACGCCGCGTTAGCCCCGCCCTGACCGGTTTCGTCTACCAATGGACTTCAACTGAGGGCGTGGCTGAGCGGCAAAGATTAGATGTTTATATATACCCTCCTGTTCCGTCATTGGCTGCTATTACGGCGCGGAAAGCTCCCCTATTGGTCCACCACCGAGTCGCTCAAAGACAGATACAGAGAGGGGCATAAAATCAGTACGCTATCACAGGATAAAACTAAGGAGCACACGTAATATAAAACGGGAAACCAATTTACCATATAGCCCGTGCTATAACGATCCAATCTTATTTCTTTTTAAAAAGAAATTTTGAAGGGAAAGCAAAGTAAAAAGACTCGTTCGGAAATAGTATAATATTGTACAACATGTTGCTTCTGGGGTTAATGAACACCACATAGAGCATAACAGGGCACTTTGGAAACAATAGAAACATTTTATATATAAGCATTACTGCATATATATATATATTTAGATGATACAACCTTTCAGTAAAAACACTAAAAAACACTAAAAAAGAGATGATGGACTAAAATTGAATACTAAAGGCTATTAATGATTTTTTGAAAACAATTAGATATTTTAAAACCAATTAAATAATTCTAAAAAACAAAATAATCGTGAATCTGATCTAAATACAGATAGATTTGCTTCTCATATAGCACACAAATACATGTGCCACATCGATAGAAGCAAATACAGAATACAAAACATAAGCATATATTCAAAAAGCTCACTGCTTATACAAAATTTCCTATATCCATAGAGGTAGATAAATGGGCAAGGAAAATATATAAATAATACAGTTAAAAACGTTCAACTCTAAGGATATAAAATGTATAATCAATTGTACCTAAAATAAAATACAATATATCAAAAGTAGACATTATGCATAAATATGTAAAGTAGATAAGAGAGTATTAGACTTTGCTAATAAAGCAATATTAAACATCACTAATAAAGCAATTTATGTCTAATTCGACATTTAGTCCCTTAGGAGCCAAAGTGTCAGCAGAATAAATGTATTTGGTCTCAAGTTTGGAGAGTTCCCTCACTCGGTTACATCCTCTCCAGGGGGGTTTTAACTGTTCCACCCCCCAGAATCTGAGACCTGCCGGGTTTTCGTTATGATGCAATTTGAAGTGCAACGATACGTTATGGTCTTTGTAACCCAGTTTTATGTTTGCAATATGTTCTGCAATTCTGATTTTTAATTTTCTTTTTGTACGGCCCACATAAAGTAATTTACACGGGCATTCTAGGAAATAGACAATGTAGGTGGTATTGCAAGTGAGAAAGTCCTTAATCGCAAAAGAAACATTATTACTGGATGTAAAGTTCTCGAGGCCTCTAACCCGGCTGAGGACTTCCCTACAGGGACCACATTTTCTGCATGCAAAAAAAACATTTTTTTCCCAAAATATAGTGGGTTTCCTAGGGGGGTCTAAGACTTTTTTAATGATCCTATCTCCATAACTAGGAGCCTTCCTATAGATAAAGGAGGGTTTTTCTGGAATCACATATCTCAAGACTTTGTCCAAAAAAAGAATGTGCCAGTGAGAAGAAAAGATCTTTTCAACCTCTTTATATTGTGAATGGTATCCAGAAATAAAACTCCATTCAAAGTTGTTATGCAATCGAGAGGAGGACGAGGCAGCATTTGGGAAAGATCTATAGGAAGGCTCCTAGTTATGGAGATAGGATCATTAAAAAAGTCTTAGACCCCCCTAGGAAACCCACTATATTTTGGGAAAAAAATGGTTTTTTTGCATGCAGAAAATGTGGTCCCTGTAGGGAAGTCCTCAGCCGGGTTAGAGGGTTAGAGGCCTCGAGAACTTTACATCCAGTAATAATGTTTCTTTTGCGATTAAGGACTTTCTCACTTGCAATACCACCTACATTGTCTATTTCCTAGAATGCCCGTGTAAATTACTTTATGTGGGCCGTACAAAAAGAAAATTAAAAATCAGAATTGCAGAACATATTGCAAACATAAAACTGGGTTACAAAGACCATAACGTATCGTTGCACTTCAAATTGCATCATAACGAAAACCCGGCAGGTCTCAGATTCTGGGGGGTGGAACAGTTAAAACCCCCCTGGAGAGGATGTAACCGAGTGAGGGAACTCTCCAAACTTGAGACCAAATACATTTATTCTGCTGACACTTTGGCTCCTAAGGGACTAAATGTCGAATTAGACATAAATTGCTTTATTAGTGATGTTTAATATTGCTTTATTAGCAAAGTCTAATACTCTCTTATCTACTTTACATATTTATGCATAATGTCTACTTTTGATAAATTGTATTTTATTTTAGGTACAATTGATTATACATTTTATATCCTTAGAGTTGAACGTTTTTAACTGTATTATTTATATATTTTCCTTGCCCATTTATCTACCTCTATGGATATAGGAAATTTTGTATAAGCAGTGAGCTTTTTGAATATATGCTTATGTTTTGTATTCTGTATTTGCTTCTATCGATGTGGCACATGTATTTGTGTGCTATATGAGAAGCAAATCTATCTGTATTTAGATCAGATTCACGATTATTTTGTTTTTTAGAATTATTTAATTGGTTTTAAAATATCTAATTGTTTTCAAAAAATCATTAATAGCCTTTAGTATTCAATTTTAGTCCATCATCTCTTTTTTAGTGTTTTTTAGTGTTTTTACTGAAAGGTTGTATCATCTAAATATATATATATATGCAGTAATGCTTATATATAAAATGTTTCTATTGTTTCCAAAGTGCCCTGTTATGCTCTATGTGGTGTTCATTAACCCCAGAAGCAACATGTTGTACAATATTATACTATTTCCGAACGAGTCTTTTTACTTTGCTTTCCCTTCAAAATTTCTTTTTAAAAAGAAATAAGATTGGATCGTTATAGCGCGGGCTATATGGTAAATTGGTTTCCCGTTTTATATTACGTGTGCTCCTTAGTTTTATCCTGTGATAGCGTACTGATTTTATGCCCCTCTCTGTATCTGTCTTTGAGCGACTCGGTGGTGGACCAATAGGGGAGCTTTCCGCGCCGTAATAGCAGCCAATGACGGAACAGGAGGGTATATATAAACATCTAATCTTTGCCGCTCAGCCACGCCCTCAGTTGAAGTCCATTGGTAGACGAAACCGGTCAGGGCGGGGCTAACGCGGCGTTACCGGAAGTGACGTGATCTGCGCTCCATCGGTGGTTTTTGACCAGGAAGGACCATTTGCTCTGTTCTGTTTTAAAGACATTACATGTTTGCTTCTGGGATTCCTGAGACCTTCCGATACTCGTCATTATTTGCTCATTACTACTGATTCATGGTACGTACACTGTGAGCGGGGATCTTAAGTGTGGTGAAGGGTTATTGCTTTTTAATAAATTAAAACCGAATTACACTATTTGGAGTTTCATTTGTTTCTATATGGAGCGTTCCTCCCTGCTTAGCTGATGGATGGTATGGTGGAAAGATACCTGTGTAAGGCCTGATATCACTGGCCCTCTGGTGAGTTTAACCCCCAAAGGGGAGTGTGCCTCACGCGTGGTGGTCTTCTGGGACAAGGTGGAAAGATTTTGAAAACTCCTTGAGATGTTCACATCACCTCTCTATCTTTTCTACGCCATCTTAGCTTGATGTTGCTGGACATTTATCCAACATTGTTTAGCGCTGTTTATCATTTTGAACTTTGTTCTAATTATGATACTTTGTTATATATGCTTCCAATCAGCCTTGTGCTGATGTTTTTTAGACAGCTGCTTTGATTTACCTTTTCTGTTTTTTGGATATTAGGTTGATTTAATATTTTATATATTATTAATTATTTTACTTTTTCTACCATTATTTAACTATTAGCATCTGTGGCGCTGAGATGTGCCTCTAGGCCTTTGTGAAGCACACTTTGTTCCATATCTGTTTGTTTATCTCTATTTTATAGTGATATAACTATTTTTCTCGTAAGCAGCCATGGATGCATTGTTTTTTCTGAGTAGTAGAACTGTTGATTTGGATAGTATTTTTTCAGTAGATGAGCATACCTCCGCACAGGTTAATTTTAATGGTATTATGAGTGCTTTGGGTAACTGCCTTGAAAAACAGGTGAGAACCTGGTGGGACATTTGTACCTTTAAGCAATATCTAAAGGAGCACATTATAGTAAGAAGTCTGAGGTGGGAGGTAGTCCCCCAAGATGGACTTACAGATTCTGAATCCATGACCGAGTGGCTTGATTTTTTTAATGGAGCCGGTCTTGAACTTCAGGAACTTATTTTAAAAAGAAAACTAAAAAAGATGACTAAGTTGGAAGCTAAAATTGAGGAGCTAAGGAAACAACTTGACCCTATTAAGGATACCCAACAAGTTATAGATTTTAATATTCGTATAAAAAAGAAATTAGAAAAAGTAGATAAGGAGACGCAGAAGAAAAAAATTAAAAAATTCCATCGTGATGTTGAAGACTTCAGGACAAAATCAATTTATGCTTGGCAGCAGTCTAATCCAACAACTTTTGGAGAGAGAGATGATCCTGGCATTATGGAAACACAACAGGTTGAAAATGTGGGAGCTTCACAACCCTCCAGTGATCAACCCTCTAGGGTTAGTGATGGGAGAACTCTCCCCACACCACAAGTGCCTATCTATCATTCCACACCGAATAGAAGGGGCTCTAACCATGGAAGAGGTAGATCCAGGAATATGGGCCCTTCTAATTATTCTAACCAACGGCCACCTAATGAATATCAACTACCAGTGTACAATAGGTTTGAACCACTAAGAGATGATACAAATAGGCCGGGTTATCAAACATCACAGCCTTTTTTAGGAAGAGGCAGAGGGTGGCAGAGGAGAGGCAGGGGTTCGAACCAACACAGGGGACGACCAGTCACCTACCCCCAACAGCCCCCCCAATATCGGGAGTATTATCCCGTAGAGAACAACCAGAGCCAACCTTGGAGAGATTTATCCCAATGGGATCGGGACAGATTAGGGCAACCCAGAACAACGAGAGAAGAACAAGAGGATGTAGGGCCGGACGTAATGTCCAAAAAAAGAAGAAGGAACGAGCACGAAAGGAGTCACGACTAGGGGGTATTTTTAACTTGACAGATATAACTTTATCTGATAAAGAGACTAACATTTTAAACTTAGGTCTAAAATGTGGTCTACATCGCCCAATCAATAAATTTGATGTCTTTATTGATGTGCATAAATACGTACGCAGGCTAAATATGAAAAAGTATTTTTTAATAAAAACCTCAATACAGTAAATCCAGTGACAATTATTACTCCGGGACTTCAAACCTCGCTAGTACCTGTTGATAGTGGACTCCGTAATAAATCCCTTTTTAATCCTCAGGTTGGATCAAATCAACCACTTGATGTTTTTAAAGGACTAGTTTTACGAGATTTAGAGGGTATCACCCCTAAAAAGAATGTGAACCCCCGCTATATTAAAGAGGGTATTGAACTTTTAGAAGAGAGGAAAGATATCGTAGTAAGACCTGCGGATAAAGGAGGAGGTGTGGTCATTTTAACTAAAAGTTTTTATCAAAACCAATTGACTAATATGCTAATGGATAAGGCGACGTATCAGAAGTTAAATAAGGACCCCACTCCCCAATATGAAAAAAATCTTAAATTCCTTGTGGAAATGGGTTACCATAAAGGAGCCCTTTCCAATAAAGAAAGGAAATACCTAGTACCTAGTAATGGCCGTATACCAACCATTTACACCTTACCAAAAATACATAAAGATTTGGTTCAGCCACCAGGAAGGCCAATTGTAAATGGTATTGGTTCTATTACATCACGATTAGGCCAATACCTCGATCACTTCCTACAAAAAAGTGTAAGCTCTACAAAAGCTTATCTGAAGGACACAAAAGATCTGCTGGTACTTTTGAATGATATAAATTTAGTGGGGAGAGAAGAAGTTTATTTAGTCACCGCTGATGTAGCATCCCTTTATACGGTCATACAACATGACGATGCCCTTTTAGCATTAAATTGGGCATTGAGCCAGAGGGAAGACTTAGTGCATGTTCAAAAAGTTTTTTTACGTGATGCTTTGGACTTTTGTTTAGGGCACAATTATTTCTGGTTTGACGGTAACTTCTACTCCCAGAAGAGAGGCGTGGCAATGGGGGCTAAATTTGCCCCCAGCATAGCCAATCTCTTCATGGCTGAATGGGAAGATAAAACCATATTCAATGTTAAGAGAGAGGAACTGTTACTATACCGCAGGTACATAGACGACCTGTTCTTTGTATGGACAGGGACACTGGTATCTCTAGAACTCTTTTTAGAAGTTTTGAATAAAAATAACCAGAACATTAATCTAACATGTGAATACAATCGTCAGAATGTGCATTTCTTAGATCTCCAGATATATAGAAATGGAGATAAATTGGGAACAAAGGTGTATTTCAAACCCACTGACGCAAATAGCTACTTACCAATGAAAAGCGGACATCACCCTACCTGGCTTAGAAATATACCCAAAGGTCAGATAATGCGAGTACGACGTAACTGTACTGAAGATACTGACTATGTCATACAAGCAGGGCTCCTTAAGAATAAATTTATGGAGAAGGGTTACTGTGAAGTGAAATTGAATAAACTTATAGAAGAACTACGTGTAGTCCCTGTACCCTCTTTCCCAAATGCTGCCTCGTCCTCCTCTCGATTGCATAACAACTTTGAATGGAGTTTTATTTCTGGATACCATTCACAATATAAAGAGGTTGAAAAGATCTTTTCTTCTCACTGGCACATTCTTTTTTTGGACAAAGTCTTGAGATATGTGATTCCAGAAAAACCCTCCTTTATCTATAGGAGGGCTCCTAGTTATGGAGATAGGATCATTAAAAAAGTCTTAGACCCCCCTAGGAAACCCACTATATTTTGGGAAAAAAATGGTTTTTTTGCATGCAGAAAATGTGGTCCCTGTAGGGAAGTCCTCAGCCGGGTTAGAGGCCTCGAGAACTTTACATCCAGTAATAATGTTTCTTTTGCGATTAAGGACTTTCTCACTTGCAATACCACCTACATTGTCTATTTCCTAGAATGCCCGTGTAAATTACTTTATGTGGGCCGTACAAAAAGAAAATTAAAAATCAGAATTGCAGAACATATTGCAAACATAAAACTGGGTTACAAAGACCATAACGTATCGTTGCACTTCAAATTGCATCATAACGAAAACCCGGCAGGTCTCAGATTCTGGGGGGTGGAACAGTTAAAACCCCCCTGGAGAGGATGTAACCGAGTGAGGGAACTCTCCAAACTTGAGACCAAATACATTTATTCTGCTGACACTTTGGCTCCTAAGGGACTAAATGTCGAATTAGACATAAATTGCTTTATTAGTGATGTTTAATATTGCTTTATTAGCAAAGTCTAATACTCTCTTATCTACTTTACATATTTATGCATAATGTCTACTTTTGATATATTGTATTTTATTTTAGGTACAATTGATTATACATTTTATATCCTTAGAGTTGAACGTTTTTAACTGTATTATTTATATATTTTCCTTGCCCATTTATCTACCTCTATGGATATAGGAAATTTTGTATAAGCAGTGAGCTTTTTGAATATATGCTTATGTTTTGTATTCTGTATTTGCTTCTATCGATGTGGCACATGTATTTGTGTGCTATATGAGAAGCAAATCTATCTGTATTTAGATCAGATTCACGATTATTTTGTTTTTTAGAATTATTTAATTGGTTTTAAAATATCTAATTGTTTTCAAAAAATCATTAATAGCCTTTAGTATTCAATTTTAGTCCATCATCTCTTTTTTAGTGTTTTTTAGTGTTTTTACTGAAAGGTTGTATCATCTAAATATATATATATATGCAGTAATGCTTATATATAAAATGTTTCTATTGTTTCCAAAGTGCCCTGTTATGCTCTATGTGGTGTTCATTAACCCCAGAAGCAACATGTTGTACAATATTATACTATTTCCGAACGAGTCTTTTTACTTTGCTTTCCCTTCAAAATTTCTTTTTAAAAAGAAATAAGATTGGATCGTTATAGCGCGGGCTATATGGTAAATTGGTTTCCCGTTTTATATTACGTGTGCTCCTTAGTTTTATCCTGTGATAGCGTACTGATTTTATGCCCCTCTCTGTATCTGTCTTTGAGCGACTCGGTGGTGGACCAATAGGGGAGCTTTCCGCGCCGTAATAGCAGCCAATGACGGAACAGGAGGGTATATATAAACATCTAATCTTTGCCGCTCAGCCACGCCCTCAGTTGAAGTCCATTGGTAGACGAAACCGGTCAGGGCGGGGCTAACGCGGCGTTACCGGAAGTGACGTGATCTGCGCTCCATCGGTGGTTTTTGACCAGGAAGGACCATTTGCTCTGTTCTGTTTTAAAGACATTACATGTTTGCTTCTGGGATTCCTGAGACCTTCCGATACTCGTCATTATTTGCTCATTACTACTGATTCATGGTACGTACACTGTGAGCGGGGATCTTAAGTGTGGTGAAGGGTTATTGCTTTTTAATAAATTAAAACCGAATTACACTATTTGGAGTTTCATTTGTTTCTATATGGAGCGTTCCTCCCTGCTTAGCTGATGGATGGTATGGTGGAAAGATACCTGTGTAAGGCCTGATATCACTGGCCCTCTGGTGAGTTTAACCCCCAAAGGGGAGTGTGCCTCACGCGTGGTGGTCTTCTGGGACAAGGTGGAAAGATTTTGAAAACTCCTTGAGATGTTCACTTCACCTCTCTATCTTTTCTACGCCATCTTAGCTTGATGTTGCTGGACATTTATCCAACATTGTTTAGCGCTGTTTATCATTTTGAACTTTGTTCTAATTATGATACTTTGTTATAAATGCAAGAAGGTAAATAATTGTAGGCTTCATTAAGAGTTGCGGCCAAAAAGCCATACTTTCAATGTGGAAACAAGGCAACTCAACTATGCACGAAAGCATGGAAACTGGGTGCAAAAAAATGGCAGTAGATGCTCTAGAAGACCATAGGTCTTCAAACTATGGCCCTCCAGTTGTTCAGGAACTACAATTCCCATCATGCCTAGTCATGTCTGTGAATGTCAGAGTTTTACAATGCCTCATGGGATGTGTAGTTCTGTAACAGCTGGAGGGCCGTAGTTTGAGGATCCCTGCTCTAGACTGATGAGTCAAAATGTTAAATATTTAGCTGTAGCAGGAGACAGTTTGTTTCCTGAAGGGCCAAAGAGCTGTACAATAATGAGCATCTGCAGGCAACAATGAAGCATGGCAGAATTTCCTTATACGTTTGGGGCTACATTTCTGCAAACGGAGTTGGAGATTTATTTAGGATTAGGGCCTCAACAACTAATCGATTAATCGACAACTAATCTATTATGAAATTAATCTATTACAATTTTCACAATCGATTAATCGGCAGTAACATAATGGGGTTAAAAAAAAATAAAACTAAAATTATCCCTTTTATAGTACAAAAAAGCAAATCGCTACTGTAAATATTACTTTCACTGTCCCACAGTAAAATAAAAATGAACACCTAAGGCCTCGTACACACGATCAAATCTGTCTGCTGGAAACGGTCTGCTAGACTGTTTCAGCAGACAGATTCGATCGTGTGTACGGGCAAACAGACGGATTTGGCCACCCGACAGATTTCAAAGCATGCTTTGAAATCTGTCGGCTGGGAACCCGTCCGCCCGACATGTCTGCTGGTTAGTACGCTAACCAGCAGACATGTCTTCTCGCACACACGCCAAATGGTTTCAACGCATGCGCGGAAGTGTTTTACTTCCTGGTGTTGTGACGTGGCGGCGTCAACGTCACCGACACGTCAGCGCGCTGCCTGCTGGCGGGGATTTTGGTTTTCTCGTGTGTACACGCGAGCAAACCAAAATCCCAGCAGACAGATCTGTTCAAATCGGTCGGTCCGACCGAATTGAACAGACACATTTAATCGTGTGTACAAGGCCTTACAGTAGCGATTATTTGCTCTTTTTGTACTTTAACTTGTTTTTTTTAACCCCATTATGTTACTTAACATCTCAGGCTTGGGTTCACACCTGTTTTTTTGGTGCTTTTTGCAGAAACACAGTACAGTTCACTTACATGTTTTCCTATGGGACACGTTCACATCAATGATTTTATTTCAGCTGCTGTATTTGGAAAGGGCAAGGACTTTTTAATGCAAAACTTTGCTATTTTGTTTGTTTTTTGGAGAAGCTGCAGAAAAGCATGTAATGTGTTTTTGCGGCAATTTGTGTTTTGTAATCTGCCCAACAACAAATTTGCCCAAAAAAATGTAAAAATGCCTTTTTTTTTCTTTTTTTAAGGCTATTATCCGATTAATCGAAACAATAATCGGCCAACTAATCGATTATAAAAAAAATCGTTTGTTGCAGCCCTAGTCAGGATCAATGGTATCCTCAATGGTATCCTCAATACAGGCAGATACCTATCCATCATGCCATACCATCAGCGGGCCGTGCAATTGGCCAAAAAATGTATAGCAACAAGACAGTGACCCCTAACACAGCCAATGTCAATAACCTTTTCGCTACGAGATCTTGCGCTCCACTTTTAAACTCAGCTGGCTGGACCTCGGTGCTTTTTTTTTTCTTTACAGCTGAACAGTAGAAAAACCAGAAGGTGCTACGGATTTGAGGCGG
Source organism: Rana kukunoris (assembly GCA_029574335.1). Classification (NCBI taxonomy): domain Eukaryota; kingdom Metazoa; phylum Chordata; class Amphibia; order Anura; family Ranidae; genus Rana; species Rana kukunoris. The sequence continues at coordinate 169,730,270 of CM056051.1, read as the reverse complement.
CCTACAGTCACAAGATCTGTGGTTAGTTATCCAAGATGTTTGGATCAACCTACCTGCCACGTTCCTTCAAAGCAGCATCAATTCTTCTAGGTATACTTGCAAAGAATGGTCAAACTAAATATTGTTTTGATTTTGACTTCTCTTCCACAAAATGGAAAATAAATGAACTATTAATATTTCTATTTCTAAAAGCATTTCATTATTTACAGCATTTTTTCACAACGGCCTAAAACTTTTGCACAGTAATGTATATTAGAATAAAAAAAATTCACATCAGAAGGCCCACTTACAGAGTTATCTAGCATTCACATCAGAGCCCCCTTTTCATCAGAAGCTCCCTATACAATACATCACAGCCCTCTCTTTTATATGAAGAGCCCTTCTATAGATCAGTGTCCCCCTTCAGGTCAGAAGCTCTCTTGTAGATCAGATTCCTCCCCTACACATCAGGAACTCTCTTCCTAGACAGAGTCCTCACCTTCATGTCAGAAGACCCCATTCACAGAAGCAGTCTTCCCCTTCACATCAGGAGCCCCCCTACATATCGCAGTCCTCACCATCAAAGACCTCCCCTTCACATCAGTGATTGACGAGAAACAGGAAGCTCCCTTCAGGGGCTCCACACATATATAATATCTCTCATATTATACATACTGCACCCAACATTACATACAGTTGTGTTCAAAAGTATTCAACCCCCCAATGCTGTAAAGGGTTTTAGGGAATTTAGTGTACATTTGTAATTGTATTCAGAATGAAATCCTACAAGGACTTTAACCATATGCAACTAAAATGACATCAATTGGTTTTGTAATACAGTAGTAAATGTTTCTTTTGTGAATTCTTCATTTACACAATTATTCAACCCCTTAAAGAGTACCACTCTGAAGAACAGAGGTTCATTGAAGTGTTTTCAATCAGGTATTGAAAACACCTGTGGATGTCAGGGAGCAGCAATAAAGCCTAATAAGCACCAATTGGGCAGCTTTAAAATGACTGTGATACGCAGCTCCTTCTAGACATTTACTGGTGTGGTTACAAACATGGTGAAGTCAAGAGAATGGTCCAGGAAGACAAGAGAAGAGGTGATTACTCTTCACAGGAAGGGCAATGGCTATAAGAAGATTGCAAAGATGTTAAACATACCAAGAGACACCATAGGAAGCATCATTCGCAAATTCAAGGCAAAGGGCACTGTTGAAACGCTACCTGGTTGTGGCAGAAAGAAGATGCAGACTTCGACTGCTGTGCGCTACCTGAAGCGTAGAGTGGAGAAAAGTCCCTGTGTGAGGAACTGAGAAAAGATTTGTCAGATGTGGGTACTGAAGTTTCTGCTCAGACAATACGGCGCACACTGCGTAATGAAGGCCTCCATGCCAGAACTCCCAGGCGCACCCCCTTGCTGTCTCCAAAGAATAAAAAGAGTTGACTGCAGTATGCCAAATGTCATGTGGACAAACCACAGAAGTTTTGGGATTGTGTTCTGTGGACTGATGAAACAAAATTAGAACTGTTTGGGCCCATGGATCAACGCTATGTTTGGAGGAGGAAGTACAAGGACTATGATGAAAAGAACACCTTGCCTACAGTGAAGCATGGCGGGGGGTCAATCATGCTTTGGGGCTGTTTTGCTTCTGCAGGTACAGGGAAGCTTCAGCGTGTGCAAGGTACCATGAATTCTCTTCAGTACCAGGAGATATTGGATGACAATGTGATGCAGTCCGTCACAAACCTGAGGCTTGGGAGACGTTGGACCTTTCAACAGGACAATGATTCCAAGCATACCTCCAAGTAGACTAGAGCATGGTTGCAGATTAAAGGCTGGAACATTTTGGAGTGGCCATCGCAGTCACCAGACTTAAATCCGATTGAGAACCTCTGGTGGGACTTAAAGAAAGGAGTTGCAGTGCGCAAGCCTAAAAATTTGACTGAAACTGGAGGCTTTTGCCCATGACGAATGAGCGAAGATACCCGTAGATCGCTGCAAGACACTTGTGTCAAGCTATGCTTCACGTTTAAAAGCTGTTATAACTGTAAAAGGATGTTGTACTAAGTACTAAGATTGAATGTCACTTGGGGGTTGAATAAAACTGATAATGATGTGAGCACAGAAAAGACATTTGTGGTTATTTCATTATAAATGTTATGTTATATTTGTCTGACCTACACGTGCCTCTTTGATTCAATTGTAAGCAGGATGACTGAATGATCAAAATCAATGTCAAACTGGCCAAAACAATCAATTTCAGTGGGGGTTGAATCATTTTGAATACAACTGTATATTAACACTCACGTTACACACACTGCATCTCTTACATTACCCAGTCAGCAACCCCAGAGAAGACACACTATACTCATAACACACTGTATCTCAGTCTGCCAGCCACACACAGTATATGAATACCTGTAGCACACATGGTTCCTCATAATAGACATCTCTCCGCACCATTCTCCACCTTCTTCCCATTCATTCTGTCCTCCCACCCATCACTAATTCCCACAGTACACTAGCAGATCACATGGTGCAGTATCAGCCTCGCCCAGTCACATGACTTAACCTGCATTTTTCTTACAAGCAGTTGTCCTCACTAATGCCCACTCCTCCCCGAGAGTTTACAGTTGGTCATGGGATTCTTTGGCCTCCCTCCTGACTCAATGAGGTTCTGGCTCATCACGGGAAGGCTGCTTGTACCCCCATGTCCCTTGCCACTCAAGTCAGCAGGAGGCTCCTCCTGTCAGCTATACACTTCTGCAAAGCCAGCCTCAGTAGTAGGCTATCAGTTCACAATAAGTAGACACACAAGAACTGAAAACCTCCAACACAGGAAACAGGCCTGGCAACTATGGAAAAGTAACTTGGGCAGGACCCAGGTCCCTCCCTTCTCTACTGAAGAAAAATAAGATTTTGGAGTTCTCATAAAATCTTTTTTTTTAAGTCTATTGAGGGATACAGGAATTTAGTTATATACAGTTGCCTACAGGAAATGAACACTGGCAAAAAATTACATAAAAATCGAAGGCCAGTCCCTGTAACTTTGTCCCTTAATGTTATGTTTCAGATGAGCAAAAAGTACAAAGAGCCAATAAGCACAGGGGGCGAAATGTGAGTCCCTCTGTGAATGAATGAATGAAAACTTATATAGCGCGGCACATGCAGACTAAATTGCCTCTGGGCGCTTGTTGTTCCTGTCTCCTTTGGTATCAAAAGAGAAGAGTCTTGATCTTTCTCCTGAACGCTAAGTGGTTCTCCTCCAACCGAATGCTGGTTGGTAAAGCGTTCCATAGTCTGGGACCTTGGACCGCGAATCTCCTTTCTCCTTTGGACTTGTATTTAGCTTTCGGTATCTGGAGGAGATTTTGATTGGTGGATCGCAAAACGCGATTGGGATTATGAGCTTTTATTTTTTCGCATAGATAATGGGGTGCATTCCCATAGATACATCTATGCGTTAGACAGAGTGCTTTAAAAGTGATTCTGTCTTTTACTGGTAACCAGTAGAGGGATCTCAGCGAAGGTGAGATGGATTCCCAAGGTTTTTTACCAGTCACAAGTCTAGCAGCCATATTTTGAACGACTTGTAGGCGAGCGATTTGGTACTTGGGGAGTCCGAGGTAAAGGGCATTTGCATAGTCCAATCTTGTGTTTACAATTGCTCCCACCACGACCGCTATGTCTTCCTTGGGAATAAAAGGAATAAGTCTGTGTAGTAGGCGCAGCAGATGATGAGAACTGCTGACTACTGACCCTATCTGTGCGTCCATTGTCATGTAGGAGTCGAAGATGACCCCAAGACTTTTGACTTTGTCGCTAGGGGTGATGATTTTGCCCAGAATGGGCGGGGGGTCCAGGTTGTTGCAGGTTGAATCATACGCTTGGCGTGAAACAGGAGAAGTTCTGTTTTCGCTCCGTTGAGTTTAAGATAACTCTTTGTCATCCACTCCTCTATCAAAGAGAGGCATGTCTCTTGATTGAGGTGATCTGTGGACCAAGAAAAAGATTTTAAAGGCAAGTACAACAGACACATGAATTTTAGAAAATCTTAGATAATCAACAGCCTCTGAGAGATCCAACAAATATGTAAATCTTACAAAAATATCCGAAGAAATAAATCTTTGAGCATGGCGAGATGAAAAAGGGAGGAGAAAAAATGTAAATGTTAGTAACAAGAAAGGCACCAGGAAAGAATCTAGTGTTACACAGTAGGGTAGATAACATAATGCTTGCTACCTAAAAGAATAATACATTTCAAACAGGAATGTTGAGAAAAGAAACTACCACCATAAGAAAAAAAGCAGGCGGGAGAGGCTTGGACCTTACAGCTTTCAGATTTTTTAAACCATATATTTTCTAAAACAACATAATCGGTAGAATAAAAAGAAGGTGCTACTGTTTAAGGCCATGCAATATTCGCGCAAATGTTTATCAAATCGCTATTTTCTCAAAAAAATAAATAAATAATCCAATTCCTATTTATACACAATAACACAGCATAACTTACAAGACTCTTGCTAAATGCCTACTTAGGCATGGGGTATACTAAAATGGCATGTTTACCTGCATGGGGATGCATAGGTGTTGTGTGCAGGCAGTCCTATTTGTGTCAGTTGGGACACAGCAGCTGCAAAGACAGATCTGACATGTGTGCGGGTGTAGGTGCATGGTCTCAAACACAGACAGCGTGACTTCAGGGACATGCACCCACATAGATGTCAAGTTGGGAACAGTGGCTGTGTCCATGCAGCCACTGCATCGCAATTGATATGGATGGAACTCCCTGCACAGGAATGCATGGACTCCAGGACTCTCCTTCTGAATGGCTGAGACACAGCAGCGGCGTAATTGGCCATCCTGCGGCTGTCAAAGTCAGTTAACCAAATCAGGGGTGGGGCTGGTTGGGGCCCAGTGTCTGAATAACACACAGAGCTGTGACTCGGCTCGGATGCCCCCATAGCAAGCTGCTTTCTGTGGGGGCACTTGGCAGGAGGGAGGGGCCAGGAACAGCAAAGAAGGACCCGAAAAAGAGGAGGATCCAGCTGCTCTGTGCAAAACCAACTGCATAGTGGAGGCTAGTATACAATTTTTGGTATTTACTTTTTTATTTGAAAGATTTTACAATCACTTTAACCACTTCATCTCTCTGTGAGACGATCACGGGTATCCCCGCGGCGATCTACGGTCAGACTCACGGAGAAGGTGGCAGGGTCACGACCACACGGCGGCATCTTAAAGGGGACGTACCTATGCCTGTCCATGCCTTTCTGCCGACGTGATTGATTATACAGGCGGCGGTCCTTTAGTGGTTAAGGACCATATTTTTGTAATGTCCAAAAATCTGATTTTGCCATACAAGATAAGAGGCAAAATAGTACTAAGGGGCAGTATGAAAAGGAAGAAGTTCCAATTGATTCCAGAATCCTAAAAGGGGGGGTGGTAGATGGGATAGTATGTGCTATACTCAGAGTAGAGAGGAGATGACACTTTGAACAATAACTGTCAGAATCTAGGACAGGGATGTCAAACTCAATTTCATTGTGGGCTGCATCAGCATTATGATTGCCCTCAAAAGGCCCGGTTGTATCTGTAAGATTAGATGTAATGTGCATCCCCTCCCCTTACATCAGAAGTTGAGTCCCCCACTACTCTCCCTTACACTACAATGGAAGAAACTGGATGCATTGCTTAAAAGCAGAAAGTAAGGGTCTTGAGGAGGACCAGAGGAGGGCTGGAGCTCCCTTGCAGCTGCAGTGCGAGGGCCACATGAAATGGCCTGGAGGGCTGGATTCGGCACGCGGGCCTTGTGTTTGACACCTGTGATCTAGGACATCAATTTTTAGCAAGGATCTATTAAGCATTCCATTTTGGTAAAGCTGGGAAGCCAAGGAGCACTAGAAAGATGCACTGGTCAGTGCTAAAGTATGCATATAGGAACCCGCCCACTGAGTATTAAAATATAACCATTATTTTTGTAATACTTTGAACATTCATTACGTTTTATTGATATACTGTATCTCCATTATTGGTCTCTGTGTCTTTCTTTTATCTGTACTTACTAACCATGAAGTGTTATCCTATCATGGAGCGCAGTGCAGCCTTCTCTCCTTTATCAGCAGTATCTCTGTTTAAATATGTTTCTCTGTCAATCTCCTATTCTATTTCACAGTACACTCATCAATTTATTCCTCATCTTTCTCTCAAAATCCTCTTAACCTTATTGATTCTTGTTTTTCTTTATCTCTTAGGCTTTCTAAAAATCTTCTTTCTTTTTAGCCTTTCCTCCACCTATAATTCACATTGCCTCTATTCCTCTTAAATCCTCTCTGTATTGCAAGAGATCCCATCAATAAAATTACAAAAGTGTCTCAATAAGATTACCCAGCATGTTATGACACTATTTTAGTAGCTTTGCCATAGGCAACAGTAGTCAAGTGAAAGTGTATTGAGCAGATGTGAGAGTCAATATGTTATCCCATGGAGGGTGCACTTCAGTTTAGAGGTTCCCCTTAGGACTTAGGAGAGATGAGCACCACAAGGGGTGTATTGATCCTAATATTAGGATATTACAATGCAAAAAATAAGTGTGGTGAGAAAATAGGGGTAGTATACCTCAAGACAAACTTTAGACAACACAGGGCAACATAAGTCCTAGGGTGTGGAAAGCCTAAATAATTTGGGATTATGTACAGAGATCGAGAGAAAAAAAAAAAGCAATTGCATCAGATATCCGATTACATAATCTAAAGTAGAAGCTACAGACTGAAAGCTTGATCATTCAAGCTAAATTGAAGAAACTTTTGAGAGATGCAACAGTACACAGTAAGCCGTGATAAAAGTAGGAGAGAATACTAAACATAAGGATTATGGTTTTGAGATCTGCGGTTTATATAAGAGACAGACTATGATTGCCTACAAGATATTACAGCTGTGCTAGCTGAACATTGGGGTAGTTTACATGTCAACAGATCTCATGCATCAAAGCGGGTGTCCAGCGCAAGAACCAGGAGGCTTGGGCATGCCACGTTTAAGTGTATGACCAAAAGTTCGCCATCCCTCAAAGGGTAATTAAATAAGACAGTGTTTAAAATGTGTTCTACATCAAAGGCAAATAGCCAAAGAACACTATGCATATGTACAGACGTTACTTCAATTTAAAACATCACCATAGATGACTCTTAGAGGCCCTCATATCTAAAGTGGAATTAAGGTAAAGCTCAACAAGTTGAAAAGCTCAAAGGACTTGTTATGCGTTAGAGAAGTCCCTCTAAAAAGGACGAAATCCAATTCAGACATGGCTTTACAAATTAAAAGTCATATAAACAGGGGATTCCAAATGACTGTCAGTGAAGTCCCAAAAGGTGAAGACGCCATTACTAAGCCCATTAAAGTGGTTGTAAACCCTATTCATGAAATCTGGCCTGGGCATATATATATATATATATATATATATATATATATATATATATCTGTAATGTGTATCGCTCTCCAAAGCCCTAAGTCCTGCATCTTTCTGCTGCTCTGTCTCTAAACTGTTATGCATTAGAAACGAACTTCAAAGTTATGGCACGATGGTACTTCGTACCAGCCAGGTTAGCAAAATTTAACCCAACATATTCTGAAAATTGTTTTCGTGGATGTTCCTCATCAAGTACGTATCTTCACATATGGTTGCAATACCCAGTGGCCCAGGTTTTTTGGGTATATATTTTTGCCTTGGCTTCTAAAGCCTTGGAAATTACTATACCTCCAGAACCTTCAGTGGCTCTTCTTAACCTTAAACCAGCTATGCTCAAACTCCATTTCGGCTTCTTGTTAACCTTACAACCGCACCCAAACCATCACCAAGGCTTAGAAAACTCCTACCTTAACAGTGGCTAAAGCCAAACATAGGATGCTAAAAGCTCTCTTATTTGCCAAAATGACAGCCATAGAAGAGGATAATATTGATAAATTCAATAGAATTTGGAAACCTTGGGTTAAACATCATCTTCACAAGACTTTGATTACTCAGTAAACAAAAAATAAAAATAAAAAAGGGGTAGGATTGATCGATTTCGACAATGTTGTCTTTATTATTTTAGTTATGTTGTGTATATTTAAGTAGACTTTAAATGTATTTAAATATGATTTCAATGTATGTTATTGTAAATGTAATGTGAAATGTATGTATGTAAAAAACTTTTTGAATAAAAACAAATGGAAATCGACTTTGATTACTCATTGTTGTTGCTTTAACCTTTTATTGTTACTGCTGATTGTGAGCCTCTTTGGGGGTGGGCCGTGTCGTTACCAGGTGAGACACTTCTCCTTTTTTTCTCTTTTCCCCTTTCTTTCTCTTTATTCTCCTTTTTTATATATATATATATATATATATATATATATATATATACATACATACATATACACACACACACACACACACACACATGTATATATATATATATATATATATATATATTGTGACAAGGTCGCAGAAATAGCGGTAATGAAATGCAGCAAATACGGCTTTATTGCACACAAAAGAAATAATACAAAACAAAATGGCCTACTCCAATTTAGGAGGCTAACTCACAGTAGTGTCCCTCACTACACTGTACTGGAGGGGCTATTCCAGCCTCCAGTATAAAACAAACAAAATAACAGTCCAAATAAACAATTATCTGTGACAGACCTTGTTCCTCCACTGCAGACAATTTCCAACCTGTCTGTCCGGCTCAGTATACCTCTCACACTGAGCTCTCCCTTCCTACTTCCTTACCAGGTGACCGTTAATTAATAGGGAAGAGAGGAGGTTTACCTGTTGGCCAGGCTTATCCCCTTCCAGGGCAGGGAACCCTGACTTTTCCAGTCTCTCACTGGTGTACATACAATAGTGTACCCTGTCACACATCCTCCCCCCCAGCTTAACACTTGGGTGGGAAGCGGCCACCTCTACAAACCCATGTACTCGGGACAGAGCATCTGCATTACTGTGGAGGAGACCTGCCCTATGTCGTAGGGCTGTAGGGACAGAAACCACCTCGTGACCCGAGCGTTCTTGTCCCTGTTGGTGAGCATCCACTTTAACGGAGCATGGTCTGTGACGAGGGTAAACCGCCTGCCCAACAAATAGTAGCGGAGTGCTTTTACTGCCCACTTGATCGCCAAACACTATTTTTCCACTGTGGCATAGCACTGTTCTCGAGGTAACAACTTCCGACTCAAATACAGCACAGGGTGTTCCTCATCATCCACATATTGGGACAAAACTGCACCCAGACCCACCTCTGAGGCATCGGTCTGGAGAAAACTCCTTTCTAAAGTCAGAAGCCACAAGTACAGGTTGGGCACAAAGCGCTGCCCACAGACCAGCAAAGGCCTCCTCAGCCTCGCTGTTCCATTTTACAGTGTCTGGACTTCTGGCTTTAATAAGGTCAGTGAGCGGAGCAGCCCTCGTAGCAAAGTGAGGAATAAACCTCCGATAGTAGCCTACAATCCCCAAGAAAGCTCTGACTTGTTTTTTCCTCAACGGTCTGGGCCAGCTCTGTATAGCTCCTATCTTGTTCATTTGTGGTTTAACAAGTCCTCTGCCAACCAGGTAACCCAAGTATCTAGCCTCTGCTAGACCCAATGCTCTTCTAAAAGTGTCCAACACTGCCTATACTTTATCCAGATGGCTTTCCCAGTCCGGGCTATGAATGATCACATCATCCAAGTATGCGGCTGCATACTCAGTGTGGGGCCTGAGCAACATATCCATTAGCCTTTGGAAAGTGGCTGGAGCTCCATGGAGCCCAAAAGGCATGATCCTGTACTGGAATAGGCCATCAGGAGTGGCAAAGGCAGGCTTCTCTCAGGCGCGCTTTGTCAATGGGATCTGCCAATAACCCTTTGTCAGATCCAACGTGGTGAAGAACCTATCTTTGGCTAATCGCTCTACTAGTTCATCCACCCTAGGCATGGGGTAGGCGTCAAACTTGTTTAACTTCAGACACCTTGTTTAACTTCCTGAAGTCATTACAAAACCTGATGGACCCATTAGGTTTGGGCACTAGAACAATGGGGCTGGACCACTGGCTGTGAGACTCCTCTATCACTCCAAGCTCAAGCATTTTCCTGACTTCAGCCCTTACAGCTTCCCTCTTGGCCTCCGGAATGTGGTAAGACTTCACTCTTACGACAACCCCTGGTTCTGTAATAATGTCATGGGTAATCTCTCGGGTTTGTCCAGGGTTGGGAGAGAAGACATCATTATTCCTCTCAACCAAGCCTCTAGCTTCTTTTATTTGCTCAGGTGTCAGCTCTGGAGAGATTGTCACTGAAGGACTAGGTGCCTGTGTACCAGGTGTGGTGTCCCCCACTGCGGACATGCAGTCCTCTCTTGTCCTCCATGGCTTAAGAAGGTTTATGTGGAACACGGCCTCCTTCTTCCGGCGTCCCGGCTGACCAACTTTATAATTTACTGGGCTCACTTTTTCCAAGACCTCATAGGGTCCCTGCCACTGTGCTAAAAGTTTGCTTTCTGCGGTGGGTACTAGAACCATTACTCTGTCCCCCCTTTCAAACTGTCTCACTAGGGCCCTTTGGTCATAGTAGGACTTCTGCCTACTCTGCGCCTGCTCCATATGCTGGCGAACAAGAGGGGCAATCTGAGCCATACGCACCCGCATATCTTCAACATACTGGAGGACATTGGTCCCAGTTACCCCCTGTTCTTCCCAGGTTTCCTTTAAGATATCCAGTATACCCCTGGGATGCCTACCATATAAAAGCTCAAATGGGGAGAAGCCCGTAGAACTTTGGGGAATCTCTCGAACCGCAAACAACAGCTAAGGAAGTAACAAGTCCCAATCCTTCCCATCCCTGCTAACGACTTTTCTCAACATCCCCTTCAGGGTCCGATTAAACCTTTCTACCAACCCATCTGTCTGGGGGTGATACACTGACGTTCTCAGAGTCTGTACATTAAATACCTGACATAGCTCTTTCATAATACGGGAGACAAACGGTGTCCCCTGATACGTGAGCAATGTCCTGGGTATCCCCACCCGTGTAAACATCTGCAACAAGAAAATTATGCACAGGATCAGGATAAGCAATATCGTGGCAGTGTCATGTATAATAATGGCACATGGGGCAGAAAGAGTCCAAGGTGGAAATGGTTAAAAGTGTTGGATAAAGTTTTGATGTTGTAATGTTTAGTATAGGTATAACTGTACTCTCAGGGCTGCCATCAGTTGGGAACAGAAACCGTGTTCCAAATCTAAGGGTACAAACAAGGAGAGAGGCGCCTCTGGGTGCAGTATTTTAAAAAGCAATTTAATATAAAAAGCCAAAGTAAAAACCACTCACATTTTGGTGGTCATGTATAGGCATGTAAAGGCATTCTCCAGGAGGGAGGGATGGCTGTCATCTGGTGCGTCTGTGCATCTGTGCGTTGTTCCCTGGTGAAATGATGTGTAGTAGGAGGAGGAATCAATCCTTGGTTCCCTGAAGTTGGTCGGAGGGTGCAGCTATCAAAACAACCCATTTTCTGCCAACATCGCTTTTTTCGGCCGATACATTGATGATATTATCATCATCTGGGATGGCCCCCCAGAATCCATCCCTAATTTCATTAACCACTGCAACAACAATCAATATGGCCTTTCATTCACATCTGCATCTGATCCTACCTCCATGACATTTCTCGATCTAGAGCTTGGACACGACGAATGCTCAATTTGGGCCAAAAATTATCTAAAACCCAGTGCTGGAAATTCATATCTCCACTACCATAGTTGCCACCTACCGAGATGGAAGAAGAACATCCCCAACAGCCAATTCTGTCGTTTAAGACAAAATTGTACTAAAGATTCAGACTATATATCAGTAAGTCAACATCTTAAAGAGAAGTTCATCGAAAAAGAGCACCCCAAAACCCTGATCGATGAAGCCTTCAAAAGCTACCTAAACGGAAAACCATCTCATCCTAAAAAAACTTCAGATGATCACTCAGTGAGGTTCATGACCACATTCCATCACAAACACAAAAAAATGGAAAATATATTAAATAAACACTGGAACATCCTCCAACAGGACCCTCACCTTAAACCTATCTTGCCAGCTCGCCCAAATATCACCTACAGGAGAGCTCCAAACCTCAAAAATAAAATTGCTCCAAGCAAATTGAAACCCATCGCTAAAACATCATCTATACCTATCCTCATACCACTAGTCGGCATGTATCAATGCCGAAAGGCTCGCTGCAAAACTTGTCGATTCGTCCAACATGGACAAAAAGACTTTCACACAAAAGGAAAAACATATCCCTTAAAAGAATTTTATAACTGCTCTTCGGAGTTTGTCATATACTGTTTAAGTTGCCCCTGTGGCCTCCTTTATATAGGACGTACCATACGCCCCTTAAGAGAAAGATTTGGTGAACAACGGAGAAATGTAGAAGGAGGCACCGACCCTCACAGTGTTCCAAGATACTTTACCAAATCACACCAACAGTCAACTGCAGGACTAAAGGTTTGGGTAATAGAACAGATTAATAGATCATTCGCCCCAGCCGAACAATACAAAAAATTGTGTGCCCGTGAAACATACTGGATTTACAGTTTAGATACCCTCTCGCCTGGTGGCATCAATGAGATCATCGAGATCTCCACTATTCTATAAACGAAAAAATTATTCCCCAAAAAAAAACCCCCTCCCCATCTGGCTCCTCCTAACCCCTTTCACTCGCCTCTCCCCCCTTTTTTGTCTTCCTGATCCCCCTTTCCCCCCCCCTTTTTGTTGATACAGGTTATGTATACATTTTGTATGTGTATATAATTTTTTTCAACATATATTTTCTACTATTTTTACTACTACTACTATTTTTATTATTATAATTTTTCTGTTATTTACATTTTTATTATTAATTTTTTTATTATTATTTTTATTTTCATTTCATTTTATTATATATATTTATATATATTTTTTATATATATTTTTATATTTACTTTTATTATATATATCATTTTTTGTAATTTTTTTTAATTTTCCACCATTTTCTCTTTATATATGTTTTTTTTAATATACATGTATATATATGTATATATATTTCTCCTTATATATAATATATATATATATATATATATATATATATATTGCTTTTTCATCTTTAGTTCAAGTTCACACATTTTTCTTTTTTTTTTTCTCAGCCCCACTGTTTGTCTCCTGTGTATGCCAGCTGATAATGTTGATCGCCTCCCTCCGTATATGTCTCCCCGCATGTTTCCTTGTAGTTCCCTCCCACCTCCTAGTACTGACCAATCATCACTTAATTATCCGCCTGCTCCTCCCACCCGCCCAGTTACAAAAATCTAGCTCCCTGCTCCATCACTATCAGCTTGAAAAAGGAACGCGATAGACTTGTCATTCGCTGCCCGGCGTTCGGAAACGCGTCGCTTGCCTGGTGACATCATCATCCGCCGCCCCGTGCTCCTGTTGTTTCCAGATGTGCCTGAGAAGGATCGTTTCATCCGCTGCACCCTCCGACCAACTTCAGGGAACCAAGGATCGATATTCCTCCTCCTACTACACATCATTTCACCAGGGAACAACGCACAGATGCACAGACGCACCAGATGACAGCTATCCCTCCCTTCTGGAGAATGCCTTTACATGCCTATACATGACCACCAAAATGTGAGTGGTTTTTACTTTGGCTTTTTATATTAACCACTTGACTACTGGGCACTTAAACCCACTTAATAACCAGACCAATTTTCAGCTTTCGGTGCTCTCACATTTTGAATGACAATAACTCAGTCATACAACACTATAACCAAATGAAATTTTTGTCCTTTTTTTCCCACAAATAGAGCTTTCTTTTGGTGGTATTTTATCACCTCTGCGGTTTTTATTTTTTTCACTATAAATGAAAAAAGAACGAAAATTTTGTAAAAAAATGAATTTTTCTTCATTTCTATTATAAAATTTTGCAAAAAAGTAATTTTTCTTCATAAATTTGGCCTAAAATGTATACTGCTACATATCTTTGGTAACAAAACAAAAAAAAATTAGATATTATTTAGTCTGGGTGAAAGTTATAGGGTCTAAAAGCTATGGTACCAATTACTGAAAATGTATCAATTTGATCACACCTGATGTACTGACATCCTCTCTCATTTCTTGAGACCCTAACATGCCAGAAAAGTACAAATACCCCCCAAATGACCCCTTTTTGGAAAGAAGACATTCCAAGGTATTTAGAAAGAGGCCTGGTGAGTTTTTTGAAGTTGTAAATTTTCCCACAATTCTTTGCAAAATCAAGATTTTTTTCATTTTCTTTCCACAAAATGTTCATATTAGCGGGTTATTTCTCACACACAGCATATGCATACCACAAATTACACCCCAAAACACATTCTGCTATTCCTCCCGAGTATGGCGATACCCCATGTGTGGGACTTTTACACAGCGTGGCCACATGGAATGGCGCCAAACTTTGCGACTTAAAAATCCCCATAGGTGACGCTTTAAATATTTTTACTGGTTACATCATTTTAGTTGGAGAAGAGGTCTAGGGCCAAAATGATTGCTCTCGCTCTAACGTTCGCAGCGATACCTCACATGTGTGGTTTGAACACCGTTTTCATATGTGGGCGGGACTTGCGTATGCGTTCGCTTCTGCATGCGAGCTCACGGGGACAGGGGCGCTGTATGCCCAGAGTATTGCGGAGTATGCCCAGAGTATTGCGGAGTATGCCCAGAGTATTGCGGAGTATGCCCAGAGTATTGCGGAGTATGCCCAGAGTATTGCAGAGTATGCCCAGAGTATGCCCAGAGTATTGCGGAGTATGCCCAGAGTATTGCGGAGTATGCCCAGAGTATTGCGGAGTATGCCCAGAGTATTGCAGAGTATGCCCAGAGTATGCCCAGAGTATTGCGGAGTATGCCCAGAGTATTGCGGAGTATGCCCAGAGTATTGCGGAAGTATGCCCAGAGTATTGCGGAAGTATGCCCAGAGTATTGCGGAAGTATGCCCAGAGTATTGCGGAAGTATGCCCAGAGTATTGCGGAAGTATGCCCAGAGTATTGCGGAAGTATGCCCAGAGTATTGCGGGAGTATGCCCAGAGTATTGCGGGAGTATGCCCAGAGTATTGCGGGAGTATGCCCAGAGTATTGCGGGAGTATGCCCAGAGTATTGCGGAGTATGCCCACCAGAGTATGCCCACCAGAGTATGCCCAGAGTATGCCCACCAGAGTATGCCCAGAGTATTGCGGAGTATGCCCACCAGAGTATGCCCAGAGTATTCCCCCCCCCAGAGTATTCCCACCCCCCCAGAGTATTCCCCCCCCCAGAGTATTCCCCCCCCCCCCAGAGTATGCCCCCCCCCCAGAGTATGCCCCCCCCCCCAGAGTATTGCCCCCCCCCCAGAGTATTGCCCCCCCCCCCAGAGTATTGCCCAGCATTGCAGAGTATGTGCAGCAGGGATGGCTGAGCAGGGAGGGATGGATGGATGGATCTGTGACTACATTTGTCACAGATCCATCCCGCAGCACTGGCGCTGCCATCCGCTCCCTCCCCTCTCCTCTCACACTGTACCGATCGGTACAGAGAGAGGAGGGAGGAACCGGCGTCATCAAATGACGCCGGTCTGTTTACATCTGATCGCGCCGTCATTGGACGGCGCGATCACGTGGTAAACCGCCGCTATCAGCGGCGATTTACCGTGATTCGTGACCCGCCGGGTCCTCTGGACCCGACGGTCACGGACATTCCCGTGTGCGCGCCCCAGGGGGCGCGCGGGAGCGCGACTCTGGAATCACGTTATATAACGTGATCCCAGAGTTAAGCAACCACCTTGCCGCCGTTATTTTTCGGCAGGTGGTTGCTAAGTGGTTAAATTGTTTTTTAAAATACTGCACCCAGAGGCGCCTCTCTCCTTGTTTGTACGTGTAAACATCTGAACCAACTCTTTTGCAATACTTTTAGCATTCGCCTTACGTAGTGGAATGGCCTCCGGGTATCTGGTGGCATAATCGAGGATGACAAGGATGTACTGGTGCCCTCAAGCTGTTTTCTCTAAGGGACCCACTAGGTCCATGCCAATCCTCTCAAACGGAACGTCAACTATGGGGAGAGGTATGAGTGGGGCTCTCACACTTCGGTCTGGGAGATGCCAGCTGGCATTCTGGGCAAGAAGCACAATACCTTTTAATCCCCTCATATACCCCAGGCCAGAAGAACCTCCTGAGCACCCGTTCTTGGGTTTTCTCCACCCCCAAGTGTCCCCCCAGAAGATGAGAGTGAGAGTAATCCAGGATTTTTCGGGTGTATGATGAAGGCACAACCAGTTGTTCAAGCTCTTGTCCCTCATCGGAGGTTACTCTGTAAAGGAGATAGTTTTTAAGGATAAAATAGGGATAGGCCTTTCCCGTTACCCCTTCCACTGGTACCCCATTAACCTCTACAACATTACTCCTGGCTTCCTGCAACATGGAATCATTTGCCTGGTCACGGCCAAAGCCACTACCCGAAATATCCAGGATATCTGTATCCCCCTCATCGCCTTCACTGGTAGCCTCTGGGGCGGGTTCCGGTTGACCAACCTCTGCCTCATCTTCTGTCTGTTGTGGGGCCCGCCTCTCCTGGACTGCTCCCCACGCTGATTCAACAGGACTTCCTTGACAGCCCTATTAAATCTTAGCTTGCTCTCCTTGCGTTCCCGTCTTGTTTTACCTCTTTTTGGATTAGAGATATACAAGTCAGGATGAGCAAAGGGAAATACTTCATGGACCCCTGTATTTCTCTGCTGCACTTAAGGTTCCCCTTGTTCTCCCATCACAGGGGGCTGTAACAGAGCGTGGAAATTAGGGAAATTCCTACCTATTATCAAAGGATATGGTAGACGAGGAACTACAACTGCTACGATCCTTACCAAACTGCCCTGTACTGGCACTTCTATGTTGGCAGTAGGATACCGCACAGTACACCCATGAATACACAATACCCCCATGGTTCTATGCTTCTGAATCCAACAAGGTTTTACCAATTTACTGGCTACCAGAGTCAGGGCACTGCCAGAGTCCACCAGGGCCACTGTCTCTTGTTTGTCCAGCAGGACAGGTACTCGGATGGTATGTCCCCCTTCTACCAGGCCTGCTAAACAAATGAGCCCGCAAAAGTCAGAGGAATCTTCCCCTAGTCCACACTGCATTGGCTCAGGAAGATTGGGGCATCTCGCCCTGACATGTCCTTTGGCGCCACACTCAAAACAAGTTATGGAGTTTCTCCTAGGGTGGTCCTCTTTCCCAGGGTTTTGACTTCTAAAGTCTGTTTTGGAAAAACGGGCTCCGGATCCGAAGTCTGCTTCCACTCCACTCCTCCGGTCTCCTGGTCTCTGTATTTTCCCGATCGTCCTAGAGAGAGATCGATCCAAATTTTTGGTAGACAGGTACCACTCCACTTGTGCGACCATACTATCACAGTCCAGGGGATTTCCGAGTGACCCACTCCCGGAGGCCATTTGGAAGCTCTCTCACGTAATGGTCCAGTACAAGCGCTTCTATAATCTGTGCAGGGGTTTGAGTCTCTGGTTTCAGCCACTTCCGAGCCAGATGAATAAAATCGAACATCTGGGATCTTGGCGCTTTTCCTTCTTTGAACCTCCAGTTGTAGAAACGCTGGGCCCTCACTGTGGAAGTCACCCCTAAGCGAGCCAGGATCTCTCCTTTCAGTTTGGCATAGTCTGCAGCAGCCACCTCATCCAGATCAAAATAGGCTTTCTGTGCTTCTCCCAGGAGGAAGGGTGCAATGATTCCAGCCCACTGTTCTGGGGCCCAGCCTTCTCGGGTTGGCGGTCCGTAGGAACGCCAGTAGGTAAGTCTCCACATCATCATCCGTGATCATTTTCTGCAGACAGCTGCTTGCACATATTTGGCTTACTCCCCTTGCTGGTGGGTTAGAAGACCCTTGGGTAGTCATCTGATCCAGGGTTTCTTTGAGAACAGCATGGTCTGACTTTTGTGCTTCAGTCAAAGCTTCAATCTTTAAAGTCAGGAGCCTGTTGGTCTCCTGTTGCACTGCAGCTGCGGCAGCTGCCTGTCTACTAATCTCTTGTTGCGCTGCAGCGGTTTGTCTATTAGTCTCTTGTTGTGCTGCAGCTGAGGCCGCTACCTGTCTATTAGTCTCTTGCTGCACAGAGACAGCTTGTAACAGGGCTTTCACAATATCTTCAATTTTCTGGGTCCTGTACCTTTAGGGCCACTGTAACTGTAAATTGACCGGAACAACAGCAAACATCCCACTTCTGACACCACTTGTGACAAGGCCGCAGAAATAGCGGTAATGAAATGCAGCAAAGTCGCTGATCTTAAGCAATAAATACGGCTTTATTGCACACAAAAGAAATAATATAAAACAAAATGGCCTACTCCAATTTGGGAGGCCAACTCACAGTAGTGTCCCTCACTACACTGTACTGGAGGGGCTATTCCAGCCTCCAGTATAAAACAAACAAAATAACAGTCCAAATAAACAATTATCTGTGACAGACCTTGTTCCTCCACTGCAGGCAGTTTCCAACCTGTCTGTCCGGCTCAGCATACCTCTCACACTGAGCTCTCCCTTCCTACTTCCTTACCAGGTGACCGTTAATTAATAGGGAAGAGAGGAGGTTTACCTGTTGGCCAGGCTTAACCCCTTCCAGGGCAGGGAACGCTGACTTTTCCAGTCTCTCACTGGTGTACCTACAATCGTGTAACCTGTAACAATATATATATATATATACACACACACACACACACACACGGTAATATTGGTGATGGGTTTCTCAGATTGTTATCAATCTTACACCAAGTTTTGTCATATATGACCCGCTCTTTACTCATTTTTAACATTATTACCCATTTCCTCTATTTATTTATTTTCTATCTCTTCTGTTATATTGATGCTTTCTCTGTAATCTGTTATTACTCATACTTAATATAGATATTTACCTACCTGTATATTTGGTGGTCAAAACTTTAATTTGATAAATATTATTTTTTACACCTTATGATACCATTTTATGTTTGATTACTTGACCTAATATAGGAGACATTTTTGATTCTCCTTAGAATATAAAATTGGTGGTTTCGTGTTCAGCTTTACAAGCTTTGCCCCCACCCATCCACAGTTTGAACCCATTAGGGGTGGATGAGTCGTCCGGAGGCAAGCTTCGTTTGGAACACCTATTCTAAGTACTTAAAATTAAAACTGTTGTTTTAATTTATATTGACATAAACAATACAAGACCTGTTTTCATACTAGTTTATAAGTATATTGTGAAAACTGTTCTCATATTTGACACGTTTGTTGTTAATTATTTCTTATATATGAGCTCACAGATTACTGTGTATTTCTCGTGTAAATCTTAATAAAAATATTAAACAAGAAAAAGATAAGCAGAGAGTTTGTCTATTCACAGCACAGCTCTGCAAGTTTCTTTGTTCCTATGCCTATGTGGAGGAGGGGTGTGTGCCTTTCCTCCAATCAGCTCACAGTGTATGTCCAGACTCCCCTACCACTGCTGAAACAGGAAGAAAAATTTCTAACACAAATGTGAAATTTCTAAAGAGTCTTAAAAGTTGGAGACAGCAGATATACATGTAAAACCTATGTAGGGAAATTTGTTTAATCTCTGTGCATCATCTGAGGCTGTTCACTTCACCGGGTATAAGTGAGGGTTTACATCCACGTTAAGCCTTTCGTTGCAAGGACTTGCGATCCACTGGCTCAGGTAGCCAGACCAATTTTTGCAACTTTTTATTTTTTATTTGATTTTCAGTTATTAGTTTTTTATTAATTATATTTATATTACATTTTTTACAGTATTTTCAGGGATCTTTTGGAAAATAGACCCCTGATGTTTCACTTTTGACTAAAGCCACATACACACCAGCAGGGCTAAACGAAAAACTGGAGTTAGACTTACCGGTAACTCTTTTTACAGGAGTCTTCCAGGACAGCCTCTGAGATGTATGGCTCCTCCCTCCGGGACAGGAAACACATAAAAGGCGGTCCTCCAGGCCTCCTCCTCAGTTTACTCAAGAATTCCTAAAGGCTCTGAAAAGACATAACATACTAGCACACCGTCAGTACACACATCCAACTCCAGTAAACAATATAAACACTGGGTGAGAAAACAAGGCTGTCCTGGAAGACTCCTAGAAAAAGAGTTACTGGTAAGTCTAACTCCGGTTTTCTCCTTTCGTCTTCCAGGACAGGCTATGAGATGATAAGCAAGGAACTTATTTTGTCAGGACGGGACTACTGCCTGGAGAACCTTTCGTCCAAATGCCTGTTCCTTTTCAGACATCAGATCCAGGCGATAATGTTTGGCGAAGGTAGCATAACTGGACCATGTTGCTGCCCTGCAGATCTCCTCCGGTGAGGCACCAGCCCTCTCCGACCATTAAATTCGAGACTGCCCTAGTTGAGCGTGCCTTAACTAATGGGGCCTGAACTCCCAACTCACAAGCTTTCACAATTGCCATTCTAACCCATCTGGCAATGGAAAATTTAGAGGCTTTGTGTCCCTTTCGAACCCCCGCAAAATTAACGAAAAGAGAGTCCGATTTTCTGAAACCACTGGTGACTTCTAAGTAAACTAAAAAGGCATCTTCTAACATCTAATAAGTTCAGCGATGCTTCCTCTATATCCGAGGTGGAACAAAAAGTTGGTAGGACAATGTCCTGTGCCCTATGAAAAGTGGACGCTACCTTGGGGAGAAAACTGGGGTATGTCTTCAAAATAACCTTGTCTTGAAAAATCAACAAAAAGGGCTCCCTTATTGAGAGTGCCTGCATATTACTCACCCGTCTGGCTGAGGTAATCGCTACCAAAAGAACTGTTTTAAGTACTACCCACTTCAAAAGAGATTCCTCCAAGGGTTCAAATGGGCTACCCATCAGGGCTTTGAGCACTAAAAAGAGATCCCAGGAATGACAGGTCATCACCCTCACCGGCCTAGACCTTGTCAGAGCCTTGAATTTTTTTTTTAATGAATTGATTCTGCTGTAGGGAATACTGAAGGAAGACACTAAGTGCAGCCATCTTTACATTTAAAGGTACTAGGGGAAAGGCCCAAAATCCACTCCTGCTTGTAAAAAATCTAGTATAGCTGGGATCCCTGGCTGATTAAGCCCTTGCTCCTTCAACCAAGAATTTAATCTTTTCCAAATTTTGGCATAGATCGCTCTGGTCACTGGCTTCTGACACTCTAGAAGAGTTTTTATCACTCTCTCTGAGAAACCCTGAGACCTCAGCAGTTGTTCCTCAGATACCAAGCAGTTAAACCCAGCCTCTCCACCTGAGGATGAAGGATGGGGCCCTGAGAGATTAGATCTTTCCTGATTGGCAGATGAAATTGGGGGAGAATGGCCAACCTCTTTAAACTGGTGAACCAAGGTCTCCTTGGCCAAAAGGGTGTGATCAAGATCAGGTCCGTCTCTTCCTTTAGAAACTTTCCTCTCTGATGCACTGTGTGAATACCTCTTCGTTGAGAGCCCATTCATCTTGCCTCACCCGCTGACGACTGAGGAAATCTGCCAGCAAGTTCTGAGTGCCCTTTAGATGGACGGCTGTCAGAGAGGACAGGTTCGCCTCTGCCCAGGATAGATTTTTGTTGGCTATGCTTTGTAGAGCCGGGCTTCTGGTCCCTCCTTGCTTGTCCAGATATGCGACAGCTGCCGCGTTGTCTGTGCGGACTTGCAGATGCTGTCCTTCTATCCCTGAGTGGAATGCCTCTATCGTCCTCAGAATTACCAAAAGCTCTCTTTGGTTTGAAGACCGACTTGCCTCTACTGGTGACCATGTCCCCTGGGCCTCGGCTTCTTCCAGATGGGCTCCCCATCCTCCAGGCACTGGTGTCGGCAGTCACCACTGTGGCCGTAGGTTGGGTCCAGGTTAAACCTCTGTCTAGGTTGTGATGTGCTCACCACCACCACCACCGAGTCCTCTTGACCCTGGATGAGATGGGCATCTGGATGTCTAGATCTCATCTTCTGCTGCTCCAATAACAGAGCATAAGACCCTGTAAGGGACGCTGATGGAACCTTGCCCAGGGTACCGCTGGGAAACATGCTGTCATTGGACCCAGTAGCCTGATTACCTCTCTGACCGTGGCTACCTGGCTGGACTGCAGCTGGGCTACAGCTTGATCCACCTTTAAAACATTTTCTTTGGGGAGAAAGATCTTCCTCTCCACTAAAGAAACCCTTTACCCCAGGTACAGGACTTCCTGAGATGGGATCAGTTGAGATTTGTCCTTGTTGATTAGCCACCCGAGTGAAGAGAGAAAACTCTGTGCTTCCCGCAAGTCTTACTCCAGGCCCTCATATCTAAAGTGGAATTAAGGTAAAGCTCAACAAGTTGAAAAGCTCAAAGGACTTGTTATGTGTTAGAGAAGTCCCTCTAAAAAGGACGGAATCCAATTCAGACATGGCTTTACAAATTAAAAGTCATATTAACAGGGGATGGAGAGTTGTACCAGTTAAATCAAACTGAAATATGAATATAAAGTCCAAATGACTGTCAGTGAAGTCCCAAAAGGTGAAGACGCCATTACTAAGCCCATTAAAGTGGTTGTAAACCCTATTCATGAAATCTGGCCTGGGCATATATATATATCTGTAATGTTTATCGCTCTCCAAAGCCCTATGTCCTGCATCTTTCTGCTGCTCTGTCTCCAAACTGTTATGCATTAGAAACAAACTTCAAAGTTATGGCACGATGGTACTTAGTACCAGCCAAGTTAGCAAAATTTAACCCAACATATTCTGAAAATTGTTTGAGGATGT
The DNA here is from genome assembly GCA_029574335.1 of Rana kukunoris. Lineage (NCBI taxonomy): Eukaryota > Metazoa > Chordata > Amphibia > Anura > Ranidae > Rana > Rana kukunoris. The sequence goes on along the minus strand of CM056051.1, from coordinate 169,707,473 downwards.
TCCTCATCAGGTACGCATCTTCACATATGGTGGCAATACCCAGTGGCCAGGATTTTTGGGTAAAGATTTTTGCCTTGGCTTCTAAAGCTATGGAAATCACTATACCTCCAGAACCTTCAGTGGCTCTTCTTAACCTTAAACCAGCTACGCTCAAACTCCATTTCGGCTTCTTGTTAACCTTATAACCGCACCCAAACAAACCATCACCAATGCTTGGAAAACTCCTACTTTAAATAGTGGCTGAAGGCAAATATAGGATGCTAAAAGCCCTCTTATTTGCCAAAATGACAGCCATAGAAGAGGATAATATTGATAAATTCAATAGAATTTGGAAACCTTGGGTTAAACATCATCTTCACAAGACTTTGATTACTCATTGTTGTTGCTTTAACCTTTTATTGTTACTGCTGATTGTGAGCCTCTTTGGGGGTGGGCCGTGTCATTACCAGGGGAGACACCTCTCCTTTTTTTCTCTTTTCCCCTTTCTTTCTCTTTATTCTCCTTTTTTAATATATATATATATTAATTATACACACACACACACTAATATTGGTGACGGGTTTCTCAGATTGTTATCTATCTTACACCAAGTTTTGTCATATATGACCCGCTCTTTACTCATTTTTACCAATATTACCCATTTCCTCTATTTATTTATTTTCTATCTCTTCTGTTATATTGATGCTTTCTCTGTAATCCGTTATTACTCATACTTAATATAGATTTTTACCTACCTGTATATTTGGTGGTCAAAACTTTAATTTGATAAATATTTTTTACACCTTATGATACCATTTTATGTTTGATTACTTGACCTAATATAGGAGACATTTTTGATTCTCCTTATAATATAAAATATAAAATTGGTGGTTTCGTGTTCAGCTTTACAAGCTTTGCCCCCACCCATCCACAGTTTGAACCCATTAGGAGTGGATGAGTGGCCCGGAGGCAAGCTTCGTTTTGGAACACCTATTCTAAGTACTTGTGCAGATGCTGTTCTTCTATCCCTGAGTGGAACGCCTCTATCGTCCTCAGAATTACCAAAAGCTCTTTGGTTTGAAGACCGACTTGCCTCTACTGGTGACCATGTCCCCTGGGCCACGGCTTCTTCCAGATGGGCTCCCCATCCTCCAGGCACTGGTGTCGGTAGTCACCACTGTGGCCGTAGGTTGGGTCCAGGTTAAACCTCTGTCTAGGTTGTGATGTGCTCACCACCACCACAGAGTCCTCTTGACCCTGGATGAGATGGGCATCTGGATGTCTAGATCTCATTTTCTGCTGCTCCAATAACGGAGCATAAGACCCTGTAAGGGACGCTGATGGAACCATGCCCAGGGTACCGCTGGGAAACATGCCGTCATCGGACCCAGTAGCATGATTACCTCTCTGACCGTGGCTACCACCCGAGTGAAGAGAGAAAACTCTGTGCCTCCCGAAAGTCTTTCTCCAGTTGTTGAACCGATTGGGCTACAAACAGGAGGTCGTCCAAATATGGAATTACAGTAATAGCCCTGATTTTTAACGGGGCCAGGGCCTCTGCCAACTTTCGTGAAGATTCTCGGCGATGAGGACAGACCAAAGAACTCGGAACTGGAAGTGCCGTATCTCTAAATTTACTCTGACTGCCAGTCTGAGGTATTTCTGAAATTCTATATGAATTTTGATGTATAAATAGGCATTCCTGAGATCTAGGGTAGCCATGAGACACCCTGGGAATAGAAACCTTGAAACTGTAACGATCGGCTCCATCCTGAACCGTTTGTATTTCACAAACCTGTTCAAGGGCCGGAGGTTTCAACCTGAATTTCCCTGATGGCTTCTTTACCACAAAGACATGGGACTACATTCCCTGTCCTTTTTCCTATTGGGGCACCTGAACCAGCACTCTATGATCCACCAATTCCCCCAGTGACAGACTTAGGGCCTCTGCTTTCTCTCTGTCCCTGGGAAGTTGCGTAATCAGAAAATTTAAAGGGGGCATGGACTCGAACTCCAATTTTTACCCGTTCTTTATTAGGTCCAATATGAACAGGCTTGAAGTCAACGTGGTCCATTGTGGGAGGAACTGCCCTAGTCTTCCTCCTACCGGGACACAGGAGTCACTGAGTTTTTGGGGTGGTTCGAGGAGGATTGAATAAGATTCCTCCCCTTCCACGCCCCTTGTGACCTGCCCAATGTTTCTTGGGCTGGCCTTCTTTCTGTTGGTTATGTTGCGTGTAACCACGAAAAAAAACGCTTCCCTTCCATCTTTTCCTCAGGAAATGCTTTTTTCCTATCCTGAGTCCATTCCAACGCCTCCTGGAGGCCCGGGTCGAACAAGTGGTCCCCAGAAAAGGGCAACCCACACAGTTTTACCTTGGAGGCGGCATCACCTGTCCATGTCTTTAGCCACACTGATCCACATTTCATTCCACAATTCCACATTAATTCTGGAGTCTTCAATCCAACGGGGTCAGGGTACAGCCTCAAAGGCGGCTCTGAGATTTAGCTGATCTGGATAGCTGCAATGTCAGTTTAGTTCAGTGGTGTGTAGATGAAGTAGTATATCCCCAAGGTTCAGTGTTAGGAGCCTAACTTTTTAATATATGTATACAATTATATAAAGTTTAGGGTAAGAGGACACCAAGCTATGTAGTGGAATAATATCTACAAAATGCCTCATGCAAACCTGAATACACTGTTTGGGTGACTATATGGGAAATGTTGATAAATGTAAAAGGTATGCTAAAAACTTGCATGCACCATATATCATTTAAAGATCAAGTAGAATCTCATTGTTCTAGTAGATCACATGCTTAACTGTATGCAATGCCAAGCTGTAGTTTCAAGCAAAATAGGCACTTTGAAAGGGAAATTGCCCCAAAGCTTAATAAATGTGGTGAAGTTTCACTATGCAAAGAATGCACAATCAAGTTCAAAAGGAAAAAATTAAAAAATAAATAAAAAATCAGCTTGCGCATGACTGGATTATGGATATCAACAGAGTTTTACCTTATTCACTAAGCTTTGGAGCAAATTCCCTTGCAATGTTAACAGTTTATTTGTCTTTAGTAAATTAGCATCTATCTCATCTGAAATATGCAGTTCAGCTTTAGGTGTGTGCACAAAAAAAAAAAAAAAAGATGCTGTAGAACTTATGAGGGTGCACAGAAGGCCAAATAAACGAAAATGAGCCATTGAGGAGCTTAGCTTTGTGAACTTAATGTCCTGACGCATTCATGGCAGCACACACTGGGTTGTAAATCCGCCCCCGCAACCTGAGATTTGATAGCTATAAATTTGAAGAGGAGATGCCCCGCAACATTCTCTTTTTTATCCTCACCTGACAAGACGTGGATGTACAGCTTGCCTCCTACCGCTATCGCCCCAGCAGGTTCAGCCTCTCCTGTTTGGAAGTCCCCCCTGTACAGTTTCTAATAGAGCTTTATGGTGGGAACCCCGCTCTGGTGTTTGTCCAGCTTTTCATCCCGGCATTAATGCATCTGCTGCTGTCTCTGGATTCACAATTTTTCCTGGCATCTTTACAAGCTTTAAAGAAGCTTAATTCAGGCAGTGGCTCCTTCTCATTTCTTACTGTCCAGTCTCTCCTGGCTGCTGGCTCTCCTATTCCTTTCATTTTATTGCTTTTATTTTTCCCTTAGACCCAGTAGGCTTGCTGGGCCTTGCTGTTCCCTGTTAGCTGGCGCAGCGTCCTCTGGCCGCTCTGCACGTGCGCGCAGCGGAGTGATGATGCCGGCGGTCTCCCTCACCCAAGATGGCGTCGGGATGCGCGGGGCACTACTGCGCATGCACGCCTCATCAGCACCGCAAATTTAAAAATGGGCAAATTTTCTTTTTCTCTTCCTAGGCTGCTGCTCTGCCCTGATTTACCTAAAAAAATCTTTCCCAGGTATTCTAGTGTCCGCCCCCTCTACAGACACTTCTTATTTCCAGTCTATTTTTTTTATTATCCTTCTGTGATTCTTTCTGGCTTCCACATCTGCTGCTGTCTCTGCAAATCTATGGAGGCCACTGCCCTCCCAGACCACCACCAGCAAACAAGGTAAGGAGACAAAAGAGAGCCGGCCACTAACACTGCATTATTTTGCAGTCCCTTCAGTCCTAGGGACGCAAGCCCGCGGCACAGAGGAAGATCCAGCCATGCATCAAGCAGGAAGTCCCACAGAAGTTGGTCAAGATCATCCTCTCGCTACCATCGGTCGAGGCATAGCCGATCACGCCGCAGCTGCTCCCGTCATAGCCAGTCCCGCCGCACACAGTCAACCTCATTTCACCGCGAGCATTATCATACCCGTCCTGCAGCAAACGCTTGATGGGTGTGCGGTGCTACTGCGTTGCCAGGGAAGCTAGCTTGTCGCACCTGCTTTAATGAAGATACCAGAGAAAAGGAAGCGGATGCCAGAGTGGCTACGGAACTCATAAGGGAGTCAGTGCGGGAGTCAATCTTGGAGACCTCGGCTCCTCTGCCTAATGATCCCGGGCACTTCATCTGCAACCGGTCCGTATGCCCAGCTAGCAGAGACTCATTCCGACTATGAGGAGAGTGATCTTGTATCGGGATTTGACTTTGGCTTGGTCGAGCCTTTTGCCCGCTCCGTTAAGGAAGCTATAGGTTGGGAAGAATCCATAAGACAAGTAAAAATGCGCAAGAGAACACAATGCCTTAGGTATCAAATCAGCATGTATATATGTGGTGACAGGGCAAAGTCAATGACTGGTAGTTTAGTATACGCGAACAATAAGTCTGTGATTGTTAGTATGTGGGTACATACATCCAGGGCTGCCAGAGGGGAACAGAGACCATGTTCCAATTCTAGAAAAAAAGGCAAGGAGAGAGGCGCCTCTGGGTGTAGTAGATTAAAAGCAATTTAATTATAGGACATAAATATCTCACTCACATTTAAGTAGTGACAGGTAAGCATGTAAAAGTAGTTGTTTCTTTGGAGTGGTGAGCTGTCATCTGTTTGGGGTTTCTTCTGCAGTCTGTAGAAGCGCTGTGCAGGGAGGAAACTTCTTCATCAAAAGGCGATGGAAGTCGGCTGTGATGTGTAGTCCTCTACCTGAGGCTTAGATCGTAGGATGGAGAGCAGACGCAGGGCGATGACGTCACCAAAATGCGACGCATTTCCGAGTTTTCAGCAGAAATACCAGAACCGCAGAAGATTGGGAATACTTTTAGAATACTTCCCTGAGTTAAAGGAACACTAAAGGTTCGTTTTTTTTATTAGATCAATTGATTGCTGTAAGCTAGAGCATGTAAATATCACTTACCTCATTTTTTCTTTTGACTTCCAAAATACAGTAATCCAGGTTTGAAAATGCCATTTCCTGTCTCTCCTCTTGTACTCTCTGAAGAAGTCTAAGGTCTCTCCCCTCGATTATGCTCCCATCGTTGATTCGTCCCTAATGCGGCTCGCTACGCACATCACCTTCCGGGATGTTCTCGACCGTAAGATCGGTCTGTAGTTAAAAGCATACTCCACGGCAGGGGGGCCTGTAGACCAGCTATTACCACAGCGGCGGTCGCCAAGGCCATTTCAGCTTGGGCAGCCAACACTGAGAAAGCTCTCCTAGAAGGTACTGACCAAGGGAAAGTAATATCTTCTTTGCAAGAGCTCAGGTTAGCAGGTGATTTTGTGGCGGGGCTTCAGTTGATATCATTCGCTCCGCAGCTAGATCCATGTTAGCCTCAGTGATGGCCCGCAGAGCCTTGTGGCTGAAGCCCTGGGTTGCTGACACTGCTTCGAAGTCAAACTGGTGCAAGATACTGTATGATGGCACAAACCTGTGGTGCGAAACTGGACTCGGCGATCTCCAAGGTCACTGGGGGAAAGTCGGGCTTATCCCCTCCGACAGGAGACCCAAGCCTCAGACGGGCCCTGCCTTCAGGCGTAATCTGCCTGAGAGGTACAGGGAAGCCAGGTCCTATCGCCCCGGCAGAGAATTTAGGAGATTGGAAATCTACTCATCCTTCCTTTGTGAGGGTCCAGAAGACCAAGGCCATCGCCGTAGGTAACCAGCAGAAGTCTTTTTGAAGGCTCGCCTGCCCACCCAGCTCAGGTGGGCGCCAGGCTCAGGAGTTTTGCACGGATCTGGTCAAAGCACATAAAGGACCCATGGACACTCTCCACGGTCAGAGTTGGCCACAAATGGAACTTTATGGGGGCATTGTCTCGGAATGTCTTCCAACCCACCAAAATACCATCTTCCCTAGACAAGAGGAAGCTACTCCTTCAATATGTCTCGGAGTTAATTCAAAAGGGAGCAGTCATAGAGGTTCCTTTGTACCAAAGGGGCAGGGAGTTTTATTCTTCTTTATTCTTGGTACGAAAGAAGTCAGGGGATCTACGGCCTGTACTGGACCTGAAGCGGAATTTAAATAGAGAATGGAGAGCCTCCAATCCATTCTTCTGCCAGTGAATCTGGGAGACTGGATGCTGTCTATAGATTTATCGGACGCCTATCTTCATGTGCCGATTCATCCCGCCTTCCAGAACTTTCTCCGCTTTTCCATCATCACTTCCAGTTCTGATGCCTACCATTCGGCATCTCTTCGGCACCCAGGATGTTCACAAAGGTTCTCCTCCCTCTCATAGCACTCCTCAGGGAAAGGGGGCTGCGGATACATCATTACCTGGACAATATCATGCTCTTAACAGAGGATCGGGAGACTCTGCTCTTCCAGCGGGAGATTCTAATCTCGATCCTCCGGAACTTTGGCTGGTTAATCAACTGGCGGAAGAGCAGCCTTCAACCTAAACAGGCTATGATATTTCTGGGGGCATACGAAACGGAAAAGGGTACAGCTGCCCTTAGAGAAGATAGAACCTTTAGTGCGGAAAGTATGGAATCTATTGTCCTCCAGACGTCGGTCGGCCAGAACCTGCCTCAGCGTGCTGGGCTCCATGTCATCAACCATACCCATGGTGCAGTGGTCCCAATGGCACATGAGAACCTTGCAGAACGCCTTTCACAAGCACTGGGATGGAGCCTCAATGCTCCAGCCCATCCGTATCGCCAGCTGGGTAAAGCACTCGCTTTAGTGGTGGAGCTCATTACCTGGATCAGGCAGCCCAGGGACAGTGGCACTTCAAAGCTCAGGGTATGGTCTCAAATATACTGGAGCTTCCGAGCTGCTTTCCAGGCCCTCATAGCCTTCGCACCTCTGCTACAAGGGAAGAGCGTCCTGATCTGGATGGACAACAAGGTCGCGGTGGCCTACATCCAGAGACAGGGCGGTACCCGAAGCCACACACTATTAGAGGAGGTTCGCCCTATAATGGAATGGGTCCAAGTACACCTACTGGACCTGAAAGCAGTATATGTCCCGGCCGCGCAGAACACGCTAGCCGACTTCCTGAGCAGAGAACTACTGTCAAACAACGGGTGGTCCCTGAACCACCTGGAGTTCTCCATTCTGACAGAGGTGTGGGGGGTCCCGGAGATCGACCTGGCAGCAACTCCAGCAAATGCCAAGTGCTCGAGGTTCCTTTCCAGAGTACCCTTTCCGGCAGCGGAGGGGACAGATTGCTTACTTCAAACTGGGGTTAATCTTTCCCCCGACTCCCCTGATAGCAAGGTTCCTATCCCGACTCCGGAGGACATCGGCCACAGTAATTGTGGGGATACCATTCTGGCCAAGGAGACCGTGGTTCACGACTCTCTTACAGCTCAATACCGGACCTCCAATCCACCTACCGGTATCAGCAGACCTCCTACACCAAGGTCAATTCCTCCATCCAGGACCAGACAGGCTACACCTGACAGCCTGGAGGTTGAGAGAGTTAGACTAAGAGAACAAGGATGTTCCCATGAGGTTATAGCAATCTTTATGCAAGCCAGGAATATCACCACAAACACCATCTACACCAGTCTGGGAAAAATTTGTCCGGTTGGCACAACTTAAAGGTTGGTATCCCATCTCGCCTGATCCTTACCAAATCCTGGAATTCCTACAAACGGGCATTGACAAAGGTCTAAATTCAAGCACTCTAAACGTACAGATCTCTGCTCTGTCTGCCAAGACGGGCACCAGATGGGCCCTGCACCCTTTGATTATCCAGTTCATGAAGGCATGCATAAAAATCAGACCGCCCAGAAAACCATCCTTTCCGGTTTGGGATCTTTCGGTGGTTCTCAAAGCTCTTTCCAATCCACCCTTCTTCCCACTTAACTCAATTTCCTTATGGGACCTGACCCTAAAGTTAACTTTCCTCATCGCTATTGCCTCGGCTAGGAGGGTGTCGGCGTTGCAAGCTCTCATGTCTAAGGAACCCTACTTAATTTTCCTGACCGACAGGGTGGTATTGAGGCCTTCAGATCGTTTTCTTCCAAAAGTTGCCTCAGCCTACCACTACAGCCAGGACCTCGTCTTGCCATGCTTTTCTAACGAGAATGTCGAACCTCATGCCTTGGACATTAAATCTACAATTTCCAACTATCTTTCAGCTACTACTCACCTTCGAACGACAGATGACCTCTTGATTATACTGCACGGAGCCAGGCGAGGCCAAGCAGCCATTTCCCGTACCATCGCTTCTTGGCTAGTCAAGGCTATTGAGAAAGCGTATTCCACTCAGCAAATGACAATCCGGGAAGGCATCAGGGCGCACGCGACCAGGGCAGTGGCGACCTCTTGGGCAGCAGTTTGTGGTGTTTCTTCGAAAACTATCTGCAGAGCAGCAACCTAGTCTTCCAGGCATACCTTTAATTCCCACTACAGGGTGGATGCTGCCCACCTGTCTACAGCCGACTTTGGTTGATCTATCATCAGGGCCAATTCTTCTGCACTGTAGGGATTAAAGATTTGTTTTTACTTGCACCTTCCCGTCTGGCGAGTTATTTCCCAGTGTGTGCTGCCATGAATGCGTCAGGAAAACGGAAAATTGTATACTCACCTTTCCGTAATTTTCCTTTCCTGACGCATCTTCATGGCAGCACACAGATGCCCCCCCTGTTCAATGATGATATATACAGGGAATGTTGCGGGGCATCTTCTCTTCAAATTTATAGCTATTCAATCCTGTCAGGTTGTGGGGGCGAAGTCACAACCCAGTGTGTGCTGCCATGAAGATGCGTCAGGAAAGGAAAATTACGGAAAGGGGAGTATACAATTTTCAGTTTTCTGCTCCTTAAAAAAAAAAAAAACGCATTTAAAGCGGAGCTCCACCCTGAAGTGGAACTCCCGCTGATCGGAACCCTACCCCCCTCCGGTGTCACATTTGACACCTTTCAGGAGGGAGGCAAATACCTGTCTAAAGACAGGTATTTGCACCCACTTCCGGCCACACAGTCTCGGGTAAACTGCGGGCATGACGTCACCCCCCCCACCGTTGTGTTCTGGGAACACTCGGCTCCCAGTACATGGCGGGAGCCAAATCGGCAGGCGTAGCGCGACTCGCGCATGTGTCCCGTAGGGAACCGGACAGTGAAGCCGGAGCGCTTCACTTCCTGGTTCCCTCACCGAGGATGGTCGGGGAGCAGCAGAGTGAAGAGCGATCGCTCTTCCTCTGCTGCGGACGGCGCTGGACTCCAGGATGGGTAAGTGTCCCAATATTAAAAGTCAGCAGCTGCTGGCTTTTAATATTTTTTTTTCAGCGAACATCCCCTTTAAGGGTGCATATGATCACCTTGTAAAAAACTAAATGGTCCTTATAGTAAGCTATGTGCAAAGTTTATTTTAGTCATTGCATGAACGTGTGCACTCTGAGCCTGGAAGAAAAGAGTTTTAATTTCCACATCTGGAAAGGCTTTTTCACATTACAGTGCCTTGAAAAAGTATTCATACCTTTTGAAGTTTTCTACATTTTGTCATGTTACAAACAAAAAAGTAAATGTATTTTATTGGGATAGACCAACACAAAGTGGCACATAATTGTAAGTGGAAGGAAAATGATAAATGGTTTTAAAAAATGTTAACAAATAAATATGTGAAAAGTGTGACATGCATTTGTATTTAGCCGCCCTGAGTCAATACTTTGTAGCACCACCTTTCACTGCAATTACAGCTGCAAGTATTTTTGGGGATGTCACTACAAGCTTTGCACATCTAGAGTGACATTTTTGTCCATTTTTCTTTACAAAATAGCTCAAACTCTGTCAGATTGGATGGAGAGCGCCTGTGAACAGCACTTTTCAAATCTTGCCATGGATTTAGGTCTTGACTTTAACTGGGTCATGCTAACATTATTAATATATACTTTAATCTAAACCATTCCATTGTAGCTCTGGCTGTATGTTTAGGGTGGTTGTTCTGCTGGAAGGTGAACTTCCTCCCGAGTCTCAAGTCGTTTGCAAACTCTTAACAGGTTTTCTTCTAAGATTGCTCTGTATTTGGTACCATCCATCTTCCCATCTACTTTGACCAGCTTTCCCTGTCGGAAGTGATGTGTTTTTGAATATACAAACAATAACTGGCTATTAAAACTTCTACAAAAACACCACCACAGGTGCAGGGAATTGATTGCCTTAGGGGGATCAGGAAGGATTATTTTCCCTTTGTTAGGAGAAAATTGGAAAATTATTTTTCCTTCCTCTGGATCAACTGTGTTTAGCGTTCTGTAACTGCGGGCTCTTTATTTTTCTATTGGTTGACATTTTTGAACTGGCGTCTTTTTTTAAATTAAGTAACTCTGTAAAACTGTAAATAAAGCCAAAACCTTTTTAGAGTAGGAGAGGGTTATAACCCCCGTCAGTTTTTTTGCCATCTGGATCCCATTTGGGAGATTTTCCTTCCCCTTTATGTCCCATAGCGAAAACTAGTGTCCTGAGCTCTCCTTTCTAATCAGTGTTCTGATGTCAATCCAAAATTTGAGATTTTCTTTACATTTGATAAAATTTACATTTGATAAAAGTTAACCGCTTGCCGAACCCCCGCCATAGCTGGCTCCCTTAAACGAATTGCTGTAGCTGTAGGGCGGCCGCTTTAAGGGGTATAGGGGGTGACAACTGCAGTACTAAAGGAGGCGATACCCATGCCCAGTGGCTACTATGTCCACCAGGCACCCGCGATCGCTCCAGACAGAGCCAGAACAAGGATGTGTGTGTGTATTAATAAACACACCCATCCATGTTCTGGCAGGGTAGAGGAGACAGATTGTGTGTTCCTAGTATATAGGAACACCCATCGGTCTCCTCTCCCAGGCAGTCCCACCCCCCTACAGTTAGAACACGCTGAGGGAACACATTTAACTCTTTCCCTGCCGATGACATTTATACAATAATTAGTGGTTATTTATAACACTGATTGCTGTATAAATGTTAGTGGTCCCAAAAAAGTGCCCGATTTGTCTGACGTAATGTCACAGCTCCAAAAAAAAAAAAAATCGCAGCCATTACTAAAAAAATAAATAAAGTAATAATAATAACAACAACAACAACAACAATAAAAATGCCATAAATCTATCCCCTATTTTGTAGATGCTATAACTTTTGCGCAAACCAATCAATCAATCTACGCTTGTGATTTTTTTAACCAAAAATATGTAGAAGAAAATATTAACGGCCTAAACTGAGGAAGATATTTGTTTTTCTTTTAAATTGGGGATATTTAATATTGCAAAAAGTAAAAAAAAAAAAAACACAGAGATCAAATACCACCAAAATAAAGCTTGTTCTGTGGGGAAAAAATAATGTAAATTTTGTTTGGGTACAGCGTCGCAAAACCACACAATTATCAGTTAACGCGACGGAGTTCCATTCTCAAAAAATTGCCTGGTCAGGAAGGGGGTAAATCCTTCCAGGGCTGAAGTGGTTAAATCAAGCCACTAAAGCTTTTGAAGGACAAATAAATTACTCTTCAGTTAAAATGTTAGCACATGCTTTACATTAAAATAAAACTACTACTATTTAAATTTGACAATGTGCTTCCTATCCAGGTCTATATCATGGTAATGTGAAAATTGAGGACAAAATTACAAAGAAGCCAAGGAACTATATAGTTCATAAAATTGCCTGATATGCGTTAGATTTCATAACATTATATTCTATTTAAATGGATTTTGTTCATCATGCCCAAAAACTATCAGTAGGGTCTTTGGAAGCTAATAATTTAAAATCTAAAATACACATTTATATGCAGTTGTGAAACAAAGTTCATCTTGTTTAACACTCAAATTTACTTACTATTTTCACAGCTAATGTAACACAGACAAAACATTTCATTATTATACTTTTTTTTTTTAAAGAAAACAATCATAATTATAATCCGAAATTCAAGCACTGCATGGGTTCTTCCCATCAAACATTAAAAGATTCCTTCAATTCAGCTTTTAAAAAATAATCTTCAGGAAAATCTGGTACAGAGTTCATCTTTTAGTGCAAGAGGACATTCATTGTCGTTTTCCCTCATGCAAATGTATAGGTCAGTATTTACAAAATACATTTTCTGTTAGGTTGATGATATATACAATGGTTCTACTTAAAGGCTGGTTCACAGCAGAACATGCTGCAGGAAATCTGCATTTGGTGTGCATTTTCCACACTGTGTTCAAAACGCACAGCAGTTGTGATCCGTAGTGGGTGTCAATAAAAAGGTAATGACACACCAAAATGTGGGCTGTACATGCAGTGCATTTGCCCAAACTGGATGGCATGGTACAGAAGTGTCTGGTGCAGTGATTTTGTATGCACTATTTTTGGTGCGGTGTGATTTCAACCCATTTAAAATAAATGGGCTGAAATCAAACGCCACAGAACTGCAGATTTCCCGTGTGAACCAGCCCTTAAAATTGACATTTTCTTATTACATTTTTTCTTACAGTCCATTACCAATTAACATAATAAACAGTTTACTTTTTGTAGAATACAGAAGATTAAAATGATCAAAAGAGGCTGGAGACAAAAATGTGGAGCCTTAAAACAATCCCAGTGAGAGGTTGTCATATATGTTGTTCTCCTGGCCAGCTTAAAGTTTCTAAAACATACTATAAAAATAATTTCTTGAATAAAATATCTACCAGTCACAAACATTATTTATTTTCAGCTTGCAGGTATTTTAGACCTGGTATTTCGTCCCTTGAATTTTTTGTCTACAGGTGAATTGTTTGAGCTGGCTTTGTGATTCTTTTTATGGTGGTCTAAATCCTTCTTTTTTGCAAATGCTTTACCACACATATTACACTTAAGCAGGGAAAAGTTTTTGGTCAACTTAACTTCAATGCCAGCATCTACTCCTTCAGATTTTTTGGTAGATGATGAAGATGCTCCATCCTGTTTTGAACCTGTTTTTTTAATGTCTTTTTGAGGTCCTCTTTTTGACACCTTATCCAGAATTGTTTCAATTGGCTTTTTTATGGCTCTGCTCTCTAAACCTGCAGTTATTTTAATCAGTGCTCTCTGGGATTTTTTATGTACCACTGTTATGTGACGTAGGACATCACGTTTCCGCCGAGTCTCATAGGAGCAAAGAGGACATCTATAAAACTTAACAAAAATGCAGTTCCCATCTGTGTGCAACTCTATATGTTTTTCAAGATTCTGCTTAGATGTAAACTGCCGTTTGCACAGTTTACAGTAAAGTTGCTTGAAGTCAAAACCAGCTGACAATTTAGGCTTTTTGTGCTTCTTCTTGTCATCACTTGGTGAACTGCCAGGTTTAGGGGAATCACCATCAGACTTTGACTTACCCTTCAGCACAGCTGTACTCTTTTTTTCTTGTGCATGGTTAGGACCTTTAGATTCACCCTTGGGTGAGCTTTTTACAGTATTTGATGAAGAGTCTATCATATTTGTGTCTTCTGCTTTTATTTTACTGTCTGAAGTACTGATGTGATTCTGTCCTTTATCTGACTTGACATTGGTTCCATGGGATGCTGTTTTATGTACTATCTTTACATGTTTCTTGAGTAGGAACTGAGAGGTGTAACGTCTGTTACAAAACGGGCATGTACACGAAGTGAGATTAACCTCAGACTTTGCTGGAAGTTTCTGTGTGCGAGAAACAGCCTTCGGTAATTTTTTAGGAGTTACAGCCTCAGGAGTCACATTTTTAACAGGTTTGGTATTGATTTCCTGAGTGGTATAGTCTCTTCTCATTCCTCTGTGAACTTCATCAATGTGTCTCCTTGTATTTGCTTTAGTAGCAAATGATTTGTGGCATATGTTACAACTTTTGCTTGCTCCTGTATAGATCAAATTAACATGACCTTTTGTGGACGATAAAGGTGCATTTCGCTGAATTTCAATGAATTTCTTTATATCCTCAATTTTTTTCTTATGCACCTTCTTAATATGTCTACGTACACTGCGTCTACAGTTAAAATCCTTTTTGCAAATCCGACATGAAAAAGGATTGCTGTTAGAAGCTCTTTTAACATTTTTGTTATTTTGTGCTGTATCAGAAGGTTCTGCACTCAAAAAAATAGAAGCTGTATCATTTTTAACATTCTCACATGAAGCTGATACTACAGCTACACTTTCTGAAGTTAAGGCAGATGAAGCTGTGTCTTCCTTCTGAATGTCAGTGGAGTCAGATGTAATTATTACATCAAGGTTTACTTCACTAATGGGCTTAACAGTCTGGAAAACTGCATTCTGGTTTGTTTGGATAGGTTCTAATTGTACAGCATATTCTGGTTGGTTAGTTCTTGGATATACTGTGTCCAGTAAGTCTTTTACAGCTTGACTTTGTGCATTTTCAATGGGAGGATCTAGAAGGAAAAAAAAAAAAAAAATTATTTATCTCCCAATATTGATATTTTATAGCATTCTCTTCACCAAAATTGTTAAACAGTTGCAAGACTGGGTAATTTTCATATCTGCCAGAGTAATATTTGAAAATGTGTGGTATTTAGATTCACCTACTAATAACCACTTTGTGCATTTATATACAATTTCACTTTTTCTATAAATAAATTTGGCTTTTTTTGTTTAAATAAAAAAACAAAACAAAAAAAAAACACAACTCTTAAAGGATTTGTAAAGGAAATTTTTTTTTATTTTTTTTTTTAAATAACAAACATGTCATACTTGCCTACACTGTGCAGTTCGTTTTGCGTTTGTAGACGCTATACCTTTTATATTATTGGGATTTTTTTAACAAAAATATGTAGCAGAATACATTTTGGCCTAAATTGATAGGGAAATTAGATTTAAAAAATAAATAAATTATTGGATGCGTTTTATAGCAGAAAGAGTTACATGGGAGGTCTGGTGCTAGAATTATTGCTCTCGCTTTGAAGTCTGTGGCAATACCTCACATGTGTGGTGCAATTGCCAGTTACATATGTGTGCATTCGACTTTGCATGCGAGCATGGGAAAACAGAGTTGCTATCACTTTTACACAGTTTTTTTTAACAACTTCAGCTCCGGATGGTCCCCTCTTCATGACTAGGCCATTTTTGCGATATGGCACTGCACTGAACTGACAATTATGCGGTCATGTGGCGCTGTACCCAAAAATAAAACCTTTTTTCCCCCACAGAGCCTTCTTTTGGTGGCATTTGATCACCCGTTTTTATTTTTTGTGCTAAGCGTGTATTGATTGGTTTGCTCAAAAGTTATAGCATCTACAAACTAAGGGATAGATTTATGGAATTATTTATCTTTTAATAGTAATGGAGGCAATCAGCTACTAATGGGACTGCGACATTACGGTGGACAAATCGGACACCTGACACTTTTTTGGAACCAGTGACACCAATACAGTGAGCAATGCTAAAAATAATGCACTGTCACTGTACTAATGACACAGGCAGGGGAGGGATTAACATCAGGGGCAATCAAGGGGTTAAATGTGTGCCTAACATGCGTTACCGCGTGTGCTGATTTTACTAAGCAATGTGCCGTTTTTTTACTCCTGCTTTGCAGGAAGAAAAAAAAAAGACACATTACATAGCTCTCAACTGTCCCTGATTTGGAGCAATGTCCCTCTGTCCTCCTCATTTGTCCCTTATTTTGGTCTGATCTATATAGATGTATATATAATGCACTTTTAATCTATCAAAAAGTGTTTTCCAGCACTGAACCTTTCATCTGATTTCTAAATTGCTGCATTTGTAAATTCCAAAAGCCATTAAAAAGGAATAGTAGTGGTTAAAAAAAGCACTTGTTGGTTTAACCAATCTTTTTTTTTTGTACAATTCTCCTTTAAGGGGGTGTGACAAGGGGTGTTGTCTATGCCTGCATACTTCTGCTGATAGGTGTTACTCATTCCCATCTCAAAAAGTTGGGAGGTACGATATTGCGGCAACTGCACATCCTATGAATTTTCTCTCCCCACATACCCTAAATGGTTACTTACCTTCATCCACAAAATGTTTGGATATACAGTAAAATTGCTTGTGGGTGATCAGATTAGGTAATCCTCTAAAAAGGCTGCGACATGATTTGCATTCAAATATAGTATCCACCTCTCTTAACAACATCAGCCTAAGTTGTTTAGTGCCTAGAGGAGAAAAAAAGAACAGTTTAGAACAAAGATGCAATAAAATGTCACTAAAACTTGCATACAGCCTTTCCTAAAATACAGTAGAGCAACAGATCTCATTAGGTTAGCTGCAACTGTAAAAGGTTTTTTTATGGCTGACTTTTCTTTTGGTTCCACTTCTACTGATATTCTATGTATGACACAACTAGTTTATGTGTTATTTCCTAATGCTTCCAGCACACACGCAAATACATGACACATGCATAAGAGCTTGAATTTTCTTTACAGTGAATACAAGCTACAGCGTTGTGATGGATATTTCTGGGTGATTTTTAAAGCATAGAAATGTGCTACTTTAGAAGCCAAGCCTCCTCCATTAATATTAAAAATGAACCAGCTGAACTAGTTTAAGTCAAGTGATAGGATATGATGTACAGGAAGTATGGGGGAGGGAATTAGGACTTTTGAACAAGTATGCAGGCAAAGGAGAGAGTCGTTCTTGAAGACAAAGAGGCAACAGTTGATCTGAGGATTTTGGAGATAGCAGTTGAGCAAAGAACCATGAAGAAGACTCCATCAATGGAAAGCCCAAGTTGAGTATCTGTAAAGTATACTTATTGCATATGCTTATTTGTTGGAAGATAGCTTGTGCATGTTGTAGGCATATTTTGTTATATGTGCATGCTATGAGTGGTGTTTTCTGCAGTTGTATGTGCAGCTTTTCTGTTTAATAAAAAGTATTAATACACTACAGATATCCAAGCTTCCTTGGTCTTCACCGCAAGAACTTTTAATTGACACCAAGCAAAAAAGGGTATAAAAATAGCTTGTACTACAGTGTCTTGATGCATGGCAAAAGCAGAGATAACCGACATTGTGCATGGAATGGTGGAATTTATGTTGCATGGACTCGAATGCCCACAGCATTACATATTAACAGTGCCTTAATTTCTCAAGATACACATTACAAAAAATGCAATGAATTGGTCCCAAAACTCTGGTTTTATAGCACTAGGTTCACCTATTAAATGAGAAAATATAAAGCTGGGTTACATTTTTTTAAAGTGTATTTAATATAAAACACACACTTTATACATGAGAAAGGATTCCCAGAGAACTATTGTTTATCCAACGTGAGGACAGAATAAGTATTCCCCTTTCATGCATGCTTCCTCTTATTGAAAACTCAGACAGCGCTATACAGAAAGGCTAAATAGCTTTTCTAAATTCATAATTTTGCTGATAAACTCTCTACATAAACTTTTCTATCACTGGTATTAAAAGGTGAAACAGGATAACGTGCGACATGTCACTACCTTCACGTAATTGTACAATGGTAAAAAGATTTGCTGGGACCACCCCCTAGTGTACCCATATAACGTCGCCCACTCTGAAGCTCCAGTTTTTTTTTAATTAACCACTTAAGACCCGGACCAATACGCTGGTAAATGACCCAAGGTGTTTTTGCGATTCGGCACTGCGTCGCTTTAACAGACAATTGCGCGGTCGTGCGACGTGGCTCCCAAACAAAATTTGCGTCCTTTTCTTCCCACAAATAGAGCTTTCTTTTGGTGGTATTTGATCGCCTCTGCGATTTTTATTTTTTGCGCTATAAACTAAAATAGAGCCACAATTTTGAAAAAAAACACAATTTTTTTACTTTTTGTTATAAAAAAAATCAAATAAACTAAATTTTAGTAAAACATTTAGGCCAAAATTTATTCAGCCACATGTCTTTAGTAAAAAAAAAAATCGCAATAAAAAAAAAATAGCTACCTAGCGGGAACAGCGACACTAATACAGCGATCAGAAAAATGATCGCTTAGTGACGCTGGCAATAGGGAGTGAAAGGGTTAACTAGGGCGGTGATCAGGGGGTTAAAACTTTATTAGGGGGGGGTGGGGGGGCTATCCTGAACCTAACACTAACTGTTTTTTACACTGCCTGTCACACTGACACTAAATGCAGTGATTAGATCACTGCATTCAGTGACACTGTGACAGGGGGGTGGGGGGGGGGGCGATCACAAGGGGTTAATTTGCCTATGTGAGTGTGTGTCAGTGCACACTTACTTGTGATGTCTTCTCTCATCAGCAGCGCTGGGAAACAGCGCTGCGATGAGAGATTACATCATTTCCTCCTTCCTGTGTAAACACAGGAGGAGGAACTGACACGATGGGAGCGCGCTCCCATTGGCTGGGAGCGATCGCGGGGGGGGCGGAAATCACGGACATCCGCCCGCTCGTCGGCGATCGCTCCCAGAGGCAGGGGGACCCCCGCACGCCGCGGAGGGGGTCCCGATGGGACCCCCGAACCGCACGAAGGCGGGGGACGTAAATTTACGCCCTTGTGCCTGTACGAGCCATTCTGTGGCCGTATATGTGCGTGCGGGGGTTCTTAAGTGGTTAAGCAGAAAGATGATCATAGAGAAAAGAGACTCATCCCTTACTGTACTCCAAGATATAGTCAAAATTCCTGTTATATTAATTGTACAGTACAGGACACAGGAATTGATTTTAAAACTATGAAACATCCCCAAGCAATAAATCCAGGGGTGGGCAACAAAATTGCCAAAACAGCAGCCACAGACCCACAAAAACAAGAAGGGTCAATAGACCGAACAGACAGTTGATAGCAAAACCACTTTGCAGTTGAAACATGGATCAGCAGACTCAATCAGCCAGTTGTAAAAAAAAAAAATGGTTTTAAAAACTTAAACATAGAAACTGGTAGTGACTCTGCACCATGTGAGGAAAAAAAAACACACAAAAAAAAAAAACACCTGGCCAGGTGGAAAAAGGCGAAATCCTAAATAGGGACCATTCTGTAAGGAAACAGAAGAGGGGTCAGTTTTCAAGGTAAGACGTGGATGGAAGCCATGACAGACAGTCCAGACCTTACCTATAAAGGTGAATCGTAAATGTTTTGACATGCCTTTAGAGCAAGACATAGGGAGGGGAGATTGACATTCCAACAGAAGGCAAAAAGAAGAGAAACAAGGACAGGCTTCCAGGGTACTTTGCCCCAATGTTGCACAATACAATTAGGGGTCTCCAAAAAAGAAAAATTGGGGGAGCCACGGCAGAACTATTACTGCCAGAGCTAACAGAAAGAAGAGGCTCTGTTCTTACAGAGGACCTTTTAAAGGAGTAACCCTCTTGAAGGGGAGGACTCTTTGTGGACAAGTGTGTCTAAAAAGGGACACAAAATTGCAGTGGGCAATAAGAAAGAGCAACTTCTTGCAAAAGAAGGAAGTGCGAGAGCCAAGGCTTTAACCACTTAAGGACCTTGCCTGTTTTTCAGATCTGGTGTTTACAAGGTTAAAACAGTTTTTTTTTGCTAGAAAATTACTTAAACCCCCCAAATATTATATATATATATATATTTTCTAACACCCTAGAGAATAAAATGGCGGTCATTGCAATAGTTTTTGTCACACCGTATTTGCGCAGCGTTCTTACAAGCACACTTTTTTGGGGGAAAAAATTAACTTTTTTGAATTTAAAAAATAAGACCACAGTAAAGTTAGCCCAATTTTTTTTTATATTGTGAAAGACAATGTTACGCCGTGTAAAATGATACCCAAACAGGTCACCCTTCAAAATTGCGCCCCTCTCCCGCCACCAATAATGGTGATCACGCAGCGAATCTGCCGCGGAGACCACCATTATCGTTTACAGCAGTGGTCATCAACCCTGTCCTGCAGGGCCCACTAACAGGCCAGGTTTTATGTATTACCTTGGGGAGATGCAGACTGGAATACTGCAATTACTGAGCAGCAAATGACATCACCTGTGATGCATTTCAGTTATCTTGCAAACCTGGCCTGTTAGTGGGCCCTGTAGGACAGGGTTGATGACCACTGGTTTACAGGACCGCTCAAAGAAAAAATGGATATCTCGGTTGTGGCAGCGGCTGCTGCCGTTACCGAGATATCCATATTTAAAGTACCAACGTATATGTACATGAGCGGGTCCTTAAGTGGTTAAGAAGATTATATACTGTACAAGGCTAAAACAAAAGAAGTTGCAGGTTAAGGAATGCAAACAAGTTCTGAAATGGGGTTCCCTATAAAACCAATCCCTAGATTTCAGAGCATAGGGAAAGCGCTTTGCATGCCCCCAGGATGGAGGAACACCCTGTCTAGAGGCTACAATGTGCCTAACTGGTGAATATTGGTGAATTAGAGATGCTCTGGATGATGTCTAACAGTTATCTTCAGTCATGTAACTGGGTGAAAGAGGAAGGCAAGTGCTGGGCCATCTATGGACCATATGTTGAGAGAGAAACAAATATTTAGGGGTGGTGCTGAAAACAGAGGCAATGCAACATATGTCAGTTTCACAGAGTTACACTATAATCGGCTCAGTGTGAAACCTGCCAGTCGCACCTGCGAGTACCAACCAGTGCCAAAAAAAAAGAAAAATCGGCCTAAAATATCAGCCACAGTGATTTCTTCTCTTTCAATTGTTCTTTATTAATAATCAGAAAAAATATATATATATATTGACAAAGTTGCAGGCAGAGCCATCCGTTAACATCAGACAAAGCAAAAAGTCAAAAGACACATTACATGTTGAAGTTAAGAAGGACAGCCACTGTGATTTCTAAATATCGGCATAGGCCAGAGAAAAAACTTTATCGATCGACCTCCATTATAAATATATAAATGTGTGTGTGTATGGAAAAATGGCGTTAAAATGGACACAGAGTCTGCATATTGACGGACAGCAGAGCTACAGAGCATAGCTTTAAAAATAGAGAAAACTGCTCTGGCAGCTTTCTCCGGATTTTGCCATTTCCAGATGGGGCTCTGTAATTTGGAGATACCCAATAGTCTTGGGTGGGACAGATTCTCCAACCCTGTGTCCAGGTGTTGTGGACAGTCAGCAGGATGTGTGCCCAGGTGGACACAACCGATATAAGGAAGGGCTGGTAAGAGTCTTGGGTGGAAGGTGGAGTGTAAGCTGCTTGTTGCCACTGTTGAAAGACAGACCCCTGTCAGGAAAACTGTCTGCCCTGTGCGAGAGGCTACATCCCTGGTGAGGAGGGAATTTGTGTCTGAAGGACTGAGAAGACCAGGACAGCTACAAGAGCCTGGGAGAACCAAGGCGACTAGCAAGTCCAAGGGGGGCTGAAAGAAGGCCTGAAGTCTGGGGGACAGTGAGCAAACCCAGGGGGCTAGAGAATCCTGCTGAGGCCAGGAGTAGGCCTGTTCAGTAGGGAACTACAGGGCAAAGTAAGCCTAGGAGCCAGGACGCTTGGCATTTTTAATTGTGTGAATTTACTGAAGTTAAACCCCTGCGTTGGAATCCTGAATTGACTTTTGTCCCCCCCCCCCCCCCTTTAATAAACGTGAGCTACCAGGCCCTTAACTATAAATGCCTGTCTGATATGACTCACTGCACAAAAATGCATCTATCAACTTGAACCAACGATCCTCTGTGTCATAATATGTAAAAAAAAAAAAAAAGTGGCAGTGCAAACTAAATCCATAAACATATAATGCAAAAAAGCCAATGCAATAAAGCTTCTTATAAATTGTACAATCAAAAAAGTCTCTGACACGGTGCTTTATAGAGATGACAGCACAGTGCAACTGTGGTATTTCATAAGCCTTTCACCAGGTGAATTGCAAGCTCACCTCCATTATAGACCCCTAAAGGGTCAACAAAGCATGTACACATATCGATCTGATGAACCAAATTCTGGTGTTCAGGTTCCTTTAAGAATAATGGAATTTCCTCACCAAGATGGCTCCACTCGAAACTAGGTCATAGGCAACAAACAGATAAACAACCTCCAATAGTGCAGTACCTGGTTTTAATCATAGACCCTGGGACATCCAAAGTAATGAATGAGAAAAGTGGGCAACAACCAGGCAAACAGAACTGTGCCAACAGGCCTAACAGCATTAACCACTTGACCACTGGGCACTTAAACCCCCTTCCTAACCAGACCAATTTTCAGCTTTCGGTGCTCTCACAATTTGAATGACAATTACTCAGTCATACAACATTCTACCCATTTGAAAGTTTTGTCCTTTTTTTCACACAAATAGAGCTTTCTTTTGGTGGTATTTGATCACCTCTGGGTTTTTTATTTTTTGCGCTATAAAAGAAAAACGACTGAAAATTCTGTAAAAAAAAAAAAACTTGTTTCTGTCATATTAGTGGGTTATTTCTCACACACAGCATACGCATACCACAAATTACACCCCAAAACACATTCTGCTATTCCTCCCGAGTATGGCGATACCCCATGTGTGGGACTTTTACACAGCGTCGCCACATACAGAGGCCCAACATGCAGGGAACGCCATCAGGCGTTCTGGAACACCCAGACCAATTCTGACATTTCTCTCATACATGTAAAAATCATCATTTATTTGCTAGAAAATGACATAGAACCCCAAAACATTATATATGCTTTTTTAGCAAAGACCCTAGAGAATACAATGGCGGCCGTTACAACTTTTTATCTCACACGGTATTTTCGCAGAAATTTATTGAACGCGTGTTTTTTAAAAAAAACTGTTTTGTGCTTAAAACAAAATAAAACAGTAAAGTTAGCCCAATTTTTTTTCAAAATGTGAAAGATGAAGTTACGCCGAGTAAATAGATACCCAACATGTCACACTTCAAAATTGCGCACACTCGTGGAATGGCGCCAAACTTCGCTACTTAAAAATCCCCATAGGCGGTATTGCAGAGTATTGGGGTATTGCAAAGTATCATGCAGGGTATTGGGGTATTGCCGAGTACTGGGGCATTGCTGAGTATTGGGGTATTGTTGGGTACCGGGGTATTGCCGAGTATTGGGGTATTGCCGAGTATTGGGGTATTGCCGAGTATTGGGGTATTGCTGGGTACTGGGGTATTGTTGGGTACTGGGGTATTGTTGGGTACTGGGGTATTGTTGGGTACTGGGGTATTGTGGGGTATTGTTGGGTACTGGGGTATTGTTGGGTACTGGGGTATTGTTGGGTACTGGGGTATTGTTGGGTACTGGGGTATTGTGGGGTATTGTTGGGTACTGGGGTATTGTGGGGTATTGTTGGGTACTGGGGTATTGTGGGGTATTGTTGGGTACTGGGGTATTGTTGGGTACTGGGGCATTGTTGGGTACTGGGGTATTGTGGGGTATTGTTGGGTACTGGGGTATTGTTGGGTACTGGGGCATTGTTGGGTACTGGGGTATTGTGGGGTATTGTTGGGTACTGGGGTATTGTTGGGTACTGGGGTATTGTGGGGTACTGGGGTATTGTGGGGTACTGGGGTATTGTTGGGTATTGTGGGGTACTGGGGGATTGCAGGGTACTAGGGGATTGCAGAGCTGGGATGGATTGAGGGATGGCTGGATCTGTGACTGCATTTGTCACAGATCCAGCCACAGCTCAGCTGCTGACACCCCGCTCCCCCCCCCCTCTCCTCGCACACTGTACAGAGAGGAGAGGGAGGAACCGGCGTCATCAAATGACGCCGGTTTGTTTACAAGTGATCGCGCCGTCATTTGACGGCGCGATCATGTGGTAAACGGTCGCTATCAGCGGCAATTTACGGTGATCCGTGATGCGCCGGGTCTTCCAGACCCGGCGAGCACGGACACTTTCGCGAGCGCGTCCCAGGGGACGCGCAATCGCGGAAGTTCACGACGACGTCCCAGGGACATCGCGTCAAAGTAACTCCACCGCGCCGTAGCAGTAAAATGCTTATGGCGCGGTGGGGAAGTGGTTAAAGGTCAATTCCTGTTGGTCTTGGCAGTGACACCACAGGTAATCTGCCATCTGGTTGTCCACTCCTGAAATGTGGAGATCAGAGCAAGTAGGCCACAGCCATGACATTTTATAATTACATCCTGTTTGGGTGTCCTAAAAAAATGGGGTTCAGTGTTGCAGAGCCATCTTTACTGCTCTGAACTCCAGGATATTGATGGGGTGCTTAGCTTCCACCAGTGACCAATGTTCCTGGAACTGTGAGGAACTGAACACTTCTCCCGAGCTTGTTACCACTTTTCAGTGATAAGGAAGAAAAGCCTTCCCCATTGTTAAGGTTCGGAAAATGAAAGATGACACATATATAAAGTGCAGTGGCAAAACGTGAGAGTGGACAGCGAGTACGTCACCCCATCTCTTCGCACCAGGTGCGACGGTAGATCCTCCAGGAAGACGACTACCATGCCCTCAGCATGGTTGAGATGACCGAATCGGACAGACCCTGGTCTCTTAAAGTCTGGCTACCAATAGCTATGTTGAGCAAGTCAGTGACTGTACAACAGGAGGAAGTATGGGACCTCGAAACAAAAGGACCTCCCGCCCTGGTGACCGCCAGGGTACCTCTGCTACATGGCGCCCGAAAATCAGTGTACCAAGAACGCCAAGGCCAATCTAGAGCGATTAGAACCATCGGGATTCCCTCAGCCTCGGCTCTATGGAGCAGCCGAGGAAGCAATAACAATGGAGGAACGGCATAAAGCTGCCGATACAGACCCCACCAAGCCACCAGCGCGACTGACGCATCTGTACCAGAGCACTAGACCTGGCCACTAACTTTGACACCCTTACGGTGGAGACGAGCGGCCATGAGATCCATGAGTGGAGAGGCCCACGGCGAGCCCTGGCCACGTGACTACGCAGACCTTCCTGGGCTTGAACCCAGAGTCAAATGCATGCAGGGCAGGCAGTCTACCGCTGAGCTATAATCTCTCCTGCCCTGTGAGACTCGCCTCCTGCAAGGGAGCCGAAACACCCCCAAGCACAAATACCAGTCGCACTGGTCCAGCATCTGGTGGCTCCAGTAGTCCACCTGCCGGTATAAATGATGGTAAACCGAAGCCACGGCCGTGGCGTTGTCCGGCTGAATCCAAATCCGACGACCTTGCAACCTCCTCAAACACGAGGAGAAGCATAGCCTGATCGCCCAAATAGTAGGACAATGAACTGTAAACAGGGTCCACAGCACCCAGACGGCCTCCCACCCAGGTACTAACCAGGCCCGACTCTGGGTAGCTACAGAGATCAGACTAGAGCGGGCACATTCAGGTAGGGCCACGCAAGTTCAGCGACTCAGGGCCGACTGGACCCCACAGGTGCCCCCACATCCCGTGACCGACCACTGGAAGGAATAAACAACTTCCCGGACCGAAGAGTCGGAGATCTTTGTCACCAACTCAGACTCTGACTAGGTGGCGCACCTGAATCTGATGATTTCAGAGACAAGAGATTTTTACCCCCTGGACAGCATTTCCCCTGGAAAGCCAGAGTGTGGAACTGGGCATACAGTACCGCCTCAAAGGAGGCTACCCACAGGCTCCGGACCTGCATGTACCCGGAGAGAAGACCAATAGCGTGATGCCAATAGCTTCACCTCAGACTGAAGAGTCTGCAATTTCTCCAGGGGAAGAAGGACCTTCGCCACCGAGGAGTCCAGATCAACCCTAGATACTCCACCGTAGAGTCGGAACCAGGATTGGCTCCAAATGTTTAGCACCCACCCGAATCTTAGGAGGGTCTGAATGGCTATAAACACATCCACTAGGTCTGAGACAGAAGCTGCTCTCAGAAGAAGGTCGTCCAAGTAGCCCACGAGGCAAAGCCTCGCTGTCCCAACAAAGTTAGGATAAGTGCGAGCTACTAGGTGAAAACCCATGGTGCTGACGCCAGATGAAAAGGGAGGGCCACAGACTGACAGAAGCCCTCCCCCATCATGAAGCACAGAAAATTCTGTGGCAAGTGCAAAATGGGACATACATGTATGCGTCCCTGCGGAACTACCCAACGTTGGTTTATACACACGTCTTTGGAGGATGGGAGGAAACCGGAGCACCCGGAGGAAATCCACAGACACAGGGAGCGACAACGCAAGCTCCAGGCAGATTGGTGTTAGTGTCCGGAATCGAATCATGACTCTCTTGCTGCCAAGTAATAGAGTTAACCACTACACCACCGTGGGCATAAAACCAGAAACAGATGCCCTGAATAACAAGGGTGCAGCATTCAATGAAGCATCACAGACCTATACAAGGCCCTGGACCAGCAGGTCCGCTAGCCTAAGAATTTCGGGAGAGAGTCAGTGCTCCTCCATGGTCTGGTACAAATTCTCACTCCGAGAGTGACGGAGACCCCAGAGTAGTGGCTACAATAGGCCGCAAGTCAGACCCCAGCATGGTAAACATGGAAAGGGCCAGTACTTCAGATCTTCCAACAGTCAGATCCATACAAGTGGGGACTCCTGCAATAGGGAGAGTGGTCATCTATACATGACACCTGGAGGGTCCACCACCGTAGAAGAAGCCCACCTCTTGAAAGGGCTCTCCTCAAAGGGGCACTGAACTGCCAGGCGGTGAGGGACTACAAATGCCCTCAGCGGGGCTTTTCTCATTCCACATCTTAGAAATTAACAAAGAAGGGCACAGAAGGAAAAAAAACCTACACAGGAGCGGTCTGATTTGTGTGATCCAAAAAAAAAGGCCGAAGCCCTTGGCGGAAACCCAGCTGCACTATCCAGCTTAAGAGAGTCCCACAGCAGTGAGAAGTGCACCCATAAATGCCTTATGCTGCACCGACCCAGGTACCTGGTCCGTGGCTTCATAACAGAGAATTCCCCAGGGGACAACGGGGAGATGGGGCACTTTTTAACCCCCGCCCATCCGCAGCACGCCCCCACCCTGGCACAAAAGTGTCCCGGGCTAACTGATGGAATCCCAGGTGCTAACACCTGCTGCTACCACCAGCATGTTGGGGAAGGACCAGATACTGACTCCTTATATTAAAGACATTTACATAGTGTGTATGTAATAGATGTAAGTGTATGCACACCTGTCTTTACAAAAAAACTGGCCCTATTCAGGGCATCTTATCCACTTGCTGCACTGACCAAGAGTACACACCTCAGGAGGAGACTGCCCAGCCAACCGCACTCAGCCCACGGTGTGTGGAGAGGAAAATAACCGTGAAGGAACTGTGCGGCGTCTGCAGAGACCTGTGTGCACCGTAGGATACAGCACTAGGGGTCAAGACTGCAGAAAGATGGCAGACCGAGCATTCAGAACGTGGCCACAGGAAAATGGCCGCCCGCAATGTAGCTGTGCATGGTGCGGCTACAACAAAATGGCCGCCAATGGAAGTTTTTAATGTAATTGAAAGCCTCTCAAAAAACGCCGCACTTGAACAGGGAAAGCCTCCTAGGGCTTTTACCGTGAAAACCCCCACAGGAAAGTACCCAGTACAAACAATAAAAAATGCCAGATAACACAGCCCCCTCAGGAAGTGCCCCCCCCCCACGGACAGCGTGCTTTAGCAATGCAGCAGAGGGAAAGGAGCAGGGAAGGGAGGAGAGGACCCCAGAACCCCAGGAATGCCCAGCCGTACCAACCCACCGAAGCGGGAGGGACTGTACTTACCCGTCCGAGCGAGGACTCGCTGACGCATTCCTGACAGAACTACAACCGCAATGGAGGTAGCTGTCGGCCCGGTCCACTGTGAGTGAGACAACACCACAGCCCAGTCATATGTGGACCTCGGAGCAAAGCTCGCCGGCCACCCCAGGAGCCATGGGGTATGGCGTGGCAGACCCAGCCTCTTTGCAAAGGTGTTCCCATGCTCGCTGGTCAGACTGAGTAGACTACAAGGATCTATATTATCCAGCCTGTCTCTCAGCCGACAGTTGAAAGAAGATTCTTCAAGAAAAGGTAAAATAAAAACAAAATAAAATAAAATTTGTCCTCGGGGCGCTGGGCACAAAGGGAGCCATACGTCCATCTTCTTTGCAAGGCAAAACTGAGCCTGCATGCTGCAGTGAGGAGGATTATGTCTGGAGGGACAGTCCCTTAGGTGGGGCTGTTCAACTCTTAATGTAACATGTATTTAATTATCTAACATGTTTCTGCCTAGTTCTCTCCTGTAAACAGGGAACATAACCCACTTGTCAAGATTTAAGGAGCTGTGTCTGTCCATGGACAATAAGAGAAAAAGTGCCAGCGTTGTGGACAATAGCTAGGCCTTGCAGCCTGGTAACAAAAACTGCCCTGGTCTTGGCTAAAAGGCCTACCCCATGTAGTGCAGAAAAAAAGCTTTAGTGCTGTGGCCTTGTGCAATTTCAAGGAGTGAAATAAATAACCCAAAGTCCTACTCCAGCACCCCTTGGGATGTCACTTTTACTTCATCCCTCAGGAGCCCCATCATATCAGCATGGATAGTATATAGCCAGTCATCATAGCCAGAAGGTCAGAATAAGAGTGGAGAGAAGCTGCATACTTGTTCCAGGTCAACAAGATGGCAGAAGTCAGTAAAGTATGTGACCAGTAGCGTGATGCAACACCGCTCATTCACCTGAGACTAAGCTCCGAGTGTTTGGGTTTCAGTGCCAAGTTTGAAAATTTTAAAGCTTGTTTTTTTTTTTTTAACACACATTTCAAACTGTTTTACAGTAACCGTCAGAGATCTGTTCATGTTGCTGGACTGTATAAAGTCCAGGCTTCGTTCATCATAGTGGACATACCGCCGAAGGAATCTTCAGGGACTGGTTTCCATAGAGATGGGCCATTTACCTGGATCTGTATAGCACCGTGGGGCTAACTTAACATGTGCAGTGCCTAGGTTAGCCCATGCAGGATCCAGTGCCCTAACAACATTACAGATCAACTCCATAGCGTGGGGTCCAGAAACAGCTCCCAAGTTTTTACAGAGGTTGAGCTGATCCAGATACACTACTTCTATGTTGGCATTAGAAGACAGTAAGGATAGATTGAAGAAATCTGAACATAAAATAATGTATCATTATAAACCAGGTAAGCAAAGGGCGATATTCTCCATGAAGAAGTCGTCTATCACCTTCAGATACTAGCACAAAACAGAGGACTCAGGAGTGAGGTAGGGTTATATGGAACCTGTCCGGGTATGTCACTAACCCATGGTGTATCAATACTCTGCCTGCATCCTGTACTATAAAATTAAGATGGAATTTCTGTATTGACATTACTTTCTAGGTAAAAGTTTTCTACTTTGAATAAAGAAACCATTAGCTAAAGGAACACTTATTTCACCTAGTAATACACTATTAACCATGTTATAGGTTGAAAGGGACATACCTGATCTAAAACATTCAATAATTTGCAATATGCCAGACTTGGAAGTCTGTACAGGTTGCTGTAACAATGGTGGGTCCCCAGGTTCCACTGTTGATTCTGTAAAAACAAAAATATATAAGAATACAGCATTGACAGTCATGGACATTACAAAGTGTTGTTTGAATCATCACACAGGGTGACTTGGAATCAAAGCACATTAAGTACAAAGGCCAAATAGACAGTACTTGGATCAAATTGAAACACCATACAATGGTAATATAAATATAATACAAAAGTTCCTACATAACAAAAAACTGGCACAAATAGAGCCTGTAGGTGACCAAAATCGAAAAGAGATTCAAGGTATTACCAGTTGTCCAGAATCAAAAACATTAAATAACCAAGTGTGATAAGAGAGTGTATCCTAGAGAAACTAAGCACCTGAAAGGGTTATTGCAAAGTTATACTTCATTCAATAAATGTTTCAATAGTTTCATTTATTACTGAATAATACCATGGAATCATGGATAGCGTGATAAATACGGTCCTTTACCTCGATCAAAGACATAATCTGGGCCAATGACATTTCAGAGGAACACCAATTTAGGGCTAAAACCCATTGAGCTACACTAAATAAAAAGTATGTAACCGTGTCTCGTGGGTTTTGGGTGGGGTAAATCTGGGCTTGCGTTAAACAAGAGGCACATTTGGCAAAGTAAGAGTAAAAAGAAAACCTGCTATACAGGCAGTTTTAGATGTGATCTGTTGTCATGGCGCAATTCTTTTGCAGCTCCAAAAAGAATGGATAAAGGTGCCTATGTTTAGGCAACACCGGGAACAATGAGCAGGGATAGTTGGACTGAAGGCATGGATTTTGATGGGAGGTCATGTACCACCTTGTATGCAGTTTTAAAGCAATCTCTAAACTTAATACATTTGAAAGTATTTATCTACACATTTAAAAAGCACCATGCATAACCACTGTAAAGCACAATTAAAAACAAGCAAAAGACATTCACATGATACCTATCGTCTTTGTGACTGGAATATGTACACGGTATAGGGATTTTAAAAATAAGTGAAATTATCTGTAAGCTTTAGGTTTTCCATTAAAGCATTTAATAAAATATTTATTACATTAAATAAAAAAAGTCTATTTGTTAACAGAAAAAATACAACCTCCATTTTCTACCCCTGACTGTTCCTGTAATTTTAAAATCCAAAAACAAGACTATAGAAAGCGACTTCTCTTTTCTCACATCAGATATTGATTTTCCCCTATTTGTCTGACATGTGAATGCAGCAGGCTCCTGTTGAAATTCTTGTCCTTTTTTTTTTTTTATGGACAAAAGAAAAACACCTACGCACAGAT
This sequence comes from Rana kukunoris, assembly GCA_029574335.1. Taxonomy (NCBI): domain Eukaryota; kingdom Metazoa; phylum Chordata; class Amphibia; order Anura; family Ranidae; genus Rana; species Rana kukunoris. The sequence continues at coordinate 169,676,669 of CM056051.1, read as the reverse complement.
TTTCCCACAGTTGGAAGCCACTATAGCCCTCTATGGAGCTTCTAAATGGCCTTAAACTTATTTTCATTTGATTGTTAAAAGAGAAGTTCAAAACTTACTAGGTACCCCACAAAACAACCCCTTAAAGCGTGTGGTTGGCAAACAATGTGTTCATACTTTAGCCCCCCCTCCCAATTAGCTGTTAAAGGGCCCTAAATATTGTGCTTCATACAGGAGTGGCAGGTACCAACTGTGTATGCTACAAATCCTGGAGAGTTTTTTTTTTTTACAAGAATAAGCAATGCTGACTTGATTTACTGTCACAAAGTAAATGCCAGTTTAATGGCAAGCAGTGGAGGAAACTATAATGGGTTTTCAAACGGGTCTCTGCCTTTTTAGGCATTAGTAAAAACAGAAGTTCTATCGTGCACTTCCAGTCAGTGTGGTTGTGGTTCTGTGGCTAATAGAATACAAAAGGTTACTGAAGACTGTCTTCTACATTCTGAGGAACTAGATGTAGTCTTATAAGATGTTGCCTTGAAAAGACTGAAAGATTAAACCTGAATTAAAACAATTTTAGGAGGCAGCTGGATCTTTATCTATTTAGGTATTCTCTTTCCGAAATAAAGGTCAATTGGCACAGCTGCATTGTTTTACACTCTATTACAAGTTCATTAATTGAGCAAATTACATAAAGCTGCTCATTAAGCTTTTAGTTTTCAATAGAATAAATAAATTACAGTCAAAAAATACGTAAGAGACTATTTTTCTTTTACTAGATGATTATTCAATAAAATAAAAAAACAGGAAACCACCTGTATGCTATGACACATCAGCAATGATTTTCTGTTCAAGCACTCATTGGATGTTACAGGAAAGCAAAAAACTAGACTTCTAAACAAACCACAGATGACCTCCTTTTACATTAAAAAAAAAGGAGAGAAGAGAGACAATGGTGGCATACACATTTTGGTTTCCTATTCCAGCACATCATTTTTTTAAAGGTGTGGAAAAATCAATAGCACAAAGCAAGCAAAATAATCAAACTTTACAATTTACTTACATTGGCTGTTCTGCTAGAGGACTAAACACAAAGGGGCATATAGATATAAAGCACTGCATCCAACATTCACCAAAAATGTACTGCAAGTGAAAAGTGATCGATTCACCAGTGGTAAGGCTCGGTTCGCACTGCTGCGACATGGGATCCGACTTGGGAGAACCCAAGTTGCATGACATGTCAAATTCAATGTTTCCCTATGAGAGCCATCTTAACTGATGCTACGCAAGTCACTCCGACTTTAGAAACGTTTCCTGCATTACTTTGGTCTGACTTGGTTGCAATTTCAGCCCTTGTACAGGCTTCTAAATGGCAGCCAAGTCAGAACAAAAGTCACAGGCAAAGTCATATGACTTTGCCCTCACAGGAGTGTGAAATGCTTAAGGCTGCTTTCACATTGCAGCGTTACCCGCGGTGGCGGTATAGCAGCACGATTTTTAGTGCTGCTATAGCATCGTATTTACAGCGGTATTCGGCCGCTAGCGGTGCGGTTTTAACCCCCGCTAGCGGCCGGAAAAGGGTTAATACCGCCCGCAATGCGCCTCTATAGAGGCGCATTGCGGGCGTTATTACCACGGTTTCCCATTGATTTCAGGAGCGCACCACTTCAGTGTGAAAGCCTTTGGGCTTTCACTTTGAAGCCTGCAGGGCAGGTTTTTTCACGCGGTGTAGCAGCGCTATTTTTAGCGCTGTACCGCGTGAAAAACGCCCCAGTGTGAAAGGGCTCTGATGCTTTGTGAAAGTCAAGTTTACTAGCGATTTAAATCGACTTGATTTAAATCAAATCCATCCTGCCTTTGGGATCCATACACACTGGGCATAAAAACTACTGTTCCGCTGGGAAAAATAAAAAGCTAATATAGAGCGTTTTTTGTACAGAGTTTTGCATTTTTTCTGCCAGAAAGCTTCAATCAGAAGTTTGTTTTTTCCTGCCTCTAAATGTTGAGCTCAAAAAGTATGCCTGTAAATCACCCTAATGTGCATGGACACACAGCATAACATAGAGCTGCTTCTACAGTCAAAGTACGAAACTCCCGTAGAAGCAGCGATTTTTAAGCCAGTATGCATCAACCCTTAACCACATGCCAAACAAACGCACAATTTTGTTTGGGTGCAACTTTGAAGGACCACGTAATTGTCAGTTAAAGCGACGCACTGCCGTATCGCAAAAAGTGCTCTGGTCAGGAAGGGGGTAAATTCTTATGGGGCTGAAGTGAAGTGGTTAAAAGGTATATTTTAAGCTCAGGATTTAGAGGCAGAAAAAAAAAACTCCTTTGAATTTTTGAAAGCAGTTTTCTGTTCTCCTAAAAGCTTCTAGATGAGTTTTTTTCTGCCAAGAGAACTGGTATTTTTTTTAAGCCCAGTGTGCATGGACTCAAGTGTCAGAAGCTGCATGGTAAACACCAATGCAAACAAGAATACAGCTGTAACTGCCAGCTCCCCCTCCTCAGGTGCTGTAAAATGCTGGGGGGTTGCTAGGCATCTAAAATACCTACAAACATCCATATGCATGAACCTCGAGGCCTCATGCACACTAGATATTTTTACAGCAGCCGTTTTTGGCTGTAGACATTTTTTTCTACAGTCAGTAAACTCTCCATCATGTTATCCTATGTGTCCATGCACACAGACTTATCAGCAGTTTTGGGCAGTGGCATTTTTTAACAGTAAATAACAAAACTAGCGAGTTCTGAGAGACATTTTAAGCTGTAAAAACACTCCAACGTTGATAAACGCTCAAAAATGACGCTCACCAGCGTTTTTTGGACATTTTTGATCCGTTTAAAAAAGAAAAAAACAAAACTAGCATGGAAAAAATGGACATCTATCACTCTGCTCTCTCTCTCAGCATTGCTCCTTATGCTGCTCCCATCTCCTCAAACATGAGCTCTGTTGTACAGTAAACTGCAGGAGGCGGACACCAAGTCAACTTTTGGTACACTGCTCGCATTTGAAAAAATAAATAAAAATCATGATGTTTTAATGATTAACCACTTAAGACCCGGACCAAAATGCAGGTAAAGGACCAGGCCCCTTTTTGCGATTCGGCACTGCGTCGCTTTAACTGACAATTGCGCGATCGTGCGACATGGCTCCCAGACAAAATTTGCGTCCTTTTCTTCCCACAAATAGAGCTTTCTTTTGATGGCATTTGATTGCCTCTGCGATTTAAATTTTTTGCGCTATAAACAAAAATAGAGCGACATTTTTTGAAAAAAAAAAAATATTTTTTACTTTTTGTTAAAAGAAAAATCAAATAAACAAAATTTTAGTCAAACATTTAGGCCAAAATTCAGCCACATGTCTTAAAAAATCGCAGTGACGCTGGTAATAGGGGGTGAAAAACTTTATTAGGGGGGGGGTACGGGGCTACCCTGGACCTAACACTAACTGCCTGTCACACTAATTGTCACACTGACACTAAATGCAGCAATCAGTAGGGTTGTCCCGATACCGATACCAGTATCGGTACCGATACCGAGTATTTGCGGGAGTACTTGTACTCCCGCAAATACCCCGATACCTAAATAGAATACTTCCCCCCCACCCCATACCGCAAAGCCGCCGCGTTAATCCCCCTGCATTACAGTGCGCATTACAAGCTTTCGTTTGAATACTTGTAATGCCCGCTGCGCCATGTATAGACACTCCTCTTCTCGGTATTGGACGGATCTGTCCAATCCCGAGCAAGGCGGAGTGTCTATGCACGGATCCAGGTATAGACACTCCCCCTTGCTCGGGATTGGACGGATCCGTCCAATCCCGAGAAGGGGAGTGTCTATACATGGCTCGGCAGGCATTACAAGTATTCAAACGAAAGCTTGTAATGCGCGCTGTAATGCAGGGGGATTAACGCGGCGGCATCATATCTACTACAGGTATGGCGGACATACATGGCTGCAATATGTGGGGGACATACATGGCTGCAATATGTGGGGGACATACATGGCTGCAATATGTGGGGGGACATACATGGCTGCAATATGTGGGGGGACATACATGGCTGCAATATGTGGGGGACATACATGGCTGCAATATGTGGGAGACATACATGGCTGCAATATGTGGGAGACATACATGGCTGCAATATGTGGGGGACATACATGGCTGCAATATGAGGGGGACATACATGGCTGCAATATGTGGGGGACATACATGGCTGCAATATGTGGGGGACATACATGGCTGCAATATGTGGGGGACATACATGGCTGCAATATGTGGGGGACATACATGGCTGCAATATGTGGGGGACATACATGGCTGCAATATGGGGGACATACATGGCTGCAATATGGGGGACATACATGGCTGCAATATGGGGGACGGACATGGCTGCAATATGGGGGACGGACATGGCTGCAATATGTGGGGGACATGCATGGCTGCATCTGTGGGGGACATGCATGGCTGCATCTGTGGGGGACATGCATGGCTGCATCTGTGGGGGGACATGTATGTGTGGGACATGGCTGCATTTGGGGCACATTTTAAAAAAGTATCGGTATTCGGTATCGGCGACTACTTGAAAAAAAGTATCGGTAATTGTACTCGGTCCTAAAATATCGGGACAACCCTAGTGATCAGTAAATATATGATCACTGCATTCAGTGACACTGTGACAGGGGGGTGGGGGGGTGATCGCAAGGGGTTAAATGTGCCTATGTGTACTGGTGTCAGTGTAGTGTTAGGTGCGACTTACTGTGAGTGTTATCTCCTCTCGGCAGATTGAAAATACCGCCGAGAAGAGAGCTGCATCACTTCCTCTGCCAGTGTTTATATTACACAGGCAGAGGAATTGACACGGCGGAGGCTCACGGGATTAGCTGGGAGCGATCACGAGGGGGCGGACAGAAACGAACAGCCGCCCCCTCAAGACGGATCGCTTCCGCAGGTAAGCCGTCCGCCGCACACAGCGGAGGGGGTCCATCCGGACCCCGGACCCGCTACAAGGCAGGGACGTATATATATGCCCATCTGCCTGTACGTGCCATTCTGTGGACGTACATAGTCGTGCGGCGGGCGTTAAGTGGTTAAGCTGCACTTTATTACACTTTCATACAGCTGCCCAACACCAAACCCGTCAAAAAAAAAAAAAAAAACTTTGGATTTCACCTCAGTGAGGTGAGCAAATGTTTCTCTTAATACCTTGAAAGTACAGGGAAACTGACCATTAAAAGTTAAGTTGCTTCAGACTCTAGTATCACAGTCAGAATGTTAAAGTGTGCGCTGGCGTCTCACTTGGAAATACTGATCGCTCCAGCTAAATTATCCCACCAAATGCTCTGCACTGAAAGCGAAACTAGTAATTTTAGGTATATAAAAAAAGGTGCAATCTGATTGCACTCCTTTAGGATTTACCAAATTTATATAACAGGAGGAAACAGCCAATCACTCTGTATCAGGCAGGCCCTTGCACTACATAATTGATTACAGATCCTCTCCTCTGGTGTAGGGGTAAGTTTAGCAGTCTTCTAAGCAGTGGATCCTGGTTTGATTCCTGGTTAAAGGACTTAAAGAGGAACTGCAGTCTGCTCAAATAATTTCTGAAGCTTCACACCAACCACTTTGCATATTTTATATATACTGCGGTTCTCTACTTGTGCTCTCATTGGCCCTCTTATGTCTCACCCCCTCCCTTCCTGGCAAACTCTCACGAAAGTGAGAGAGAGCTGTGCATGATGTCATACACCTAGGCCTTTTTATCAGACAAGAAAAACAAGTGGACTGTACAGTAAAATCTTGGGTTGCGAGCATAATTTGTTCCGGAAGAATGATTGTAATCCAAAGCACTTGTATATTAAAGTGAATTTTCCCATAAGAAATAATGGAAACTTAAATGATTCGTTCCACAACCATTTATTCATAGGTCTTTTAGTTTATAGCAATGTGGTAAGTTGTGTAACCATGAAATGTCCATCCACAAATGGAAGCCTCCACAGGGGGATAAGAAGCAAAATCCAGCAGGAGCTACAGCGTATAAAAGAGAAGAGAGGTGCCTCCAAGTGTAGCAATATGGTTTCATTTAATGAAGGTACAACATTTAGCAACTCACATGGTTGATGATTAAAAGAGGCACATCAAAGTATGCAGGCATCTGGGGTAAAGCGATCGACAAAGACAGTCCTCACGCCGGCTCTCATCACTATCAGTCTGCAATCGGGAACACTACCCTGCAGTAGAGCGATCTAAAGCAAGGCTTAAACCACTCGTGGAGCACAGCGTGGAAGGGACGACATTAATGGCGGTGGACATCTTTACCCCAGATGCCTGCATTACTTGGATGTACCTGTTTTAATCATCAACCATGTGTTTCTAAATGCTGTATCTTCTTTAAATATAATCATATTGCTACACTTAGAGGCGCCTATCCTATTTTATACTCAGTTGTGACATGACGCTACTTTTATATCAAGAAATTTACTGGCAAAAGCAAAAATGTTTTACTATCCAAAGTTAAAAGAACAACGGCAGAAGATTTAATACATGGGTCTTCAAACTATGGCCCTCCAGTTGTTCAGGAACTACAATTCCCATCATGCCTAGTCATGTCTGTGAATGTCAGAGTTTTACAATGGCTCATGGGATGTGTAGTTCCGCAACAGCTGGAGGGCCGAAGTTTGAGGATCCCTGATTTAATAGATAGAAAGATGAAAAAATTACGGAAGTTCCGCTTTAATTGCTATGAGCTAAAAGGAGATAGTGTGTGCTATTTAGATTCTATATATATATATATATTTTATATTAAATTGATGGTGGATTAATAGTCTACAGTGGTAAGGGGTTTAGAATTATATTAGTTAATCCAGTTAGGCAGTACACATTTGTAAGTTTTGTTTTTAGTTTCAAAAGGTTTTACATTTTTTAATGTGGATTTATTTTGTTATTAAAATTTAACCTGGAGTTCTATACTATCAGTGCTTGGAGGGTTTAAATTCATGCGCTGACCGTTCTGTACATCATAGTTCTTTTGTCACTCTAGGCATTTTTTTAAATATTTTTTGATTAATGTTATATGCTGTTCAAGGAGGACTTGTATTAGTGGATATATAGTAACAAACCAGCGGATTTATGGTTGGCACATTGATCGAGAAATTGCCCTATATAAAATCGGCAAGGAGAGAGGTGCGGTTAGGCTCCATGAGGAAGTTCATTGGATGAAAATGTGTCACTTTGATTTGAGGCAAATTTGTCTGGAGATTCACCACACATTTGTGGAAGTTTATTTTATTGAAGATTTGTGAACACTAGTGGTGACACTTAACATCCACTCGGCAAAGAATCTCCTTCCGATCCAACTTCTGGTATGGTGTGCATGATGATGTCACAGCCAAAGTATGTTTCATCATAGTAGAGTTCATCAGGCCATATCCCCTAATGGCATCCCCTACAACGAAATGCGTTGAACAGGGATAGCAGGTGCAACATCACACATACCGCATTGGAAATTGGACTGGAAGGAGAGTCTTTGCCGATTGGCTAGTTGCCATGAGAGGATAGCCATGTTAGGCTTTTCATATATGTGAGTGCACATTCCATTTTTAATAAATGTGACTTTTTTTTAAAACTTTATTATACCCTATAAGAGTCCGCTCTTCTATATGTGATCATTGGCAGAGAATGTCTGAGCACCTTCCAGGATTGTACAGCAGTGATCAGGACCACTCAGAGCTGTTAAACATTTGCCGACTTGATTTATTATCAACATTGTCAGTGCTGTGAGAGAACTATAAAAACTATAAACAAAGTAACATTTAGTTCTTTTAGATCAAAGGAATAAACTTCAGTCTGTAAATGATGTCAGTTTAACCACTTAAGCCCCGGACGAAAATGCAGCTAAAAGGACCAGGCCCCTTTTTGCAAATCAGCACTGCGTCGCTTTAACTGACAATTGCGCGGTCCTGCGACGTGGCTTCCAAACAAAATTGGCTTCCTTTTTTTCCCACAAAGAGCTTTCTTTTGGTGGTATTTGATCACCTCTGCGGTTTTTATTTTATGCGCTATAAACAAAAATAGAGTGACAAGTTTGAAAAAAATGCAATGTTTTTTACTTTTTGCTATAATAAATATCCCTCAAAAATATATATTAAAAAAAATGGTTTTCCTCAGCTTAGGTCGCTACGTATTCTTCTACCTATTTTTGGTAAAAAAAATAAAAAATCACAATAAGCGTTTATCGGTTGGTTTGCACAAAATTTATAGAGTTTATAAATAATGGGATAGTTTTATTGAATTTTTATTATTAATTTTTTTTACTACTATGGCGGCGATCAGCGATGGCTGCAGCTGTCCTGCGAGAGAGGAGAAAGACGGCGGGTCACGTGATCACAGATCTGCGCTCTGTAAACAAGTGAGAACCCAGAGCATTCAGCCATCACAGGATTACCAACATCAGCTGAGCACACCCACTCTGGAAGCCAGGCACAGATGACACTTTTGATGCCCATGAACCCTGTAGCATCCTCATAAGAACTGTTTTGTTTTGTCACAGTAATAAAAAGTTACTACGCTTAGAGGGCGCCGCTTTTTGTTTTTCTTTTCGGCGATTTTTTTTCGTGACTGACATTTTTGGACAATTTTGACACATTTTTGGGACCATTGTCATTTTCACAGAAAAAAATGCATTTAAATTGCATTGCTTACTGTGGAAATGACAGTTGCAGTTTGGGAGTTAACCACAGGGGGTGCCGATGGTGTTATGTGTGACCTAATGTGTGTTTACAACTGTAGGGGGTGTGGCTGTAGGTCTGACTTCATTGATTGTGTCCCCCTATAACAGTAATGACATGATCGATGCAGCCGCCTCAGTGAAGCATGGGGAAGCAGTGGAGTGCGGCGATCGGGTCCGCGGGTCCCGGAGCTTCGGACCGGGTCACGGGAGCGCGTTGCACATGTTGGCTGCATTGTGTTTGAATTAAAAAAATAAATAAAAAATCACAGAGCTTTGCAGGGATTTCTCCTTTATTGTACTCCATTATACTTACCGAAAAAATGCAGGACGAGGCTCCACTAAATAATTCAGTTTTTTTTTTTTTAAAGCCGACCTATCACCAGCCCATCACAAAAAAGTAAAAGCCTCCATGCAAAGAAACTTTTTTATTATTTACTTGATTAGAACTTTCCTTCTCTTCAGCACTTTTCTTCCAGCAAACATTAAGGCCGAGTTCACAACTATGAGAATTGGATGACCCTTACCCAGCTTACACTAGACTTCAGCAAACTAAAAGAAAAAAAAAAAAATCTCTACCAGAAATGTTGCAAGATCTTATAGTGTATACACATAACTTCCCAGGAAGGTACTTTGTGGTGAAGCCTTCCCAGAATGCCTCCAAGAGTCCTCAGTTAAAGCACTAGTGCATCCAAAGACCAGGAAATGCAAAAGTATTTTAATATAAGAAACAGCCAAAGGTTATTGCCCTATAGAAACTGAGTTGATTTGATATTGCCATGCAAAGCTGCATGCAACCCATTTTTTTTAGTTGGAGGGGTCCACTTTAACCACTTCAGACCCGGAAGATTTTACCCCCTTCCTAACCGTAGCACTTTTGAAAATTTGGCACTGCCTCGCTTTAACTGACAATTGCACAGTCATACTATGGTGTACCAAAACAAAACTGGTATCCTTTTTTCCCTGCAAATGGAGCCTTCTTTTGGTGGCATTTGATCACCTCTGCAACTTTTAATTTTTTTCACTATAAAAAATAAAAAAGAGAAGAGCATACATTTTGAAAAAAAACAGGCCAATTTTTTTTTTTTTTTACAAAAAATATCGCAATAAATGTATATTGATTGTAGATGCTATAACTTTTGTGCAAACCATACTATGGGAAAGATTGACATTTAATAGTAATTGTGGTGATCTGTGGTGGTGATCTGCGTGATTTTTAGCAATACTGCGAGAGAGAGATCAAACATGGGATGAGAAATAAAGTTTACCGCTCAGAGGTCCCAGGGAACTGCAAGGTGGAGTCCAAGCGCCTGGGTGCAGGCACTGCAATAGTATGCAAAAATGTATGGAGAAAAATCGGGACGGCCGCACTCCAAAAAAATGGTTCCTTTTAATAAAACTGGTCACAACATGAACATATCACAGCAAAAAATCAGGCGAAAAGCTGGCGCGGTTCACACTATCATACAGTGCTTATTCATAGCTATATTTTTGGGACCATGGATGCGGTAATATAAATTATGCACCGATTACTGTGTAAATGTCAGGGAAGGTGTTAACACTAGGAGGTGATCAAGGAGTTAAATGTGTGTTCCCTAGATGTGTTCCACTGACTTGGCGGAGGAGACATAATAGGAACAAATTATATGTCTCCTCTCCCCTGACAGAACAGGGATTTGTGCGTTTACACACACACACACACACACATCCGAGCTGACTCGTGCATGCGATCGTGCCCACCAGCCACACACACACACACACACACACACACACACACACACACACACTGGGTCATCCCTCGTGCAGAGGGGCACGCTCCCGCCATGTGGCGGCTCTTAAAAAGGAATGGGATTTCGCCCAGCGATGCCATTCTACCGTAATATGTTCACATGACCCGGTTGTGAACAGGTTAAAACCAACTCCATGTTTTAATGGTTCATTGGGACCAGGCTGTTGCATGCAGCCGCTGTCAGTGCTGTATAAACTGAATGTAGAATCCACTATATGCAGTATTCAAAACAGTGTATGCTTACAGGACAGGAACATCCCCCTAAAAAAAAAAAAAAAATCAAAGTTGGATTGTATGCTAAACCATTTACAGAAAGCTTTGTAGTTCCTGAATGAACCCAGGTCTTGTTCTGATTGACATCATTTACCTGGTGCTCAGCCACAGCCAGCCAATCAGAATCAGCTTTGAATTTGTTCAGATAATTGTGTTGTGGTAGCAGGATTGCAAAGGCTACAGTACAAACAGCTGACATGTATTAGGGAAGGAAATCATTAATACATTTGGCCCAGTGGGCAGTACCACCCCCTGAACATGATGCATTCAACTGAATGAGGGCACTCTAGAACCAAGGGCAACACACATGTTTGTGGCACACTGGGAGTGCAGTTTAAAGACTTATAACAGGCAATAAAGGAGACACCATTTGCATTTTTTTTTTAAGGGGGGGAACTGGGCAGATGCTCCAAACATCTTGGCCAATCAACCACAGATTGTTTGTGGATGCAAGCTGTCTCAAATCCTATCGCTTAATAATTACAGACAGACTAGAGAATATTGAGATCAAGGCCCGGGGTGGGCAGAGCCATCACTTCCAGGACTTGATCTTTACGCTAAATAAATCTTAACAGTGGATGTAAACCCTCCCATATACCCAGTGAAGTGAACAGCCTCAGATGATACACCGAGATGAAACAAATCCTAAATAAAGTTTTACATGTATATCTGCCGTCTTCAGCTTTATATAGAAAGTGCACATCCCGTTCGAATTTTCACTTCCTGATTCACCTGTGGGTGTGGATTCTTGCCATACACCGAGACAGCCGATTGGAGGAAAGGCACACACCTCTCCACATAGGCAGAAAATGCAGAGCTGTGCTAAGAATAGACCAGCTCTCCACTGATCTATTTATAGCACCCACCCCGACACAATGCAGGCAGGTTTTATCACAGTTGAGAGAGAACTTGTCAGAAGATATCATGCTAATAACAGAAGAACATAGCAGGACAAAGCCACAGGACTTAGGGCTTTAAAGAGAGATGAGAAAACACTGCAGATATATTTGCCTAGCTCAAGTTTCATGCATGGGGTTTACAATCACTTTAATGCCAAAAGGCTGAATGTGTGGGGTCCGTGTCCTGGTGCAGAATAATTATGTCCAATCACACACCTCCCTGATGGCAGGGCTTGAAAAATTTGCTTGAAATCTAGGAGCCAACTAAAAAAAAAAAAAGTTAGGAGTCAGGAACGAGTCCCATCCCGCCGAGCTTGCGCGCAGAAGTGAACGCATACGCGAGTAGTGCCCATATATGAGGTATCGCCACAATTGGTAGAGCGAGAGCAAGAATTCTAGCCCTATACCTCCTCTAACTCAAAACATGCAACCTGTAGAATTTTTTTAAACGTCGCCTATGAAGAAGATTTTAAGTGGTAAAAGTTTGTCGCCATTCCATGAGCAGACGCAATCTTGAAGCGTGCCATGTTGGGTATCAATTTACTCAGCGTAACATTATCTTTCACAATATAAAAAAATTGGGCTAACTTTACTGGGGTCTTATTTTTTTAATTAAAAAAAAAAAGTGCGCTTGTAAGATCGCTGCGCAAATACGGTCTGACAGAAAGTATTGCAACGACCTCCATTTTATTCTCTAGTGTGTTAAAATAAAAAATATATATAATGTTTGGGGGTTCTAATTAGAGGGAAGGAGAAAACAGACACGGGAAGCTCCATTAGCATTGCTGGTTGTCTTGTCACACCAATGCCCACAGATCACAGATCTGCCTTAGTTGACGGCCGGCCTGACACAGTCGCACAGAGACACAGGATACCCCAGCTGTGCTGCCCCAGGGTTTGTCGAACCCTACCTGATGGTATGGCATGATGAATTTATGAATTCTTGGCCAGTTTTCAGAAAATATGAATGATAACACAAACATTTTCACTCATGGTTAGTGTTTGGATGAAGCCATTTATTACTATCAACTGTGTTTACTATTTTTTTTTTTTAACAGAGAAAAACTGTTTACTATTTACATCATAATCGCAACAGAAACTACCCAAACGGACCCCGATCAAAAGTTTACATACCCTGTGATTTTGGCCTGATAACATGCACACACGTTGACACAAAAGGGGTTTGAATGGCTATTAAAAAGCTAACTATCCTCCCCTGTGAGGTGTGGGTGTGTGTAAAAGTCAATGAGTTTCTGGACTCCTGACAGACCCTTGCATCTTTCATCCAGTGCTGCACTGACGATTCTGAGTCATGGGGAAAACAAAAGAATTGTCAAAAATTTCTGCAGGAAAAGGTAGTTGAAATGTATAACAGGAAAGGAATTGATAATAAATATCCAAGGAATCGAGTGCCCATGCCAATCAGCATTGTTCAAACTGTAACCAAGAAGAGGAAAATTAGGGGGTTCTGTTGAAACCAAACCACGGATAGGTAGACTTCAAATCTACCCCTCAGATTTACAGCAACTGCACTTGTAGTGCAAAGTGGACTTGCCTTTCGTAAATAACCCCCAGAATGTTGTAAAGCCATATGCATATTTATGCCAGTAATTTTGTATATATGCGTGTTCAGCTGCATCCTTTTATTGCTGTATACAGCCCATCCCAATGGATGATTTTCAACAGGTTCTGTAGGTTCTTGCATGCTGTAGTCCCCTTGGTGGCCATGTGCAAGAGACCTTATACCACAATAAAAAAAAATACTAGTCAAATGAGAAAGGTTTAAAACATTGGTTAAGACTTTTTCTGCCTGTATCTCCAAATAAGGAAACTGCCGCTCATTGTCTGTACAAGTAATATATATTGCATAGAACAGAAAAAGTGAGGAGGAATATTTTTTCTAGGACACAGACTACATTTAAAAACCCTTCCTTTTCCAAAATTAATATAAAAAACTAAGTTTTGGATAAAATCAGGGTTAAAAAAAAAAAAAAAAAAAAAAAAACACACAAGTCAAGTAATTACCATTTTTAGAATGGAGTATTCAGTACAATCCCAGGAAGACAACTTGGACAAGTAAGCCCACCTACATGCACCCCTAAAATAACCCTGTGGCAAGTTCACAAAGCAAGCTCTTCCTGTCAAAGAAAGTGGTAAATACTTTCTTGCCGTCTTTGCCAAGTCATCTCCAGGAGTTCGTGCATATGTATATTTGGCTGGGCCACCTCCCGCAGATATTGTTCATTGTGCATAAAATACACAGAGGAATGCTATATGTAAGATATGTTATAGCGCTGCTTATGACCAATATACCATTAGTGCCAAAAAATATATATGTACTACAGCGCTAATAAATAAGTAACTAATATGACATCACAAAAATAACCAAATAAAACTGCAGCATATGTGTGGTGAACCAAACCAAAAGTGATAAATAAAAGAATATGTTATATGAGTATAATATGCGCTAGATATTAACTAATGTGATGCAAAACCATACACCAATGATAAATGATAATAATCAGTAGGAAGTTCCAACAAACGGAAGAAAACAAAAAACACACCTCTTAGTGCAATCCTCCACCACTCCTCCGTGCATGAAAAAAAAACAAAAAACAGTACTGATGTAATTATCTTGAATGATGACCCATGACTAAGTCACGTGCCTAGTGTCGTAACGCGTGGGGGAGGAGCTACGCACACCAACGACGGACGCTGGATCCGCATGAGGAGGAAAAACAACATCTAAGTCTGAGCGGCCAACAGGATGTCTGTTTTTTGATGGTCTAACATGCCCAGAGGATTCGTGAGTGCGCCTTCAGATTGAGGCTTATTGTGTGAATCCCATTTTTTCTTTATGATTGCGCAATGAGGTCTTTTTCATCTTTGTCTTTCATGTTTAAAATGACTGTGGATGGCTATACACTGTGTCAGTGTAACATCTACTAGTAACCTTTGAGGCTGAGTCCACCTGTCATCATTCAAAATAATTACATCAGTACAGTGTTTTTTTTTTCCATGCACGGAGGAGTGGTGGAGGATTGCACTAAGACATTTTTTTAATAAGTAAAAGTGCCAGTCATATGTGAATATTATACACAAATTCATGGAAAATCCATATAGCAATATACAAATATGAAAAAAAGTCTTCCTGTTAAACAGTGCACACCACACTTCGCTGTGAAAGATGTGCCTCACAACAGATTCCAATCTGATTTGTGCTCCCTTCACCAGATGCAAATCGCAGCTCAGTTTCTTTATAGACCCTAGAAGGGTCAAACATGCTCTGAACATCGTTTCTCCCTTTAGAAGTGGCTCTGCATTAATCACCCGCAGCTCCTATCCAGATCCTATGGTGGTCAAACGTGGTCTTCAATCTGTTTCTTTGACACCGAGAGAAAGGTCATCATTTCTTGCGGTTTGGCTGTGGCCTGTGTCTCCCCTGTGAGTGGTCCAGTGTCCCACCCTCCAACCCTTGCGTTTTTTTTTAAGGTATGGCGTTTAGACCCTGGTTGTGGCATCCCTTGGAAAGTCAGCCGATACTATAAGGTGACAAATGCTGTGGCAAGCCCTGTGATTTGTATAGTGACACTATATACTTTAATGACAAAAAAATAAAAAATACACATACTTTTCTTGTACTGTCAAAATGTTTAACCTTTCAGATGCTTCAGCGGCACCCCTGATAAAGCAGTTATTGACTGCTAAATGCGTCACCACAAACAAACTGGAGGAGGTGTTAACATCTAATTTATGCATTTGTACAAGTTTTAATCTTGTATGCAATTTTTATGCAGTGACTGTCATAAAAACAAAGATTACATTAACCACTAGCCGACCAGCCGCCGTCGTTCTACGGCAGCAGGTCGGCTCTCCTGGGCGAGAGCCCGTCATACTACATCGGGACTAATGCGGCCACTAGTAAGGCCACCCCACCCATACAGTTATAACACACTTAACCCCTTCACTGCCAATGGCATTTTTATAGTAATACAATGCATTTTTATAGCATTGATCGCTAAAAAAATGCCAATGGTCCCAAAAATGTGTCAAAAGTGTCCGAAGTGTCCGCAATAAGGTCGCAGTACTGAAAAAAAACGCTGATCGCTGCCATTACTAGTAAAAAAAAAAATAATAATAATGTCATAAAACTACCCCCTATTTTGTAAACGCTATAACTTTTGCGCAAACCAATCAAATGTCAATTGCGATTTTTATGTTGAAGAATACGTATCGGCCTAAACTGAGGAATTTTTTTTTATATATATATATATATATATATATATATATATATATATATATATATATATATATATATATTTTTTTTTTTTTTGGGGGGATATTTATGACAGAAAAAAGTTAAATACATTGAATTTTTTTTTTTAAATAGTCGCTCTATTTTTGTTTATAACGCAAAAAATAAAAACCGCAGAGATGATCAAATACCACCAAAAGAAAGCTCTATTTGTGGGGAAAAAAAAAAAGATGCCAATTTTGTTTGGGAGCCACGTCGCACGACCGCGCAATTGCCAGTTAAAGCGACGCAGTGGCGAATCACAAAAAGTGCTCTGGTCTTTGGACAGCAATATGGTCCGGGGCTAAAGTGGTTAAGTCATGCATTTTAACCACTTCCATACCAGGCACTTACACACCTTCCTGCTCAAGCCAATTTTCAGCTTTCAACGCTGTCGCACTTTGAATGACAATTGCGCGGTCATGCTACACTATACCCAAACAATTTTCATCATTTTGTTCCCACAAATAGGAGCTTTCTTTTGGTGGTATTTGATCACCTCTGCGATTTTTATTTTTTGTGCAACGACAAAAAAAAAAAAAAAAAGAAATTTTTCTAAATAAGAATTTTTTTTTCTGTTAACCACTTTAGCCCCGGACCATATTGCTGTCCAAAGACCAGAGCACTTTTTGTGATTCGGCACTGCGTCGCTTTAACTGACAATTGCGCGGTCATGCGACGTGCATCCCAAACAAAATTGGTGTCCTTTTTTTCCCACAAATAGAGCTTTCTTTTGGTGGTATTTGATCATCTCTGCGGTTTTTATTTTTTGCGCTATAAACAAAAATAGAGCGACTATTTTGAAAAAAATGCAATATTTTTTACATTTTGCTATAATAAATATCCCCAAAAAAGATTTAAAAAAACATTATTTTTCCTCAGTTTAGGCCGATACGTATTCTTCTACATAATTTTCGTAAAAAAAAAAAAAAAAAAAAAAAAAAAAAAAAAAATCGCAATTAGCGTTTGATTGGTTTGCGCAAAATTTATAGCGTTTACAAATGCTATAAAAATGCATTGGATTACTATAAAAATGCCATTGGCAGTGAAGGGGTTAACACTAGGGGGCGGGGAAGGGGTTAAGTGTGTTCCTATTTGTGTTCTTACCGTGTGGGGGGGGGTGAACTCACTAGGGGGAATCATTGATCTTCCGTTCATACATTGTATGAACGGAAGATCAGCGTTTCCCCCGCTGACAGGAACGAGAGCTGTGTGTTTACACGCACAGCTCTCGTTCCCCGCTCTGTAACGAACGAGCGCGCGTGCCCGGCGGCGATCGCGGGACTCGGGGGCGAGCGCGCGGGCCGCCGGCTGCGCGCACGCGCCCCCTAGTGGCCGCGAAAGTCCCGACGTAGAGCTACGGGCTCTCGCGCAGGAGTGCCGACCTGCCGCCGTATAACTGGTCGGCAAGTGGTTAATTTTGTAAATAAGCAAGTTTTCTTCTTCGATTACGGGCACCGATGAGGTGGCACTGGGCATGGATGGGCACTGATGGCATTGCTGGGCATCACTTTTTAATCCCATATTATGGCTATATATATATATATATATATATATATATATATATATATATAAAAAACCTGTATGTCAAGTGACAGTAAAGGCCAAAAACAACTCGTCTTAAAAATGCTGCCTCCCTCCTACCTATCCTGCAGAGAACAGAACTGTGTAGATACCCATTTTAATCCGCGTGGTAAGCTCTCGCTACACTACAAAGGTACATGCCACAACAGCTGTGAATTCTCAAAGCCGTCGTGTCACCCAGATATACTGCCATTGTGTTTTTTTAAACAGAATAATTAATTAGAGGGAGTCAGAATTTGAAGGGGTTGTAAAGGTTCATTTTATAAATGGGTTCCTTTAACCTCCCTGGCTGTATAATTTTAGGTGCTGAAACAGTACCATTATTTTGCATGGAAATTTGGAGTTTTATATATTGTAGGCCTGTAATACTTAGGAATAACTCACTTAAATCTGTCCAAACAAGAGTCTAGTAGACATCCCGGGTATGATAAAGTTTGAAAAAACAAAAATCATAAACATAACAATAACAAATAATGTAATAATAAAAAAAAAAAAAAACAGAAATTTGCTCAGTTACAGAATTGTCGCTGTCATTACTTTTGTTTGATGACGAATTTCCCCACTAATCGCTATCGCTCAATTCTGCAAGTGATTCTAATTTATTATTCACTGTTTTCTAACTGGTCTAAAACCACTTTTGATGTAAAGGGACACTTTTTGGTTGCTAGGGACAATCTTCAGTTTCCAGGCAGAAACTATAAAAAGTGCATGTAGGACACTGGGAAGACCACTAGGGACAAAGGGGTGTGTATTTATTTCATACAGTACTGTAATCTATAAAATTACTGTATGTATTGTGTGCATTTACTTTTATGAATTTGACGCCGCTCTCCACCCCCGTGCTTCGCAACGTCGCAGGGAACGGAGCTCGGCGGCACACGGGCACTGTGATTCGAGAGGAGGATACAGTTTGATCACACAGCAGGGTGCCATCGCAGGATCCAGGGACAAGGACAGTGTAAGTAACCTGTTTGTGGATACTGCAAGTGATCCCGAGTCTGGCTTGGGATTAATCACTTTCGGTGCAGAAATTCCACCCCGAACTAGACTCGGGAATACCGCTCAGGGGGTTAAGCTAGTGCATTGTTGGTTCACTTGCCTTTCCCTTTGTCTGAATTACTCACTTCCTGCTTCTCAGTAAGCTTGCCCTCATCATCCGAGCCGTTCTAGCTGGGGGTTAGCCGACGTGCTCACCCCCTCCCTTGGGACTACATTCTTGCGGGGAGACGCTAGCTCCATATATGTATATATTAAAAAAAAATAATAATAATAATAATATTAGGCAAACCGAGTTCCATGTTTAACCTCTCTTCGTGCTGAAGGGTAAAACTAATCTTAACCAGACCCAGACCAAAATGCAGGTAAATGACTTTTTGCGATTCGGCACTGCGTCGCTTTAACTGACAATTGCGGTCGTGCGACGTGGCTCCCAAACAAAATTTGCGTCCTTTTCTTTCCACAAATAGAGCTTTCTTTTGGTGGTATTTGATCGCCTCTGCGATGTTTATTTTTTGCACTATATACAGTGCAGAAAATAAGTATTTGAACACCCTGCTATTTTGCAAGTTCTCCCACTTGGAAATCATGGAGGGGTCTGAAATTGTCATCGTAGGTGCATGTCCACTGTGAGAGACATAATCAAAAAAAAAAATCCAGAAATCACAATGTATGATTTTTTTAACTATTTATTTGTATGATACAGCTGCAAAGAAGTATTTGAACACCTGTCTATCAGCTAGAATTCTGACCCTCAAAGACCTGTTAGTCTGCCTTTAAAATGTCCACCTCCACTCCATTTATTATCCTAAATTAGATGCACCTGTTTGAGGTCATTAGCTGCATAAAGACACCTGTCCACCCCATACAATCAGTAAGAATCCAACTACTAACATAGCCAAGACCAAAGAGCTGTCCAAAGACACTAGAGACAAAATTGTACACCTCCACAAGGCTGAAAAGGGCTACGGGGAAATTGCCAAGCAGCTTGGTGAAAAAAGGTCCACTGTTGGAGCAATCATTAGAAAATGGAAGAAGCTAAACATGACTGTCAATCTCCCTCGGACTGGGGCTCCATGCAAAATCTCACCTCGTGGGGTCTCAATGATCCTAAGAAAGGTGAGAAATCAGCCCAGGACTACACGGGAGGAGCTGGTCAATGACCTGAAAAGAGCTGGGACCACCGTTTCCAAGGTTACTGTTGGTAATACACTAAGACGTCATGGTTTAAAATCATGCATGGCACGGAAGGTTCCCCTGCTTAAACCAGCACATGTCAAGGCCTGTCTTAAGTTTGCCAATGACCATTTGGATGATCCAGAGGAGTCATGGGAGAAAGTCATGTGGTCAGATGAGACCAAAATAGTACTTTTTGGTCATAATTCCACTAACCGTGTTTGGAGGAAGAAGAATGATGAGTACCATCCCAAGAACACCATCCCTACTGTGAAGCATGGGGGTGGTAGCATCATGCTTTGGGGGTGTATTTCTGCACATGGGACAGGGCGACTGCACTGTATTAAGGAGAGGATGACCGGGGCCATGTATTGCAAGATTTTGGGCAACAACCTCCTTCCCTCAGTTAGAGCTTTGAAGATGGGTCGAGGCTGGGTCTTCCAACATGACAATGACCCGAAGCACACAGCTAGGATAACCAAGGAGTGGCTCTGTAAGAAGCACATCAAGGTTCTGGCGTGGCCTAGCCAGTCTCCAGACCTAAACCCAATAGAGAATCTTTGGAGGGAGCTCAAACTCTGTGTTTCTCAGCGACAGCCCAGAAACCTGACTGATCTAGAGAAGATCTGTGTGGAGGAGTGGGCCAAAATCCCTCCTCCAGTGTGTGCAAACCTGGTGAAAAACTACAAGAAACGTTTGACCTCTGTAATTGCAAACAAAGGCTACTGTACCAAATATTAACATTGATGTTCTCAGGTGTTCAAATACTTCTTTGCAGCTGTATCATACAAATAAATAGTTAAAAAAATCATACATTGTGATTTCTGGATTTTTTTTTTTGATTATGTCTGTCTCTCACAGTGGACATGCACCTACGATGACAATTTCAGACCCCTCCATGATTTCCAAGTGGGAGAACTTGCAAAATAGCAGGGTGTTCAAATACTTATTTTCTGCACTGTACAAAAATAGAGCGACATTTTTGAAAAAAAAAAATCAATATTTTTTACTTTTTGTTATAAGAAAAAAAAAAAACTAAATTTTAGTCAATCATTTAGGCCAAAATGTATTTAGCCATATGTCTTTAGTAAAACAAAAAAAATATAAAAAAAATAAAATAAAAAAAAAATTAGCTACCTAGCGGGAACAGCGACACTAATACAGCGATCAGAAAAATGATCACTTAGTGACGCTGGCAATAGGGAGTGAAAGGGTTAACTAGGGTGGTGATCAAGGGGTTAAAACTTTATTAGGGGGGGGGGGGGTACGGGGGCTACCCTGAACCTAACACTGACTGTCACACTGCCTCTCACACTAACACTAAATACAGTAATCATACATGTATGATTACTGCATTCAGTGACACTGACAGGGGGAGGGGGGAGGGGGGGGCGATCGCAAGGGGTTAATGTGACTATGTGTAGTGTGTGTCAGTGTAGTGTTAGTGCAGACTTATTGTGCGATGTGATCTCTCCTCAGCGGTGGTTGAAAAAAACCGCTGAGGGGAGAGATCACATCGCTTCCTCCTTCCTGTGTTTACACAGGAGGAGGAAGTGTAGGCAGGGGAGCGCACGGATTGGCTGGGAGCGATCCGCAGGGGGCGGACATGGTTTCTTGGCGGTCGCTTAGCAACTCAAAGTTTCAACTACCTCTATACATTTTCTATAGGATCAAGGTCTGGATCACTCCATGCAGTGCCGATCCTGACCTCCCTGGGGCCCTAAGCAAAATTCGGGGGGGTCTGCCGAAAGAAAGCGGGGGCATGGGTGCTGCCGACAGTGACATGGCACATTAAAGACTAAAAAGTTGAGAAGCAGGGGGAGGGGGTGTTCTGTTGTCGGAAACGACATCTTACATTAAAGTGAGAAGCGGGGATGCTGACTTCTTACCTATTCTCCTATACAGCCAGCGAGTTGAGAAGCAGTGAGGGGCCGAAAATAACTCACCAAGCGGTGCCTTTAGTAATTTGAGGGGGCCCTAAGCAGCTTGCATAGTGAGCCTATAAGGCGGATCGGCCCTGACTCCATGACCTTAATCTGCCTCTTCTTGAGCTACTCCTTTGTTGCGTTGGGTCATGGCCATGCTGAAAGACCCATCCACAACCCATATTCGGTGTTCTGGCTGAGGGAAGAAGGTTCTGAACCAATAATTTACAATGTAAATTGGTCCCTCAATGTGGCAATGTTGGCCTGTACCTCTACCAGAAACAGCGCCAACTCATGTTTTGACCTCCATGCTTGACTGAAGAATTGGTGTTCTTGGTGTCAGTCAGCGTTTCTTCCTCCAAACACGGCGAGTCAAAGTAATGCCAAAGCCCTAAATTTTGATCTCATCTGACCACTTTCTCACAATCCTTCTTTGAATCATTTTGGCAAGCTGCAGACAGACCTGTACATGTGCCTGCTTGAGGGGAACCTTGCGGGCACTGCAGAATTTTAATCCATGGCAGCGTATTGTGTTACCAATGGTTTGTCTGGTGACTGTGGGCCCAACTGCCTTGAGATCATTCACTAGCTCCTCCAGTGTAGTTCTGTGATGATCCCTCACTTTCTCATGATCATATTTACCCCACAGGGCGAAATCTTGCATTGAGCTCCAGACCGAGGTTGATGGTTATTTTGTATTTCTTCCATTTGAGAATAATCGCTCCAAAAGTTGTCTCCTTCAAGATTTTTGAAGATGGTCTTGTAGCCCATTCCAGCCTTGTGTAGGTCTACAAACTTGTCTCAGACATCCATTGACAGCCCTTTGGTCTTGCCCATGATAGTGAGGTTTGAATGGAAGATGACCTGTGGACATTTTTTATTTTTAATACACGATTTGTCGTCAGGGGCACCTTTCTAAATTGGACTAATCTGTGTACCACATGAGCACATACTGTAGCCAGAATTATAGTTGGTTAGTAGGGGGGATCAAATACTTGTTTTATAAATTGAGTTGCAGTTCAGTGAGTAAAATATTTGTATCAGGTTTTTTTTTTTTTTTTTTTTTAAACATGCTTGGTTAACCTCTTGGTGCTGTTTCACTCACTTAACTTTGTGCTCTCTACCATTGTAGACATGCATTGCTGGATCAGGGTCTGTAGCTCTGGGCACATATACAAAGGAAGACCTCTAATACTCAGATTGGGAGTCACCCTGCCCCTGAGCGTAGCTGGTAGGGCTAGTGCTGGCTAAGCAATGCGGATACCCTACCACTAGCAGTCTTGCCTGACCTCATGGGTTATCCCCTCACCTTGCACAATGTCTAGGCCTCTTGATACATACATGTCTATCTCCAATAACGTGGAAGTACACATCCTTAAAGGGCTGGACCCATGATACACTCCAGACTTACCATAGAAAGGCTTGTGTCTAGAGTTGCCACCTTTGCTGGGTTCTCCCACCCTGGAGGGATAGGTCAGACCTGGAGAAAATGGCTGCAATACAACATTGTCTCCTTAAGAATTGGAAGACGGCCCCCAGTGACATCATCAACAGTGCACCTCTGACGAGCAAAGGAAGGGGGGTCCATTCCATTCTGCCAGTAGACCATTTGGACCCCAGTAGGCATGCGCAACTCCTTACATACTACCAGTGTTTTCCAAGGGGCCCCTGTAAAGGCACCTCACCTACCCACCAGAGCTCCCCAGATGGATCCCCTCACCCCAATGCAAGCCTCAGCAGGAAAGGTAGGGGATAAGGAGAAAAGATGATAAAATTGGGAAGGAAGGATGTAGCATAAAGCTCTGTGGAAAGATCCTCCCCTATCCCCTCCCCACTGAAGAGCAGTATTGGGAGGGGAGTGTTTAATTTCTGTGCTTGTATTACCTAAAGGGGGAGGAGCATCTCTCTCCAAAGTCCTCCTCCTTCTAGGGCAGTTGCATGAAAGCGTATCTCGATAACGTTTTTGGTATGCAACAAAGTATTTTCTTATCTCAGCGTCACCAAAATGTTCCTCCATAAAAAAGGTAAAGGAGAAGGTTTCAATGAGATTTCTGAACAGGGGGGGGGGGGGGTAGAGTTTCTGGCCTCTGGAAACCGAAGGTTCTAGGACAAATGAATGTTAGTTTTCCAAGAATTCACACACAAGTAAAACTACTTTTGTCAGACAGGCTGCATGCCAAAAACAGTGCTAGAGTCAGAGCAGGGGAGTGGTGTCATAAGATATTGCCCTGGGAAAAGGGAACCGATGTCGCCCAAAACAGTTTTGAATTTCTTATA
Source organism: Rana kukunoris (assembly GCA_029574335.1). NCBI lineage: Eukaryota > Metazoa > Chordata > Amphibia > Anura > Ranidae > Rana > Rana kukunoris. The sequence goes on along the minus strand of CM056051.1, from coordinate 169,652,748 downwards.
GGCTGCCTGTACATGTTAATTGACCCTTTTATCCCAGCTGTCATGCACCTGGGATCCACCATTGCCACGTGAAGGTATCACCAGTGGGGTACTTGCAAAACAGCAGTCAACTGGATGGTTTTGCATGTCCAGGAGCCTCTAAAACTCAAACTGTGTTCCTGTCTCGTAGTAGATGGCAGCTGGAGTGCATTGTATACATTTTTGGCACAAAAGTTGGGTAGGAATGCTTCTTTCAGAAGGTGTGCTGAAGTCTAGATAGGAGTAAAATCTAGATAATTATAATTGCTCATGCTGAGAATAGATTTTAGAAATAAGTATAATGGGACACCACATCAAAGTGAATTCTTCTGCCTACAAAACTGCCTTTTGCCTAAGTAAACGCCAGAAACTGTGCTCATCCATGACACTGGACCTACTACAGGCCCAGGCTTCATCTGTCACAGTGGACATAATCCCCTGAGGGGGTCTTAAGGATCTTTGGGAACCATAGGAATGTTAGTCAGCCTGCCAACTACACAAGTTGCACTTTGTGTCAAGGTGAGCGCCTAATTCAGGATCCGCTGGCTAAAGTGAACATTACATGCCAGCCCTGCACAGCTGGGTCTATATACAGACCAAAGGGTATGGATTTGGAATCTGCTGAATGGCTCAGGGTAATAAGCATCTTGACAAAAGAGTCAGAAGGGAAAAAAAATAAAAAAATTGTTGAGGTCAAAATACTTCAGGAGCATAGAGCTGGTACATCACCTAAAGACACCAACAAGGAGTCTCAGAGTGAGTAGAGCCATACAAGTGTATATAGGGGCAAGCCTAGCAAGTTTTTTTTTTTTTTTTAAAAGGTAGCCTGCGTATAATCCATGGGCTAGCAAACAAGTCCTGTATGATTAAAACAACAACTACTTGGAGTGGAAATGCTAAAAATCTTAAAGCCTGCATTTTCTGCACTCTAATAAAATCAAGCAATAATCACCAAATATGATTAACACTTTATAAGCCAAGACACAGCTTCATGTCACACACAAAAAAAATAAAAATGATAAAGTTGATAATTTTCTTGTGAAACGTATGCTTTATTTCTAACTTAACCAATCTGTCATAAAATGATCCACACATATGCAACTAGATTCTATTTAAAAACGGTATTATCAGAAGAGGGGGAATTACATTTTTAAAAACAAACTCTTTCATACAACATTCGATGATGTGTGCAGGGATCATTATATTTTTAAAGCATCCTTTTCTATGCAGATATATACAGTTTGCAGTTACTGCCCCTCCCCCCCCACAAAAACAGAGAGCCAAGATTACACCACACAATCTTTTGGCAGGCATGTGGAAGTACTCAACAAATTAATAAAATCATTGCATGCATACATTAAAAAGGGTACCTTGATTACAGCAGCCATGGTGGCGATGATCAGTTTGGCAATACTTATCCCTCACTGTCACTTTTTGAGGAGATAATCTAGTTTCTTCTGTATCCATTGCATTTCTGCTCTGCTGTAAAATTAAAACATTACATTAGAAACTATAAAGCAATCTTTTTTTGTTTTGTTTTGCCAACACAGCACAATGCACAACTCAAATACACATGCGTTTTTCAAGTAACATGCAAGGATGCAGTTAAAGGATAAATTTGTGGAATACCTTTCTGCGCAAATAGTGCATCTTCTGAGAAGTAATGTTATTTTTTTCCATGGTTTAATTTAAGGCAAAGGAAGAATTATTAAACTTGCTGCGACAGACTGTAAGAGAAAAGTATATTTTATGCAGTAAGCAAGAAGAAATGTGAGGCTATAAAATGATTGCAAAAAGATGTTCCATTGTAACTTGGGTTGCAGCAAGATTTCTGCCAGAGAAGATTTTTAGTTAAAGAATAGAAAACACACCATTTGGGTTTTTGTACAATTACTTTAACCACTTCCATACTGGGCATTTATACACCTTTCTGCCCAGACCAATTTTAAGCTTTAGGCGCTGTTGCACTTTGAATGACAATTACGCGGACCTGCTACACTGAACACAAACTACATTTTTATCATTTTGTTCACCTCTGGAATTTTTATTTTCTGGAAAAAAAAAAATATTTTGTACTGATGGATGCCAGTGCCAAACAATGCCTGCCAATCAGTGATGCCCATTGTGGGCACCGATTGGCATCCCTGGTGGTCTAGGGTGTAATACTTGGTGGTCTAGGGTGGCAATCCTGGGGGGGGCTGCGCTGATAATCGATCAGCACAAACCCCCCGTCAGAGGAGCAGCTGATCGGCTCTCCTCTACCCGCATCTGACAGACGTGAGTGAGGAAAATCCGATCACGGCTGCTCTTGTTTACATCGTCATCAGCCGTGATTACCACGTGATCGGCCGTGACCAAAGAGTCTCCAACGGAGACTAGATCGGTGTTGCGGTGTCAGACTGACACCCGCAACAACGATCGCCACGGTGCGCGCCCCCCAGGGCGCCTCAATATCCTGAGGACGTCATATGACGTCTACTCAGGATATTAAAACCACTTTGCTGCCATCATTTTGCAATAGGGCGGGCGGCAAGTGATTAAATCTTGAAATTGCATATAAAAAAAAAAAAAAATGAAGTACAATTGTCATATCAAGGTAAAGCTAATTTAAAGCATTCTTACTACAAAAAAAAGGACAAACTCCAACATACAGTTCAGTCTTATGCATGGAGCCCCCAAAAGAGTCCCATGTAAAAGTTGTACATTCCTAAAAAGGGGGCTACTTGATAGAATCAAAGGTGTGGGGCAGGAAAGCAGGGGATACGTTTTGCCAATTGACAAGAGGCACTGTAAGCTTTGGTGACGAGCTTAGCTTTGATATGTCAATGCCTACACTGCAGAGGGTTTCTCTGTAAGCTGCTGAGAATGCATTTTTTGATCAGGGTTGTCCTTATGGAGTTTTTGGTGGCTGTTAATCATTGAAGTGTATTCCCCGCCCCCCCCCCCCCCCCCCCCAAAAAAATGGCATTTGAGAGACTGCTGCACAAATGCAGTGCGACAAAATATTGCAACAACCGCCATTTTATTCTCTAGGGCAGCGATGGTGAACCACGGCATCCCAGATGTTTTGAACTACATTTCCTATAATGCTCTACTACACTGCAGAGTGCCCGAGCATCATGCAAAATGTAGTTCCAAAACATCTGGGGTACCAAGGTTCGCCATCACTGCTCTAGGGTCTCTGCTAAAAATATATACACTGTACAATGTTTTGAGGTTCCAAGGAATTAATTTAGCAAAAAATACTGATTTAACTTGTAAGCAACAAGTGTCATAAAAAGGCTTTGTTTTAAGTGGTTAAACTGACCTCATTTACAGACTAAAGTTCATTCCTTTGCTATTGGGCACTGAGTAATGTTTGAATCGAGATCGCAATATTTTTAATGATTAATCGTGCAGCTCTAGAAGGAACCTTACAATGCAGAAATCATCTTCCACTACAAAACCAAGCAAGCAACAATAAACACATGAACAAACTCCCAGCTGCTATAGTGGTCAGGAGTTTGTTTACATGTCAGCAAAGCCTCAAAGGTTTATAGACAGATGGAACAAAAAAGGTTAAAGCTCCTATGAACCCTCTCAATGCAGCCAGCCTCTTTTTTGTATCTGTCAAATGCTGCAGTAAGGCCCCACTCACATTTCAAACACGTTCCTACGCTTTCTTTGCACGCTTACACGGGTCTCGCACAGGGAGGCCCATTCAATTGAATGGGGTGTCCAGCGCACAATACCGCAAAGAAGCTTGTGCACATTTTGGAGTAGCTTGCATGGCTTTCAGTGGAAGTTTGCAGAGTTTGTCACAAAACACAAGTCTGCTAACCATTTTTTATTGGGGAGGGGGGGGGGGGTGGGTTTGTAAAAAAACACTTATACTCAAAGCGAAAAAGAACAAGCTTCTTGCCAGATAAAAGCTTAAATGTCTGTAAAAGCAGCTTAAAGGGGTGTTCCAGCCAAAATTGTGTTTATTAAAAGTCAGCAGCTACAAAAAGTGTAGCTGCTGGCTTTTAATAAACACTCACTTACCTGGTCCAGCGTTCCAGCGACGCGCCGACCGGGGCTCCGCTCCTCTCCCCCCCTCCCCAGCCGGCGTCTCCATCTCCACTGTGGGCACCCAGCCGTGACAGCCTTCGGCTTCACGGCCGGGCACCCACTGCGCATGCGCGAGCCGTACTGCGCATGCGCGCGCGGCGCGGCTCGCCGCTAATTGGAGAGGCGATTGCATGGGACCTGTCAGTGTCCCATGTGATCGCCTACAGGGAGGGGCTGCAATAAGGCGATTAAGCCTAATCGCCTTACCAGCCCCTCGGCGGAAGCAGGAAGTGGGACAGGAAGTCCCACTCCTACTGAAGCCCCCACTCCCCCCCCAAAAAAATTACATGCCAAATGTGGCATGTATGGGGGTGAGGAGTGGAACAAGAGGAAGTTCCAAATTTGGGTGGAACTCCTCTTTAAGCCCTAAATGGTTCTCCTACTGGCCTTTGAGCTTTTATTTTTATTGTCTGGAAACTCCCCTCCATGTTAGCAAATGTGTCCATGCACACTATGGCTTTTATATTTTAAAGGCAGCCAGAAAAAATGCCCAAAAAACTTGCAATTATTCATTTTGTACAAAAAAATAAAATAAAGAGAAGTCCAGCCTATGCTCATTTGGCTGGGCTCCTATGGATCCTTGAAGTCCACTCTCTGCTGATTTTTTTTGAAAAGCCTATGGCGTGTGAAACACACCCAAAAAACTCCACCCGGTGCAGAAAAAAATGTGCACACACATAAAGAGTGTTCACAAAAACGTGCAGACGGATGCAACGTCAAGTGGTCCTCTTGTGCAGAAGGGACCCAAACCCTGATCCCCCGGGGCGTTAGGCTCCAGACGGGGACTGAGGTACTGTGGTCCGAGCAACCGAAGCCGACACGGACCCAATTTCCTTGGAGGGACTGCCGAAACAGAGCCCTCCAAGTACTAGGTGGGACTGCCCCGAAGGGAGACCCCATGAGAGTGGGCGAACTAAGCCAGAAGGCCATGTACACCCACTCCCAAGACGTTCAGGGCTGGCCCGAGGACCGGCACCCTACTAAATCACACAGTGAACAAAACGTGCACAAACAAAAAAAAGACAAAAACGTGACAAACATAGGCAATAAATTAAATACAAGTGGGGGAAAGGGATAGTGGAGAGGAGAGTGAAAGAAGTGGTCATTGTGTTCAACAATGACCAGGCCCCCCGGCCAGGAATAAAAAATTCCTCCGGTCCTGGCCAAAAAGCCCGGCCCAGGAGGCAGGTGCTAAAAAAGCGTGTAGCTGGTGCAGTGACCGTGGTGTCTTTAACCACTTGCCCACGGTGTCATAGGAAAAAGACGTCATGATTTTAAAGATGGATATCTCGGTAACGGCAGCAGCTGCTGCCACAACCGAGATATCCATCTTTTCCGTGGGCAGTGCTGTACACGATAATGGCGGTCCCAACGGCGGATTCGCCGCAAGATCGCCGTTATCGGTGGCGGGAGAGGGCCCCCCCCCTCCCGCCGCTCTCCCGCGCCCTCCGCCGCTTACCGGAGCCGTCGGTAGCGGCGGAGGCGATCGGGTCCTCTTGCTGGCTGTGTTGGGATACGAGTGAGGGAAAAAAATCGCCCCCACCCGTCCCCCATAGCTCTGCTGGGCGGAAGTGACGTCAAAACGTCAGTCCCGCACAGCGTCTTAAAGAAAAAAAATTTTTTTCTGAGATTTGAAAAAAGGACATATTTTTTTTTTTTTCTTTTTTTGCATTTAAGCCTAAATATGAGATCCGAGGTCTTTTTGACCCCAGATCTCATATTTAAGAGGACCTGTCATGCTTTTTTCTATTACAAGGGATGTTTACATTCCTTGTAATAGGAATAAAAGTGATAATTATTTTTTTTTTTTTATTTATTTCGATGTATAAAATTATAAACTAGTTAAAAATAAATAAGAAAACAAAAAAAAAAAAAAAAATGTAAAACGCCCCGTCCCGACGAGCTCGCGCACAGAAGCGAACGCATACGCGAGTAGCGCCCGCATATGAAAACGGTGTTAAAACCACACAAGTGAGGTATCACCGCGATCGTTAGAGCGAGAGAAATAATTCTAGCCCTAGACCTCCTCTGTATCTCAAAAAATGCAACCTGTAGAATTTTTTAAACGTTGCCTATCGAGATTTTTAAGGGTAAAAGTTTGACGCCATGCCACGAGCAGGCGCAATTTTTAAGCGTGACATGTTGGGTATCATTTTACTCGGCGTAACATTATCTATCACAATATATAAAAAAAATTGGGCCAAATTTATTGTTGTCTTATTTTTTTATTCAAAAAAGTGTTTTTTTTTTCAAAAAAAGTGCGCTTGTAAGACCGCTGCGCAAATACGGTGTGACAAAAAGGATTGCAATGACTGCCATTTTATTCTCTAGGGTGTTAGAACAAAAATATATATAATGTTTGGGGGGTTTAAGTAATTTTCTAGCAAAAAAAAAACAGTTTTAGTCTTGTAAACACCGAATCTGAAAAACAGGCCCGGTGGGCAAGTGGTTAAATCAAAGTGAACCTCACAGTGATTCTCAGACACCCCTGGACTGCCACTCCAGGGGCACATGTACCATAGGCTTTCCCGTTCAAAATCCAACCCCCTGACCAGCCAGTGCAGCCCTCCACCCCTGCCAGATAGAGAGCCCTTCAAGATTTTCTTGGGGAGAGCTGCCCCCATCTAGCAGCCTCCGCCAATACCAACCCTTCCAGACTCCCTGTCAACCCGGCGGGATTTGCATGGCCCTACCCTGTCATACCACAGGGCAGTTCCACCACCTTCCACCAGATCTCTGACAGAGGTAGCACTTACACCAGCCAGCAGGCCAGACTAGAACCCGGCAAAAAGACCAGACCAGGCGCAGCCACCCATCCTCACCAGAAGCACCCTTCCAGGTGGCACAGACACAACCATTGGCCGGCCCCCAGTATCTGTCGGGCAGCAGGGCGTAGTCCCTGCTGAAACCACCCTTCCAGGTGCAATGACGTTATTGGATTGCATCCACCCTCCACATATAGGAGGTGCTTCAGCGCTCCTCTAACAACTGATGAGAACGGATACCACACCTGATCTTAACCAAAAGGCCGAGCAGTGGCAGGGAAGACACCACGATCAGCCCAGCCAGAGTGCAATGGCTGAGCCTCGCCCTGGGAGAACCACCTTCATGATCATGGTGTCTCCCCTGCCAGGTAAGTCCACTCTCTGCTGATGTCACATGAATCAGTCCAGGCACCATGTCATTGTGACAATAGATGTCAGGATCCGCCAGTTGCCTAGACTGATCTCAGTCTCAGCCACTCAGTGAGCCGCTGAGATGCCCGCTCCCCACCCTGCCCCTCCACAGCTCAGAGCTCCAGTGAGCGTGGAGGAGAGATGCCAATTGACAGTCAGCAAGCTCTTTGCTCAGGGAGCTGTGAAAAAGATCCATCAGTGATGTTCGATCGCTCGGTTCTCAGTGTAGAGGCGCCAGATGCTGCATCCACCTAGGCAAGTATGTTTTTGGGGGTGGGGGAATTATTGGGGCATACTTTTAAGCTCAATAATAATGCTAATATATATATAAAAATAAATAAAATACACACACACAAAGTTTCTTCAGGCTTTTGTGCAGAGAAATACAAGCTCAAATGTCTGTAAAAGCAGCTTTTTTTGAGCTGCAGTGTGCACGGCCCCATCATGCACTCTGTCCTTTGAAAAAATACTGCACAACAAAGGGGGACAGCATATTAAACTCATACATTAACTCATTTTCATTACAGAGAACATTAATGCACCTTTAATGCAGAATGTGGCAATTAAGTTTCCCATTGGAAACTTGTTTAAATTAAATCTTTAATTAGAAGAAGTACGTTTTCAAGCGGCAATTTACAAACATACATTTCAAATTAACGGCTTGTTAAAAAAGTATTCATTTTTAAACCACCATTAATGGACTACATAGCTATTAATTACAGGCTTATATTCAATGGCTTGCATTAGATTAAAGTTAAACTCCAGGAAAAACTCTTGAAAGTTAGATTGGGCTAGTGTGGTAATCGCCAATGATGGTTATTTAACATCTGGAGAGCTGCTGGGGGATGTTCAGTCAGAAGTGAACTATTTCACAAACCGTCCAAAACTGGGTTTTCGGGGTGATGCTACAGCAAATAACTATCACACAGTGGAGTATAGCGAGTCACCTGCTCAGAATCACCTACATTTATATAAAAAAAAAAAAATAAGTTAAAATTCTATTTTCAGTGAATATGTTCTGTGATTATTCAAAGGCAGGGCAACTTTCATCTGCCACTCCAATCACAGCGCCTTGTATTCTCACAAAAACAGGGAGGTGCCAAAAGACCAGCCACTATACTTGCTTTAAAGGGTTACTTAACCACTTCAATACCAGCCCATAGGGGATTTACGTCTTGAACAACCCCTCGCCGATGAGACTGGACGTTGCACAACGTCCTGTCTTCACGGCGTTCTAGGGCGCGTGCGCGGCACCACTCGCGACCCCGCGCGCGTGCCCGACGGCTGCGATTGCCGTCGGGCACCCGCAATTCCCGGCAATCACGGCAGGAGTGTGGATCTGTGAGTGTAAACACACAGATCCACCTCCTGTCAGCGGTGAGGAGACTGATATGTGTTCCCAGTACAGAGGAACACACATCGATCTCCTCCCCCTGCGAGTCCCCCTCCCCCTACAGTTAGAACATACTTTAGGAAACACTTTAACCCCTTCAGCGCCCCCTAGTGTTAACCCCTTCACTGCCAGTCACATTTACACAGTAATCAGTGCAGTTTTATAGCACTAATCGCTGTGTAAATGTGAATGGTCCCAAAAACGTGTCAAAAGTGTCCGATATGTCCGCCGCAATGTCACGGTCACAAAACAAAAAACGCAGATCGCCGCCATTACTAGTAAAAAAATAAAAATGCTATAAATCTATCACCCATTTTGTAGACGCTATAACTTTTGCGCAAACCAATCAATATACGATTATTACGTAGTATTCTACGTATTTTTGGTAAAAAAAAAAAAAACGCAGCGGTCTAAACTGAGGGGAAAAAAAGTTTTTTTTTTTTTAAATTGTGATATGTATTAAATAAAAAAGTAAATATTGTGTTTTTTTTTTTAAATTGTGGCTCTTCTTTTGTTTATAGTGCAAAAAATAAAAACCGCAGATGATCAAATACCACCAAACGAAAGCTCTATTTGTGTGGGGAAAAAAACATAACAATTTAATTTGGATACAGTGTTGCATGACCGCGCAATTGTCATTCAAAGTGCAACAGCGCTGAAAACTAAAAATTGGTCTGGGCAGGAAGGGGGTGAAAATGCCCTGTATGGAAGGGGTTAACCCAGGAACCTGCAATCATATCTGGTCTCCCACAGTACACAACGTGAAAATGCAATCATTTTTGTAGATCTAAACTGCCAAATACCCTCTCTCATCAGCAGTATATAGCAGTTTTGGGACTTCCATCAGTGTCTGGTTGAAGCTGGAAGTTGAAAGTTTTTATACTGCACCGACTGTCCTATCAGGATGCAGGACCACTGACCCTCTGTCTGGACAGTGCTGAATGGCCCTGTGCTGATAACATGCATGCTCCCAAGAAAAAAAAAAAAAAAACACACACACACACACACACACACACTGCACCAGCAAATCGCTGGTGCCGTGTAGGTCTTCTGCAGATCTTTCTGTATCAATACAGGCAAGCAGATACACTGACAAGCATCAATGAACTACCACGGTATGGTGCTCCACAGCGCCTTGGTAGTTCATTCAGTTACACAAGGCAAAAGCTTCAAAGGATGTCGGGGCTTGTATATGCATGCGCACACACACACACACACACCTCTAGCAATACACACCAAACCGAGCATGCGCAGCCTGACTCTATAGACTCGGTCTTACCAGGACCTGTTTTGGAGTCAGTGGAAGGAGAAGATAAGAAGACCGTTTTTTTTACACAATGCAGAGGATTAACCCCTTAGATTCCACCGTGAGTATAACACGCGTGCTTTACTGCATATACAGACCGATTTGGGGGTTTAGCAACACTTGGATATAGAAAGTTGCTGCAGCACAACCTGGAAGATGACAGTTCAGACTGTAAGTGGCACAGACTACTAACAATTTGATAACTCCAGCTAGTCCTCCAGATTTAAGAGAGGTTCTCCATATCAAAAATGGATGCCTACCAAAAATAGTAGCCTTTTACTGTGCTAAATAGACACTAGAGTTGCTCATACAAAAAAAAAACAACCATTAGAGATAAAAAAAAAAAAAAATATATATATATATATATATCAGCAAGATGCCCACAGCTGCAGGCATTATCCCATTATAACCAGTTAAAATACAGCAACATACCGCTACACCGCTGGTCATCAAGTGGTCTCTCTCTAACTGCAAAGTACTATAAGGCTCCATGCACACTGCTCAAGAAGCTAAAAAACATCAGTAGATTTGCAGGGAGGGAGCCTTTCAAAGTTTTCTAGCATTTACCTTTTTTTAAATGGGAAAAAAAAGATGGCGAGCTGCGTTTCGGCGCTTATCGCCATTTTGCGTTTACCATTAGTCCTGCCAAAAAAACTGCACTTTGCACACAAATTTCTGCCGTTCACAAAAAAGCCCATAAACCCCACTGCTCATTAACACTAAAAAATGTCCATGTGTGCATGGACACATAGGCCAACATAGAGTGCAGTTAATTAGCTTTTAAACAAAAACCCAAAACGCCAATAAACTATAGTTTATCAGCTTCAGTGTGCATGGAGCCCAATGCAAAAGCAGCAGCCATATCTGAACATGATCCAGAAACACTGCCGTCTTCAGGGCCAAAGCTCATTTAAAAAATAGTCGGCTGCAAAGTGGAAAACTTTTTGGCAACCAGGGTGCTGCATCCTCAGGACTAAGGGCCCTTTCACACTGGTGCGTTTTTGCGGTAAAAATAGCGCTATTAAAAACGCTCCCCATGCCCCCTCCATTGAAATGAATTAAAAACCTCAGTAAAAAGGCGGTAAAAACACGGCGTTAAAATCATCGCGATTTTACCGCATTTTTAATTCATTTCAATGGAGAGGGGCATAGGGAGCTTTATAATAGCGCTATTTTTTACCGTGAAAACGCGGTAAAAACGCACCAGTGTGAAAGGGCCCTTAGAGAGGGACCTTACGACTTGTTATCAGCACTCAGTTCAAAAGTCTGAGTCTCTGATGGGTGTGGGCGCAAGTGCTCGTGGTGAACCGAATGAAAATTTTAATGCCGAAAAAAAAAAGAAGAAAGAAAAAAGGGGGCGTACAAAATAGGGGAAAGATTTATGGCATTTTAATTTTTTTTAATAGTGATGGCGGTGATCAGCGATTTTTAATTGGGACTGCAACATAATGGGGGACAGATCGGACACTTGACACATTTTTGGGACCATTGGCTACAGCGTTCAGTGCTATAAAAATGCAGATTACTGTGTAAATGTCACTGGCATAAATGTCACCATCATTGACAGATCTCCATTCTGTGTGGAGCGGTCACAGGTGCGTCGGGCACGTGCATTGGCTCCCCCTAGTAGTCAAAAGGTGAACCAGCGAAGAGCTACATCAATTCACCCCGGAAAAAGGGATTTTTTAATACAGCTTACCTGTAAAATCCTTTTCTTGGAGTACATCACGGGACACAGAGCGGCATATTCATTACTATACGGGTTATATGGAGTACCTTCAGGTGTGGACACTGGCAATCTCAAACAGGAAGTCCCCTCCCTATATAACCCCCTCCCCTAGAGGGAGTACCTCAGTTTTGTAGCAAGCAGTATGCCTCCCAAAACATGTTCCCATAAGAGGGGTGGGAGCTCTGTGTCCCGTGATGTACTCCAAGAAAAGGATTTTACAGGTAAGCTGTATTAAAAAATCTTTTTCTTTCTCGTACATCACGGGACACAGAGCGGCATATTCATTACTATACGGGATGTCCGAAAGCAATGCTTTAATGAGGGGAGGGAGACATCTTCCCAAAGGGATTTAATTTAGAGGTATACTCAAATAATAATAATAAATCCAACTTAGTCAAGAAATAATTTTGAATCTTAAATCAAGGGTGCCCCCGATCCTGAGGATCCTAAACCACAGCCTGTAGTACTGCCTGCCCAAAGGCTGAATCCGCATTCCTTCTCACGTCTAACTGATAAAACCTTGGAAACGTGTGGACTGATGACCACGTCGCCGCCTTGCATATCTGAGCCATAGAGATCTGATGGTGTGCTGCCCAGGAGGCGCCCATGGCCCTGGTAGAATGGGCTTTTACTGACAAAGGAGGAGGCAACCTCTTCAAACCGTAGGCCTGAATGATTAATTGTCTAATCCATCTCGAGATGGTGGATTTTGCAGCTGCCTGCCCCTTCTTGGGACCATCTGGTAAAACGAACACCACATCTGTTTTCCGGATCTTTTCTGTAGCTTTAAGATAGGCCCTCATGGCCCTGACAATATCTAAGGTATGCAGCAACCCCTCCTTTCTAGTCGTGGGTTTTGGAAAGAAGGATGGTAGTACCAAATCCTGGTTCAGGTGAAAACTGGATATAACCTTTGGTAGAAAGGAAGGATGAGGCCGGAGAACTGCCCTGTCCTTATGTAGAATGAGATATGGTTCCTTACAAGATAATGCTGCCAATTCTGACACTCTCCTGGCCGAAACTATGGCGACCAAAAATACTAACTTTCTTGTCAGTAAAACTAAAGGAATTTCAGCCAACGGCTCAAAGGGTTGTTTCTGTAGAGTGGACAGAACAAGATTTAAGTCCCATGGACAAATCGGTGACTTGACAGGAGGATTAATACACAAGACCCCCTGTATGAAGGTTTTAACCAGCGAGTGGGTGGCCAGCGGCCTCTGAAACCACACTGACAAAGCTGAAATCTGTCCCTTGATTGTGCTTAATGCCAGTCCTTTATCCACTCCTAGCTGGAGAAAACTTAACACCCTATCAATGGTATATTTGCGGGAATTCCATCTTTTGGATTCACACCAGCCTACGTAGGTCCTCCACACCCTGTAATAAATTACCCTGGAGGCCGGCTTTCTAGCCCTAATCAGGGTAGGAATTACCTGCCTAGACAGACCTCTACCCCTGAGAATCAGGGATTCAGCCTCCAGGCCGTCAAATTTAGACGCCGTAATGCAGGGTGGAGGATCGGGCCTTGTGAGAGTAGGTCTGGTCGTAGAGGAAGAGTCCAAGGGTCTCCCACTGCCATCTTCAGGACTAGTGAGTACCATGTCCTCCGGGGCCAAGCTGGGGCTACTAGGATGACTGGCTTGTGCTCCACTCTGATCCTGCGCAACAGGCGGGGAAGTAACTGTAGCGGGGGAAATGCATATAGAAGTTTGAATTGATGCCAAGGGCATCGGTTCCGCAGGCCATAGGGTCCCTTGCTCGAGACACGAACCTGTCTAGCTTCTTGTTGAACCTTGATGCCATTACATCTATGTCTGGCACTCCCCACCTCTGGCAGATTGTCTGAAAGACCTGGGGATGCAGAGACCACTCCCCCGGCGACAGAATCTGGCGACTTAAGAAGTCTGCCTGCAGGTTGTCCACTCCGGGAATGAATATCGCCGAAATGCAGGGTACATAAACCTCTGCCCACTGAAAAATCAAGCTCACCTCCCTCTGAGCGGCCTGACTCCTGGTTCCCCCTTGGTGGTTTATGTATGCCACCGCTGTGGCATTGTCTGACTGGATTCTCACTGGGGACCCCTGTAATCTGGAAGTCCATGCCAGGAGGGCTAGGCGAGCAGCTCTGATCTCCAAGACATTGATGGGCAGCTGCCTCTCCGCTTCCGCCCAAGTTCCCTGGCGAGTGAACCCCTCCAAGACCGCCCCCCAGCCTACCAGGCTGGCGTCTGTGGTAACTACCTTCCAGACTACGGGGCTGAAGGACCTTCTCTTCAGAAGATTCTGAGGGTTTAACCACCAGGCCAGACTTTGCCGGACCCTTGATGATAGCGTCAAAGGGGACTCCAAGGCCTGTGCTCTCTTGCTCCAGGCTGCTAGAATGGCTGCCTGTAGGACGCGAGTGTGGATCTGAGCGTATAGTACCGCCTCGAACGTGGCCACTAGCTTGCCTAGTAATCGCATACACAGGCGAATAGTTGGTTTTCTCTTGCTTAGAACCAACTGAACCAACCCCTTGACAGCCTCGACCTTTACAAGGGGCAGGAACACCCTTTGCTGTTCTGTGTCTAACCTCATGCCGAGGTATTCCAACTGCTTTGTAGGATGAAACGCTGATTTTTCCCGGTTTAGGACCCAGCCGAACCTCTCGAGGTACTGAACCGTGAGGTTTACTGCTTGTTCCAGACACGGCCGTGAGTGATCTATGATTAAAAGGTCGTCCAAGTATGCTAGGACCATGACCCCTTGGATCCTTAGATTGGCCAGAACTGGAGCTAGGATCTTCGTGAATACCCGGGGGGCCGTGGCCAGCCCGAAGGGGAGCGCCATGAATTGGAACTGTCGCAGCCCCTCTGCGAAGCGTAAAAATCTTTGATGTGGCTGAAAGATTGGTACATGAAGGTAAGCATCCTTTATGTCTATAGAAGCCAGAAAGTCGTCCCTCTGGAGCGTGGCGACTGCTGATCGGACGGATTCCATCCGGAAGGAACAAACTCTTAGGTAAACATTTAAACCCTTTAGGTCCAAGATTGGCCTGACATCGCTGTTGGGCTTTGGTATGACAAAGAGATTGGAATAGAAACCTAGACCTTGTTCTTGGGCTGGTACCTCTATTATCACGCCCTGGCAAAGCAGGTGATCCAAAACTGCCGGCATCGAGGCCTTCTTTGTTGGATCGTTTGGTAGCCTTGGCTCTTGAAAATGAGGCGGAGGAAACTTTAGAAACTCCAGTCTGTAGCCTGTGGTTACAGACGACCGGACCCATTTGTCGGGGATATTGGCTTCCCAAACTTCTGAGAAGAAACAAAGCCTTCCCCCCCACCCGCGTGAGTGGGGCGCCCCTTCATAAGGCAGACTTAGGGGCTGGCTTTGTCGGCTTGCGATACCATGGCCTCTTACCCCCAGGGGCCTGTCCCTGCGATTTATTGTTAAAGTTTGATCGCGCAGGCGGCCGTCGATACTGCCTGGAATTTGAGGGCCCCGGGACAGGGGAGAGCTGCATTTTAAATGTAGGACCCCGGAATCTCTTTTTGACAGGTAAAAGGGTACTTTTGCCACTTGAAATAGTCTGAATGTATTTATCCAGATCCTCTCCGAAGAGTCGTCCTCCATGGAAGGGAAACCCTGCCAGAAGCTTTTTGCATGGGGGCTCCGCCGCCCAGTTCTTCAACCATAAGAGCCTTCTCATATGCACCAAAAATAGTGACAAACGAGAGGCCTGCTGGATGGAATCCTTTATAGCATCTACCGCAAAACACAGAGCTCTGGGAATGTCAGAAAACTCTTCTGCCTGTTGGGTAGGCATGTCTTTAAGCATTTGTTTTGTCTGGTCCTTTAACGCCTGACAAACTCCAATTGCAGCCACAGCTGGCTGTACCACTGCTCCTGCCGTAGCAAAGGATGCCTTTAAAAGTGTCTCTAACCGTTTATCAACCGGATCTTTAAACATTTGTATGTTTTCCACCGGGCAAGTTAGTGATTTATTAACACATGAGACGGCTGCATCCACAACTGGGAGCGCCCACCTCTTCGAGAATTTTTCCTCCATAGGGTAAATAACCGAAAACCTCTTAGGCGGCAGAAAAATCCTGTCCGGTCGTACCCAATCCTGGAAGATCAATTCCTCCAACAGAGGATGGACAGGAAAAACCGCGTTGCTCAAAGGAGCTTTTAAAGAGCCCAGAGAGGATACAGCAGGAACCAGAGGCTCTGGCAATGGTAAATTAAATGCCGAGCGGACCATGTCCGTCAAAGACTGTACCCACAGCCTCTCTGTTTGGGAGTCTGAAAATGGTTCCTCAGAGGTAGATTCCTCAAATCCCTGAACCCTCTTGGTTCCGGTCCAGTTGATCCTCCTGAGATTCTAATTCCTCCGGAGAGAGAATTTCAGCATCTGAGGATACACATCTTGGCGATGGGGATCTAGCCCGTTTCTTGCCAGGAATAGAGCTAGCGATCATCGCTGCTAATCTTTTCTCTAGCCCCCCTAGGGAGACGGCTAGCATCTCCTCTGTGACAAACACAGGGCTGGGCTGATCTGGGCCAGCCTCAGCACCAGACCCCCCTAATGGCTCATCCAAGGCGACCTTCATGGGAATAAGCTGCGGGGAAAGTACCAGCATATCATCAGAATCAGAGGGGGAACCCCTTTGTTTTTTGGTCTTTTTTGTACCTTTTGATCCCGAACCCTTGGAAGCCATAATAGAAAACCGAGGGACTACAACAACCGACTGTAGTGGCCAGGAGTACAAAACTAGGGTTTAGGGGACAATAGACCACTAATGCCCAAAAACCGATGGGGCCCAGTATGTTTTTTTTTTTTTTTTTTAAACATACAGCGTCGCCCCAATTTAGTTTGCCAGCCTCCAACCTGTTGCCAAAGGGGATTTTTTGGCTTAACACAAATGCATTGGAACAAACTCCAGCATGTACTACCCCCTCTTCCGCCACCGGGAGTCACTGTTCTGCCGCTCTGCGTCCTCTCCCTTCCAGATCAGCCTCAGACTGAGCCATGATCACAGCCTGCTGTGTATAACAGCGAATGAAGGCGCACCCTTGATGATGCTGCAGGCACGCCGCCCCCCCCCCCTCCGAACGGCGCGAAAAACGTCTATAAGACGTGCACGCGCGTGTATGCCGGGGAAGGAAAGCACATGGAGGAGCCGCGCTGCTGGAGACCCAGGACTGCAGGCTTCAGAATCAAACCCCGGCCAGGTAGGACTTTCAAAAGGCCCCATAGGGATCCTTATTAGCCCTGGGACCAGCGAGCAGCAGGTAGCTAGCAAACCTATTTCTTAGACAGGGGGACCAAGTGATGGGGGGAATGAGATCATCCTGTCTTCTCAGACATAGTGAGCAAGGCTGCCAATGCAGAGCATACTTAGGCTACCCCCCTTTAAGGTCTCCCTGGAGAGCCTGCTGTCGAACCAAGTCCCGCAGGCTCCCCTCTTACCTGCTCCATGCTGCAGGACGTTTGCCTAGCAAAACGGTCCAATCTTCTCCCATCTCCGTGGGTAGCGTAGTAGACCTTCAGGCCCTGGGGTCCTGGAAGGTACCCACTGTCCTGGACCTATACAGCACCCTGGCAAACAGGATCTTATGTTTTTTTACAAACTCCAAGTCCTGGGCCCAGGGTCCAGCCCTCTAAAGAGGAGCATTATAGGCAAAACCCCACGGTTTGGGGCCCGGGTACTGTCCACTTTGGCACTGAGGCACCTTGGACAGATCCGGTTAGCCCGCCCTTAATCCCAAGGATGTGGAGGCAAAGCTATTCCGTGACCAACACCTAAGACACTGGTGAAAAAACTGAGGGACTCCCTCTAGGGGAGGGGGTTATATAGGGAGGGGACTTCCTGTTTGAGATTGCCAGTGTCCATCACCTGAAGGTACTCCATATAACCCGTATAGTAATGAATATGCCGCTCTGTGTCCCGTGATGTACGAGAAAGAAAGCCAACCTGCCGCAGTATAACTGCAGCGGCTGGTCGGGAAGGGGTTAAAGTGGCTGCCCGATTTACATTAGTTTTTTCCTAGCGCAGTGATAAGATCTTGGGTAGTGGCACATTGCGAGATCTGATTTTGTATTAACATTACCAAAGATTAAAGGGTTTGTAATGGAATTTTTTTTTTTTTTATCTTAATAGCTTCCTTTACCTTAATGCAGTGCTGTTTTCATGTCCTCATTGTTTGTTTTTGCTCTCAAGTTGCTGCAATCCTTTTATGATCGCCACACTTCCTGGTTGTCCGCTTCCTGATCACCACAGTACTGGGAACTTTCTCTGTGGTCACTAATCAAGGAGGTGTGATTACTGTGTGTCTAAAAACCCTCAGAACCAATCACGTTTGTTTTCCAAACCATCACTGCCCTCTATTGGCTCTGTACATCAGAGAGACAGGAACAGCATGCAAAAACTAAACTGAAACTGCAGGTACATTACATGGATTGATTGTTATCTGTTTTTATTCATTTTTAAAAAGGAATCAGTTAACCATTAGGTCTCTATACAGTCATTTCAGGGAAAAAAAAAAAAAAGTTTCCTTTACAACTCCTTTAACCACTTAAGGACCGCCTACTGCACATATACGTCGGCAGAATGGCACAGCTGGGCACATCAACGTATATATACGTTGGTTTTAGTACCCAGCCGTGGGTCACAGGCACGCGCTCCCGTGACCCGGTCCGAAGCTCCAGGACCACGGGACTCGCTGGCCCGATCGCCGCTGCAGTGCGGCGATCCGTATTTGGAGCTGAAGAACGGGAAGAGCCGTGTGTAAACACGGCTTCCCCGTGCTTCACTGTGGCCGCAGCATCGATCACGTCATCCCTGTTATAGGGGGACGTGATCGATGATGTCACACCTACAGCCACACCCCCCCTACAGTTGTAAACACACACAGGGAACACTCAATTCCTACAGCGCCCCCTTGTGGTAAACTCCCACGGTCATTTTCACAGTAAACAATGCAATTTAAATGCATTTTTTGCTGTGAAAATTACAATTGTCCCAAAAATGTGTCAAAATGGTCCGAAGTGTCCGCCATAATGTCGCAGTCACGAAAAAAAAAATCACTGATCGCCGCTATTAGTAGTAAAAAAATGTTTTTAAAAAAAATTCAATAAAACTATCCCTTATTTTGTAAACGCTATACATTTTGCGAAAACTAACCCGATAAACGCTTATTGCGATTTTTTTTACCAAAAATAGGTAGAAGAATACGTATCGGCCTAAACTGAGGAAAAAAAAAAAGTTTTTTTTTATATATTTTTGGGGGATATTTATTATAGCAAAAAGTAAATATTGCATTTTTTTAAAAATTGTCGCTCTATTTTTGTTTATAGCGCAAAAAATAAAAATCAGAGGTGATCAAATACCACCAAAAGAAAGCTCTATTTGTGGGGAAAAAAGGACGGCAATTTTGTTTGGGAGCCACGTCGTACGACCGCGCAATTGTCAGTTAAAACGACGCAGTGCCGAATTGCAAAAAGGGGCAAGGTCCTTTACCTGCATTTTGGTCTGGGTCTTAAGTGGTTAAGGTATTCTTTAACTTTGTTGCATCTCTGGAACAGGAAGTAAAAAAAGGTATATTTCCCCTATGGTACAGACAAAAATAAAAATATACTTTACAGGAGATTAACCCTAATCTAGCCAAAAATTAAAGAAAAAAAAATAAATAATGTGATTTGGCTTCATATACACGGTGCAAATTTCTTTGCTGCAACCAGAGAAATTTGCACAATCCCCCCCCCCCATCAATAAAAGCAGTATTGATAGGGGAATCAGTAATGGTTTTCTTTCAATCGGGAGTCACCCCCGCCAGGAGAAGACAGTGATTATCACAAGTGAATCAACTTGGTACATTCAGCATGCCCATTAACGATTCAAATCAGTCGGTTCCTAATGAACTGCCTGAGATTTGACCGTGTATGGTCAGCCCAAGTGTAATATGGGCCCGCGCACGCACACACCACTGCTCTCACTATACACTAAACAACTGCACATGGCTTTGTTTAAAGCATACAAAAAAAAAAAAAACATAATTTATACTATCTGTCACACGTTTGCATGAAAGTGGCAGGACAAATTAGTGATTCTTTATAAAAGGGACAAATATGGCCTAAAAGATTGCCGTTTAAAATTTTAAAATAAGTGCTTTCAGCTTCGATTTGATTTAAAGCAACTCGATTTAAATCAATTTTAAAGAGCAACTGTCATCTGTCCCACAGCGGCTCCTCTTCTGACCCGCTGTTGACTCACCAAACAAACAGTTGCATTCACTGTAATGGGACAGTTGGTGATGCAGCAGTGACAAGGTAAGGGACGTAGCAGCAGGTGAGTGGATGTCTACCAAGGGCTCTTTTACACGGAGCGGATCCGTATTGATCCGCTCCATTAGCCCATTTGCTCAGCGGGATGCCTCCGTAAAATCCCCGCTGAGCGGTCGGCTGACAGAGCGGTCCCCGCACACTGTGCAGGGACTGCCCTGTCTTTCCTCCGCTCTCCCCTTGGGGAATCGGATGAATACGCACCGTGTGTCCGTATTCGTTCGATCCGCCAGACAGAAGAAAAATAGGATTTTCTTCTGTCCGAAAAACCGGATCTTGACGGAGGCGGATGTTTACAGACGTTAGCGGATGCTCATCTGCCAACGTCCGCGACCCCGTAGGGATACATTGTGAGTCCGTAAACGGACTTATGAAAAGCGAACCGTTTGTCCACTCGTGTGAAAGGGCCCTAACAGGTGCTCTTTGAATGCAAGGACAGATTTGCAAAAAAATAAATAAAATAAAAATAAGCAATAACATGTATATGGCTGTAGAAAATGTTTGCATATCTGAAGTTCCTACAAGTTGCCAAAAGGAGGTTCTATGCTGGCATCAGGTTGTGGATACGGTGCGTGCTCCTGAACTGGTGTCAATGCAAGTCTGGTTGCCTCAGGTCTTTGAATACCCAAGCAATGCCCCCACAATTGATGCACTGCAATCTTACATAGCAGCCAAGCCAAAAGACTACTATACCCAAATTATAATAATAATAATAATAGTTGTGCCAAAGATTTGTAGAGTGGGAGTTGCTGCCCACATCCCTAAGAAAAAAGGGAAGGATTCCTCTATGGGACTTTGAGAGACAGAAACTCCTTAGTAATTACACAGTATCGAAAACATATTCATATTTTATTTGTAAATTGGACGCATATACAGCTGCAGTGCAATATCAAAACATACAACCAACCACTGGATTCTGTTGGTATGTAGATGAGACCGAGAATGCCCAAGAATCCAGTAGTTTGTATAATGTTTTGATATTGCACCACAACTGTATATGCATCTAATTTTGATTTTATCACGCTCCATTTTATGTTTTTAACTTTACAAATAAAATATGAATAGGATTTTAATACTATGCAACTACTAAGGAGTAGGGGTGCAACGGATCGTCACCGATCCGTGATCCGAACGGGTCACACCGCTCGGATTGGCACACCCCACGATCCGCGGAGCGCTCCGGACCCTCGGCCTAGGAAAGTCCCCGGCTTCGGCCTAGCTCTGGAGCGGCTGCCATCTTGCTCCACCCAACTTGCCAGAGGCCAGTGACACGCCTCCCCGTCTCAGTGCACTGACTTCTGTGCCCCGCCCTCCCCTGTAAATCTCCCTCAGACCATTCCCAGTGCAACACTTCCGACCCACACTTCTCTCCTCTCAGAGTGCAGCGCGGCGCCCAGTCTTCGCTCATGCACTAAGCTCTCTGAGACCTTTCCCAGTGCAGCACTTCCGCCCACACTTCTCTCCTCCCAGAGTGCAGCACGGCGCTCAGTCAGCTGATCGAGTAATAGATGAAGCTGGTTGGTGATAGCAGGTTGATAGGCTGGTTACCATGCAGGCAAGTGGCCCCTCTGCCGGTGTATGGACTCATTCACTGCCAGGACTGCATGTCCATGTGCTACAAAGCTGAGTTTATTTCCAGAGACAGCCTTGAGGGCTCCTGTATGGAGCATGGAGAGTGCGGGACATCTTGTTACACCCAACAGAGTTTTACATTCAGTTATTTTCATCACAAAACGGAGCTTATTTGCTTAAATACAGTGTATGTAAATCTGACGGACTGTTTAAATTTTAAAAGCTGCAGCAAACCTACTGACCTCACTAAATGTGAAAATCAGAGGTGTTCTGTCACATTAGCAAATAGCAAGCATGTGAGGTCAGCAGGTTTGCTGCGGCTTTTAAAATTTAAACATGTAAACAGCCCGTCAGACTTACATACACTGTATTTAAGCAAATAAGCTCTGTTTTGTGATGAAAAAAAAACTGAATCTAAAACTGTTGGGTGTAAACAAGATTAGTCTTTTTTTTTTCTTTATTGCCGATCCGAAAAATGATCCGATCCGTGACTCCTGATCCGAGGATCGATCCGATCCGTGGCACCCCTACTAAGGAGTTTCTGCCTGTTAAAGTCCCATAGAGGAATCTTTTTTGTACACAAATTGTACATTTCTATTACAGGTGGATTGTAGCAGGACCTTCTTTGTAAATGAGCCCTTAAAGAGGAGTTCCACCCAAAAAGTGGGTAGTTTAGAGTGGGATTTCCTGCCCCACTTTCTCCTTCCCGCTCTTGGTCATCTAGGCGACTTCCTCCTCTACCCCTCCCTCCAACCTTCTGGGACACGTCATAGGTCCTAGAAGAAGATTGCCTGGCCACTGGCAGTGTGACTCTCGCATGCGCAGTGCGCACCCAGCCGTGAAGCCAAAAGCTGTCACGGCCGGGTGGCCATAGCTGCTTTAATGGCGCCAGCAAAGTGGAGTGAGGCTACGGGTGGCCACATCATTGGACAGGTGAGCATCTGTTTATTAAAAAGTCAGCAGGTATACTTTTTGTAGCTGCTGACTTAAACCAAAAAATGGGTGGAACTCCGCTTTAATCCAAGCTGAATACTCACAATGTACAGCTGTTTGATTTGGTTTGCTCCAGTTGTAGTAAATTCCCCCGTGTCTAGGAGCAGATTAGATACTCTGAACGCATGATCACTGAATCTGGGAAGCATAAGGGACCATGCACACAGGTGCTTTTGGTATACAATGTAAATTTTGAGCGCATTGTCATACCCAGGGCTGTATACGTGTGTAATAAATGGCTACATACAGTGGATATGAAAAGTCTACAATGTTAGGTTTCTGTGATGTTAAAAAAAAAAAAAAAAAAAAACACACATAATAGACAAAAAAAAAAAGAGTAAGGCTCCTTACACACAGAGCGGTCCGTTTTTCGGTCCGCTCCGCGGGGGGTCTCCGTTGAGCTGTCCGGCGGACAGGGCGGTCCCCGCACACTGTGCAGGGACCGCCCCGTCTCTCCTCCGCTCTCCCCTATGGGGAGTCGGATGGAAACGGACCGTCTGTCCGTTTGCATCCGATCCGTTTGGCCGGACGGAAGAAAAATAGGACATTCTTCCGTCCGCAAAAATGGATGCGGATCGAGCGGACGTTAGCGGATGCATCATCCGCTAACGGATCCGCTCCCATAGGGAAGCATTACAAGTCCGTTAACGGACTTGTAATTAGCGGACCGTTCGTCCGCTAGTTACAAGTCCGTTAACGGACTTGTAATTAGCGGACCGTTCGTCCGCTAGTGTGAAAGGGCCCTTAGATTCTTACCGGTAACCGTTTCCAGTAGTCTTCCAAGGCAGTCCTTGAGAGATGGACCTCCTCCTCACAATCAGGAAACACATTGCCACTAACTTTCCTCCCTTTAAGAGGCGGTCCCTCAGGTCCCTGGTCAGTCATCCCCGAGAACCGAAGGCCAGAATCTGAAACAATATAGAATACACAACCCCACAAGGTTATACATTTTAGGGTGGGATTGTGCTGCCTTGGAAGACTACAGGAAACAGAGTTACCGGTAAGAATCTAACTCTGCTTTTCCCCCCAGTCTTCCAAGTCAGCCCTTGAGAGGATAACCAAGAACTCACCAGATCTAGGGTGGGACTTTCCTACCAAAAGCCTGGTCCTGGCTGGAAATCAGATCTAGTCTAATGCTGAACAAAGGTTGAGAATCTTGACCAGGTTGCAGACCTGCATATTTGTTCTGGAGTGGCTCCTTCCTTTTCTGCCCATGAGGCTGCTGAAGCCCTTGTAGAATGAGCTCCAAGTTCTTTTGGTGGTGTTTTCTCCATAACACCAACATTCTAGAATAGCTGCCTTGATCCATCTGGCAATTGTCTTTTTGGACGCTTGTTTGCCCTTCAGTTGGCTGGCGTACAAAATAAAGCATCTGATGTTCCGAATTCATTGGTAACTTCTAAATATTGACAAACATCTTCTGACATCCAAAAAACATAATTCTTGCCCTTTGCTGTTTATTGGTGAACTGCAAAATGAAGGTAAAACTATATCCTGGGATGAAAAGTTGTCACTTTTGGAGTAAACCCCGGACCAACAGGTCCTCTTGTAATGTTCATTCCAGATACACCGACAGCGCTGCAATCTGAACTTTCAGTGTACTGAGCGCTAAACCTTTATCAGCACCTTCCTGTAAAAACTCAAGGATGGTCAGTGTATCCATTTTCTGTCTTTGGTTTTCAGTGCATAAACCGTTTTTTTCCTGATTTTTTGTAAATGGCTCCAGTTTTTGACTTCCTGGCGCTCAGAAGCGTTGCCACTACCTTCTGAGAGTCATTTTGATCTCAAGAGGTCCTCTTCAGTAACCAGGCCGCCCATTTGAAATTTTCTCGTTTTAGACCTGTTAGTGGACCCTGACACATCAGGTCTGTCCTGTGAGGTAGAAGCCACGGCTCTTCTGCCGAGAGACTGAGGAGTTGAGAGAACCAGGTTCTCTTGGGCCAGTATGGTGCGATTAGTAAGAGTTTCGTCTGTTCCTGTAGAAACTTATTTACCACCCGTGGAATCAGATGAACCGGAGGGAAGGCATAGCACATTTTGAAGTTCCAAGGGTGCTGGAGAGCGTCTATCCCAAATGGTTGGTCTTTTTGGTTTAGCGAGAAGAAACACTTCACCCGAGCATTCTTCCGAGAGGCAAACAGATCTATGCTTGGGACTCCCCAGCGGGCTGTAATTTCCTTTAACACCTCCGGGTGTAGTACCCATTCCTCTTGGGAGATCTCCTGGCGGCTGAGAAAGTCCGCCACTTGGTGGTCTTCTCCTTTTAGATGGACTGCTTCTATGACAGCAGATTCCCTTCTGCCCATCGGCATATCTGATTGGAGATGTGACTTAGAGATGGGCTTCTTGTGCCCCCTTGTTTGTTTACATAAGCCACTGCTGTGGTGTTGTCAGAGTACCAGGATGCGACTACTTCAGTTGGTCCTGAAAAAATTCTATGGCTTTGGCTATCGCCATGAGTTCTCTCCAGTTTGAGGAGGATTTGACTTCCTCCGGGGACCATCTCCCCTGAGCAGGTTGCTCTGCTAGGCGAGTTTCCCCAACCGCTTGCATCTGTGGTCAATTTCTGAGAGATTGGAAATGACCAAGCCAGACCCCGATTTAGGTTTGTGTGGACCCTCCACCACCATAGTGACTTCTTTACCGATGTTGGGAGTAATACCGACTTGTCCAGAGCCGTTTTTTTTTTAGAGAAAAACTTGAAACGGCCTTAGATGAAACTTTGCCACTGGACTGCTGGGATTGATGATGTCATAAGACCCAGAACCGACATCAGCTCTCTGATGGTTATCGGTAGGTTGTTCTGTATAGAACTTACCCTCTTGATGAGATTTTGGATCTTCTCCTCTGGAAGCAATGTATTCTGCTCCCTGTAGCTGAGTAGATACCCCAGTATAACAGTAGATCGTCTAGATATGGTATTACGGTCATCTTCAACCTTAGAGGGGCCAGAACCTCTGCAAACACCTTGGTTAATATCCTCGGCGATAGGACAACACAAACAGAAGAGCTCTGCTCTGGAAGTGGTATTCCTTTCCTTCCATCTACTGCTAACCTTAGGTATCTCTGGGATTCTTCTCTGATGGTAATGTGAAGATATGCGTCTCTGAGATCCATGATCGCCATGAAGGTTTCTGGTTGCAGAATGTTCTTGACTGAAAAAATGGACTCCATGCAGAATTTTTTGTATTGAATCATTTGATTCAAGGGCTTGAGATTCAGTATCAATCGAAACTTCCCGGAGGGTTTCTTGATGACGAATACATGAAACTGGGATAAGGACATTTTGATCCACCATCTCCCCTAGCAACAGAGGAAGAGCTTTTGCTTTTTCTGAATCTAAAGGGTTTCGTTAATCGGAATCTCTGGAGGATGGCAATTGAATTCCAGAGCGTAGCCCTTTCCAATTATTTCTAGAATAAACTGATTGGCCGTTTTCTTCCACTGAGGTAGGAAGGTAGCCAATCTTCCCCCTACTGGCACTTGGTTGTCACTGTTTGGTGGCCTGGTTAGTAGCGCCAAAGAGTGAATTACTCTTTGGTTTTCCTTTGTGACCCATCCATCTTAGGGTACTCTTTCTTCCCCTCTTGGGGACGATCTTTGTCCACAAAAAAAAAAAAAAAAATCTGTGAAAATTTTCGTTTTTCAGTAGGAATGGTCTTCTCTCCAAGGCCTCGTCTAGGCCTGAACCAAAAAGCAAATCTCCTGTGAATGGTAGATTGCACAATCCTGTTTTGAATGCAGCATCACCTGTCCAGGTTTAAATCCAAATCGCACGTCTTGCTGCGATGGCTAGTCTACCTGACCTTGCTGCCAGTTTAACGGACTCTGCGGAAGCATCCGCAATGTAACCTACTGCTTTGGAGATCTTGTAACTGGGTTAACCAGAATTCCAGATTTCTTGCCACACAGGTGGTAGCTAGTGCTGCCTTTAGGCTAACGACACTTGTCTCCCAGGCTCTTTTTAGGATGATATCACCCTTCTCATCCATGGCATCTATTAAGTGCCCCATGTCTTCAAAAGCCCATGAAGAATTTTTGGAGATTTTGGAAAGTGGTGCATCCAATTTCGGATTTATGTTCCACACTTCTTTTGGATCTTCACTAAAAGGAAATCTCTTTTTGTGACTAGCCGAAAAAATGACTTCTCTGGATCTGTCCATTTGTTTTTCAAAGTATCGGACATCACCTGATGAACTGGGAACACCTTGGAATTCTTCTTCCTCAGACCCTGGTACATTAGGTCATGTTTGGAAGGTTGTTCTTTTTCATGTTTAATCTCCAAAGTTTCATAAATGGCCCCAAGCAAATCATCCACATCCTCTAGCGATAATTTGTAAGTGGGTCCCCTTTCTTTTTTTTTTTTCTCTCCCCTCTTTCTGATCGGAGTCTGGGCCATCGCTGGCCATGATGCTAGCTGCACTGCTGCCTGCTCGCTCCTTGACTGACTCATGCGACCCTGATGCGACTTCCGATCTGGGTGAGGCCATGGGAGAGGGACTTCCAGAAAAAACTGCTGGAAGTTTAACCTCTGTAACAAACTGTTTTAGATCCTTAAAGGTGTTAGCCATATCATCCCTCGCGGATCCAAAAATCTTTGCATAAACTGCGTCAGACTGTTTTTGTACCAGTTTGTCAATGCAAATTTGGCATAGCGGCTCTGTGTATTCCAAAGGCATCTTGGAATTACACTTCGCACACCGCTTTCTGGGAGTGGGCTTTGGCTCTTTAGGTGGTTTCACCTGCCAAAACAAAAAAAACACAGGGGGCACCATGGCGGTGGGACTACAGCACATTCCACCATACAGTGCACACCCAGTGACACTAGTACCCCTGTAAACCCCAGCTAAGCTAATGACCACCA
Source organism: Rana kukunoris (assembly GCA_029574335.1). NCBI lineage: Eukaryota > Metazoa > Chordata > Amphibia > Anura > Ranidae > Rana > Rana kukunoris. The sequence goes on along the minus strand of CM056051.1, from coordinate 169,625,285 downwards.
CCATCTAGCTGCTGTCCCCCTTAAAACGAATACAAAGGTCACCCACTGGTGCCTACCTGTATCCTGCTGGTGCTCTCACCCTCCTGGAGCCTGGCCCGATGGGATAACATCCTCCTCCAGCATTCCGTTACACCGTGGCGTCCTGTGCTGTCACCTGCATTCACGTGTAATCGCACCAGCCGGCCGTTCAAAATTGCTGCGCCTTTAAGGGGATTGGACCAGCTTACCGCCCCGGAAGTGATGCGCCGCATCTTCCAGGTCAAGAGGCATTCAGCTAAGGTACACGCCCCCTCGCCGAAGCCGCCAAAGGGGATGCTGTATCGCCGCCTGGGCACAGGGGAATAATCCGAAACCCGGGACGCCTCCTGCCACCAGAGGGTTGCCCGTGGCCATGAAAAACTGACCTCCTGCCGCTCCTCTTGTGCACTGCTGTTGCCTGCAGCCTATGCACAACAAACGGCTATCCCGACCAGACCCCTGCCCTGGTCAGCCTCAGAGATGGAGCCCTTCCAGGTCCTCTGACAACATGTCTCCTCCGGATGGAGGAAACACCAAGACCTGGGGGACCGCCTCTTAAAGGGAGGAAAATTAGTGGCAATGTGTTTCCCGATTGTGAGGAGGAGTTCATCTCTCAAGGGCTTGGAAGACTGGGGAAATAAATAAATTTCAGAACACTCCCCCCCCCCCCCATCTTTAACGTGACCTATAAACTGTACACTACAATGGAGAAACAAACTGAAATCTGAACATGAAGAGGAACTTCATCTTTCACAGGGTGGATTTCATCTAAAATCACTAGTAAAAAGGCTTAATTTAAATCAACTCGATTTAAAATCATAATCATGTCATCTTTACAGATTAACCACTGCTGTTTGTACGGCCGCAGCGCAGCTCTACTCTGAGTGAACGAGTTTTCTTTTTGTGTAGCCTGTAGAGGTCTGTGCGTCCATCCATAGATATGCCTCCCCAGACCATCACTGACCCAGCACCAAATCGGTCAGAAGCAGCTCCTCCTCTGACCCGCTGCCGACTCACAGGCAGTCCCATTCACTTTAATGTTTGTACGGCCGCAGCGCGGCTCTACTCTGAGTGAACAAGTTTTCTCGTCCGCCCCTTTTGGCGTTCCGAGCGTGCAGTGGGGAACTCCTGTGCTGGCCGTGTCCCTCGGACACCGCCAAACACAGATCGCGGTAAATAGCCAATCACAGCGGCTATTTACAGCGCGATCTGTGCGGCCAATGAGAGATGATCTCATATGTAAACACATGAGATCATCTCTCATTGCCGACTCTCCCTCCTCACACAGACAGCGCGTGTGAGGAGGGAGAGCGAACGGAGCTGCAGCGCTGTGGGGGGGGGGGGGGGGGGAGTAAAGAATCTGTGCCCCCAGGACCATCTGCGCCCCCCAGGACCATCTAATTGTCATTCAAAGTGTGAGAGCGCTGAAAGCTGAAAATTAGTCTGGTCAGGAGGGTGTTTAAGTGCCCAGTATGGAAGTGGTTAAAGGATAACTGCACTGACCCCCCCCCCCCCCCCCCAAAAAAAAAAAAAAAAAAAAACACACACACACCTCGAACTGTGAATATATATTCTTTAATGAGCCATCAATAATTAATATTAACCATAAATTATAACAGGTGCATGTACTGATATAGGGAAAATTGCATAAGTTAAACAAATAATGTGTATTTTAGCAAAGAAAAGTCACAGTATTTATCTTCAGAATATAGGTAAAGTTACATAAGTGAAACAAATAGTAGCAATGTCCTTTCGCTGCCAGGTCCATACGGACATACAGAAGTGCCCGCAAGTGGCCAAGTCAGTATGGACCTCCTTTCTCCCTCTCCTATAAGCTTATGGTCACTTCAATGACCATAAACTTATTAACCCTTTATCGGCCGCTAGCGGGGGTTAATACCGCACCGCTATCGGCCGATTTCCCACGGCAATTCGACAGTATAGCGCTGCTATTTTTAGCCCTTAGAGCCTCCTCTCTTCTCTTTGATAGTTGTGACATGACGCTACTCTTATATCAAGACATCGCTTGTATATCAAGGCCAAATGTATTCAAACATTTTGCTTGTCTTGCAAAACGCTCTCAAACCAAGGTTTTACTTTATTCTGAAGAGAAATACTGGGACTTCTTTGCCAAAATACACACTACTATTTGTTTCACTTATGCAATTTTCCCTATATCAGTATACAATGCACCCATTATAATACATGGTTAATATAAAATTATTGATGGATCATTGAGGAATATACACTGCTCAAAAAAATTTAAAATGCAACACTTTGAAAACATCAGATCTCAATGGGCAAAAATCTCATGCTGGATTTCTATACTGATATGAACTGGGTAATGTGTTAGGAATGAAAAGATGGCACATTATCTGATGGAAATTAAAATTATCCACCTACAGAGGGCTGAATTCAAAGCCACCCTGAAAATCAAAGTGAAAAAATGATGCCGCAAGCCAATCCATTTTGCTGAAATTTCATTGCAACCACTCAAAATGGTCCTCAGTAGTTTGTATGGCCCCCAAGTGCTTGTATGCATGCCTGACAACATCACGGCATGCTCCCAATGAGACAGATGGTGTCCTGGGGTATTTTTTCCCAGATCTGGACCAGAGTATCACTGAGCTCCAGAACAGACTGAGGTGCAACCTGGCAGCACCGGATGGACCGAAACATAGGGGGTTATTTACGAAAGGCAAATCCACTTTGCACTACAAGTGCACTTGGAAGTGCAGTCGCTGTAAATCGGAGGGGTAGATCTGAAATGAGGGGGAAGCTCTGCTGATTTTATCCTCAATCATGTGCAAGCTAAAATTATGTTTTTTTTTTTCCCTTGCATGTCCCCCTTGGATCTACAGTGACTGCACTTCCAAGTGTAGTGCAAAGTGGATTTTCCTTTCTAAATAACCCCCATAATGTCCCAGAGGTGTTCTTTTGGATTTAGGTCAGGAGAGCATAGGGGGCATTCAATTTCTCCATCCTCCAGGAACTGGCTGCATGCTCTCATAGGGTCTGACAATGGGTCCAAAGATTTCATCCCGATACCTAATGGAAGTCAAGGTGCCATTGTGTAGCCTGTAGAGGTCTGTGCGTCCATCCATAGATATGCCTCCTCAGACCATCACTGACCCAGCACCAAATCGGTCAGAAGCAGCTCCTCCTCTGACCCGCTGCCGACTCACAGGCAGTCCCATTCACTTTAATGGGACAGCTGGTGACATGGCAGTGACACAAGGTGAAGGACATAGCAGTAGCAGGTGAATGGATGCCTGCTAGCAGGCTGTCATGATGAATCTGAAATGACAGGTGCTCTTTAAAAAAAAAGGCAAGGACTTATTCTTGCTGGTAGTTAGAATCTTTGCAAACAAAATGAAGATTTCCCCATTTAAAATAAGCCACCAGTCCAACGGATCAATAAAATTGCCGAAATGGAAGACCTGATTCTACAAGCTAGAGACTCTCCCACAAAATTTCATGAAAAATGGGCTTGCTGGACAATCTTTAAAGAATCTACTGAATTCAAAAATGTATCGCTCCAACCTTCACGGACTTGAGCGAAGTATGATTTTTTTTTTTTTTTTTTTATGTCGTAACGATGTAGAATATTATTGGATGATCTCCTGCTTCTTTCACTATTTATCTCTCCCCCCCTTTATCTTCCTCTCCTCTCCACTGTTCTCTTCCCTCCCTCTATTTCTCATAATTTAAATATGACAACTATACTTGTATTTCATATATTCTGAATTTTACTTCACAACGTTTACAAATTAATAATTCAGTAACCAACTTTACATTTTATGTTTACTTTGGCTTTATGCTATGAGTATTTATATTGTCAATGTTCTTTTCTCATATGTAATGATATGATTCTGTTCATAAATATTGCTTTATTGTATTTTCATTTGTTTACATATGTGATATGTTATTTACTCCGAAATACCAATAAAATCCTTTAAACCAAAATAAGCCACCAGGTTAGTAAAACAGCAATATCAGAATTGATTCATTCATAAAGTTTGTGGTGCACATAGATTTGCAAAATAGGATAAAGGAATATTCCTGAACTCTGCTTCATCTCATGGTTACTGTGCCATTGTGTGAATGCATCAAGCAGTACATGGCATTTCATCTTGCATTCATTGAATGAGTTTGCCAAAAATGTAAATATTGAAGGATATACATTCTCATACTACACAACTAAGCTCCATTTCATGCTGAATAAACCAAATGAATGCATCTTCAGTACAAAAAAAACATCTTTAGAATTCTACTCCAAAAGCATTTTAATAAAAAAACAAATAAAAAAAAAAATCAGATTTGTATCCACCCTTTCTTTCAGAATGACAACAACCCAAAGCATACAACCAAAAATCAACAAATGGCTTCTCCAGAAGATTAAAGTTTTGGAATGCTCAATTGAAAATCTGTGGGGCGATATGAAAAGCGCTGTGCACAGGGTATGGCCTCGCAATCTGACAGATTTGGAGTGTTTTTGCAAAGAGTGGGTAAATACAGGGCCGGCGCTACCACTAGGCGGATTAGGCGATCGCCTAGAGCGCACTGCTGCCTTGGGCGCCGGGCTGCTAGTAATATTATTCCCGCACTGTCCTCCAAACAGAGCTTCAAGCAGCGCCGCTAGGCAGACGAGAGCTCTGAGCCTGACAGTGTCACATGGCATGGATGGATAAGCCCCCCCCCCCCCCAGGGCGCTCTCCGCTCTGTGTGTATAATACAGTACTGTCAGTGTCAGCATCTCCTATATGCTCCGCTCTGAGATGTTTTCAGAATGAGCCCAGGCAGCAGCAGCCCCTCCCTTCTCCACTCTCTCTCCACACTGACTGTGTGACATGCAGCACAGCGGTCCCCACCCCTCCCCCTGGCTGTGTGTTAGTGTGGACAGGAGCTGCAGACATGAAGGATGCCGCGCGATGCATCATGGGATTACCATGACACATGGCGGCAGCTCCCCAGGCTTGGGAGACAGGTTGAGCCTGGAAGAGGCACCATGCCACCGACACAGACAGCAGGCACAGCAGAGGTGATTTCATGTGAGTGAGGAACAGGCAGCCACCACAGGGTTCACCATTCAAGTTGGTGTGGTGAGTAAAACTTTTGTACATTGTGTATGTGATGACAATACATTTTTTTTTAAATGTATGTGTATATTAAAATATCTGCCCGCCCCCCCAGAGATTGATTTGCATTGATTGGCACTAATGTAGCAACTTTGATGGGCACGGGTGAGACTGTATTTAATGGGCGTGGGTGAGACTATTTGATGGGAGCGGGTGAGATGGCATTTGATGGGCACAGGAGATGGCATTTGGGTGCTGGTGAGGCTCTATTTGATGGGCACAGGTAAGACCATTTGATGGGCGATGGTGAGATGGCATTTGATAGGCACCGCTAAGACTGTATATGATGGGTGCTGGTGAGATGGCATTTGATGGGCATAGGTGAAATGCAATTTGATGGGCGTAGGTGAGGCTGTATTTGATGGGCATAGTGAGACCAGGGTTTGACAAATTTGCTTGGAATCTAAAAGCCAGCTAAAAAAGTTAGGAGCCAGAAAACGCACCCGGCCTGCCGAGCTCGCACGCAGAAGCGAGGGCATACGTGAGTAGCGCCCACATATGGAAACGGTGTTCAAACCACACAAGTGAGGTATCACCGATCGTTAAGAGCAAGAGAAATAATTCTAGCCCTAGACCTCCTCTAACTCAAAACATGCAACCTGTAGAATTTTCCAAACGCCTATGGACTTGCGGACGCAATTTTGAAGCGTGACATGTTGGGTATCAATTTACTTGATGTAACATTATCTTTCACAATATAAAAAAAAATTGGTATGTACATGGGCAGGGCAAAGGGGGTGGAGCCAAGGGGGGCGGCAAAATTAGGTTTCGCCTTGGGTGTCAAAAATCCTTGCACCAGCCCTGGGTAAATATTTCCAAGTGAAGATGTGCCATGCTGATAAGACTCATACCCAAAAAGACTGAGTGCTGTAATAAAATCAAAAAGGTGCTTCAACAAAAGTATCAGTTTAAAGCGAAGTTCCACCCAAAAGTAGAACTTCCAGTCATCCGATTCCTCACCCCCTCCGGTGCCACATTTGGCACCTTGCGAGGGGGTGGTTTTGGGTAGCAGATATCCTGTGCCACCTGGCTTTACCCATATGCCAGTTTATGCAAGCAGAAGCGCAAACCTGAGCACAGCTATTACTATGATCCCCTAATGGCACCAATTCTCTATTTTGGATACATTTTTAGATGGAATTTGACCAGTGGCAAGGAGATAGGGTTGCCCCACTGCCTGGATTAATCCTCAAAAGGCTGAATCACCTTGCCACAAGCAATGCACCTGGTTAAAGCGTGGCTCTATGCACTTAAAGCAGAACAAAACCTTCCTATTGTTTTCAGCCAAGGAAGCTGCCCTCTTGGCCTCTTATCTTCAACTGCCATGGTGCTGCACATGTGATCAGTTATGAAAATAGGATGCCTGTACTTTGTGTAGTGCGAGTTGAGCTCATACAAAAATGAAAGGGCTTGACTCGCATGTGAGTTAAATAGGGATGTGATGCCTATCCAAATCGCATGTGGTGTCCCACGCTGCACAAGGGGGAACCTCCATTAACTTTTTTTCTAAACTGTTTTTTTTAAATTGGAGCTTTAGTCAAAAAATTAAGTTCTGCTAAATAAACTTCAGGATGGCTTCTTTTGCATGTAAAGCTATTTAAAAAACATTAAAAAAATTAAGTACGTATGCTGCTTCAGTTTGATCTGCAACTGCCATGGTGCTGATCAGTTTGAACACCAGCCATTTGATGATGGTTTGTCAGTTTGAGGACAGAAGCAAAAGGTGACAGTTAGCGATCCTGGCTTTCTAGGAATGTAACTTTTTTAACCACTTGCATACTGGGCACTTAGACCCCCCTCCTGCCCAGGTAAAATTTCAGCTTCCGGCACTGCGTCGCTTTAACTGACAATTGCGCGGTCGTGCGACGTGGCTCCCAAACAAAATTTACGTCCTTTTTTCCCCACAAGTAGAGCTTTCTTTTGGTGGTATTTGATCGCCTGTGCGATTTTTATTTTTTGCGCTATAAACAAAAAAGAGCGACAATTTTGAAGAAAAATACAATATTTTTTACTTGTTGCTATAATAAATATCCCAATTAAAAATAAAAACACATTTTTTTTTCTCAGTTTAGGGCGATACATAATCTTCTACATATTTGTGGTAAAAAAAAAAAAAAAAAAAAATCGCAATAAGTGACTGGTTTGCGCAAAAGTTATAGCGCTTACAAAATAGGGGAGAGAATTATTATTTTTTATTATTTTTTTACTAGAAATGGCGGCGATCTGCGATTTTTATTGGTACTGCGACGTTATGGCGGACACATCGGACACTTTTGACGCCATTCACATTTATACTGCGATCAGTGCTATAAATATGCACTAATTACAGTATAAATGTGACTGGCATTGAAGGGGTTAACACTAGGGGGTGAGGAAGGGGTTAAATGTGTATGCTAGGTGTGTTCTAACTGTAGGGGGAGGTGACCGATCTGTGTCCCTATGTAAGAAGGAACACAGATCGGGCTCCTCCCCTCCAGAGACAGGACATTGTCTCTGTGTGAGCCGGCAATGAGAGATGATCTATGAGAGATCATCTCTCATTGGCCCACAGATCGCATCGCAAACGGCCGCTCTGATTGGCCGTTTGCCGCGATCTGTGATTGGCCGTGTCCAAGGGACACGGACAACACAGGGCTTCCCCGCAGCGCGCTCTACAGCGCGCGCTGGGAACGCCAGAAAGACATGCCGTCAAATGACGGCATGTTGGCTATTCAGGCCCGCGCTGTTGCCGTCATCCGACGGTAGCGCGGGCCTCAAGTGGTTAAAACATTAAACCGACAGGTTTAGTTCCACTTTATGGTTTACTGCTGTTCAGGGGCTCCGAGCTTCAGAAAAATGGGAGCTTCGAGCAAGAAGAAACAGGAACCATACCGGGCCAATTTAAAACACACACTAGCTTTGGTAGCATAATCATTAATGTGGAATGCATGTTCCTTGCTAAAGAAGATTTTTCTATAAAGTGGTTAAGCTCTGCTTTAGGCTTCATTCACATCTTGGCGTGTCGGATGAAAAAAAAAAAATAAAATCGCACCGCGTTTGGGGTGCTATTGAGACCGACAGGGAATTTGAATCGCGGAAATGTGAACAGAGCCTTAATGCGAAACACATGGATTTAACAGTTTCCAGAAACAATTAAATTTAAAGCGTGTTGTGACCAATAACTGTTACAGCTGCAGGGAACAAGTGGAGTTTCCCTTTTGGGTGGCACTCTGCTTTAAGAAGGTTTAGTTCTGCTTTAAATGGGTTGCACTCGGTGCCATTGGGACATGCAGTTCAATTAAGCAGCGCAGCATATTAGCATTGCAGACGCAGCATATGGAATATGTAAAGCCCTGAGTGGCGGGGAGCCTTTATTCCCACAGGCTCCTAGCTGACTGTGCGAACGAGCCCTAAGCCCCTTTCACATCGGGGGAATTTGACAAGCCAAATCGCAGCCCATGGTGGGCAACAGCACCGTCCCAATTGCATCACTGCACCGGCTTCCAAAAGTAGTTCCTGCACTACTTTTGGTGACTTCAATAGACATCTGTGCGTGAACCCACAGGACGTCTTTCAGATCGAACCCGAACTCGCAATGAAATGCAGGTTTGAAATTGTGAGAGTCCAGCTAAATCCACACCTTCAATAGGCTCAGGACCAGTTCACACTAGAACGCAGTTCAGGAATGGTGCGTCCCATGTGCATTTCACGTATCGCACGTAAAGTGGGCTGCCCTTGCGATCTTTTGTTTACAGCAGGCCAAATGCATCATGTGTGAAAACCAAATGGCACAGGATGCTGTGCAATCTGGAAAAGCAGTGAAGCCCATTTAATAGAAGGAGCTGTCAAAAATCACAGTGCACAGGGATGCACGCTTTCCGGTGTGAAGTGGTCCTTAAATTTGGTTTGTTCTCCCTGGGGGTGCAGAATACAGAAATCTAAGCCACACATATGGTTGTCATTGGGTAGCTGTATCCCTGACTGTAGGAGGTGAAGGGGGACAATCCTATGTCCTGGATGGCCTGATGACCCTGCAGGAAGTCCCAGGGACTATCCATCGTATCCATACACACATAATATAGAGAGTATGTGAGGAGTAAACAAAAGACATGTGAGAAGCATTGGCTGGCCATGCACACACAGACACATACACAGCCCGGCTCATGCGCTTCCAGCAGCCCTCGGCCCATTGCGCACACAGCTCCGCACATCCTCCCGGGCTCAGTACAGCTCCAGCCGGTGCCCAGTGTACAGCACAGCCCCAGCCTAGTCCCGAGCACCGCGCCGTGCGCCGTCCTGGAGGCCCCGCTCCCTGACAAGTGCCACATCCACCATGGTGCCACCATTGGCGGGCACCTCTCCGAGCACCGGGGTGAGTGGAGGTGAGGCGGGCGGGGAGACCCTCTATGGCTCACACACAGGAGAGGAGCTTGGGGCTCACAAGGGGTACTCCTAAGGAGACATGGCACCCAGGAAAGGCCAGGCACGGCGAGCGCGCTGGGGCGCATCAGTGAAGGAAGAGCGCAGAGAGCACACACGGCACACTCCTCCTCTTATGGCGGGGGGAATTACCTCAGGCTCGGCACACCAGCTCCGGAACATGGCTCACACCGACACCCAACGGCGCGCTCTCACCGTGCGCAACGCCCCGCCAGCCACCCGGCCCGACTATTGAGCCCAGTGCAGCCGCGGGAGGAGGAGACAGCGCGTCATCAAGCGGCGCCCGAACAGGGGACTGCCGCCGGGGGCTTTACCGCTTCGGCTTACAGATAAATCTCACAGTGACCGCTCCATGTCCAGGCTGGGATGGGAGGGGGGAGCACCGCGCTCTGTGCACAAAGTCCCCCCTATAAAGAGCGCGCCAGTGCGCCATTCCTGCCTGTAGCCGGGTCACCTGACATCACACATAGTCGGCTTTGTGGCTCCAACACGTGCACAGCTCAGTCAGGGCTGAGGGGGGACAAGGTACCCTGCAGGTGTATGGGCGAGAGCATTCAACAGGGGGGAGAGGGTGCATCTTTTCCATATTTAATCAGCTTTGCCTGGACTAAACCATTGCTGAACTCCAATGCTACATCTGTGGGGGAACATAGGTAATTACCTGCAGGGGCCCCTCATTACAAAAGTGTGTTTGCATTTACATCAACAAACGGGTTTATACTTGATGCAATTGTACATAGCAGCTGCAATTTGGTGCTTCTGGTTCCTCCTCTGCAGCGTGTGCCCCCGTAGAAAGCCACTTCCTATGGGGGCACTTGTGCAGGCTTGATCCCGAGCCACCCTGCCAGCATTTATAAACAGACATTAGGACTATACTCCCCCTCTCGTCACTGGCTTTGATTGACCGCCGCAGGAGCCAATGGTTCCCACTGCCTCAGCAAAGCTATTGACAGTAGAGAGTGAGAAATGAGGACCAGTCCAGTCACACGACCCCCCCCCCTTCGTCAGACAGCAGTGGCTGCAGGGGAGGAGAATGAGCAATCACAACAGCTAGTAAAGTCTGGAGTGGTGATGTCACCCTTAAAGGGGTGTTCCAGCCAAATGTTGTGTTTATTAAAAGTGAGCAGCTACAAAAAGTGTAGCTGCTGGCTTTTACTAAACACTCACTTACCTTCTCCACGTTCCAGCGAGGCGCGGCCGGGGCTCCACTCCTCTCTCTCCCCCCCCCCCCCCCCCCGGCCGGCGTCTTCATTCTAACTGTGGGCACCCAGCCGTGACAGCCTTCGGCTTCACGGCCGGGCACTCACTGCGCATGCGCGAGCGGCACTGCGAATGCGTGGCCCGCTGCTGATTGGACAGGCGATCGTCTAGGACCTGTCAGTGTCCTAGGCTGTCGTCTACAGGGAGGGGCTGCTGTAGGCGATCGCCTAACCAGCCCCTCGGCGGAAGTGGGACAGGAAGTCCCACTTCTCCTGAAGCCCCCCCCCCCCCCAAAAAAAATAACATGCCAAATGTGGCATGTAAGGGGGTGAGGAGTGGGTTAAGTGAAAGTTCCAATTTAAGGGCCATACGCGCGATCAGATTTTTTGACAACAAACTTCAAAATGAGCTCAGAAAATCTGACCGTGTGTACGTTCCATGGGACAAACTTTTTCATAAGTACAAACACGCATGCCAAGAACCAATGCAAAAGAAAAGATCAACCAGCAATAGCAGAAGTTGCCCAAAGGGTGGCACTAAAGAGCAGAAAAAACACGTAGTACGTCTATTACATCACTACGTTCATGTTTGTTGACTGAAAAAGTCCTGCCGTGTGTATGCATACCAAGTTCATGGCCAACGCCTTGTGAACAAAAGGCTTTAGACCCCCTTTCTCACCTAGACCGCCTTGCGGTAAAGCGCCGCCCATTTTAGCGTCGCTGCAGAGCTTTGCACATGGAACTTTTACCCCAAAGAAGCGGTTAAAATCGTGGTGCTGCCCAAGCGCCCCAAAGATTCTGCTTGCAGGACTTTTTTCCTAACCTGCAAGTGCACCGCCCCAGTGTGAAAGCACTCGGGCTTTCACACTGGGGAGTCATCAGAGGCGCTATTTTTAGCGCTAAAGTGCCTGAAAAGCTCCTCAGTGGGAATGGAGTCTTACGCTTGAATGGTCCATCAGTTGTCAGCGTTTTCTTCCTCTCTCGCTTGAAGCCTCAGTGGTTGATACAGGAAAGCCGGATCATATGATTGCAGCGTCCTGAAAATAGGTTAGAGAGCATTTTGATTTGAGAGTAACTTGGTTTGAGAGCATTTTGCAAGACAAGCAAAATGTTTTAATACATTTTGCTTTGATATACAAGCAATGTCTTGATATAAGAGTAGCGTCATGTCACAACTAAGTATAAAAAAAAGAAGAGAGGAGCCTCTAAGTGTAGCAATTTGGTTACATTTAATGAAGGTACAACATTTAGCAACTTATTGCTACACTTAGAGGTGCCTCACTTTTATACCCTGTAAAAAAAATGCTTTGATATACAAGTGCTTTGGATTACAAGCATGTCTCTGGAATGAATTATACTCGCAAACCAAGGTTTTACTGTACAAATCTTTCTTACTTTATACAGGTTAGTAAGCATTGGTATCAGGAGTGGGCAGCATTAAGAGAAGTAAGGGTAATCTTTAAATTCTAAATAGCGGAAATCCTCGCCCCCCCCATACCTTGCAGCCATAATCTTCCAGTTCTTTTGGACCTAATATGAGCTGCTGTACCTGTCCTATGCACTCATAAAGACTGCCAATTATGTCCATCCTTTCAATGTGTAGTAGAGTAGATGTCCCTGTAGCTCAGTGTTTCTCAACTCCAGTCCTCAAGCCCCCCCAACAGGTCATGTTTTCAGGATTTCCCTCAGATGAAAAGGCTGTGGGAATTACTAAGGCAGTGAAACTGATCAAATCACCTGCGCAAAATAATGGAAATCCTGAAAACCTGACCTGTTGGGGGGCCTTGAGGACTGGAGTTGAGAAACACTGCTGTAGCTGCACATCAATGCAGACCCACTAGTTATAGTGTATGGCAATCTAAGCCTAGGCTCTAACCAGGCCATGTCACCAACGCATTTCGCTCTGCCTCAGATTAGGCTCCTTCCCCAGCTGGCACTCACAGCACTGGACTGAGAACTGGTGCCCCTTCAAAGCCTGAGCGGCTCTCATACTATTTTCCTATATCCTTTCCTTGTACCTTCTCCATTCATAGATGCTGTGCTATAACCTCTATAAATGGAAGGCAGGTGGATGAGTGAAAAGTCCACCTCCTCCATTAACCACTTCAATACCCAGCCATAGTGAAATGACGTCCTGGGCTTTGTGTGGTGATATCTAAAAGATGGGGGCAGCTAGAGTCATCATTCAGATATCATTCTTTAGTGCCGGCGATTCTGCGCACCATAAGAACAATCATAGCGGCACTTGATCGTTCTTATAGGCGGCGTCAGGAGACACCCCCCTCCCGCCGCCATCCGGTGCTTCTCCGGGCTCTCCCGTGCCATCGGGGGCCCGGAGAAACCATTGTCCGGCGCAGGCTAGTAAGCATAGAGATGACTGGTGACCAGATGGTCACCAGTCATCTCTATGACTGTCGGAGGCCCGGGCGCGATGTGATGACGTCAAGCCCGGGTACCCCGAAGTAAACAAAGCCACAATTTCGGCTAGTAAGCAATACTAATCATGAGATTGGTGAAATTTTTTCACAATCTCATGCTTTCCAGCCTGGAGGAGAGATGTGAGGTCTTATTGATCCCACATCTCTCCATAAAGAGGACCTGTCACACACTATTCCTATTACAAGGGATGTTTACATTCCTTGTAATAGGAATAAAAGTGTTAAATTAAAGTAAAAAAAAATTAAGAAGTAAAGTAAAAATAATAGTAATAATAAAAAAAATTAAATGCCCCTGTCCCCGGTAGCTCGCGCGCAGAAGCAAACGCACGCATAAGTCCCGCCCACATATGTAAACGCCGTTCAAACCACACATGTAAGGTATCACCGCGTGCGTTAGAGTGCCAGCAACAATTCTCTCACTAGACTCTGTAAATCTAAACTGGTAACCTGTAAACATTTTTAAAGCTTCGCCTATGGAGATTTTAAAGTACCGAAGTTTGGCGCCATTCAATGAGTGTGCGCAATTTTAAAGCGTGACATGTTAGGTATCTATTTACTCGGTGTAACATCATCTTTCATATTTTACAAAGAAATTGGCTAACTTTACTGTTTTGTTGTTTTTTAATTCATGAAACCATTTTTTTCCCAAAAAAAGGCGTTTGAAAAATTATTGCGCTAATACGTGCAAGATAAAAAGTTGCAATGTCCGTTGTTTTATTCCCTAGGGTGTCTGCTAAAAAAACATATATAATGTTTGGGGGTTCCTGCGTAATTTTCTAGCAAAAGAATGATGATTTGTACATGAAGGAGAGAAGTTCCAGAATGGAGGTGGTTAATAAAGGTCTTTTCACTGATGGAAGCTATAGTAGTTTTTGTATGAACTGAAGAAAGGGCAGAGTCGGCAATCTTGATGAGTGCATATGACAGGTCCCTCAGCTTCTGAAATCAGGAATATTACCACTGTGGGGTATGACAGGTGGAAGAAGACTTCAAGAGGATGACAACCAGCACACTGGAAACTTTAAAGTGGTTGTAAACCCTTTACAACCACTTTATGCTACAGGTAAGCCTATATTAAGGCTTACCTGTGCCATTGCTTCAGTTCGTGTGCCGTTACCGGCGGTTATCGTGGCTCCGGCCAACCCGGAAGTAAGCGCCGGGAGAAATGCAGCGGCCAGAGGGGGAGACCGCTGCGGGGGCTTAGATTTAAGGTAAGTAATACATATTGAGCTAGTATGCTATGCATACTAGCTCATTATGCCTTTGTCTTGCAGGGTTTTTTATTTAATTTTTCCTAGGATTTACTTCCTCTTTAAGTAAACATAAGCACTGTCCATTGTGCTGATATTATTTTATATTTTTTTTAACCAAACTTAGACTTCAAGAGCTTACTCTACTTTTCTGAACGTGTTTCATTAGCCCTTAAAATTTCCACATTTGGCGATTGGACATTAGCTGAGGGTGAGTGTGGAGCAGGGGTGGACTTGGCCAACAGTTTTCTGGCTGATCGCTTCTGACAGTGTGGCCTTTTTTACAGGTCATCAGAGCAGCCCAGGAGGCAATTCCCTCTATCCCCCCGGACCACTCTGTAAAAAAAAGCTGCACCACTTCTGCCTGCTAGAAGTGATCAGCCAGGAAACTGTCAGGAGGGGGAGCCGGCTGGATCACACAGAGCGGGGATCTCCCACTGTGACACAGCTTGGATATGAAACGCTGGCCACTGTCAAACAAAGTCCCAGCTCCTATGATAGGAGCTGGGAGGTGGGACGTTGTTTGGACTGATGGCCACTGATGAGGCAGCAATGATGGCCATTGATAAGGCACCAATGATGGACACTGATGGGGCGGAAATGTTGGCCACTAATAAGCTGAACTGATGGGCGTTGATGAGGCTGCATTGATGGGTACTGATGAGGCTGCACTGATGGGTACTGATGAGAAGGCACTGATGCGGCAGCAATGATGGCCACTGATAAGCTGAACTGATGGGCACTGATGAGGCTGCACTGATGGGTACTGATGAGGAGGCATTGATGAGGCAGCAATGATGGCCACTGATGGGGTGGCAATCATGAACACACATGGGTACTGATATGCTTTATGTTAATTTTGTTAAGGTTGTTGTTAATATTTATTTTTGTAACTTAACTCTTGTAACTAAACTTATAATTTAACAGTGTCATTTCATGAGATAGTTTAGGAGGGCATGTTTAGGGGCGGGGCAGAGCAGGGGTCTGTTGACTCTAATATCATTGTACATAGACAAAAACAAAGAAGCAGCGCTCGATGGGTAAAGCATTGATAGTTGTAGTCCTTTAATTATGTAAAAAGTTAATTTATTTCACTTTTAAGCAACTGCTAATAATACAATCTTGCAGAGGTTGTAAAGGCAGTCTTAGAAGCATATGGCTAATATAGATACTAATATAAAAAAATAAAAAAAATATTTGAAAAGAACAGTAATACTGTGACATATAAAAGTGCAATAAATTTTCTTTTTACTTAGTTAAAGGACTACATGTCAGGGGACCAGCTCCATCCAGCCCCAGCTCCGTGACAGGTCAGCTCGGGTGCGCTCGCCTGGGCTGCGCGCATGCGCGGCGTAGCGGCGCGCCGTGTGCACGGGCACGCGCGCGTGACGGCGCGCGGGAGCGCACGCGGGCGCACACAATCTCGTTCCGCCCCTGGCCAATCAGAAGCCTGAGCGGCTTATTTAAATCAGCTTCCCACAGTCCTCTGGTTGCTGGTTTGTAAACAGCGTTTGAGTACCTGACTTGTTACCTGTTATTGGATTCTTCACCTGCTTGACCTTTGGCTTACGTTCCCGGACCTCTGCTTTCTCCAATCCCTTGACCTTGGCTTGAACCTGGACTCCTGGCTTTCTCCTGCCCTTTGTACCCCGGCTTGAACACTGGACTGTCTGCTTCTCTAGAAACCCCTGACCACGGCTTGTCTCATAGACTCCTCTCCTGCCTTGTCCCTGTCTACCGGAACCTCGCTCCAGTCTTCCCGTCTGCTGCAGCTCCGAACCACCCCGGTTGATCTTCCGCCTGTCCCTGCTTGACCTGCCGGATCTGCATCTTCCCGCTGGTACCGGTGCCTCCCGGTGCGTCCTTCCCCCTGTCCCAATCCCAGGGGGAGGATCGCGCCAGGTCGCAAAGGTGAGCCGCCCTCAGCATCTCGGCCTTGGTAAGTGTTCCCGTGATAGTACAAACCAGCCAGATGTCTGAGGCCGACAGGGCGCGCTCACCCTTTGAGACTTTATGCCAACAAGTCTCGGCACTAACTGAGGCGGTGCAAAAATTACAAGAAGGGTACCTACAGATGGATGGCCGTCTTCAACAACTAAACCCTACACCTGGACCCGCAGCCCCTTCGGTGACCCCAGGATCAGGGGCGTCCACCTCTCAGCCTGCTTCAACTCCAGCAGTAGTCGTGTCTCACCCGGAACCCCGCGTGCCTACACCAGAGCGCTTTGCAGGCGGCCTTTAAAAATGCTTGCTCTCTGTATCTGGCCTTGCAACCCAGGACTTTCTGCTCTGAGGCCGTAAAAGTGGGCTTTGTAATCTCGCTCCTTTCTGATGAACCTCAAGCCTGGGCCCACAGTCTGATGGAGCAAAGAAATCCGATATTGGACAGGTTGGACTCCTTCTTTGAACACATGTCCAAATTATATGACGACCCTCTGCGTTCTGCCACGGCCGAGGCTACCCTCCACAACTTGAATCAGGGCAGGAGGCCCGTCGAAGACTATATTGCGGAGTTCAGGAAATGGTCCGCCGACACTGGATGGAATGAGGCGGCCCTGAAATACCAATTCCGCCAAGGACTATCTGAGTCCCTCAAGGACGAGTTGGCTCGAGTCGATCCCCCCGTCTCATTGGAGGGGTTGATTCAGTCGGCTACCCAGCTGGACCGACGCCTTCGGGAACGGCGGGCGGAGCGTTTCCAAACAAACCGTCCCAGTTGGATTCCACCAAGATTCTCTCCCGGTCCTCCGTCGCTCCCGGTCCCACCGGTCTCCTCCCTTCCAGACCCCGAACCCATGCAGCTCGGGATTATCCGGCCTCCTCTCACCCCGAAGAAAGGCAGCGAAGACGCCAGTCCAACTTGTGGCGGGGCTGGCAACTTCCTTCGTTCCTGCCCGGTGAGACCCAGTAAGTGTAAACCGCCACCCGCCTTCAATTGCCACGTTACTAACCTACCACAGACTTATGTTGTCCTTTTTCTTTCCTTACAGCTCCCGGGGGGGGCAACCCGGCTGCCAGCCATAATTGATTCCGGAGCATGCAGCTGCTTCTTGGACTCTGCCCTGGCCCTGAAGCTGCATGTTCCCTGCCGCCCTAAGGACTTTCATCTGCAAATCCACCTAGCGGACGGCTCTCTTCCCCGGTCTGGACTTGTCACTCAGGAAACCCAGCCAATCCTTGCCATTTCTGACACAGGTCATCAAGAATTTCTTTGCCTGGATTTGATACCTTCTCCACTGTTTCCCATTATCCTGGGACTCCCATGGCTGCAGGTCCACCAACCCTGCATAGATTGGCACAAGAAGGAGATCGAGTTTTCATCCGCCTACTGTTCACAAAACTGCCTCCTACCCGCCCAGACCTCCTGTTCCACCTTAGCTACTATGTCGGACAATTCCCTTCACATCCCTTCTGCTTATGCTGAGTTTAAGGACGTCTTCGACAAACGACAAGCTGATCAACTTCCTCCGCATAGGCCATATGATTGCCCTATCGACCTCTTACCCGGATCCAAGATCCCTTTTGGCCGTATCTTCCCCTTGTCCGAGACGGAACTAGTCGCCCTCAAGGCGTATATTGATGAAAACCTAAAGAAGAAGTTCATCCGCCCTTCCTCTTCTCCTGCTGGGGCGGGGATCTTCTTCGTCGAGAAGAAGGATGGGTTCCTCAGACCCTGTATTGACTACAGGGAGTTAAACAAAATTACCATCAAAAATAGGTATCCGCTACCTCTCATCCCTGAACTATTCCAACGGTTTCGGGCAGCCCAGTTCTTCTCCAAACTAGATCTCCGAGGGGCC
The DNA here is from genome assembly GCA_029574335.1 of Rana kukunoris. Taxonomy (NCBI): domain Eukaryota; kingdom Metazoa; phylum Chordata; class Amphibia; order Anura; family Ranidae; genus Rana; species Rana kukunoris. Next base: position 169,607,023 of record CM056051.1, on the reverse strand, counting down.
TACAATCTTGTCCAGATCAGAGACGGGGACGAGTGGAAGACGGCCTTCAGATCCAGGTTCGGGCACTTCGAATACCTGGTGATGCCGTTCGGCCTCTGCAATGCCCCTGCCACGTTCCAGCACCTAGTCAATGACATTTTTCGCCAACACCTAGATGACTTCCTAGTTGTCTATTTAGACGATATCCTCATCTTCTCGGTTTCTCTCGAGCAACACCGTTCCCACGTTAAGAAAGTCCTAGCCATTCTCAGGGAGCACAAATTATACCTCAAAGCCGAGAAATGTGAATTCGAAAAGACAACAATCCAATTCCTGGGGTTCATCATTTCTACTAGTGGGATTGCTATGGACCCGCAGAAGGTCAAGGCGGTCCAAGACTGGCCAGCCCCAGGCGACAAGAAGGCCATACAACGATTCATTGGTTTCGCCAATTTTTACCGGAGGTTCATCATTGGCTTCTCATCTATTGTAGCCCCCATCACTGAGTTAACACGTCAGGGGTGTCGCTTCTACTGGTCCCAGAAAGCACAAGAAGCATTTACTCAACTTAAACTGATGTTCTCCTCTGCACCCGTCCTACGGCACCCTGACCCAGCTCTGCCCTTCGTCTTGGAAGTCGACGCCTCTGAAATAGCTACTGGCGCCATCTTATCACAGAGACAGGGACCCAAAGCTCTCCTCCACCCGGTGGCCTACGCATCCCGGAAATTGACCTCCCCAGAAAGGAACTATGATGTGGGGGACCAGGAACTGTTGGCGATTAAGTTCGCACTTGAAGAGTGGAGATATCTCTTGGAAGGGGCTCTCCATCCTATCCTAATCTTTACGGACCACAAGAATTTGGAATACCTGCGAACGGCCAAACGCTTAAGACCTAGGCAAGCCCGCTGGGCCCTCTTTTTCACTCGCTTCAATTTCCACATCACCTACAGGCCCGGCTCAAAGAACGGGAAGGCGGATGCCCTTTCTAGGATGTTCTCAGATACTTCCATCCCACCGGAACCTAGTACCGTTTTGGCCGCCCAGAACTTTTTTTTAGTCTCCCAAACAGACTTGCTAAACTCCCTAAAGGAGGCATCCAAAGAGTGTGCCGACCAAGCTGCATCTGCCCTAGAAAGACGGGACGACTTGCTGTGGTCACGGGGTAAAATCTTTGTACCTGCGGTACTAAGGCAACGAGTACTAAGTACGTTTCATGACCATAAATTAGCGGGCCATTTCGGGTTACGAAAGACTGCCGAATTGCTCAGCCGTTCCTTCTGGTGGCCAAAGTGGAGACTTGACTGCAAGACCTATGTTTTATCCTGCTCCCGCTGCCAACGCTGTAAAGGGCCCAAGACCAAGTCCTGGGGCCTATTGAAACCTCTCCCAGTTCCGGAATGCCCATGGACAGAGTTGTCCATGGACTTTATAGTGGATTTACCTCCCTCGGAAGGCTTCACAACAATTCTGGTCGTGATCGACCGCCTGTCCAAACTGGCCCATTTCCTACCCATGATTGGCACACCCTCTGCGGCTGACACGGCAAAAATCTTTTTCAGGGAAATTGTGAGACTACATGGGGTGCCCAAAAGCATCGTGTCCGACAGAGGGGTGCAGTTTACGTCCAAATTCTGGAGGGAACTCTGCAGAACACTGGAAATCAAAGTCTGTCTCTCGTCTGCCTATCACCCGCAATCCAACGGTCAAACGGAAAGAACCAACCAAACGTTAGAACAGTACCTCCGCTGCTTTTGCTCCGTATCACAGAACGATTGGGTGTCTTTATTACCATCGGCAGAGTTTGCCTATAATAATTCAGTGCATGCCTCCACTAACCAAACTCCTTTTTGGGCGAATTTCGGCTATCATCCTTCCTCCCTTCCCGACTCCATCCCTGAAACACCCGTTCCAGCGGTCCAGGAACACCTAACTCACATCCAACAAAACTTCCAAAAGCTCCGGGAGGTCATGCAGCAGGCACAAGAAAACTTCAAAAGATTCTATGACAAGGGGAAGAAGGAGTGCCCTGCTTTTGAAGTAGGGGACGAGGTCTGGCTCTCCTCTACTAACCTCAAACTACCAATCCCTTCACAGAAACTGGGCCCTAGGTTCATCGGCCCATTCCGGATCAAACGGAAAATCAATCCCGTGGCTTTTGAACTAGCACTACCTGAAACTTACCGGATCCATCCGGTCTTTCATGCCTCTTTGCTCAAACCAGTCACGGTAAACCCGTTCCCTGGGAGAGAAGAGCTTCCACCTCCGCCAGTGGAAATTGAGGGAGAGAGGGAGTTCGAGGTGGAGACCATTCTGGGTTGCAGAAAAAGGGGAAGGCAGCTCCAATATCTAATCAAATGGAAGGGATACCCCCCTGAAGATAACTCCTGGGAGCCTTCCAGAAATCTGCACGCTCCCCGCCTGATACGAACCTTCCACCGTGAACATCCGGAGTTGATGGACAGTTTGGGCGTTCGGAGTCCGCCCCTTGGGGGGGGGGCACTGTCAGGGGACCAGCTCCATCCAGCCCCAGCTCCGTGACAGGTCAGCTCGGGTGCGCTCGCCTGGGCTGCGCGCACGCATGCGCGGCGTAGCGGCGCGCCGTGTGCACGGGCACGCGCGCGTGACGGCGCGCGGGAGCGCGCGCGGGAGCGCACGCGGGCGCACACAATCTCGTTCCGCCCCTGGCCAATCAGAAGCCTGAGCGGCTTATTTAAATCAGCTTCCCACAGTCCTCTGGTTGCTGGTTTGTAAACAGCGTTTGAGTACCTGACTTGTTACCTGTTATTGGATTCTTCACCTGCTTGACCTTTGGCTTACGTTCCCGGACCTCTGCTTTCTCCAATCCCTTGACCTTGGCTTGAACCCGGACTCCTGGCTTTCTCCTGCCCTTTGTACCCCGGCTTGAACACTGGACTGTCTGCTTCTCTAGAAACCCCTGACCACGGCTTGTCTCATAGACTCCTCTCCTGCCTTGTCCCTGTCTACCGGAACCTCGCTCCAGTCTTCCCGTCTGCTGCAGCTCCGAACCACCCCGGTTGATCTTCCGCCTGTCCCTGCTTGACCTGCCGGATCTGCATCTTCCCGCTGGTACCGGTGCCTCCCGGTGCGTCCTTCCCCCTGTCCCAATCCCAGGGGGAGGATCGCGCCAGGTCGCAAAGGTGAGCCGCCCTCAGCATCTCGGCCTTGGTAAGTGTTCCCGTGATACTACAAGTATCAATGATTTACCCATAGAGCTTCTTTGTTTTTGTCTCTTGTTATCCATTACTCTATAGGCCAGATTCAGGAAAGGTTACGCTGGCGGATCGAGTGATCCGCCAGCCTAACTGTGGCTTTGAGCCGGCGTTTCTGTTTTCTGTAACCAGAAAACAAGAAACGCCGGGTTGAAGTTCCGATGCGAGCAGCGTAACTGAGTTTCGCCATCGCATCGTTACTTCAACTTAAAAATGGCGCCGGGGGCGTTCCCGCCGATTTCCGCTCAAAAAATATGTTAATGAGCGGAAATCGGCAATTCACGATCGAAATCCGGCGCGACGCAATGACGATACGACGTTTCCGGACGGGATACGCGGCGCATAGATATACCTACATGGGGTTGGAGTATCCTATGTTAGGTATAGGCGTCGTCATCGCGTCGGAAAAAAAAAAAAAAACGTCGCTTGCGTAAAACGGTCATGAATGGGAATGTGACGTCATTGACGTTCATTCACAGATTTTGGAGCATGCGCACGGGGATGTTTTGACACTCGACGCATGCGCAGTACGTTGGCGGCGGGATCGCGCGTAGTTAGCATACTACACGCCCCGTACCCGCGACATTTGAATTCCGCCGGCTCATTTGTGATGCGCTGCCGCAACTTTAGGAGCAAGTGCTTCGTGAATGACAGCACTTGCTCCTAAAATTTCGGCAGCGCAACGCAAATCAGAAGCGTTACTCCAGAGCAAAGATGCTCTGGAATACGTGAATCTGGCCCTATATCTTCCAGGGTTGGTATACCTGAATATACGTCTGACAGGTTTTAGCGCTTAAAGTGATTGGTTCGAAAAAAACAAAAAAACATGTCATACTAACCTCCACTGTGCGGCTTGTTTTGCACAGAGTGTCGCCGATCCTCATCTTCTGGGGTCAAATTTCCATTTTAGTTTTTGTCTTTTGACTAAAATGCTCTTTTAGTCGTATTTTAGTAATCTCAATTGTTTAAGGTTTCATTTATATTTTAGTTGACTAAAATAGTATTAATTTAGTCAACGAAAATATTTTAGTTGATGAAATTAAAGGGTTTGTAAAGGTAAATAAAAAATAAATAAAAAAATAACGGGGCAGATTCAGATATCTCTGCCTATCTATAGGCAGGCGTAGTGTATCTCAGATACATTACGCCGCCGTAACTTTCAGTGGCAGGTTCCTTATTCAGAAACTACTTACGCCGTAAGTTACGGCGGCGTAGTGTATCTGGCAGCGCAAGGTCGCGCAATTCAAATTTCTACGATGGGGGCGTGATTCATGTAAATTAATCATGACCCCGCGTTAGTGACGTCTTTTCTGAACAGTGCATGCGCCATCCGTGAACGTTCCCAGTGCGCATGCGCAAAATCACGTCGCTATTTGTCAATGTAAACGACGTGAACGTAACTAACGTCGAGCCCCATTCCCGAACAATTTACGCAAACGACGTAACCGACGTACAATTCGACACTGTCCCGACGTCCATACTTAACATTGGCTACGCTCCCTATAGCAGGGGTAACCTTACGCCGCTATAACGATTACGCAAACAACATAAACTACGACGGCCGGCCGCAAGTACGTTCGGGAATCGCCGTAAATCCCTCATTTACATATTCAACGAGTAAAACAACGGAAGCGTAAAAACTGCAACTAATATACGACGGTGTAACAGAATTACGCCACTCGTATATTAGTAGAATTCCGTCGTATCTTCTTTTCTGAATAGCAAAAAAAGATACGCAGGCTATTCTTAGTATTTACGTGGCGTATCTATTGATACGCTGCCGTAAATACTATCTGAATCTGGCCCAACATGTCTATACTTACCTACTCTGTGAAATGCAATAGCATAGAGCAGCAAGGAACTTTATCTTTTTGGGTGCCCGTTGGCACTCCTGGCCCTTCCTCTCTGCCCAGTTCCCCCATGGGAAGCCGCTTCCTATGGGGGCACTCATGAATGCTCATACCTGAGTCCCCGCCCCCGCTCCGTCATCACTGGCTTTGATTGACAGCACTGGGAGCCAATGGCTCCCCGTGCCCCAGCAAAGCCAGAGAGACCTGGAATTGAGGGGAGAAACGATCTTCCGACTAGGGGTGAGCTTCGAGTTCAAGTCGAACCCTGAATTTCGAACATTATGGGCCGTTCGCGCGTGCCCGCGCGCCATTGCCGCGAATGCGTGCGCGCTGATGCGCCGCTAGCGCCATCTGGTGGCCTAAGCTGTTCATGACATTGCCCCCCTCCAATGGGCAGCCTCCGGATGCCCAACCGGGATTGCTCCAGCGGGTGGGAGTCTTTAAATGACTGAATTAGCCTTTCAGCGTGTATGTTGTCCTCCGGTTCCCATGAATTCTCCTCGGGCCCATACCCTTTCCATTTGACGAGGAACTGAACTTGGTTGCGTCTTTTCCTGCAATCCAGGATGGATTCAACCTCAAATTCCTCCTCGCCGTCCACTAGAACCGGCTCCGGAGGACCAGTGTTCCTCTCAGGAAAGGGATCAGAAATGTCTGGCTTAAGCAGGGCAACATGGAAGACCGGGTGAATGCGGAAGGTCTCTGGCAACTCAAGTTCGTAGGCAACCTCATTTATCTTCCTCTTGACAGGGAAAGGGCCCACAAACTTAGGGCCTAGTTTCTTCGTGGGGCATGCAAGTTTTAAATTCAGAGTGGACAGATAAATTTTAGTTCCAGGTTCCAGATTGAGTTCCCCTCTTCTTTTTTGTCGAAGATTTCTTTATTACGCTCTTGTGTCTTAGTCATTGTCTCCTGCAGAATCTTATTATTTGTATCAAAGAAGGTCAAAGTCTCCTGGACGGCGGGTACCGAACACTCCGGAACGAAATTGGACAGGAACAAAGGATGGAAGCCGTAGTTCACATAAAAGGGCGATTGTTTGGTGGCAGAATGGACAGAGTTATTGTATGCGAATTCCGCCAGGGGCAGCAAGGACACCCAATCTTCCTGAGAGAAGGAGGAGAAGCAGCGAAGATACTGTTCAAGTGTCTGATTTGTTCTCTCTGTCTGCCCGTTTGATTGTGGGTGGTACGCTGATGAGAATGACAGGCCAATCTTGAGACTGCTGCAAAGTGCCTTCCAAAACCTGGAGGTGAATTGCACCCCTCGATCAGACACGATGTCCACAGGAACACCGTGGAGCCTAACAACTTCCTTGATAAAGGCTTTAGCCGTCTCCGGGGCAGAGGGTGTACCCTTCAAAGGTATGAAGTGTGCCATCTTTGAGAGTCTGTCTACTACCACAAAGATAGTGGTGAAGCCCTCCGACGGGGGAAGCTCCACGATGAAATCCATGGAGATCATTCTCCATGGTCTTTCCGGTACTGGTAGCGGTTTCAGGAGTCCCCAGGCTCTGAGCTTGCTCCCCTTGTTTCGAATGCACGTGGTGCAAGATTCCACGTAATCCCTGCAGTCTTTCAGGAGTTGGGGCCACCAAAAGGTGCGTTGCAGGAGTTCTGAAGTCTTATGTACCCCGAAATGGCCAGCCAGCTCGTGGTCATGGCAAGAACTCAGGACACTGACCCGTAGATCTTCAGGTACAAAGATCTTGTCTTGATACCAAAGCAAACCGTCCCTAGTTTGTAGCTCCAGACCTGAAGAAGGGGAAATCCCAGCAGAGGCTTGCCTGATTTGGGGCAATAAGTCCCTTTGCAGTAACAAGAAGTTTCCTGATGGCAAGATGGTATCCGGGGGGTTGGAAGACTCTGAGCTGCCATACATGCGGGAGAGAGCATCAGGCTTGGTATTCTTTGACCCTGGTCTGTATGTGATATGAAAGGAGAATCTTGTAAAAAAAAGTGCCCACCTGGCCTGGCGTGGTTTAAGTCTCTTGGCCACCTTCAAATATTCCAGATTCTTGTGATCTGTGTAAATCAAGATTGGGTGCGCTGCGCCCTCCAGGAGGTACCGCCATTCCTCCAGAGCGGCCTTTATTGCCAACAGTTCTCGGTCCCCCACATCATAATTTCTCTCCGCCGCTGACAATTTACGGGAAAAGAAAGCGACAGGGTGTAAGAGGGCCTTGGGGCCCTGTCTTTGAGAGAGAACTGCCCCGACCGCCATTTCGGATGCATCTACCTCTAGGATGTAGGGCAGGCTTGCATCAGGATGCCTGAGGACAGATGCAGAGGTGAACAAGTCTTTCAGAGCTTCAAAGGCCGACTGGGCTTCTGGTGTCCAACGGAACCGGGTAGTCTGTTTAGTTATATCGGAGAAATTATGCTGGAGAAGGCCCTGATGAACTTCCTATAGAAATTCGCAAAGCCGACGAAACGCTGGACGCCCTTTTGTCTACAGGCGCCGGCCAGTCACGGATTGCAGAGACCTTCTTGGGGTCCATTTCCACACCCTTTACTGAGATTATGAGCCCCAGGAATTGTATGCTCGAGCGCTCGAACTCGCATTTCTCAGGTTTGGCATAAAGTCCGTGAGTTCGGAGTCGCTCAAGCACGTTCCTGACATGTTCCCGATGTTTTTCCAGAGAAGGGGTGAAGATTAAGATATCGTCCAAGTAAACGATAACAAAGAGGTCGAGGAAGTCTCTGAAAATATCATTCACAAAGTGTTGGAACGTCGCCGGGGCGTTACAAAGTCCGAAGGGCATGACTAAATATTCAAAGTGTCCGAAACGGGTACGGAAGGCGGTCTTCCACTCGTCCCCTTCACGTATGCGGACCAAGTTGTAGGCCCCGCGGAGGTCTAATTTAGTAAAGATGACCGCGGCCCCCAGACGTTGGAACAGTTCAGGTACCAAGGGAAGAGGGTACCGATTTTTAATAGTGATTTTGTTGAGTTCCCGGTAATCCACACAGGGGCGGAGAGAGTGGTCCTTTTTTCAACAAAGAAGATCCCTGCTCCCGCTGGTGATGTAGATGGCCGGATGAACCTCTTCCTTAGACTGTCCTCAATGTAGGTTTTTAGAGTCTCAAGTTCAAGTCCAGTTAAGGGAAAGATCCTACCAAAGGGAACTTCGGCCCCCGGGAGGAGCTCGATGGGGCAATCGTAGGACCTATGAGGCAGAAGGGTCTCAGCTCCCTTCTTGCTGAAGACATCCAGATAGTCGTGGTAGATTTCAGGGACAGATTGGCGGGTCTCAACATCAGAGTCCATGCAGAGTAAGGACGGAGGTGAGGGTAACACTTGCAGGCAGTGCTGCTGGCAATAAGAAGATTGGAAGCTGATCTCTCCCGTGGTCCAGTTGACCTGTGGGTTGTGGACCTGTAGCCACGGCAAGCCCAGTATGACAGGGAACAGGGGGGAGTCAATCACATCCAAGCACAATAGTTCATGGTGGTTGCTAGCGATGGTGGTGGCTAAAGGCTGGGTTTCTCGGGTAACCGGTCCGGATCTCAACACTGAACCATCCGCTAAGTACACAGAGAGTCCAGTAGCCCTAGGGCGAAGAGGGATCTGATGTCTGGAGGCGAAGGATTGATCCAAAAAGCAGCTGCAGGCTCCTGAGTCAATAATGGCGCTGACTTGGATAGTCCTTTCTGGAAGCTGGAAGGAAACAGGAACAGCTAGGTGAGTAGAATTGCTTGGGAGAATAGGCAAGTGAACAGATGACGCGGACAGACACTTACGGAGCTTTGCGGGACAGGTCCTCACGTAGTGGCCGGCCTCCCCGCAATACAGGCACAGGTTGTTAGCCCTGCGGCGTTGCCATTCCTCAGGGGTGAGAGAAGGGCGGAGGAGGCCTAACTGCATAGGCTCTGAGGTATCAGGAACAGATGAGGCAGTAGGGATCGGTGGAGCTGGGTTGGAGACGGGCGGTACCCGTGGCATCATCCAGACAGGGCGAGATGGGGCCGTGGCCCTTTCAGTTCTGCGTTCCCTCAGGCGTCGATCGATCTGGATGGTCAGGTTAATTAGCGCATCCAACGTTCCTGGAACTCCTACCCGGGCCAGTTCGTCCTTAAGTGATTCAGAAAGGCCTAGGCGGAACTGGTAACAGAGGGCCGCATCATTCCACCTTGTATCCGAACTCCATCTGCGGAATTCGGACACGTAGTCCTCAGCTGGTCTGCGACCCTGTTGTAGGGCGTGCAGGGCGGCTTCCGCGGAAGCGGTCTGATGAGGATCTTCATATAGTAGGGACATTGCCTGAAAGAAGGTGGTCAGGTCATCAAGTGCAACGTCTTTTTGTTCCATCAAGTGATGGGCCCAAGCTTGCGGTTCGCCAGAAAGCAGTGCGATGACGAAACCCACTTTAGTGGCTTCTAGGGAAAAGGTCCGTGGCTGTAGAGCAAAGTAAAGTTCGCAAGCATTGCGGAAAGCCCGATATTTGCTACGTTCTCCGGAGAACCTTTCTGGCATAGGGACTCTTGGTTCAGGCGGCAACATGATGACAGAAGGAGAAGTGGATGCACCAGAAGCAGCAGAGGTGGAGGCGGGAGTAGATAACGCCTGGACGCGATTCTCCAAACGCGTGTAACCTTCTTGCAAGGTACGGACTGCTTGGGTCAATCCATCCAGGTGGCGACAAAGTTCCTGCATAGGATCCACTCCCTGCGCGGGCTCGGTCATGGCTGTCCGGTACTGTCACGTACCTGGTGGTCGAGCCCGACGTGCAAGGAGTGGCTGCCCTTACTCCTCTGATCCCGAGACCCCTGGTAGAGTGGACAGGGGGTACGGGAGTGCAGAGTCGCACGAGCGCTGGTTGTAGCGCAGATGCTGGGCTGGAAGGCTTCAGGAGGCTTCAGTGCTGCGTAGAGTAGCAGGTGTAGACTAATAGCTGCAGGCGGCAGGTGAAGACAACTGGAAGCAAAGGGATCACCAGAGCGGGGGAGGTGTACCGTAGTACAGTGGAGATAAGTCCCAGCAGGAGAGTCCGTGGCAGGCTGGCGGATCAGGTGCGGCAGGCAAGGCAGAGTCGGGTTCAGACCGGGTCGACAACAGGCAGCAGAGGCTATAGAGGGTCAGGCAGGCGGATCGTCAAGCAGGCAATAGGTCAGGGCAGGCGGAAGGCAAGAGAAGTCGGGAACAGGCAGGGTTGTCAGGAACAGGTTCAAGCAGGACGGGTACAGATAATCTCAGGAACTGCTGTAGACCGGACAGCAAGAGGCAAAGGCTGACAGCAAGTTTAAATGCCCTTTTTTGGCGCCAGAATGACGTTTGCGCGTGCACGCGCGCCGTTACCGCCGGTGCGCGTGCCCGCTCCCGTCGCGGTGCCGTGATCGCGCGTGCCCGCGCGCCATTGCCGCGAATGCGCGCGCCCCGTGCGCGCTGATGCGCCACTAGCGCCATCTGGTGGCCGAAGCTGTTCATGACACCCCCCCATATATACAGTTCTCCCCCATATATACAGTTACCCCCCATACACCATCCATATATACAACCCCCCCCATATATACAGTTACCCCCCCATACACCATCCATATATACAACCCCCCCTCCATATATACAGTTCTCCCTCATATACACTATCCATATATACAGCCCCCCCCCCATATATACAGTTTTCCCCCGATACACCATCCATATATACAGTCGGGGGGGTATTGGGGGGGCAATACACCATACATCTATACACTTCTCACCGGGTGACACTGTCTTCTGCTCTACTGACACCGTCCTCTACTTTACTAATGCCTTCCACTGATCGTCTGACACCGTCCACTGCTCTACTGGCTAACAGTGTCCACTTTAAATGTAGTCTATTTTCATATTTTTACTGACATTACTTTTATTACTCTAATCATATTTTATGGGTACACTAATGCTTTTGTTTTATTTAACCAACCCCCTTTAAGTCCCCCCCCCCCCCCCACCACCTGTTGCAATGCAATTTGGCCACAGCCACTGTTCACCGTAGCACACCTCATTATTACTCTCTTTGGGTAAACGAAAAGGTGTCCCAGGTATTTTACATTCCTATAGCGTGTACTACAAAAAAATTGCCGTGCGCCGCAAAAATGTTCGGGTTTGGCTTGAACAAAAGGTGGCAACCCTAGGTTTGGGTCAGGCGAGTTTGCTGGCCAATGAAGGTTAGTGATACCATGATCATTAAACTAAAAGTATTAGTAATTTTAGCAGTGTGCCAAGTCCTGCTGGAAAATGAAATCAGCATCTTGAAAAGGTGGTCAACAGAGGGAGGCATGAAGTTCTTTAGCATGAAGTTCCGCAGAGTCTGGAGAAGCAGTGGTGAGCCACAGAATTCAAGTTGCATGAGGTCCAGTGTGAATTTTCCACAGTTAGTGATGATTTGGGGAGCCATGTCATCTGCTGGTGTTGGTCCACTCTGTTTTATCAAGTCCAAAGTCAGCACAGCCCTTTACCAGAAAATTGTAGAGCACTCCATGCTTCCATCTTCTGACCAGCTTTATTGAAATGCTGATTTTATTTTCCAGCAGGACTTGGCACTTGCCCACACTGCCGAAAGTACCAATACCTGGTTTAATGATCATGATATCATTGTGCTTGATTGGGCAGCAAACTCATCTGACCTAAACCCCCATAGAGAATCTGAGGGTTATTGTCAAGAGGAAGATGAGAGACACCAGAGCCAACAATGCAAATGAGCTGAAGGTCGCTATCAAAGCAACCTGGGCTTCCATAACACCTCAGGAGTCCACAGGCTGATTACCCCCATTCCACGCCACATTGATTCAGTAATTCATGCAAGAGGAGCCCTAACCAAGTATTGAGTGCATACTATACTGTACATGGACATACTTTTCAGTAATCCAACATTTCTGTATTAAAAATCCTTTTTTTTATTGGTCTTATGTAATATTTTTACATTTTCTGAGATACTAAATTTCGGGTTTTCACTAGTGTTGCTCATGAATATTCGCATTGCGAATATTCGCTACGAATATTGCATATTCGAGTATTCGCGAATAACTCGAATATTGCGGCGAATATTCGCTATGGCGAATATTCGTATTTTTTCAAATTTATTTTTAAAACAGATCACATCCTAGTGATCTCCATCGACGTCTAAAAGCATTGCTGGTATGATTAGAGAGAGACCCTGGGCCGAGTAGCTGATGCGACTCTTTTATGTTGCCGAAAATTCGCATTCCGTTTTGATACATGCTACCTGTGAAGATTGTAATCTACCAACGTTCTAATGTACATCCTCATGCTGTCTGTATGTCATTACTTACTGTGTTGATTTCCTTCCTTTTAATTTCAATAAACACTTATTGAACAAAAGAATCGCATCAGCTACTCGACCCTTCTTTTGCATCAGAGCCAATCAGAATAACTTGAATATTCGGCAAAAGTAATATTGCGCGATATTCCTTTTGCCGAATATTCAAGTTATTCTGATTGACTCTGATGCCAAAGAAGGTCGGAGAAGCTAATCGCGCAATATTCCTTTTGCCGAATATTTAAGTTATTCTGATTGGCTCTGATGCAAAAGAAGGGCGGAGAAGATAATCGCGCAATATTCCTTTTGCCGAATATTCGAGTTATTCTGATTGGCTCTGATGCGCCCTTCTTTTGCATCAGAGCCAATCAGATAAACTCGAATATTCGGCAAAAGGAATATTGCGCGATTTTCTTCTCCGCCCTTCTTTTGCATCAGAGCCAATCAGAATAAATCGAATATTCGGCAAAAGGAATATTGCGCGATATTCCTTTTGCCGAATATTCGAGTTATTCTGATTGGCTCTGATGCAAAAGAAGGGCGGAGAAGATAATCGCGCAATAGGAATATTGCGCGATTATATTCTCCGCCCTTCTTTTGCCCCCTTATTCTCCTTTCTTTTAAGTAGAGTTAGTGTAGAGTTAGTGTTTAGTGCATATTAGTTTAGTAATACAGGAAATGATCTCCGTTTATGAGAATTTCGCAATCATTTTTGCATTAGCGAAATTTCTCAAAAAATTTTTTGGATAAAATATCACGAATATTCGATATTAGCGAATATTCGCGAATATTCTTCTATATATTCGCGCAATATCGCAAAATCGAATATGGCGTATTCCGCTCAACACTAGTTTTCACTAGCTGTAAGCCATTATCATCAAAATTAACAGAAAGAAATAATTAAACTATATCACCCTGTGTATAACGCATCCTTATAAAAATATGAGTTTCACTTTTTAAATAGAATTACTGAAATAAATGAACTTTTTGATGATATTCTAATTTTAAAAGCTGCACCTGTATCTGTGTCAAGGGTGAAACATCCTTTGGAGGCTGGAGCAGAACTGATCAAGGGATAAAGAATTAAATGGCTGATGATCGTTTTTGTTCTGGTGAGTTTTACAAGCTGGAGCATCTGCACAGTGGTTGAAGATTTGTTAGATAATTGAAGATAGTGACACAGGCACATTGTTTGATATTTGGAACATTTTTTTATGTACTTTGATTGATGCATTTCTGAGTGCTGGACACTTTATTTGCAAGCACTAGATTTAATTATAAGTTTTGCACATAGAGATGAATTGATTTTTATACACAGAATTTTATTAAGTCATGATTTTTTGGAAACACTTGGATTTATTATGAGGTGGATTGATGTTTATTCACACAGTGATTTATAAATCTTATATGCACATCATGTTTAATCAGTTGATATATTAAGGAATTGATATTTATTTGAATCATCTCATCTTTTTTATACAGTATGTAATGATCACAGTGAATTTTTGAGTTATTTATTTCTTGATTTCTTTGTAGCCCAGTATATTTTTACTACATTGATGGCAGCTGCATCAGATGGGTGAGAGCAGCAAGTGGCACAGACTTATTTATTGAATAATGAAAAATTTAAAGCACACAGTGAGAAAGTGTAAAAATAAGAGCAGTTCCATTGTCAACCAAGTACAAGGAGCAAAAGCCAATCAGACCGAAACGGGTGCAGCTGGAGTTCTACTTATATATCCATGTGTAAGCCCAGGTTCACAGTGGGTACGATTTAGTGCGATTTGAGATGCGATTTCACATGTGAAATCGCATCTCAAATCGGCGGCAATTGCCGGCAATGACACCGTCCTAATCGGTGCGACGCCGCATGTGCGGCGCTGCACAGATTTCAAAAAGTAGTTCCTGTACTACTTTTTGCGATTTCAGGACGCGATTTACATTGACATCTGTGCAGAAACCTGCACAGATGTCTCCTAAATCGCGCCAAAATCGGGACTGCCAGAGGGAGTGAAATCGCGTGAGTTCAGCTGAAATCACGCGATTTCACTCCCGCAGCCCAGTGTGAACCAGGGCTGAATGCCCTTTTGGTCCTGACTTGCTACAATGTCAGTTCTTGTCAAAATGTAAGCAAAAATAAAGACATTATAGCTAATTGCACCTGTCAGTTACAGTATATCTAAATAAATTTTATGTGGTATCTTCTTTCAAACTCTTATTTTTTAGCCCTATATTTATCCTTTGTTAAACCTAAAGGAGAAGTAATGCTGTAGCTATCCCCCACAGTCTCAAAGCCTAATGCCGCGTACACGCCATCATTTTTCGGCATGAAAAAAAATATGTTTTTTCCAACTTCATCATTAAAACAACGTTGCCCACACACTATCATTTTATAAAAAAATGCTCTAGCAAAGCGTGGTGACATACAACACGTACGACGGCACTATAAAGGGGAAGTTCCAATCGGATGACGTCACCCTTTAGCTGATTCCGTATTAGTAAAAGACGATTCACGCTTTTCTGTCCGTTACAGCGTGATGAATGTGCTTACTCCATTACGAATAGTAGTTTTACCAGAATGAGCGCTCCCGTCTCATAACTTGCTTCTGAGCATGCGCGGGTTTTTAACGTCGTTTTAGCCCACACATGATCATTTTTTACAACCTGAAAAACGACATTCTTTAAAACGTCGTTAAAAATGCAGCATGTTCAAAAAAAAATGTGCACGTTTTTCAGAACCCGAAAAATTATGTGAAGCCCACACACGATCATTTTAAATGACATTTTTTTAAAACGTTGTTTTTTTTTTTTCGATTTTTGATTGCTCAGTTCTTGGTCAGCTCTGGCCAGACTATAAGTCATTGTTTTCCACTGTGCCCCTCCAGAGTTCACTGGAGCGCCAGGCTGTGGAGGGGACTCGAGCAGCTGGCTTAACCACTTAAGACCCGGACCAAAATGCAGGTAAAGGACCTTGCCCCTTTTTGCGATTCGGCACTGCTTCGTTTTAACTGACAATTGCGCGGTCGTGCGACGTGGCTCCCAAACAAAATTGGCGTCCTTTTTTCCCCACAAATAGAGCTTTCTTTTGGTGGTATTTGATCACCTCTGCGGTTTTTATTTTTTGCGCTATTAACAAAAATAGAGCGACAATTTTAAAAAAAATTCAATATTTTTTACTTTTTGCTATAATAAATATCCCCCAAAAATATATAAAAAAACATTTTTTTTTCTCAGTTTAGGCCGATACGTATTCTTCTACGTATTTTTGGTAAAAAAAAATCGCAATAAGCGTTTATCGGTTGGTTTTCGCAAAATGTATAGCGTTTACAAAATAAGGGATAGTTTTATTGCATTTTTATTATTTTTTTTTTTTTTTACTACTAATATCAGCGATCAGCGATATTTTTCGTGACTGCGACAATATGGCGGACACTTCGGACAATTTTGACACATTTTTGGGACAATTGTCATTTTCACAGCAAAAAATGCATTTAAATTGCATTGTTTACTGTGGAAATGACAGTTGCAGTTTGGGAGTTAACCACAGGTGGCGCTGTAGGGGATGTGTGACCTAATGTGTGTGTTTACAACTGTAGGGGGGTGTGGCTGTAGGTGTGACGTCATCGATCGCGTCCCCCTATTACAGGGATGACGCGATCGATGCTGCAGCCACAGAGAAGCACGGGGAAGCCTTGTGTACACACGGCTCTCCCCGTTCTTCCGCTCCAGGGACGGACCGCCGCACTCCAGCGGCGATCGGGTCCACAAATCCCGCGGTCCCGGTGCTTCAGACCGGGTCGCGGGCGCGTGCCCGCGGGCGCGCGCCCGCGACCCACGGCTGGGTACTAAAATCAACATATATATACGTTGATGTGCCCAGCCGTGCCATTCTGCCGACGTAAATGTGCAGTAGGCGGTCCTTAAGTGGTTAAGCAGGCCATACACGGTCGAATTTCGAACTATTTTTTTTTTCAAAATCAGAAAGTTTGTTTTTTTGTGATCCGATTATGCCATCATTGATTTTCGAAATTCAGCCGGCAAAACCTTCCTGTTGCCGGGAATATTCGTTTCTCTCCGGGAATATTCTTTCTTTTCTCCGGGAATATTCTTCTCTTGCACATGCATATTTGTTTTCTATTACATTTCTCGTACGATTCTCCCATCATTGATCTGAAAATCGTTCGATTTTCAAAAAATTTCCAACATGTCGGATTTCTCTAATTTGTTTGCAGCACGAAAATCGGCTGTTGCTGCAGCCCACTAACGGTGCGAAATTCGTACGAAAATTCTTTAATACGATTTTCGAAAGAAAATTCTTTCGAAATTCGAACCATGTATGGCCTGCATTAGTCTTTAAGTGGAATGCTGAGAGTCTGAGACAGCTGCCAATCAGATATCTGGGTGGATCCCGACAGGATTTACCTCACTGTCAGCTGATTCTGGGTCACAGGAAAGCACAAGTAAGTGCATTTCTGTATCCCAGAAGAGAAGTATGTCCAAAAAAGCTTTGGCCATATTTATTTTTTAACTGGCTCTATATAACTCTTCCATCTGTTTTAAGCTATTTTTCACTGAATTAAAAACATATGTTAACACAAGCGTTTTGAGACAAGCAACTTTTTTTGTTTAAATCCTGACTCAGTTTGCGAGTGTTGTCTCACAAAACGAGCAGAATTCAAGCTAATGGGGTGTGCAGTACCGCATTTTGGCCAGAGGTGCGGGGGCTCTGGTGACACTAGGAACGGTTTGGAGCTGTTTGGAAATACTCAGAACCACTCAGAAAAATTGCGGGAAACACTCAGAAAACGGAAAATTGTATACTCACCTTTCCGTAATTTTCCTTTCCTGACGCATCTTCATGGCAGCACACACTGGGTTGTGACTCCGCCCCCCACAACCTGACAGGATTGGTTAGCTATAAATTTGAAGGGGAGACGCCCCGCATCATTCTCTGTATATATCATCATAAAACAGCAGGGTGGGCATCTGTGTGCTGCCATGAAGATGCGTCAGGAAAGGAAAATTACGGAAAGGTGAGTATACAATTTTCCGTTTTCCTGACGCATTCATGGCAGCACACACTGGGATATAACTCGCCAGTCGGGAGGGTGCAAGAAAACAGTAATATTTATTCTTTATAGCGCTGAGGAATTGGCTCTAAGAACAGATCTGCCGAAGTCGACGGTAGCCAGGAGAGCAGAATTCACTCTGTAGTGAGAAATGAAGATGTGTTGGGAAGACCAAGTTGCTGCTCTGCCTATGGTTTCCGGTGAAGTCCCGCAATATGCTGCCCAAGAAGTGGCCTCTGCCCCTGTCGAATGAGCCCTAATGCCCTCTAGGAGGCGTAAGTTTCTGGATGGAATAGGTCTCTTTGATAGCTTTAACAACCAAGAGGTAATGGTACGGGAGGTAGCTGGCTGACCTCGTCTGCTCCCGTGTGGGATAATCAAGAGAGAATCCGTCTTCCTGAGATGTAGCTGTGACGTAACTAGAGATGGTAGACTTGACATCCTAGTCATGGGACTCGCCCCTCTCATTAGTAAAAGACGAAAGGACGATGTCCTGGTTATAATGAAAGGAGGAAGTTACCCTTGGATAAAAATGGTCTGAGGGCTTCAGAACCACTCTGTCAGGGAAGAACACTGAATAGGGGTTCCATAGCCATAAGTGCTTGTATCTCCGGCGCCCTCTTAACTGAGGTGATAGCAATACGGGAAGCCATCTTCAGAGCTAGGTTCCACGGTGAGACTAAGTTGAATGGAGAAAAAGGTGGATTGGACAGGGCCTTGAGTACTACACAGAGATCCCCTGTTGGAAAGGCTGGCCTCCTAGGTGGTCTGATCTTACGTAGGCCCTGAGGAACAGAGTGACCAGATGATGAAGAGCCCATCTAGTACCCGTCATGGCTGAAAGGGCAGATACTTGCACCTTCAGGGTACCCAAGCCCGGGCCCTTGTTAAACCCTGACTGAAGAAATTCAAGAATTTGAGATGGGATTCCAATGTCTTTGCTGCGATGACACAAACCTCTCCCAGATCCTAGTATAGGTGACATCAGTGGAGCTCCTTAGAGCTTGTACTAAGGTTGATATTACCTCCTGAGAGTATCCTAGTTCCCCTAACCTAGCCCTCTCAGCTTCAAAGCTGGCAAATGCAGCTTCTCTGGGCTGGATGGAAGAATTGCCTCTGATGTATGAGATCCCAGGTTACTGGAAGATGTATTGAGGCCGCGTACCTAGTTGTAGCAGGGTCGTAAACCATGGCCTCCTCAGCCGGAACGGTATTAGTACAATAACTGTGGCTGAGGACTTCCGAAGTCGGGACAGGAATCTTGTAATCCGAGAAGTTGGAAGAAAAATGTACCCTAGCTCGCAGCTCCATGGAAGAACTAGGCAGTTTGTCCCTTCAGGTAATGGAAAGTGGGCTCTGGACAGGAACCTCTGACACTTGGAGTTCTTTGGCGTGGCCGCTAGGTCGACTTCTGGTTCTGGTACTAGTTTTCGTAAGAATGGAGAATACCTGTTGGTTCAGGGACCGTTCGTGTGTTTGAAAGTGTCTCTCGGCTTAGATAGTTGGCCAACGAATTCTGTGTTGCTGGGACGCATACTCCCCACAGATCTAACAGGTGCACTTGTGCCCCTTCCATTATGAAGCGTGTGACTCCTGATGCTCCCCTGTCTCTGGATACATGACACCGCTACTTGTTGTCCATCCTGATCAGGACACTCTTCCTCTATAGAAGAGGCGCAATGGCCAGGAGGGCCTGAAAGGCTGCTCTGAGCTCTAAAATATTTGACACTATGCCCTGAGCCCGAAAATGCCACTGTCCTTGGGCTACTCAGTCTAGATAGTGTGGACCCCATCACCCCTGGCTGGCGTCCGATGTTACTACTTCTGGACTAGGGGGAACTTTTGGAATGGACTCCCTGAGGTCGGACGGGTGTGTCCACCACCATACTAATTGCTTTACCCAGTTCGGGATGTGAATGGTTTGGAGTATTGACGTTCTATTCCACTGCCTGAGAAAGGAGTTCTGTAAGACTCGCATGTGCCACAGGGGCCACTGTATCAAGGGTATGGATGCTGACATGGACCCCTGGGTACTGAGGCAGGCTCTGACAGTTAGACGTCTGGATGATAGCAGACTTTGTATCTTCTGGAGCAAGGGCTTCAGCCTCTCTTGAGGGAGTTGCACCCGGTACAACCTGGTATTTTATTCTGCCCCTAGGAACACCCTAACTTGCCGAATGCTCTGGGTGCTGAGGCGATGCCGAATGGGGGGCACCAAAATTGGAAATGGGATTGATCGATTGAGAACCGAAGGGACCTCTGGAAGGTAAGATGAACTGGGATGTAAAGGTAAACGCCCGAAAAATCTAGAGATAGCATCCAGTCTCCCACGTCCACTGACAACAAAATGGACTGAAGGCTTTTCCAATCTGAGGGCCTCTATTTTGATCGTCTGTTGAAATTCTTTAGGTCCAAGACTGGACGTAGATCCCCGTTTTTTTTTTTTTTTGTACCAGAAATAAAGGGGAATAAAACCCCCTCCCTTTCTGGTGCGGAAGTACTTGGTAGGCTGGAATGTGTTCCCTGGCAATGTGCCCATGAATTTCCAATTGTGACCGTTCTTGATAGAGGATAGTGTTCATGGATCTGTTATACGAGTTGCCCATATCCGAGCGAATCTCTTGAGTCTGGTGCTCACCTGAGCTGGGTGGGCAGACGGACCCTCAAAAAGGACTTCTGCTGTTCCCCAGCTGTGATTGGCTTACTGTATCTACATGAAGGAGGGTCGAGTCTTCCAGTCCCTCCTAAATTCCCTGCCGGGGCGGTAGGATCTAACATCCCTGTACTTGACAGGAAGATCACGCCTGTAAGCGGGGCCCTTCTGGGGCTCTGGTTTTCCTATCGGAGAAATCAGCCCAGACTTTCCCCCGGTAACCTTGGAGATGGCAGAGTCCATCTTTGTGCCGAATACACTTGAGCCGCCATATGGAATTTTGCACCAGTTGATTTTGACGCTGCCTTCGCTATCCAGGGTCTCAGCCATAAGGCTCTTCCCAGCCATGAAGTCGCCCCCTCAGGAGCCGTAAGCCAACTTAGTTTTCCTGCAGGGAGGAGAATATCTTCCCCTGGTCGGCTCCTTCTAGAATGGGATTCTCAACATTAGCTGCCTATGCAGCGATAGTTTTAGCGACTGCCGCTGTGGTGATAGCCGGCCTACAAGCGGCTCCTGTCGTGGAGCAGGCTTTCTTCAGTTCTATATTGATTTTATGATCAAGAGCGTCCCGGAAGGTAACTGCGTCTTCAATCGGTAGAGAAACGTCTCTAGCGAGTCGCATTAAAGATGAATCGACCGTAGTTGCATTGATCAAAGAATCGATCTTAGACTACCACAAGGGGTACAATCTGCAAACTTGTTGCTCATACTGGGCCGCTTATGCGACCCCCCCACTTATCCTTTATGAGGTTCTCCAGCTCTTCGATGAAGGGAAATGATTCAGGACCCCCTTTTCAGCACCGGGAAATATTTCTGAACCTTCAGAAGTTCTGCCATAACCTCCTCCCAGCCGATCGCTTCCTTGAGTGAATGGGCAAATGGTTCAACCAAAAAGAGTCCGACGCCTGCTCACACTCCTCATTCTTAGAGAGGGTTACTGCACCCTGGCGTAACGGCCGGCGATGTGCTTGGGGAAGGATCGCCCACATATGATCCCTGTGGCGATTCTCCTGGGAGCTCAGTATCTACTCTGGCCTCTGAATCCTTGGTTACTTCGATGAAGCACGAGTGGCAGGCCAATTCCCCTGGCAAGGATGGCGCCCCGCATATTTGGCAAACATTTGCCGTGGTGCGGGTAAGATAGCTCTGTCTGGGATGAAGGTAATCGTCTGCGGTGGGACCGACTATGACGGGAGTGCTGTGACGCGAGCGGCTATGCCTTGATTGAAGAAATCAAGAGGGTAACCTTGAGCGATTTCTTGCGCCTTCTGCCGGAAGCATGGCTAGAATCTCCCTCTGTGCCGCAAACTTGCGTCTCTTGACCCGATAGGGCTACCAAAACTGTAGCGTCAGTGGCCAGGCTCTCTTTTTTGTCTCCCCTCTACTTACCACCTTCTGGATGGCCTCTATACCTGGTCAGCTGATGGTGGTCTGCGAGGGCAGTGGCTCCCATGAGGATAGCAGAGAGACAGCCCGAAAAGGTGGGAAAAAAGAGAGAAGGGAAAACATTACAATATGTTCCCCCCCAACATTTCTATTTATTAAATTAATATAATAATTTTATATACATATATCTATCCTTTTTTTTTTTTTTTTTGGATTATATTAATTGTTAAATTATGGATACACTTTCTTCTATGGTATGTTATAAATTAATATATAAATGTATTGAATGAATGATGAAAACTTATATAGCGCGGCACATGCAAACTGAATCGCCTCTGGGCGCTTGTATAATATCTTCTATCCTATTTATTCCTTTTTTTTTGTGTGTAATCAATTAGCCCAGGCTGATCTGGGACATGCCTGCACACACCTGGTGCAATCTTCACTCTGAGTAGAGCAGAGCAGCAGTGCGGCAGCCAGAACTACAGAGCAATAGGACTGTTTCTTTTTTCCTTCTTTTTTTTAATGACGCGCGCATGTGCAGAAGCGTCCCGCTCGCCCGGCGCCATTTTGGAAGAGGGCAGAGGAGACAGGCGGCGTCATCACTGAGCTGCGCGCATGTGCAGAGCGCCAAGGGGTACGCAGCGGTGACCCCGAGAGTATGGGGTGTCAGAGGAACCACAGGGCTCAGCAGAGCTGAGAAAAAAACAATAGGCAGACAAAGGTACAAGACGGACTAACCTTAGGTGGTAAATGTAATGATACAAATACCTTTGTGGAAGGACACACTGCACTGGAAGGAAAGACAGAGCGAAAGTGGGGGCCACTGCGAGATTTGAAGCTTCTTTAAAGCTTGCTACAGATGCCAGTATAATTCCAAAGCCCCTGAGACCACCAGAACGGGGTTCCCACCATAAAGCTCATTTAGAGACTGTACAGGAGGGACTTCCAAACAGGAGAGGCTGAACCTGCTGGGGCGATTTGCGGTAAGAGGCATGCTTTTTGCTTGTTCATTCAATCTTGTCAGGTGAGGATGAAAAAAGAGAATGATGCGGGGCGTCTCCCCTTCAAATTTATAGCTAACCAATCCTGTCAGGTTGTGGGGGGCGGAGTCACAACCCAGTGTGTGCTGCCATGAATGCGTCAGGAAATACTCAGTTCCTGAGTGTTTCCGAGCCTTTTCCGAGGGTTTCCTAGATTAGTCGAGCTGTCCCCAAGTATTTCCTAGGCTCTCCTGCGCCTCCCCCCACCTCTGGCCACATGCGGTATGGCATGCCATAGAAGTCAATGCTTAACAAATGATCTTAATTTCCATTGACTTCTATGGGGAAACTCGCTTTGATATGCAAGTGCTTTGGATTACGCTTGTATCGTATCGTAATCCAAGGTTCCACTGTATACCATTTAAAATGTTTTCTGTTCAATCAGTGTATTTGTTTTTTGTAGTATAAGCATTTAAAGTGATTGTAAAGCATTATTTTATATACTTACCTGCTCTGTACAGTGGTTTTGCACAGAGCCACCCTGATCTTCCTCTTATTGTGCCCCCCACTGGCACTTCTGGCTCCACTTTTTCTCAGTGTGCCACCAAAGGAAGACACTTCCTATGGTGGCACACCTGTAGACTCGATCCTGAGCTGCCCTGCGGCTTGACCACACCCTCCACTTTCTCCTTACTGGTTGTAGTTGACAGCAGCAGGAGCCAATGTCTCCTGCTTTTTTCTGTGAGCCAGTGAGGAGAGAGAGACACTTGGTCACAGTGGTATATCGATATTGAGCTCAGGTAAGTATTTCGGTGGGCTGGGGGGGAAGCAAAACATGACATTTATTTTACCTAAATACAGAGAATAAATTAAAAGAAAAGTGTACAATGTTTGTACAATGATATAGTGGGACAGAACAAAGGGAACACAGGGAATGTGATTGCTAAAAAAGAGAAAAAAAGGTTTTCGTAATGTTTTTGTGATATCTATACACAAATGTTTTGCCTTGAATTTCTAATTTAAACTGAATGGATTGTTTTACAAGGTGGTCGTTTACACTCACTTTACGTTTTTTAACCTCCACCCACCCACCATATAGACAAATGATGGCGGGGGCATCCCCTCTCGTTCCGATGACCGGTTCTTTACCCAAATGATCGCTGTAAACACGGAAGTGCTGTTTATCATCTCTCCTCGTCTCACACTGACAGAGTGTAAGGAGAGGAGATCAAATCAGTGGCATCTCCTCACAGGGGAGACCTGTACAGATAATCAGGGCACTGATCATCAGTGCCCTGATTATGAGGGCAGCCCCAACAGTGCCCAGCAGTAATGCCAGTCAGTGCCCATCAGTGATGCCAGTCAGTGCCCATCAATGATTCCAATCTGTGCCCATCAGTAATGCCAAGCAGTGCCCATCAGTGATACCAGTCAGTGCTGCCTATTCGTCCCCATGGGTGTATGCTCATCAGTGCCACCCACCAATGCCCATAAGTGCCGCATATCAGTGCATATAAGTGGCACCTCTCAATGCTCATCAGTGCTGCAAATTACTGCCTCCTCATCAGTGCCATCTCATCAGTGCCCATATGCGCCACCTTATCAGTGCCCATCAGTGCAGCCTCCTTAGTGCACATAAATAAAGGGGAAACATTTTTTATTTACAAAATGAAGCAAAAAAAAAACACCAGTGATTAAATATCACCAAAAGTAAACTGCTAAAAAAAAAAGATAAAAATGTCATTTGGGTACAGTGTTGCATGACCGCGCAATTGTCATTCAATGTGTGACAGCGCTGAAAGTTTAAAATTGGCCTGGACAGGAAAAGGGTAAAAGTGCTCTGTATTGAATCGGTTAGGCCCCGTACACACGACCGAGCTTCTCGGCAGAATCCAGCGAGAAGCTCACTGGGAGACATATTCTGCCGAGGTTCTCGGTCGTGTGTACACTTCCGACGAGCGTCCCGTCGGGAAGCTCGTCGAGCCAAAAAGGAGAGCACGTTCTCTTTTTCCTCGTTGTTCAATGAGGATTTTGGCTCGACAAGCTTTTCTGACCGCTCATCGGGAACCTCGTCGGGTGGAAACGATGTGTTTAGCCCGACGAGGTTCTCGTACGTGTGTACGCGGCCTTAAAGTTGTGGAAAGGTATTTAGCCTAGAGAATGTACACGAAAATCCAGTTCATTCCATGAAAATGAATAGGCTTGAAATCACACTGCACCTGGAGCACATGTGAATCGCACAGGAATGCACAGTGTGTTCCTGTGCGATTCACATCCGATCCAGGTGCAGTGCGATTTCAGCGCATTTTTATGAATTTTCTGAAATCATGCCTGACCACACCAAAAGTTTTTGGCATTTGGGGTGTAGTTAAGTTAACACTGTCATCTGCTGCAGATCACAAGTGCAGTGTGTTTTGAAGCAGTGTGGGAAAAACATGCACGGAACATGAGTTTCCCATTCTGGTTTCTGGTGTGATCCAGCCCAAAGAGGAAAGAGTGGGGGAGAATCACTGCATCACATCCAGGGGCTGGTACATGCTAGGCATCTGACGCTAAGACTTTGCCTTAAGATTAATATGTGCCAAGGTGGCAAGGTAGCTTCCTACGGGGGCACCTAAACAGGCTCACTCCCGAGCCACTTCTCTGTGTGTCTATTCACACATTGAACACAGCTCAGCCCCACCCCAGTCTCTCCTCATTGACTCACTGGCTGTGATTGACAGTAGCGGAAGCCATGGGCTTCATTGGACATCAGTACTGTCTGAAGAGGGTCGTGTTTGTTGGACTAGTAGATGGGGGGAGGGTAGTGTTAGATACAATAGCAGATTTTGATAGACTAAGAAATTGAATGAAGAAATTGATGAAGACGTTTTTTCCTTTTGGGATAAAGGTTTTAAGTTCTATATAAATGAATAAAAGCACCCCTGTCAGTGGAAAATGTTTTTTCTCAACCCTCTAACTGCTAATTTTCCTGGGCAGCTTGGTCTGTTAACCGCTTCAGCTCCGGAAGGTTTAACCACTTAAGGACCGCCTCCTGCACATTTACGTCTTCAGAATGGCACGGCTGGGCACAGTTACGTCCCTGTACGTCCCCTTCAAGTGCCCAGCCATGGGTCGTGTGCACGCCTCAGGTGCGCACCCACGACCCGGCCTGAAGCTCCGCGGCTGTGCGACCCGTGGACCTGATCGCCACTGGTGTCCCGCGATCGGTCACAGGAGCTGAAGAATGGGGAGAGGTGTGTGTAAACACACCTTCCCCGTTCTTAACAGTGGCAATGTCACTGATCGTCTGTTCCCTGATATAGGGAAAGGCGATCAGTGATGTCACATGTCCAGCCCCGCCCCCCTACAGTTAGAAACACATGTGAGGTCACACATAACCCCTACAGTGCCCCCTAGTGGTTAACTCCTAAACTGCAATTGTCATTTTCACAGAAAACAATGCATTTTTATCGCAATTTTTGCTGTAAAAATTACAATGGTCCCAAAAATGTGTCAAAATTGTCCTATGTGTCTGCCATAATGCCACAGTCACAAAAAAAATCGCTGATCACCGCCATTAGTAGTAAAAAAAAAAATATTAATAAAAATGCCATAAATCCCCTATTTTGTAAACACTATAAATTTTGAGCAAACCAATCGTTAAGCGCTTATTGCGATTTTTTTTACCAAACACATTTTTTTTACTTTTTTGCTATAATAAATATCCCAAATAAAAAAAAAAAAATAAAACTTTTATTTTTTTCTCAGTTTAGGCTGATATGTATTCTTCTACATATTTTGGGGGGAAATCGCAATAAGCGTATAGTCATTGGTTTGTGCAAAAGTTATAGTGGCTACAAAATAGGGGATAGAATTCTGACATTTTCTTTATTTTTATTTTTTTTACTAGTAATGGTGGCTGTAACGTGAGGTCCCGTGGAACCCAGAAGCTCTTAGAAAGTATGAGATACTCTTGTTTCAGCTTCCCCCGACGCCTCTTATGTGTAGATCACCCTGTGTCTCTAATAGGGGGACAGCATGAATGAGAACCCCACTATGATCTGTGCTAGACAGATTTAATGCGGTATACATTGTATATATATATTGTATACAGCCCTCAAAATTTGCACTTGCCTTCTTGCATTTGGCGAGTAAACAAATGAGAAGGGCGAGTATGGACAGGTCTGTGCTGTCTCAGGAATGTGTAGCCAGTGACTTCCGCTGCGCACAGGCTCGCAGTACGCCCATTGCAAAACATACAGTCAGCCTCCTGGGACCGCCCACTCCACCTCCTGCCACACATCCCCGCCCAGGCTCGCAGAGCATGCTGTTCAATAGGTGTAAATAGCCGCCTGGGACCGCCCCTCTCCGCTTCCCTCCTGCTGCCCATCCCCGCCCAGGCACACAGACCGTGGACTTCAAGGGGCATAAAGAGCCGCCTGGGACCGCCCCTCTCTGCCTCCCCCTGCTGCACATCCTCGCCCAGTTACACAGACTGTGCACTTTAATAGGCATAAAGAGCTGCCTGGGAACGCCCCTCTCCACCTCCCTCCTGCTGCACATCCCACCCAGTTACACAGACCGTGCACTTCAATAAGCATAAGGAGCCGTCTGGGACCACCCCTCTCCACCTCCCTCCTGCTGCACATCTCGGTCCGTTCTCAGTGTGTGGAGATGACTGATCCCTGTGGCTGCAGAATGGTAAATATGACAGTGTGCTGGAGGCATTGGTACAGTGAGGGATTAAACAGGATGTAAACTGGGAGGAAGGAGGAGGGGAGCATGGGATTGAGAGCAAGCATGTGCTGGATTTGGGGGGGGGGGTTATTCAGAGGCATAGATAAAATGGATTGAGAAGTGGGGATGGAAATGTAGGTCTGAATCTATGCCTCCAATTCCCCCCCCCCCCCAATCCATCATACCTATGCCTTTAATTCCACCCCCCCCCCAATCCATCATACCTATTCCACCCCCAATCCATCATACCATCATACCTATGATGGAATTGGAGGAATAGGTATAATGGATAGGGGGGGGGGGGCGGTGAATTGGAGGCATAGGCATGATGGTTTGGGGGGTGGAATAGGTATGATGGATAGGGGGTGAATTGGAGGCATAGGTATGATGGATTGGGGGGGTGGAATAGATATGATGGATGGGGGGGGTGAATTGGAGGCATAGGTATGATGGATTGGGGGGTCGAATAGGTATGATGGATAGGGGGGGGGGGGGGTGAATTGGAGGCATAGGTATGATGGATTGAGAATATTGAAAGTATAGATGCGCTGGATTTGGGAGGGGGGGTTATATTGGTAAAGTTGTTGTTAATATTTATTTTTAAAGAAAAAAGAGGGAGTCGCGCTTGTAACTTAATTCTGAATAAAGCATTTAACAGTGTAATTTCATGAGATAATTTACAAGGGTGTGATTATGGGCGGGCAGTTTAGGGTTTGGGTGGGGCAACTGGTGGCGAGTAACTCTTAAGGCCTGGCTAGTAGCTCAGGACTTAAAATTTTGAGCCCTGTTGTATATATATTGTGTGTTGGCTGTTGTGTACTATAAGCTTGCTGTGATTAGGTGGAGTGTGATTGCATTCTATTGTCTATTGTGGTAATTAAGTCTGCTACTGTAGTGATGTGGATTGGAGTTTAGGAGACGGCAAGGCTAGCCTAAAGGTCATGTGTCTGAGTCATCAGCTGTAGTTAATTAGCTCACCTGTTTTAACTGCTAAGGGATGAATTGACACTCAGAATAATATGTATTAGTGGCTCGTTATGTTACCATTGTGTGATGTTGTGGGTGGATCTCCTGTGGTATCCTAAATTGTATATAAGAGCCTGTATTTCTAAATAAAGTAATTCTCTGTTTGGAACCTGAAAACAAAGCTGTGTCTCGTTAATGGGGGGAATTATCCTTATGGGTCTTGTTTGCTTAACTGTGGAGTATCGGTAGCTGCCTTGTGTTCGGAATTCGGAAAGGGAATATCCTAAATGGCGTTAACCCCTTTCCCATTAAGAGTTCCGTTACAATTGGTGGCAAAGCAGCGGGATGATTTCCACAGCCTAAAAGGACAGCTACAAGAGGACACAGGACAATGGAGACACAGTATGAACGGCTAAAGCTCTCTTCCCTCAAGGACTTACTGGAGGACCGGGGCCGACTGGCCAACAACAACCGTAAGAAGAGGGACATTATCGCAGAATTAGTCTAAATGGATAGAGCCGAAAGACCCAACATAACGGAAAGACCCAGCGTAACAGACAGGACACCCGAAGAGGCAAGTTTTGATCGGGCTGTTAAACTAAGACTGACACAGTATGGTCCTAACCATCCAGCGGAGATCATAGACCAAGTTATAGTGGCTGTGGATGCAACTTGGCTACATCAAAGAGGTGCTGCAGCAGCAGAAGTCACAGCAGCAATAACTGAAAGGAGAGGAGAGGTACAGATACCAGTCGTCATGGAAGAGGAATTCAGAATGAGGTTGTGAGTGATGCAGATACAGCATAGAGGATCAGTATCAGAGGAGGTCCTGCTGGGATGGTATTATTCGATCCGCTGCAAACTCTGGAAGAAAGCGCTAGCTCTCGAGCAGCAACACCAGGGAAAGGTTCTCCCCTCCATCTATGTAAGGTACTGGTCGCAGTATGAAGTACAAATGCCTTTATTGGGGGAACAACCAAAGCAGGAGTGGACAGCTGAGTTAAGCAGGCTGATCCGGGCAGAGATGCGGTTGAACGAGAGCTAGAGAGCCCTCCGGTGGTATGCAGCCCAAGAGTGCCCGTGGTGAGTGGATGACCCCAGGGAAGGCTTTGACTATGATGGCCTGGGATTGTTGTATTGGAGGCAGTCCAGTGACCCTGACTTCGGGAGTTATTGGGAGTGGCGCTTGGAGGAAAAAATGGAGCACAGAGAACGAAAATGTAATGTCTTGGAAGGGCACTGGGCATAGGAAGATTTGGAGTTTCTGGCCGTTCAGGAATGGGAGCTGGATATCGCTTACAGACAGCTGCTAGACTCTGCTCAGAAGCAGGGTGGGGCTCCCTTTGCCTGGGACTATCAGGAAATACCAGCTGACAACTCTGGATTCCTGGCTGATGAATCAGCAGTGGAAAATCTGAAGATTGCCATCCCTAAAGCAGAAGCGGATGATGTGAAGTTCCAGGGAGCTAGGGCAGTTGACTCATCTCCCCAGCCACAGATTACAGAATGTATGGACTTAATGGACTGTTCAGAGGATGTTATGGATTATGTATTGCCTGCTCAAGTTCTGGCAGCAGAACAGAGTACGGCAGCCCCTGCTCTACACACATGGCAGTTTTGGAGGGCCGAGGTGAGAAGGTGATGGTTCCTCTTAACCAATGGTTTTTAGAAATGCAGGGAGGAGAAGCAGCCATTTTCCCTCCCCAAAAGTTAGACAGACCAGATGGTGTGGAATCCCCAGCAGATTTGCGGGCAACAGGGCAGAGTGCTACCAACCTCTGTCCAGCACCAGAAACAACTGTGGAGTTCCAGGGAGCCAGGGCAGTTGGCCCCTCTCTCCAGCAACAAGCTGAGGTTTTAAAGCTTTTACTCCCAGCTGAATCACTGCAGGGCAGGATGCTACTGGCCGCTGCACACAACTGCAACTTAGGCTGATATCGGTGGATGGCACTGCGGTCTCCACTCACAGCAACCCAACAGAAGAGCTGGCAACAGGGCAGCAGAGTGCCGTGGGCCTCTGCTCTCAACTAACAGAAGAGGGAGTTCTTGTCGTAGTGGATGGGACTTCAGTCTCCACTTTTATACCCCAGGGATGAGGGGCAGTTGGCCCATATCCCCAACAGCATGACGAACTGAGCCCAGTCATCCTGTCTTCTCTCCAGCGGCTGAAAGGACTCCAGGGAGAAGGACCAGTCCAGGCCTCTCCTCAGCGGTGGGTATATTCTCTGAGAGAGGCAGAGGTTGGCTGGGTAAGTAATGCTCTGTTTGCAGCAATTTATTTGGGGTACTGTTTGGATACCAGCATTAGAGGACTGGAACTATGGACTAACTTCGGAGTCAACCCGTCTGGGGTCTCCTCCTGTGTTAGTCTCCTGCCGAAAGGGGGGAGATGTAACAGGAGGTCCCGCAGAACCCAGAAGCTCTTAGAAAGTATGAGATATTCTTGTTTCAGCTTCCCCAACGCCTCTTATGTGTAGATCACCCTGTGTCTCTAATAGGGGCACAGGGTGAATGAGAACCCCACTATGATCTGTGCTAGTCAGATTTAATGCGGTAAACAATGTATATATATTGTATATATATTGTGTGTTGGCTGTTGTGTACTATAAGCTTGCTGTGATGAGGTGGAGTGTGATTGCATTCTATTGTCTATTGTGGTAATTAAGTTTGCTACTGTGGTGATGTGGATTGGAGTTTGGGAGACGGCAAGGCTAGTCTTAAGGTCATGTGTCTGAGTCATCAGCTGTAGTTAATTAGCTCACCTGTTGTTGTCTGCTAAAGGATGAATTGACACTGAGACTAATGGCCCATACACACGATCCGAATATCGGACGAAAACGATCGTCCGATGATGGATCGTACGATTTTCGGATCGTGTGTACACTACTTTCGACAGCCGATCACGACCGTTCATCCGATTAAATTCGATCGGACAAGCGTGAAAAATTTTCTCGTCCGATGTCCGATCGTCCGATTTTCGTTTAGTCAGTACAGCCGTCGTCCGACAATACAATACAAATACATTACAACACGTGACATCACTTCCGATCGTTTTTTTCTATCGTACGAGAATTTTCGTGAGTTTAAAAACCTATTTTATTTTACTTGCGATTATTAAGCGAAAAAAGTCGTATGATCCGTCGGCCGATATTCGGATCGTGTGTATGGGCCATAATGTGTATTGGTGGCTCGTTATGTAACAATTGTGTGATGTTGTGGGTGGATTCGGGCCATATCTCCTGTGGTATCCTAAATTGTATATAAGAGCCTGTATTACTCAATAAAATAATTTCATGTTTGGAACCTGAAAACAGAGCTGTGTCTCGTTAATGGGGGGAATTATCTTTATGGGTCTTATTTTCCTGACTGTGGAGTGTCGGTAGTTGCCTTGTGTTCGAAAAGGGAATATCCTAAATGGCGTTAACCCCTTTCCCATTAGGGGTGCCGTTACAGTAGCAATCTGGGATTTTTATCAGGACTGCGATATTATGGCGAACACATCAAACATTTTTGACACATTTTTGGGACCATTCACATTTATACAGTGAACAGTGCCAAAAATATGCACTGATTACTGTATGAATGTGACTGGCAGGGAAGGGGTTAACACTAGGGGGCGAGAAAGGGGTTAAATGTGTTCCCTACTAGTGATTCTAACTGTGGAGGGAGGGGACTGACTGGGGGAGTTGACCGATCGGTGTCCCTATGTACAAAGGACACAGCATCGCGCATCGGCATCTCAGTGATGCGCCAGGCACGCGTGTGCGCCCCCAGTGGCCAGAGGAACCAAGGCCGTAAAAAGACAGCCTCCCGGCATTTTAGAGCCAACTTGTGGCCATCTTTTTACTATGGCCCGGGTCTGAAGAGGTTAAACTCCTTCATGACCAGGCCATTTTTTGCGAAAAGGCACTGTGTTACTTTAACTGACAATTGCGAGGTTGTGCGACACTGCAGCAAAGGACAATGCATGCATTATTTTCCCCTCAAATAGAGCTTTCTTTTGGTGTTATTTGATCACCTTTGCAATTTTATACAAAAAAAAAGATTGACAATTTTGAAAAAATATATATATATTATACGTTCTGCTATAAAACACATCCAATAAAAAAAGTAAAACAGATTAATTTCTTCACCAATTTAAGCCAAGTTATTTTTGGCAAACAAAATCCCAATAGGCGTATATTGATTGGTTTGCGGAAAAGTTATAGCATCTAGAAATGATGGGAAATATTTATGAATACAGATCGGCAACTTACAGTGGGACTGCGATATTGCGTCGGACAATTCGAACACTAAGTGATGCTTTTTGGGGACTAGTGACAACAATACAGTGATGAATGCTAAAAAAAATATGCACTGTCCCTGTACTAATGACACTGGCAGGAAAGGGGTTAACATCAGGGGCGATCAAAGGGTTAAATGTGTTCCCTGGGAGTGCTTCCTAACTGTGTGGGGGATGCTTGTACTGTGAGAAGACAGAGATCCGTGTTCCTGATTAGCAGAAACACAGGATCTCTGTCTTCCCTTGTCACAGAATGGCGATCTGCCTTGTTCACAAAGGCAGTCCGCTGTTCTGCCTCTCTTGGGAACTATCAGCTGGTCCTGGTGCACATCAGGTCCGCCCGACCCGCTGATTGGCTCCCCCTGTGTCCAATCACTTTAAGTTAGGCTTCATCGAGCTAAAGCAGATTGTGTATTTTACAGTTTGCAATCCTGAGGTTCCTAGCTTTATAAATATTTGAGAAACCAGCTCTGAACTAAAGCCAAACTATGGAGTAACAAGAACCAGTTTTCAATTTTTTAATAAGCCCTTCACTGAAAATCTGTTCAAGGTTTAGGAATCAGACAAGCAGGAATTCTGAAAGTAATAACAGTTCACAGGCCCTTACAGTGCAACTTTGCACTATACCAGGTAATTGTCAATAAAAAGATCTACATTTTGTAGAATCCGTACCTGCAGCAGCCTTGAAGTATAATTGAAATTAAACCTTTTGTTTTACTTTTAGATAGCATGGTTAGCATAGGTGTGCGCAGCCTTTGGCATTAGGGTGTGCACCCCAAAGCTCAAACACACTCTACCAATCACTCACAATGTTCATTCGGAAAGGGAAGGGGCTGGTAAATGGCATATTTACTGGCCCCTTCTCCCACTCACCCTAAAACATCCACAGCAACAACCGGTGGGAGAGGGGGAAAGCCGGCAGTGCTTTGGGGGAAGGAGGGGGAGCCAGGTCAGTAGGGGGAATCTGTTCTGCACAGGGGGATTAGGGTGTGCCTGGGCACACCTGGCACACCCTGTGCGCACGCCTATGATGGTTAGGGATTAGAACACCTGTCTGTTTTTTATTGCTCAAAAATAAGAGGCATTGAACTCAAACTTGTTTTTCATAACATACCAGTTGATGAAAGCTCCTATCAAAGCAGTAAGTAGCGCACATATATATATTATATATATATATATATATATATATATATATATATATATATATATATACTGAGCAAAATTATAAAAGCAACACTTTTTTGTTTGCCCCTATTTATCATGAGCTGAACACAAAGGTCTACAACTTTTTCTATGTACACAAAAGGCCTATTTCTCTCAAATATTGTTCACAAATCTGACTAAAGCCCCATACACACAGTCGGACTTTTGGGCAACCAACTTCAAAATCTGCAACTTTTCGAATTTGTCCGACCGTGTGTACGTTTCATCGGACCAACTTTTTCTGGTTTCATCCGACAAAAAGTTGGGTCTGCAAATGGACCAACTTTTCGGCAAAAAAGTCTGATGGTGCCTTGTCCGATCGTGTGTACAAAGTGCAAATACGCATGCTCAGAACCAATGTTAAAATCAACCAACAATAGCAGAAGTTATCCAAAGGGTGGCGGTAAAGAGCAGAAAAGAGCAGAAAAAACATGTGATAATGGGAAAGTTTTAGAAAAGTTTGCAGAAAAGTCTGACTGTGTGTATGATATGGGTGTGACCGGACAAATCAATTAGGACAGAAATCAAAGGGAAATTTTGTTGGGTGTCTGACCGTGTGTACGAGCCTTTAGTGAGCACTTCTCCTTTGCCGAGATAATCCATCCACCTCACAAGTGTGGCATATCAAGATGCTGATTGGACAGCATGATTATTGCACAGCTGTGCCTTAGGCAGACCACAATAAAGGCCACTCTAAAATGTACAGTTTTATCACACAGCACAATGCCACAGATGTCACAAGTTTTGAGGGAGCGTGCAGTTGGCATGCTCACTGCAGGAATGTCCACCAGAGCTGTTGCCCTTGAATTGAATGTTCATGTCTCTACCATAAGCCGTCTCTGAAGGAGTTTCAGAGAATTTGGCAGTACATCCAACTGGCTTCACAGCTACAGACTACGTGTAACTACACCAGCCCAGGACCTCCACATCCAGCAGCTTCACCTCCAAGATCATCTGAGACCAGCCACTCGGACAGCTGCTGCAGCAATTGGTTTGCATAACCAAAGAATTTCTGCACAAACTGTCTCAAGGAAGCTCATCTGCATGCTTGTCGTCCTCATCGGGGGGTCTCGACCTGACTGCAGTTTATTGCCATAACTGATTTGAGTGGGCAAATGTTCACATTTAATGGTGTCTTGCACTTTGGAGAGGTGTTCTCTTCACGACTGAATCCCAGATTGTCACTGTACAGGGCAGATGGCAGACATTGTGTATGGCATTGTGTGGGTGACCGGTTTGCTGATCAACGTTGTGGATCGAGTGGCCCATGGTGGCGGTGGGGTTTTGGTATGGGCAGGCGTATGCTATGGACAACGAACACAGGTGCATTTTATTGATAGCATTTTGAATGCTGTGACGAGATCCTGAGGCCCATTGTTGTGCCATTCATCCATTACCATCACCTCATGTTGTAGCACAATTCGTGGAAGCTAAAAACATCCCAGCCACATCCCTGCCACACCTGTGAGGTGGATAGATTATCTCGGCAAAAAAAAAAGTGCTCACTAACACAGAAGTAGGCTGCTTTCACACTGGGGCTGTGAGAGCATCGGCGGTAAAGTACTGCTAGTTTTTAGTGGAGCTTTACCGTTGTTTTAGCAGCCTGTGTGGAGCCGCGGCCTAATCGCTTGGCAGGCACTTCGGCAGCTCTGCCCATTCATTTCAATTGCCAGGGGCGGTGGAGGAGCAGTTAATGCAATGCTCCTCCACTGCCCAAAAGATGCTGTTTGCAGGACTTTTTCTAGCGTCCTGCAAGCGCACTGCTCCAGTGTGAAAGCACTTAGGCTTGCACACTGGAGTGACATGGGAGGCGCTATTTTTAGCGCTAAGATGCCTGTAAAGCACCTCAGTCTGAAAGTGGCCTTAGACAAATTTGTGAACAATATTTGAGAGAAACAGGCCTTTTGTGTACATAGAAAAAGTTGTAGATCTTTGCATTCAGCTCATGTTAAATAGGGGCAAACACAATAATGTTGCGTTTATAATTTTGCTCAGTGTATATATATATTTTTTACGTGCCCCCAGGTGAGTTATGCCATAATGTGCTAGTATGCACCACATTAGTACATTATAGCAGACTTACCTGCCAAAGAAGCCCTCCTGTGGTGCCCTCCCAGGCGCTTCCATCTTCATTTGGCTATCTATCTGGGTTCCATCTCTTCTTCTCCTTAACCACTTCAGCCCCGGACCATTTGACTGCCAAATGACCGGACCACTTTTTGCGATTCAAGACTGCGTCCCTTTAACTGATAATTGCCCGTTCGTTCAATGTGGCTCAACCACTAGGGGGCGATGAAGGGGTTAAGTGTGTCCTAGGGAGTGATTATAACTGTGAGGGCTACAAGTGACATGTCAGTGATCTCTGCTCCGATCACAGGAAGCAGAGATCACTGACCTGTCACTAGGAATACATCGGCATCTCCCCGTTCTCCTTCTCTCGACCTCAATCACGGGCAAATTTTAAGGGACGTACAGGTACGCCCATTTGCCTGCCCGTGCCATTCTATTGTATATCGGCACGTGGTGGTCGGGAAGCGTTTAAATGGCCAGGGCACGATGATGACGCTCCTGTGAACTGGAATAATATCGCTGCAGCACTAAGCAGGGGCTGTAAGTATACACTGAGCTGTACATGTGCAACCTGGAGTTGTTCTGTACACAGCTGTTGTATGAAACGCCCCCAGAAATGTTATTTTCTGCTTTGGATCACAAATTTTTTCCAGAAGTCTGAACTCAGATAGTCAAGTCAGATTTTAGGCATCCTCTCCAACAAAAATGTCAGTTTTGCTGAGATGCTCCTAAATGGTTAATCACTTCTAAAGGAATGCAGGCCCTGCAGCTTTCCTCATTAGAGCACTGCAAGTGCATCAGCAGATCATAAATGAAAAAGACACACCCATTCAGAATCAGTACTGCAGTTATGATCCAACAAAGAGTTCTTCCTCCTTCAGCAGATACAGGTAGAACTCTACAACAAAGTTTAAAGGGGTTGTAAACCCTAGTTTTTTTTAAAATAACAAACATGTCATACTTAGCTCCACTGTGCAGTTCATTTTGCACAGAGTGGCCCCGGTCCTCCTCTTCTGGGGTCCCTCCACGGCGCTGGTGGCTCCTCCTTGCATCGAGTGTCCACGTTGGAGAAGCGCTCTCCTTGGTGGACACCCGCGTGGGCGCTCCAGAGTCCCGCATCTGTGTCCATTCACACAGAATGCAGGACTCGACCCCGCATCATTGGATTTGATTGACAGCAGCGGGAGCCAATGGCTGCGATGCTATCAATCTATCCAATCAGGACACGAGACACCAGCTAGAGATGGTGTGCTCTTTCTTGGACGGAGGGTGACAGGTAAGTAAAATGGGGCGCTGGGGGCTGCAGCACTACAGAAGGTTTTTTACCTTAACCACTTAAGACCTGGACCAATATGCAGGTAAAGGACCAGGCCCCTTTTTGCGATTCGGCACTGCGTTGCTTTAACTGACAATTGCGCAGTTGTCCTTTGTTTTCCAAACAAAATTGCCGTCTTTTTTTCCCACAAATAGAGCTTTCTTTTGGTGGTATTTGATCACCTCTGCGGTTTTTATTTTTTGCGCTATAAACAAAAATAGAGCGTCAATTTAAAAAAAAATGCAATATTTTATTTTTCCTCAGTTTAGGCCGATACGTATTTTTCTACCTATTGTTGGTAAAAGAAAATCGCAGTAATCGTTTATCGATTGGTTTGCGCAAAATTTATAGCATTTACAAAATAGGGGATAGTGTCAGGACCTGGGCTTGAACCTGGGACCTCTGTGTCTTGCATTGTCTCTTCCCATTGAGCTATCTGGGATGGACAGCTCCCTGGAATACTCTGCCTTGTGTCTTGATTGTTATTGAACCTTGAACCACTAGCTCCTGAACTTCCTATAAAAGCCTTGTCTTAGCATTTCCCCATTGCCAGGTTATTGTGCCTTCCCAGCCAGTGCCTTGCGATTTGTCTGCTCTGCTGCCATTGTATCTGAAACCACCTGTGTTTTACCCTCTGCCTGTTCCTAGACTTCTCTGTCGCCTCATCCCAATCTGCAACCACCTGTGTTTGACCCTTGGCCTGTTCCTGGACTTCTCTATTGCCTGATCCCAATTTTCAACCACCTGTGTTTGACTCTCGACCTGCCTGGACTACTCTATTGCCTGATCCCAACCTGCAACCACCCGTGTTAGACCCTCGGCCTTTTTCTGGACTACTCTACTGCCTGTATACCTGTTCTGCCACTGCTATAGCAATTGGCCTCTGAGCCTGACGCCCGATCGTGACAGATGGCTTTATTGCATTTTTATTAATATTTTTTTTTTTACTACTAATGGCGGCGATCAGCGATTTTTTTTTAATTTTTTCGTGACTGCGACATTATGGCGGACACATCGGACAGTTTTGGCACATTTGTGGGACCATTGTCATTTTCACAGCAAAAAGTGCTATAAAAATGCATTGTTTACTGTAAAAATGACAATTGCAGTTTGGGAGTTAACCACTAGGGGGTGCTGAAGGGGTTAAGTGTGACCTCATATGTGTTTCTAACTGTATGGGGCGGGGCTGGATGTGTGATGTCATTGATCGCCTTTCCCAATATCAGGGAACAGACGATCAATGACAGCGCCACTGTGAAGAACGGGGAAGGTGTGTTTACACACACCTCTGCACATTCTTCAGCTCCTGTAAACGATCACGGGACCCCTGTGGCGATTGGAGCTTAGAACCGGGTTGCGCCCGCGACCCACGGCTGGGCATTTAACAATCACGTACAGGTACGTGATTGTGCCCAGCCGTGCCATTCTGCCGACGTATATCGGCGTTAGGCGGTCCTTAAGTGTTTAATGCATAGAATGCTTCAAGGTGAAAAAAAAGGCTGTAAGATCCTTTGCAATGTATATTGACTGCCCAGAGGGATTTTTTTTTACCCTTTAACTTAATTTTGACCCTAAACATAAAGTGGGTGTAATTTCCACTTAGTTGGACCACCCAGTAGCGCCAGACAATCAGGCCGCGTACACACGACCAAGGAACTCGACGAGCGAAACACATGGTTTTTCTCGTCGAGTTTCTCGTTCGGCTGTCGAGAAAGTCGTCGAGCCAATTTTTTCCATTCCCGTCGAGGAAAAAGAAGACATGCTCTCTTTTTGGCTTGACGAGTTTCTCAACAGTTTTCCTGGCGAAAAATGTACACACGACCGGTTTTCTCCGCAGAATACGTCTCCCATCAAGTTTCTTGATGGATTCCGCCGAGAAAACCGGTCGTGTGTACGCGGCCTCAGTCAAAATATTCTTAAATCTCTTCTCCCATTCCTTTATTAATGCAGGTTCCTTTTTTCATATCCCAATCTTTCATCCAGACATTGCTGTATGGCATCAGTTCCTCAATCTCCTATGTCTGTTATTTGGTAATCCTAGAACATATTTATTCATTAGAACAGTCTTGTAAATGCATTCTAATTTGACCTTCTCTTTGTGGTCTGTGACTGTAAAGGAGGGATTCTCTCTGTAGTTTTAACCTCATCTGCCCTCAATTTCCACCAATGCAGATCCACATGACAACGAACAATGCCTGGTAAAAGAAGAAAAGATCCCCATGATGACATTGACCAAATATGACATCACTTTGGTAACTGCCATCATTCCTTGTAGTTGACATGAATCTGCATTGCTAAATGATATAATTTACATCATGGAATCTCATCAACATGGGAACAAGGTGCTCCATTTATTGATGAGGGCATGTAGCCTTGTATGGTTAAGGAAGGGGTAGATCTGCATGCCTATCATTCCTCCTTCTTTCCTGACCAGTCAGGCTCAGTCATTCATTAGTTTAACATCAGAGTTGATTGTGGATTCTGGTGGAATTTCACTGTTTTCTCCTTTTTCTTCTTTTTCCAATTTGTTTTACACAATCCCCATTCCTTTGTTTACAATTTCGTGTCAGACAAATTTCCCAAACTTCCAAACAAGTCTGTGCGAACTGGCAGTGCATTTTTATTGCTGGCCCTGTTGTCTACCAAGGGTTTTACTTACTTTGGAGTGATGTACTCTTGTTTCCTCTTGTGGCTATGGACAAGAAATTAAGGGAACTCTTCCCCAAATGAGACACAGAAACCTGACAGGGGTAACAACCCCCCCTTAGGCGGCGTACACACGATCGGATATATCCGATGAAAACGGTCCGCGGACCATTTCCATCGGATATGTCCGATCGGGAGTTTGATCCGATGGCGTGTACACACCATCGGATCAAATTCCCCGCCGCCGGACGGCGCGGTGACGTAGTGGTGACGCGGCGGTGACGTTGACGCCGCCGCGTCACCGCCACGTCACCGCACCAGGAAGTAAAACACTTCCGCGCATGCGCCGAATCCATTCGGCAGCGGCGCGGCGGCGGTGGGGGCCGACATGTCTGCTGGTAAGTGTACTAACCAGCAGACATGTCGGGCGGACAGATTCCCACCGGATAGATTTCAAAGCATGCTTTGAAATCTGTCGGGTGGAGAAATCTGTCCGCTAGCCCATACACACGAGCGGAGATGTCTGCTGAAACGGTCCATCGGACCGTTTTCAGCGGACATATCCCCTCGTGTGTACGCGGCCTTACTCTATCCAAAAAGCCTACAAAAAAAGCTGAATGGAGAATTGGGACATTCTGACAGGCAAAACTTCTACATGTAGGAGTAATTTTATAGCTTTTTATTAAAGCCCACATTCTCACATTACTAGTGGCACATAGAAATATCACATAGAAATCTTCAAAGCCAAGAAAAACTATTTTTCCATGGCTATCAACAGCGCCTTAAACCGCCCCCGGGATCTCTTCAAGCTGGTCTCGCAGACCATGAATCCACACTGTCTTGAAGCCCCCAACACAGACACCCAAGAATTTTGCGATGAATTGTCGGATTTCTTCATCAATAAAATTGAGGGAATCCGGGAAAGCATTCCGCAAAACAATACTCCTGAGCTACCACACAGCACCCGGAGGAACAGGCTACAACCAACAAAGTTCACGCTGGAACCCGTTACCATCGATGCCACAGAAAATATCATCAGCGCTTTGCGTAACAGCACATCGCCTAATGATATCATCCCCACTAAGCTGCTAAAGGAATGTGCCGATATCCTGGAGCCTCCCATTACGCAGCTTATAAATCAGTCATTTAAGGAAGGCATAGTGCCCTCCCTGCTGAAAGAGGGCACAATCCAGCCCATCTTGAAGAAACCTACCCTGGATCCCAAGGATCCAAATCACCGCCGTCCCATAACAATGCTAAACGTTTTCTCCAAGGTAATGGAGAAAGTGGTGGTACAACAGCTGCAACAGCATCTAGATACCCACAACCTACTCGATCCACTGCAATCGGGATTCCGTCCCGGACACGGGACGGAAACAGCACTACTCAAAATATGGGACGACGTTCTGGAGGCCGCAGATGAAGGAGAATCTTGTCTCCTGGTTCTGCTGGACCTAAGCGCAGCCTTTGACACCGTAGATCACAAACTGCTACTGACTCGGCTGAATGAGGTAGCCGGAGTCACAGAGGGTGATTTACCATGGTTTTCCTCCTTTTTGGGAAACCGATCTCAAACGGTGAAATTGGGACCGTTCACTTCTGGAAAACGCACGGTGTCATGTGGAGTCCCCCAAGGCTCACCTCTGTCACCGGTGCTCTTCAACATCTATCTTCGACCTCTCTTTGAAGTCATCAGTAGTCAACAACTACTTTATCACTCATATGCAGACGATACGCAACTGTATTTTCGCATCTGCAATAGAAAGGATCATCATCTCAGCTTAGAGAATTGCCTCTCTTCGATTGAAAACTGGATGACTAGGAGTTATCTCAAACTCAACAATTCTAAAACAGAACTTCTTCTGTTTCAGGCCAGTCGCAAGAGTCAACTGGCAACAACCTGGACACCTCCACCCATTCTGGGCCAGATCATCTCCCCTAGCGCCAAAGTCAAAAGTCTCGGGATCATTTTTGACACCCACATGACAATGGACGCACAAATAGGGTCAGTAGTCAGCGGATCTCACCATCTGCTGCGCCTACTCCGCAGACTTATTCCATTCATTCCCAAAGAAGATGTGCCAGTCGTGGTGGGAACAATTGTGAACTCCAGACTGGACTATGCAAATGCCCTCTACCTCGGACTCCCAAAGTACCAAATCGCACGTCTGCAAGTCGTACAAAATACGGCCGCCAGACTGGTGACTGGGAAAAAACCCTGGGAAGCAATCTCACCGTCGCTGAGATCCCTTCACTGGTTGCCAGTAAAAGACAGAATTGCTTTTAAAGCTCTCTGTCTGACTCATAAATGCATCCATGGGAAAGCCCCGCAATATCTTTGCGATAAAATAGAACCCCTCAATCCCAATCGCATTCTGCGATCCAGTGACCAAAATTTGGTCAAAGTACCCAAAGCCAGACTCAAGTCCAAAGGAGAAAGAAGGTTTGCGGTCCAAGGTCCCAGACTTTGGAACGCTTTGCCAACCTGCATTCGGTTGGAGGAAAACCACCTGACCTTCAGAAGACAGATTAAAACTCTGCTCTTTTGATGTCAAGAGAGACTGATACAACAAGCGCCCAGAGGCGATTTGGTTCGCATGTGCCGCGCTATAGAAGTTTTTCATTCATTCATTCATTCACATTTGGGCAGCCTCATTGACCAAAAGCAATATGCAGGAGACATGAAGCGATGGGCATGCTTTGACTTTGAGGGGTTGATTTACTAAAGCTAGAGAGTGCAAAATCTGAAGCAGCTGTGCATGGTAGCCAATCAGCTTCTAACTTGTTTGAGTTTTTTTTTTTTAAATAACAAACATATCATATCAGTGGCCCTCAGACACTGTCTTCTGGGGTTCCTCAGTGGCTCCCATGACTCCCCCCTGCATCAGATAACTCCCTAGTAGAAGCGCTCTCCCAGGGTGTTACCTTGTGGGTGCGCTCCCAAATCCAGCATTCAGCGTCCATAGACTCGAATGCCACACTTGGCCCCGCCCCCCGCATCATTGGATTTGAATGACCGCAGCAGGAGCCAATGACTGCACTGCTATCAATCTATCCAATCAAGAGCAGAGAATCCTGGGCAAAGGAGGAGCATGTCTCCGCTTTGTGAAATTCCAGGGCTCAGGTAAGTAAAACGGGGGGGGGGGGGGGCTGGAGGGCCGGTCACTAGCAGGTGTTTTTTCACCTTACTGCATAGGATAAGGGTTTACAACCCATTTAAAGAGGAAGTAAACCCTCTAAAAGTTTTCCTAAAAAAAAAACCTGCAAGAGAAAGGCATAATAAGGGTTTACGACCACTTTAACTGGCCCCCGCTTGCCTCCAAATCCCGTGCGCGTGCCCGGTGAGCACGAGCGCCGCCGGGCACCCGCGATTGCTCGGTACAGAGCGAGGACCAGGAGCTCTGTGTGTAAACACACAGCTCCGGTCCTGTCAGGGGAGAAATGCTGATCTTCTGTTCATACAAAAAATAAAAACCGCAGAGATGATCAAATACCACCAAAAGAAAGCTCTATTTGTGGGAAAAAAGGACGCCAATTTTGTTTGGGAGCCACGTCGCACGACCGCGCAATTTGTCAGTTAAAGCAACGCAGTGCCAAATAACAAAAAGTGCTCTGGTCATTGGGCAGCAATATGGTCCAGGGGTTAGGTGGTTAAGCTTTGGCAAAAAAAACTGCAAGCTGATTGGTTTCTACATAGAGCTGCACCAGTTTTTGCACTCTCCAGTAAGTAAGTAGTAAGGTAAATAAGCTTTTCACTTTGCAATGGATTTTTTTCCATAGCTATTTTTTTTCCATACTCCTAGGAAGTAATTGGAAAGTGAAAGTGAATTTTCACTGTATTCACTAAATTAAGGGATAATATTGTTGCAAAGTGAAAAGCTTTTTTTCCCAGCTTTAAATCAACTCCTATGAGAAAGAAATTAAGCTCTCTATGTCACAAAGCCTCATAATTTGGCCATACTGTATCTGTAAGCTTTTTAAAGCTAATGCAGGTATGTGTAGGCATGTCTATATGACTGATCTGTATACCTGTAGGCAGTTTTTGCTTTCCTGGTGACAGTCTCCAACCCCTTCAAAATTCAATACATCTGTATTTTAATCAGGGAGGGCATTCCATTTGCTACTGTTTTTTTTTTAATGCAGGACATTACTTTTTTTGCATTTTAAAATGCCTGACTTTACTACATGTACCTCCTGGTATCATGAATAATTAGAGAATACCAGAACATAAGAGGCAACGAGAGAGAAATCAGCCATTTTAATAAAAAGTGTCTGCATTTAGTTTATAAATATTTTAAGGATGGCTCACTCATTATTAAAGAATGACCTTTCATTTAAGAGATGTAATTTAGTGCACTCAACTCTTTAATGATACATGGAATACTTTGAGAACAGTGCTGTCTAGCAAGAGACACAAATGCCATTGACAGTGCATCTGCTACAAGTACAAAACTGCTGTTTTTAAAATAATATAATTAAAAAAATGCAAATGTAGTAAGGTAAATGGCATCTGGCGCAATATTTCCTCCCTATCTATAAAGCAATTTAGCAGACTTATGTTATCAGTGATTGGATTCCACGGTTAGCATGTATGCATTTATGCTTAAAGCAGAACTGAAATAAAAAAAAATGTGCAAACAATTAAACTAATATAACAGTAGGCTGGTTGTATTATAAGATGTCCACATATTTTAGATCGGGTTAAGTAACATAGTCTGCTGTAGTTACAGAATGATTAATATGTTGCACATCTTCAATATTTTTTATATATATATATATATTGCTTTGTGATTCATTTTGAAATGGGTCTTGATTTGGTTGTATTGTATCAGATTAATTAGCTGAAGCTTGATTCCCCTGGTGTGAATCCTTCACAAGACACACATGATTATTCTCCTAAGGGCCCTTTCACACTAGCGGACGAACGGTCCGCTCA
The DNA here is from genome assembly GCA_029574335.1 of Rana kukunoris. Lineage (NCBI taxonomy): Eukaryota > Metazoa > Chordata > Amphibia > Anura > Ranidae > Rana > Rana kukunoris. The sequence continues at coordinate 169,562,475 of CM056051.1, read as the reverse complement.
TTACAAGTCCGTTTACGGACTTGTAATGGGTCCCTATGGGAGCGGATCCGTTAGCGGATGATGCATCCGCTAAGGTCCGCTCGATCCGCATCCGTTTTTGCGGACGGAAGAATGTCCTATTTTTCTTCCGTCCGGCCAAACGGATCGGATGCAAACGGACAGACGGTCCGTTTCCATCCGACTCCCCATAGGGGAGAGCGGAGGAGAGACGGGGCGGTCCCTGCACAGTGTGCGGGGACCGCCCCGTCCGCCCGACAGCTCAGAAGACCCCCCGCTGAGCTGACGGACACACAGAGCGGACCGAAAAACGGACCGCTCCGTGTGTAAGGACCCTAAGTCCCATACACACTATCAGTTTTCCTGCAGGTTTTTCTCTTCAGGCTTACCAAAACCATCTAATATGAGGTCAAACCTTAAGGCCTCATACACACAATCAAATCTGTCCGCTGGAAACGGTCTGCTGGACCGTTTCAGCAGACAGATTCGATCGTGTGTACGGCCGAGCCGACGGATTTGGCCACCCGACAGATTTCAAAGCATGCTTTGAAATCTATCGGGTGGGAATCCGTCCGCCCGACATGTCTGCTGGTTAGTACACTTACCAGCAGACATGTCGTCCCGCACCGCCGCCGCACCGCCGCCGAATGGATTTGGCGCATGCGCGGAAGTGTTTTACTTCCGGGTGCGGTGACGTGGCGGCGTCAGCGTCACCGCCACGTCACCGACGCGTCAGCGCGCCGTCTGCTGGCGGGGATTTTGGTTTGCTCGTGTGTACACGCGAGCAAACCAAAATCCCAGCAGACAGATTTGTTCAAATCTGTCGGACAGACAGATTTGAACAAATCTGTCTGCTCGTGTGTACGAGGCCTCAGAGTTTCAATTTGTATGCAATCAGGCAGGCCCTTGCACTACATGTTTTTTTTTAAACCTTATGGCCCCTTTCACATTGCTGCGGAAGCCACGCTAGCGGTATCGCACCGCTAAAAATAGCGGCGCTATACCGCCGAAATTCCTGCGAGTTGCGGCCACTAGCAGAGCAGTATTAACCACTGCTAGCGGCTGTGAAAGGGTTAATACCGCCCGCAATGCGCCTCTATAGAGGCGCACTGCGAGCGGTATTGCCGCGGTTTCCCATTCTTTTCAATGGGAAGGAGCGGTGAGGGAGCGATATACATGCCGCTCCTCTCACCGCTCCAAAGATGCTGCTGACAGGAGATATTTTTCTCTCCCGCCAGTGCATCGCCTCAGTGTAAAAAGCCCTCGGGCTTTCACATTAAGGATGCAGTGTAGGAGTTTTTCAGGCGGTATAACAGCGCTATTTTTAGCGCTGTACCGCCTAAAAAACTCGTCAATGTGAAAGGGGTCTAAGGGAAAAGTCTGCAGGAAAACTGATAGTGTGTATGGGGCTTCACCCTACACTCTATGACTAAAGCTTCCAATGGAGTGAAATCCAGTAAGAGCAGCAGCTGGATCATCCATGTATTGGATACATTTATTTGGACTTTCATAAGTTGAGTGGCTCCACTTTTGCTTTTTGTGCTTTAATTTTCAGTAGGTCACAGACCGCCCAGAGCCAACATCCTTCGGTTAGTGGCGTGGTTGGGGTTCTCTGCAGTACAAATTAATTTGTGTCTTTTCTATCTGCCTATAATTCAGCTTTAATAGTTGGAGCCAGCATGCAATCACATATGATTCTATAGACTTTATTAGACTATCCTTTATATATATATATATATATATATATATATATATATCAATATATATATATATATATATATATATATCTCAATATATATATATATATATATATATATATATATATATAGAAACTGCAAGGAGTTTCTAAATATTTTATTTAGCTTTTATATTAAACTCGTTATTCCTATAAAGCAAAATAGTGCCTCTAGTACCCACGTAGCCTACAACAGGGATTGTGCAACATGTAGAAAATGTAGAACAAGATAAGATTAGTTGTGTTGACTAGATCAACTCATGGTGGTTGATTTACCAAAGACAAGTAGGCTGTTCACTTTGCTAGGGAATTTTTACTTTAGAAGGGAATTTCCCTTAGCTTAATGGATGAGGCAAACCTTTGACTTCAATCATCCAAACATGTAGAAGCACAAGCACTTTTTTTTTTTCATTGTCTTTGTACATTATTGTGTATCTTTGCAAAGTGAATTTTCACCACATTTTCTAATCTATCAAAAAATATCCTTTGCAAACTGAATAACCTGTTTGGCTTTTGGTAATTACCCATGTATTCATTTGGGTGCATTAAAAAAAACGCCATGCTGCAATTTTCCACCCTCTAAAGGTTGATTCTCAGACAATCAAAGTGATAATGTCCTTAAAATCACCCCATGGCATATGTGAGTATGTGCACAAATACAAAAATATTTTAAAATTATTTTAAATATTATTGAAAATGTCCATAAATCAAATCAGATTGATACTGTACAAATTAACTTCAAATCCTCCACCACACCCAGTGTTAGTGATTCCTCTCCCGTCAGATGCAAAACTCACCAACTCAAAATGCCTTACACTCTCGTGCTCAATGTGTAAACGTATACAAAAACCTCTCGGATAGCAGATGTTCCAGGTTCCAACCAATTAACTGCCAGATTTCTCTGCATGTGAATATATAAAGAATACTCCAATAGCGTGATACTGTAAAAATCTGTTTTAATATCGCACTCTAAAAGCTTCAAACATTACACTCACATGAATCTCATAGATTTGAGCAACACACAGGACAGCAAACTCGTTCAAAAGACAAAAACCCAAAGCCGAGTGTATTGGTTGCGGCGGACCCGAGGTAACACACTGATCTCTCACCACCTCCTAGTTTGGCATCTGACTGGAGAGGAATCACTGACACCGGGTGTGGTGGAAGATTTGAAATTAATTTGTACACCATCAACCTGATTTGATTTATGGACATTTTCAATAATATTTAAAATAATTTTAAAATATTTTTGTATTTGTGCACATACTCACATATGTCACGGGGTGATGTTTTAAAGCGGATCTCCACCCTAAAGTGAAGATCCGCTGATCGGAACCCTCCCCCCCTCCGGTGTCACATTTGACACCTTGCAGGGGGGAGGGGGGTGCAGATACCTGTCTAAAGACAGGTATCCGCACCCACTTCCGGCCCGCAGTCTCGGGCAAAAGACGGGCTTTTCCCGTTGCGTGCTGGGAACTCTCAGCTCCCAGCACACAGCGGGAGCCAATCGCGGGCGCAGCGCGACTCGCGCATGCGCCGTAGGGAACCGGGCAGTGAAGCCGGAGCGCTTCACTTCCTGGTTCCCTCGCCGTGGATGGAGGGGGGAGCAGCAGGGTGACGAGCGATCGCTCATCCTCTGCTGCGGACGCCGCTGGACTCCAGGACAGGTAAGTGTCCTAATATTAAAAGTCAGCAGCTGCAGTATTTGTTGCTGCTGGCTTTTAATATTTGCTTTTTGGTGAACCATCCGCTTTAAGGACATTATCACTTTGATTGTCTGTGAAAACGGACATTCCTTATAGTTTATTTACAGCACTGTTTATATTTTTCTATGCTATTTATAGGGTTTAGGAATATTGGGCCAGATCCACATACAGTTGCCCTGGCGCAGTGTATCAGAAATACACTACGCCGCCGTATTTTACCTGGCTCTAAGTTGAATCCAGGAAGATTTCGGTTTGTAAGGTACAGCGGCGTAGTGTATTTCTCGCGGCGGAATCGAAATACGCGATTAGGGGGCGTGAATCATTTAAATTAGGTGCGTCCCCGCGGCGATCGAACTGCGCATGCTCGTTCAGAAATTTCCCGCCGTGCATTGTGCGAAATTACATCGAAACTTAATTTTTTTTTTGTAGCGTAATTTCCGTACATTCCTATTCACGGACGACTTACGCAAAAAAAAATTGAAAATTCGACGCAGGAACGACGGCCATACTTAACATGGGCAGTCTAACTATAGACAGGATAAGAGCAGCTTTAACTTTACGCCGGAAAAAGCCGACTAGCGACGACGTTAGAGAATGCGACGGCCGATCGTAACTTCGTGGATCGGTGTAAAAAGTTAATTTGCATACCCGACGCGGAAAACAACGCAAACTCCACCCAGCGGGCGCAAAAAGATTGCAGCGTAGATCCGAAGGCGTACGAAGACGTAAGCCTGACGGATCGAAGCCCGAAGCCGTCGTATCATGGTTTGAGGATTCAAACTAATGATACGACGTGGGTAATTTGAAAGTACGCCGGTGTATCAGGAGGTACTGGCTCTGTGGATCTGGCCCATTATTTACAGATTGATTCATTGAGGCCGGGTTCACACCTATGCGAATTTAATGCGGCTTAAACCGCATCCAATACCCAGAACATTTTTTAAATACATTGTTTTCAATGAGGCTGGTTCACATATGTGCGATGCATTCGCACTGTGCATTGCTGAAAAAACATGTGCGTATTTTAGGCCTTGTGGTGCAGCTCAGGTGCGAATTCAGGCCCATTATCTACTATGGGCACGCAGCTGATTCGCAGATGTGTTCATTTCTCTTCAGAATTTCTCTCATTCAGCTCAATACACTTCCCCCTCCCCTCTCCCAGGTCTCCAAATTCGCAGCTAATCTGCAGCTAAAACGCAGTGGATCTGCTTAACAGTTCTCTTATCTCTCTGCGGAGATAAGAGAGCTGAAATTCGCACTTCTCTAGTGTGAATCTCGCCTTAAAGTAGCTGCTTTACTATTTGATTTTTTTTCACAAGAGCAGCTGTGTGGAACACAGGAAGGGTGGATTTATTTTGTTACCATTTATTTCAGAGACTTACTGTAAAGCTAGTTAGACTAAAGGCAAAATGTTTTGTTGAATGTTGTCTAGATTGGAAAGGAATTAGAACACCTGTCAGTTTTTATTGCTGTTTGTGCCCCAGTTAAGGAGATTCCCACTCTCTATTTGTCCTGTTTACCATTTTCATTGATAATGAAAGTAAAAGAAAATCCCAAGTTTTGGGTTGTCCCCAGAAAAGTAATAGAGGGTAAATCTTCCAATAGGGGCACTAGTTCTGGTGCCCCCCCCCCGGAAAACCATTTAGAAATTATGGTTTTGCGTCAACAGATTGCGATCATCTCACAGACAATCCATCATCTGACAGCGACTCCGGAAAAAAAGGTGCTGAAGTTCTGAAGAGCAGATTTCAGGGTCCCCATTTTCTGCTTCCAAAGGAAGACGACAACCCATGATGGGCATCAAGAGGCTGCGACACCCTGCCACCACGCAACACCCACCAGGGCACGAGGCATGCCTGGTGATCAACCTGTGGTCTAGATCCATGGTGACAGGTGAGTTACGACTATTATCAAAGGGCCTCTCCTTTTGCCCTACTGCTAGATTTCAGAACTTTGATTTTGAGGTTGAAATGTTGAAATTCGAAAGAACACTAAAAAGTAAACAATATTTCCACACAATACCCAAAACAGTGCCTACAAGAACAGTGACACCATTTAAACTTAAAAGCAAATTTTTTCCTCCTGGACATTTCCACTCTATTAATAGCTTTATACGAGCAATCAAATGTGATGTGCGTAACAATGTTTCCAACAAAACACACACAAACCTAAGCCCGGATGAGTTTATCGCACTTAGGTCACTTAGGCCTCGTACACACGAGGCAATCTATCTGTTCAAATCGGTCGGACCGACCGATTTGAACAGATCTTTCTGCTTGGATTTTGGTTTGCTCGCGTGTACCTGCAGAAGTCCTTGATCATGCATTAACCAAGACTAAGGCCTTGTACACACGATCAAATCTGTCCGCTGGAAACGGTCCGCTGGACCGTTTCAGCAGACAGATTCGATCGTGTGTACGGCCGAGCCGACGGATTTGGCCACCCGACAGATTTCAAAGCATGCTTTGAAATCTATCGGGTGGCAATCCGTCCGCCCGACATGTCTGCTGGTTAGTACACTTACCAGCAGACATGTCGTCCCGCACCGCCGCCGCACCGCCGCCGAATGGATTCGGCGCATGCGCGGAAGTGTTTTACTTCCTGGTGCGGTGACGTGGCGGCGTCAACGTCACCGACACGTCAGCGCGCTCTCTGCTGGCGGGGATTTTGGTTTGCTCGTGTGTACACGCGAGCAAACCAAAATCCCAGCAGACAGATTTGTTCAAATCTGTCGGACGGACAGATTTGAACAAATCTGTCCGCTTGTGTGTACGAGGCCTAAGACTACTCACACCAAGCCCTCTGGGCCTTTGGATCGACCACTGTTCATTCACACATTCAACCGTGAGTCTTACCATATCAAACAGGCCATGGCTAAAAATCGACACATTCTACAAGCGGATAACGGATTGGCATAGGAACTGAAACCGGTGCCCCTAATTTTACATAGAAGCAACAAAACACTTTGTGACTTTCTCGTACAAGCTGATCCCAGACATAAATATGCCAGAACCATACTGAGAATTTCCCAGATGACTGGCTGCTATAAATGCCACAATTGCAATGTGTTTAATTCCCTTATATGCAGCAAAAACTTTATGTACCCACATATGGGTAACCGCTATCACATCAAAGAGTACCTAATCTGTAACACTGACTACTGCGTTTACATCCTCAAATGCCCATGCGCACTCACCTATGTTGGCAAAACAACCAGCCCTTTTAAAAGGAGGTTTAAAAAACATAGAAGCGACATTAGACTTGCCCTGTCTAAAACAGAGGAGGACATGCAGATCAACCATAATAAACCGTTCATTTTGGCATACACAGACATCAAATACACAAACTAAGGGGAATGATCATCGACCATGTCCAACAGCCCATTAGATGTGGTGACTATGACCGTCAACTGCTACAACGTGATGCCTATTGGATCCACACTCTGGGCATGAAGCATTCTGGAGGACTCAATGCCAACCTATTATTCACATTCTTCTTAAAGGAGAGATAACTGACCTGTGTTCTTGACTTGAACGATGATCGAACTATCTGTCAGGGATGTCTACACAGGCATCCAACACAGGTTTAACAGATCAGTGGGCTGCAATAAAGGAAATAGGCACAGAGGTAGGTAAAAAAATATATAATATTTTAAGATAAAGGCACACGTGTTATCAACAACAGAAGACCCCAAAAAACAAGCAAGCATGCAAGAAACACAGCAACCCACAACCACCTAATCTAACTAACTAACTAACTAATATATACGCAGGGATGCGAGACAAGGGGGAACAGAATCCAGGACAGGGCGGAGAGCAAATCAGTAACACATGCTGGCTGCAGGTATCAGGACAGGCAGGGACAAGGGCTAGCAGAGAAAACTGAACCACTGTGAAGGGTGGACTTATATACCTGCAGCAGCTCATATCAAGTGAACCTTAATTAATGAGGAGTCCATCCACTGGGAGACACCCGCTGGTGGCCACCAGAACTACATCCTTGTTGTTGGAAGTGGCACCAGCAGGTGACTGAAGCCATGACACGGATTATGACAGTCCCCCCTCCCAAAGGAGTGACCTCCGGACACTCCATTCTGCCCTTGCCCTGGTAGTGCATGTGGATGTGGAAAAGTCCTAAAAAGTCTTCCGGTCAAAGTCTCTTAATCCATTAGGAGACAAGCCCCCCGAGTCCGAAAACAGAGCATGCATCCCACCACCACAAGGGTCTGGAATTGGATTTAGAGATGATAACATGCAGGGCAACATGTATAAACCTTCCGGGGGCCGACAACACGAGAGCATCATAGTCAGGCTGAAAATAAGACAGGGAAAAATCAGCGGCAAACTGAGCATCAGGAATTGGTTTAACAGGTACCAAAACATCAGGCTGGACGGAGGGCACCGGATTATAAGGCTGGATAGGAAACTCAGGGTCATCAGGCTGGGAAGACACAGGACATCAGACTGGAACCCGGGCACGTCAGACTGGAAGCCGGGCACGTCAGACTTGAGGCCGGGCACGTCAGACTGGAAGCCGGGCACCAGGACACCAGGCTGGAAGGTAGGCACATCAGGCTGGAAAGCAGGAACCAGGGCACCAGTCTGAAAAGCAGGAACCAGGACACCAGGCTGGAAAGCAGGCACATCAGGCTGGGCAGCAGACGGTGGTAGATCAGGCTGGGCAGCAGACGGTGGCTCATCAAGCTGGGCAGCAGACGGTGGCTCATCAAGCTGGGCAGCAGAAGGTGGCTCATCAAGCTGGCAGCAGATGATGGCTCATCAAGCTGGGCAGCAGTCGGTGGCTCATCAAGCTGGGCAGCAGACGGTGGCTCATCAAGCTGGGCAGTAGACAGTGGCTCATCAAGCTGGGCAGCAGACAGTGGCTCATCAAGCTGGGCAGCAGACGGTGGCTCATCAAGCTGGGCAGCAGACGGTGGCTCATCAAGCTGAGCAGCAGGTGCTGGCACAACAGGAAGAACAGCAGGTGCATCGGACTGGATAGCAGGTACTGGAACTTTAAGCGGGGTAGCAGGTACTGGAACTTTAGACTGGGCAACGGCACAGGCACTGGCGCATCAGACAGAATAGCAGGTGCATCGGCTGGATAGCAGGTACTGGAACTTCAAACTGGGCAGCAGGTACTGGGATTTCAGACTGGACAGCAGGCAGAGAGTGGGCAGGATAAGGTGGGTCATCAGGTTCAGGATGAGCTGACATGAGGTCGGACCGGGGCAGGTTGGTTGGCAAGGAGTCAGGCTGAAGCAGCTCCGCTAATACGGGAACAGGCTGAAGCAACTTGGCTGAAGTGGATGCAGATTGGGATAGTGGCAGGATTGAATGGGTTGGAAAAAACGTTTTTTTCTTCTTTGGTTTCACCACTGAGGATTTGTATATGGGTATAGAGCTGGAGGTGAGCAGATTACTATACTAAAGCTAAAGTGGGACTTTAAAGGGGCAAAACCAAGTATATACCTCCATCCCTGATAAGTTGAATATGAAGACTAATAGCCAGATTCAGAAAGACTTACGCCGACGTATCTACAGATACGCCGCGTAAGTGTAAATATGCGCCGTTGTATCCAATGCGCCGTACCCACATATTTACGCTGGAGGCATCTGGCGCTCCCATTGGTTTGTTATTCAAATATGCAAATGAGGGAGATACGGCGATTCAAGTATGTTCGTGCGCCCGACGCAGGCTATGCGCGGTGCGCGTAAGTCGTACGTCCGGCCTAAAGTTATTCCATCAAAAAGCTGGTTTATCTCTGCACCAGACGTGCACAGGTCAGCTGGAGAGCAGCTACAGCAGCACCGTTACGGACGAGCTGAGCAAGCTGAGCAACCCCACTTGCAGGACAACACATCTGTCTGCCAACAGGGGCAGCCGTGGTCCTAGCACTACTAATGTGTCCACCGGCACGAAGGAGGGCACGGGAGAGGATATACCGAATGCGCATGACCGTCTTTGGCACAGGTGATTCGGAGGTGTATCGCATCTTCTGATTCAGCCCTGATGCCATCCTGGAAATAGCCACAGCCCTGCATGATGACATCACCAGCAAGACAAAACGTGCGGCCACGTGTGGCTACTCCCCTCCACCGCTGGATCTTGGCTTCCTAGGGGGTCAGGATGAGGATGTTACGGGGATGATGGTGTGGGATGACCACCAGCAAAAGATGGAACTGCTCCCTCCTGCACATCTGTGGATGACACAAAGCATTCACATGTTGGTGGACCCACACACTTGTCACATTTTCCCTTCCACCCCCTCACATGCTACACACCGGATAGGGGATAAAAAACACTTACCTGTCCTCTAGGCATCATCAAGGGAATCAAAGCCCTCCACGCCCTCCAATGGCTCCCTCTCCAGACACCGGGCGATCACCTCCTCCTCCGCGGTCAAACTCACATTACAGGGTGGTCCACCCCTGTGCCTCTCTGGTGCTTCCTGATAGGGGCCACCTTTTCCCGAACCTTGCGCCTCACGTCATAATTTTTTTTATTAATGTCCTTGGCTGTCCGGGTCTCTTTGCCAAGGGAATTAACTTGAGTGGCGATGGTCTCCAGGATGACCTGTTTCCTGGCACGGCTGGTATCGCGACTCTGGGCACCATGGAGGAAGAGGTCATACCTCTCAATGACAGAGATAAGGACTGCCGTCTCCTCTGGCGAGAAATTCCTCTTCCTCTTCTCCTTCACTGAAACTACAGCAGCCATCGCACAGCAAAAAGCCTTGCTCAGGGGGCGGGAAAGCAGGATGTACTTTTGCATCGGACGGGCGCATGTCTGGGCGTATTTATACGCTCGGCATAAGCCGGTTGGCCGGCGTATCCCAGGAAGTTGGGACGGCGTAGTTGTAAGCATGCGCACAGGGAAGCGATCATACGTCCACGTCACTGTGCATGCTCCGTTGAAGATACGCCGGGCGTAAGCCACGGCTACACGCTCAGCCCATCATTACCATAAGGTCACTTACACTTACGACGTCTTACTCCTTCAAATTTACGTTACGCCGGTGCAACGCTGGGAGCAAGTGCTTAATGGATACTGTACTTGCCTCTCTAGGTTTCGTCGCCGTAGCACATATGAGCTGCGCTACGCCGGCACAAAGATGTGCCCATCTACCTGAATCTGGTTATAAGTGTTTGGGACTTTAAGATGAAGCACACTGCTGAATTCAATGAACCAACTGAGGTAAAACATATTTATTAATTACAAAGAGGGCATGACAAACATAATAATGGGGTAGATGGATAAAATAATGAGTCTTGACAACTAAAGTCTAGACAGTACGAGATGGTGCCTATCTATTGAGATTATTAGGCACCATTTCGTACTGTCTAGACTTTAGTTGTCAAGACTCATTATTTTATCCATCTACCCCATTATTATGTTTGTCATGCCCTCTTTGTAATTAATAAATATGTTTTACCTCAGTTGGTTCATTGAATTCAGCATTGTGCTTCATTTTAAAGTCCCAAACACTTAGGGCTAGATTCAGTAACAATTTACGCGGCGTATCTGTTGATACGCCGCCTAAATTCTCGGGTGCGCCGGCGTATCTTTTTTTCTGTATTCAGAAAACAAGATACGCTGGAATTGTGCTAAGATACGAGCGGCGCAAGTCTCTTACGCCGGCGTATCTTAGTTGCATATTTATGCTGGCCGCTAGGTGTCGCTTCCGTCGATTTACGCTTTGAATATGTTAATTAGGTAGATACGCCGATTCACAAACGTAGTTGCGACTGGCGTATCTTTTATGCCTCGTTTAAGTTAGTCTTGCGCCCGGCGTAAAGTTACCCCTGCTATAATGATGCGCAGCCAATGTTAAGTATGGACGTCGGGACAGCGTCGTATTGTACGTCGTTTACGTCGTTTGCGTAAGTCGATTCAGAATTAGGGCTGGGCGTAAGTTACGTTCACGTTGTTTTCATTGACTGTTTGCGTCGTGATTTGGAGCATGCGCACTGGGACACGTTTACGGCCGGCGCATGCGCAGTTCGTTCGGCGCGTCATTTACGTGAGGTCAGGGATAATTTAAATACAACACGCCCCCTACCTGCCCTATTTGAATTACGCGCAGATACGCCGGCCCATTTACGCTACGCCGCCGCAACTTACGGAGCAAGTGCTTTGTGAATACAGCACTTGCCTGTAAAAGTTGCGGAGGCATAGCGTAAATAGGATACGCTACGCCCGCACAAAGATACGCTCTCCATCCTGAATCTAGCCCTTAAGCGGCGTACAGACGATCGGACATATCCGATGAAAACGGTCCGCGGACCATTTCCATCGGATATGTCCGATCGGGAGTTTGATCCGATGGCGTGTACACACCATCGGATCAAATTCCCCGCCGCCGGACGGCGCGGTGACGCGGCGGTGACGTTCACGCCGCCGCGTCACCGCCACGTCACCGCACCAGGAAGTAAAACACTTCCGCGCATGCGCCGAATCCATTCGGCAGCGGCGCGGCGGCGGTGGGGGCCGACATGTCTGCTGGTAAGTGTACTAACCAGCAGACATGTCGGGCGGACAGATTCCACCGGATAGATTTCAAAGCTTGCTTTGAAATCTGTCGGGTGGAGAAATCTGTCCGCTAGCCCATACACACGAGCGGAGATGTCTGCTGAAACGGTCCATCGGACCGTTTTCAGCGGACATATCCCCTCGTGTGTACGCCGCCTTAGTCTACATATTTATAGGGCTGGAGGTGAAGAGCGGAGGGATGGTGAAACAGATGGTGCAGACTTTGAACGGGATCTTGGTGGAACTGATGGGGCAGCCGAGAAGAAACAGAAGGGTTAAAGGCAGGGTAAGTGCAGCGGGAGGAAACAGGGGACTGATACTTCATTGTTAGCAGGGTGTATTGTTCAGCAAAAGTGGGAATTGGGGGTACAGGAAAAGACATCCCAGCAGGTTGGTGTCTAGACAAATAAATGGATGGTTGGGAGCTGACAGGGGCTGAGTACAACAAACTTGACCAGGCCTGTAATAATGGTTTCACAAAATCAGGTTTGCACACGGCTTGTCTGACCAGAGACTGCACAGAATCAATGCATGCTGCAAGCACCTGTTGAGGAAAAGCTGAGTACTGCTCATGAAAAAAGGCTGGGTCATCTTCCAACAGCCACACCAAAGACTCTACCTGAGCTGCACTAAAAGGGGGTGTATAATCATGTGCTGGCTGGTGGATGTGGTGGCATGCAGGCAGGGAGGTTATCAGAATCTGGAAGCACCCAAAGGACCTGGAATGGACTAGGGGAGGGGGACCCCATGGCGTTTTTTTTTTGTTTTGTTTTTTACTGGCAGCTTTATTTTTTATTTAGTTGTGAGCGAGAAAGCCCATTGACAGCTGAAGACTCATCAGTTGTTAGGGACGCCGACTTCCCAGCCCCGCTCTTTCATCGGGTGGCTGTGTCAGTTTCATTCCGGGACACTGTATTGTCCTGGAATGAAGGTGTCCGGGACCAGGGACAGAACTGCAAAATGCAAGACTGTCCCGGGCAATCTGGGACATGTGGTCACCCTACAGTAGAGGCATCAGACTTAGACAACTCTGTACAGATCCGAATCAATGACTGCACATCCTCAAACAGAAAACTGCCCTGATCAACAAAAACATGAGCTATACGGATACATTACAAAAACTGCTCTCTAGTGTATTCACTCAATTCCTGATAACAAAATCTCTGTCATCTGTTGCCAGGAGCGACAGGTACAGAATATCTTCCAGATGCATTTTTTTTAATAGCAAGTGCCCAGAACCAATTCCTAAGTGCAGCCGACCTGTTTGTATGGCTTCAGTATTCTGTCAGGGATGTCTACACAGGCATCCAACACAGGTTTAACAGATCAGTGGGCTGTACTAAAGGAAATAGGCACAGAGGTAGGTGAAAAAATATATAATTTATTAAGATAAAGGCACACGTGTAATCAACAACAGAAAACCCCCAAAAACAAGCAAGCATGCAAGAAACACAGCAACCCACAACCACCTAATCTAACTAACTAATATATACAAACATAGCAAAATCAAGCAGGGAGGTGAGACAAGGGGGAACAGAATCCAGGACAGGGCAGGGAGAAAATCAGTAACACATGCTGGCTGCAGGTATCAGGTCAGGCAGGGACAAGGGCTAACAGAGAAAATACTGAAGCCCTGAACCACTGTGAAGGGCGGACTTATATACCTGCAGCAGCTCATATCAAGTAAACCTTAATTAATGAGTCCATCCACTGGGGGACACCCGCTGGTGGCCACCAGAACTGCACCCTTGTTGTTGGAAGGAGCAGTGCCACCAGCAGGCGACTGAAGCCATGACACGGATCATGACACTATCTTCTTTTGACCATTGATTTTTTCTTCCTCTTTTCCTGTTTCCTTTTTCTCTGCAATGATCTGATGACAAACCCATGGCAGCTTGATTTGAGATTTCTTTGTAACTGCTGTGACCACGTCACTTGCATCTTTCCCTGCATTATATGGACCTAGAGTTTCCTTTTGAATGTTACTTAATGGGTCTTCCACATCTAGGTATGAGCCCTTTCCTTCTCCCCCCTCTCTTCCCTCCCTCCCCCTTTTTTCCTCCCCTCCTCTCCTTCCCCATTTCCCCCCTCCTCCTTTTCCCCTACTTGCTCTCCCCCTCCCTTTTCTCTTCCTTTTTTTATTTCCGCTTTATTTTTCTTTACTCTTTGGTCCTACTCTTTTTCTTTTTCCTTTCCTTTCTTTTTCCCCTGGTTTTCTTTTTATTTTCCTTTTCTTTTTCTTCCCCTTGTTTTCCCTCTTTTTCTTTCTCCGTTTTTCTTCATACTCTCACTCTCCCTCTTCTATTTTCACCTCTTGGTTTCTTATTCTACGGCTGTTCTTTCCTTTGTTTACTCACTCACGTTCCTCACTCAAACCTTCCTTGCCCACCTCCTTTGGACGTAATCTGCCCTATGGGCGGGGTCTGCCAACGTCATCAGCGACCCCAGCACTGCAGCGTCCCTTGTTATCGTCTACCGCTGGTACAACGCACATGCCTGGCCGGCAGTGGCTGTTGAAAGCCCAGCTTCCTCGCACTGCAGATGTCACACGTCTTCCAAAAAAACGTTTTGGCTATAGTTTAACGCAAAGTTTTCAAATGTTCCAAAACTGCTAGTGAACCAAACCCAGGGAGTTCTCTAGTACAGAGCATATTAAAAACAATTTAAAAGAGAAATGGTAGCAAATGGAAGGACGAAGACTGGACAGCCGCACTCCAAAATTACTTAAAATAAGTTGTCTTTTATTTTCAACTGTACACACAGTCACTGCAACCCACAAAATACAGTATGGCCGACGCGTTTCGCACTTACAGTCAGTGCTTAGTCATGTAAGTGCGAAACGCGTCGGCCATACTGTATTTTGTGGGTTGCAGTGACTGTGTGTACAGTTGAAAATAAAAGACAACTTATTTTAAGTAATTTTGGAGTGCGGCTGTCCAGTCTTCGTCCTTCCATTTGCTATCATTAGCATTGCCAGCACCTTGGTGGTTCAACAACCCTTGATTGCACACAGGGCTCACCTGGAGCGGTGAGAAATCTGTCTAAAAGAGAAATGGGGTTGCCTTTATTGATATCTCATAAAATAGATTTCTTTTTACTTTGTCTAATAATTGGTAAGTATTTAGTGCACAGAAGGTTCTTTACCTTAACGTGGATGTAAACCCAAAAAAACATTTTTTTTTTGATGTCACAATGTAGAGTATAATATTTCCTATCATTTGTGCCCAGTCTTGCCACACAGAGTTAATCCAGCGCTGAGTAATCCTCTTTTATGTTCAGTGAAAACGAACAGCCTTCCAGATAAAACCCTGCCTAAATCAAAAAGTCTGGAATCTCTCTTCTTGCTTTGAGTGAGAGGTTATTTACAAATATAGCTAGGACATGTTTATCATATGTTATGTTTTGTTTATCATAACATGATGTGATATAACATCATAACACATCCTAGTAATATACAATGAACTTTGGATCACCTCTTGTTATGCCAAACATGTCCAAGCTAGATATGTAAATAACCCGTTACTGAAAGCAAAAACAGAGAAACGGACTTAACCTAATTTGGCAGGTTTTTATCTGAAGTCCGGTTAATTTGCCCTGGACTTTAAAAGAGGATTACTCAGCGCTGGATTAACTCTGTGTGGCAAGACTGGGCACAGATGATAGGAAATCTTATACTCTACATTGTGACATTTTTTTTTTGGGGTTTACATCCACTTTAATGTAGAGAATGCACTAAGGTAAAAAAAAACTTAAAGTGGAGGTCCGCCTAAAAAAAAAAAATTAAAAGCCAGCAGCTACAAATACTGCAGCTGCTGACTTTTAATAAATGGACACTTACCTGTCCAAGGTGCCTGCAACATCGTCAGCCGAAGCCGAGCAATTGTTTGGCTCTCGGCTGCCCCCGCCGCCATCCTCGGTGAGGAAATCAGGAAGTAAAGCGTTGCGGCTTCACTTCCCGGTTCCCTACTGTACATGCACGAGTCGCGCTGTGCAACCTCACTGGTCCCCGCTGTCTCCTGGGACCTGTGTGTTTTCCAGAAGACAGCGGGGGGATGGGAAGTGACATAGACCAGGAGTGGGTGCAAATGCCTGTATTATACAGGTATCTGCACCCCCTGAAAGGTGCCAAATGTGACACCAGGGGGGGCGGGAGGGTTCCGAAAAGCAGAGGTTCCATTTTTGTGTGGACCTCCGCTTTAAAGTAGAAGTCCACCCTAAAACTAAAATCCCTGCATCTACAGATATCAAAAATCTAACACTAACCTATCTAGCCCTGTAAAAAAATAAATCAGTATACATACATTTTATGAAGCTGTTCCGGCCTGATCCCACGCTGAACTGTCAGCTGACAACGGAAGGTCCATAGTAAGTCTATGGGTGACATCACTCCCCATTCATTTCACAGCCATTGTTGGCCGTGTCCTCTACAGAGCTTCCACCGCTGGACACCGTATGAGATTGGCTTCAGAAAGGGTATGTATACTTATTTTTTCTTTACAGGGCTAGATAGGTTAGTGTTAGTTAGTGGTTATCTGTTGATGCAGGTATTTTAGTTTTAGGGTGGACTTACACTTTAAGCCTTTAACCACTTTAACTGCACAGATGTACTTTCTGGGCACATTAATCAAATAATCAAGAGAATACAGCAAACATAACTGTAAACAGTATGTAATAAGAGTGAATTCTGCTTTTATCTGACAGTGTAATATTGCCATTGTGTGTCTAAACCATTGGTTTGGAAAGCATGCAAGAATGAGCAAGAGCATCTCAAGAGGATTCCTATAGGGCTTTCTGCTTGTAGAAACCTTCCTTATTACAGTGAATTATGACCCACTATATCACGTATATGACCTTTATTTTTCTGTGCAGCAGGAATATGTAAATTATGCTTGGTAAATAATGACTACCATCAGGATGGACTATGCCTCTGACATTATGCAACATGTATGCTAATAAGGTCAGCTACATACAATTTGATCTCTATGGAAAAATAAAAACATCTAATGCAGAAATGATGACATACATTTAATATGCTCTCAATATGCTAAGATGTTACCCGATATTGTTCTGTAGCAGTATCTGCAAATACCAAAGTCAGAGCTAAAAATGTCTCTTCCTTTTCACAAGGAAAGTGCCAAATATTGAGATTAATTGAACTCTAAGGCCGCGTACACACGAGGGGATATGTCCGCTGAAAACGGTCCGATGGACCGTTTCAGCAGACATCTCCGCTCGTGTGTATGGGCTAGCGGACAGATTTCTCCACCCGACAGATTTCAAAGCATGCTTTGAAATCTATCGGGTGGAATCTGTCCGCCCGACATGTCTGCTGGTTAGTACACTTACCAGCAGACATGTCGGGTCCCACCGCCGCCGCGCCGCTGCCGAATGGATTCGGCGCATGCGCGGAAGTGTTTTACTTCCTGGTGCGGTGACGTGGCGGTGACGCGGCGGCGTCAACGTCACCGCCGCGTCACCGCGCTGTCCGGCGGCGGGGAATTTGATCCGATGGTGTGTACACGCCATCGGATCAAACTCCCGATCGGACATATCCGATGGAAATGGTCCGCGGACCGTTTTCATCGGATATATCCGATCGTGTGTACGGCGCCTAAGGCCTCGTACACACGATCGGACATATCCGATGAAAACGGTCCGCGGACCATTTCCATCGGATATGTCCGATCGGGAGTTTGATCCGATGGCGTGTACACACCTTTGGATCAAATTCCCCCCAGCCGGACGGCGCGGTGACGTGGCGGTGACGCGGCGGTGACGTTGACGCCGCCACGTCACCGCTACGTCACCGCACCAGGAAGTAAAACACTTCCGCGCATGCGCCGAATACATTCGGCGGCGGCGCGGCGGCGGTGCGGGACGACATGTCTGCTGGTAAGTGTACTAACCAGCAGACATGTCGGGCGGACAGATTCCCACCGGATAGATTTCAAAGCTTGCTTTAAAATATGTTGGGTGGACAAATCTGTCCGCTAGCCCATACACACGAGCGGAGATGTCTGCTGAAACGGTCCATCGGACCGTTTTCAGCGGACATATCCCCTCGTGTGTACGAGGCCTAACTTCCTGGTGTACGAGGCCTAACTTCCTGGTGCGGTGAAGTGGCGGCGTCAACGTCACCGCCGCGTCACCGCCACGTCACCGCGCCGTCCGGCGGCGGGGAATTTGATCTGATGGTGTGTACACGCCATCGGATCAAACTCCCGATCGGACATATCCGATGGAAATGGTCCGCGGACCGTTTTCATCGGATATGTCCGATCGTGTGTACAAGGCCTAAGACACTTGACCTCCGGAAGATTTATCCCCCCTTCATGACCAGGCCATTTGTTGCCATTTTAACTGACGATTGTTCAGTCATGCGTGGCTGTACCCAAATACATTTTATGTCCTTATTTTTTTACAAATAGAGCTTTCTTTTGGTGGTATTTGATCACCTCTGCACTTTTTTGTGCTATAAACAAAAAAAGACTAAGGGCTAGATTCAGGTAGGAGAGCGTTTTTTTTTTCCGGGCGTAGCGTTCCTATTTACGCTACGCCTCTGCAACTTTGACAGGCAAGTGCTGTATTCACAAAGCACTTGCTCCGTAAGTTGCGGCGGCGTAACGTAAATAGGCCGGCGTAACTCAAAGTAGGCTGGTAGTGGGTGTGTAGTATGTTAATAAATGGTGACCCCACGTAAATGATGCGCCGAACGAACTGCGCATGCGCCGGCCGTGGACGTATTCCAGTGCGCATGCTCAAAATCACGTCGCAAATAGTCATTGATTTCTTACGCCCAGCCCTATTCCGAATCGACTTACGCAAACGACATAAACGACATACAATTCAATGCTGTCCCGTCGTCCATACCTAACATTGTCTGCGCCTCATATAGCAGGGGTAACTTTACGCCGGTCTGACGCCTTACCTAAACGACGCAAATAGATACGCCGGCCGCAACTACGTTCGTGAATCGGCGTATCTACCGAATTTACATATTTGACGCGTAAATCGACGGAAGCGCCACCTAGCGGCCAGCGTAAATATGCAACTAAGATACGACGGCATAAGAGACTTACGCCGATCGTATCTTAGCAAAATTCCGGCGTATCTTGCTTTCTGAATACAGATAAAAGATACGCTGGCGCATCCTAGAAGTTACGCGGCGTATCAACAGATAAGCCAACGTAAGTTCTTACTGAATCTAGCACTGACAATTTTAAGAAAAGAATGACATTTTTTACTTTCTGCTATAAAACACATCCAATTACAAAATTTTAAAAATAAAAATGTCTTTATAAGTTTAGACCAATATGTATTCTGCTACATACTTTTGGTAAAAAAATATCCCAATAAGCATATATAGATTGGTTTGCATCAAAGTTATAGCGTCTATAAACTATGAGATATTTTTATTTATTTGTATTTTTTTCACTAGTGATGGCGGTAATCAGTGAATTATAGCGGGATGGCGATATTACGGTGGTCATTCTGACACTAACTGACACTTTTTGGGAACCAGGGACACTAATACAGTTATCAGTGCTAAAAATATGCACTGTACTAATGACACTGGCTGGGAAGGGGTTAACGTCAGTGGTGATCAAAGGGTGAACTGTGTGCCTAGCCAGTGTTTTACTAAAGTGTGGGAGGTGCTTTTACTAGGGGAAGACTTAGATCCTAGTCCCTGCTTTGCAGAGACACATGATCCATGCCTTCCCTCCTGTCAGATTGGCAGCGTGTCTTGTGTACATAGGCAGATTGCAGTTTTGTCTCTCTGGCTGATGATCGTCAGCGGGATCACAGCCGGGGCGAGCCACGGGCGACGCACATTTGTGCCCCCTGCTTGGAAGTGCAGGATCACGTATATATATATATGTTGGCAGGCTGACCGCAGGTCAGCCTGCATTTGTAGGAGGAGTCGGGAGGTACTTAAACCCGCCCAACATCCTCCTTCCTGTCGGCTGTTTCCTTGTGTAGACTGCCGTCACTTCCGGTGCGACCTTTCCGGCGTCACTTCCGCCTTTTCGTTCCTAGGGGTGGACGGACAGCTGCTGGCTCTGCTTCTTCCCGCTCTCACGTGCGGGGGTTCAGGTTTTCATTCAGGGGGGGCTGCGGGTGAAGGGAGTGGCGGCAATCCTGTTCCCCATACTAGGTCACAGCGCGTCACGTGACGTCGGACCTTCCTACAGAGTAGCGGTCGGCCGCAGCAATGGTGTCGGCTCCCCTTTGTGGGGCCTCTCTTTCAGCCCCTTATCCCATCTAGCTTTTGGGAGCTGCCTCGCCCGTCATCCCGGTCCGAGCCTGGGGTGGCAGCTACCTTTCATCCCATGTTCCGCCCTATTCGTTGGGCCGCTCGCTTCTCCCGGCGCTCGGGGGGGGGGGGGGTGGTAATCCATCCTTAGCCATCCCCAGGGCTCCAGCTGGACACCCACCTCATGTGCGATCACCAGCGGGGGAGGGTTGGGGGGGGAAGCGAGAGCCCACCTTCCTCCTTGGTCTGCCTTCCAGGCTCGCACGGGGAAGCTCTTTCTCCAGGTGCACGCTGCTGCACGAGGGGGGGGGGGGGGGGCGTCCATCTGCCCTCCACTCCTCCGGGCACACGTCGGCGTTGCGGGGGTCGCCCCTCCTCCCTGTCAATTTTAAGTTCACGCTGAGGAGGGGGGGCTGTCCATCCACCAGTCATTCCTTCGGGGGCATGCTGGAATTTGCAGGCGGCCTGTCCACGCAGATGTCATCGGGGGGGGGTTATTCATCCAGGGTCACGTTGGCTGTATGAGGGGGATACTGTCCCCCCTTCATCTTCCGTGGTCATGCTGGCATGCTAGGAGGAGTTGTCCACCCATTTCTCCAGTGATCTTCACAGTGATGGTGCTGAGGTATTATGGGTGGGGGGGGGGGTTAGAGGGGTTCTTGGGGTTCTCCTCAGGCTGGGGCGGGCCATCAGTCAGCGGCTGTATTTTGGTATTGGGGGGGGGGTGGGGGGAGTCGGGCGAGCGGTTCTGCGTTCTATCTCAAAGATAATGGAAAAAGTAGTGGTACAACAGCTGCAACAGCATCTAGATACCCACAAGCTACTTGACCCATTGCAATCAGGCTTCCGTCCCGGACACGGGACAGAAACAGCATTACTGAAAGTATGGGACGATGTTCTCAAGGCCGCAGACGAAGGAGAATCTTGTCTTCTAGTTCTGTTGGACCTAAGTGCCGCTTTCGACACTGTAGATCTGTTACTGACTCGGCTTGCTGAAGTAGCCAGAGTCGCAGAAGGCGATCTATCTTGGTTCTCCTCTTTTCTGGAAAACCGATCGCAAACAGTGAAGTTAGGACCTTTCACGTCTGACAAACGCACAGTAACATGCGGAGTCCCTCAAGGATCGCCTCTGTCACCAGTGCTGTTTAACATATATCTTCGTCCTCTCTTTGAGATTATCAGCAGCCAAAAACTGCTCTACCACTCATATGCAGATGACACACAACTCTATTTCCGCATCTGCAACAGACAGGATCACCACCTCAATCTAGAGACATGTCTCTCTTTGATAGAGGACTGGATGACAAAGAGTTATCTTAAACTCAATGGAGCGAAAACAGAACTTCTCCTGTTTCACGCCAAGCGTATGAATCAACTTTCAACAGCATGGACCCCCCCGCCCATTCTGGGCAAGCTCATCACCCCTCAAAGTCAAAAGCCTAGGGGTCATTTTTGACTCCTTTATGACAATGGACGCACAAATAGGGTCAGTAGTCAGCGGATCTCACCATCTGCTGCGCCTACTACGCAGACTCACTCCGTTCATCCCTAAAGAAGATTTAGCGGTCGTGGTGGGAGGTTAACTCCAGACTGGATTATGGCCCTTTACCTCGGCCTCCCCAAGTACCAAATCGCTCGGGTCGTTCAGAATACGGCCGCCAGACTGGTGACTGGGAAAAAACCCTGGGTTCACTGAGAGCACTTCATGGCTGCCAGGGAATCGCTTTTAAAGCTCTCTGTCTTACACATGTGTCCATGGAATGCCCCCTTTATTTATGGAAATAATAAAAGGCATAATCCAATCGCGTTTTGCGATCACGAATCAGAACCTGCTCAGGTTCCGAAAGCCAACTTCAAGTCCAAGGGAGAAAGGAGATTCGCGATCCAAGGTCCCAAATTGGGGGGTTGGAGGAGAACCACCTAGGGGGGACTTTTCTCTTTTGTCGGGCGAGCGGTTCTGCGTTCTATCTCCCCGTCGTATGTTCTGGGTGGAGGGGTGTCAGTCAGTGGGCTCTGTGAGGGATTGTTTTAGTCAGATATGGTATACTATGCCGGTCACGCTTCCCGTGCGGTCGCACTTCCCATGCGGTTGCGCTTCTTTTGCTAGTCATATCCTCATGTCGGTTCAGGTTAGGTTGTTGGCATTCATGTTTGTTTTTTACGAGTTTTTATGTTCTCATGCGATTTTTGTTTTGCATGATATTCATGTTCTCAGGCAATCACGTTGCCTTTTGATTACGTTTTCCATACGGTTCTCAGGCTAGGTATGGGGTCATGTTCTCATGTGTCACGTTTCTCATGCAATGTATGTTCTCATGTGTTACGTTACTCATGCGATTGCGTTTCTCAGGTTAGGTTGTTCATGCGATTAAGTTCTTATGCGAGGTATGTTCTCATGTGTCGTTTTCTCAGGCAAGTACGTTGGATTAGGTTGTTCGCTTGCGATTATGTTTCTCATGCGAGGTATGTTCTCATGTGTCACGTTTTCTCATGCGATCGTGTTTCTCGGGTTAGGTTGTTTCCATGCAATTACGTTTCTCATGCGAGGTATGTTCTCATGTGTTACGTTTCTCATGATTTTCTTGTTCGTAGGTGATTACGTTTCTGTTCTTGTGCCAGTCATGATTTTGTTTCACGTGGAGCATGTTTTTCATGCGATTTTGTTTCGCATGGTATTCATGTTCGCATGCGATTTTGTTGCGCATGGTATTCATGTTCCATGCGATCACGTTTCTAATGCGATTTGTTTCGCATGGTATTCATGTTCCCATACGAGTGTGATTCTCATGGTATTCATGTTTGGTTTCATGTTCACATGCGGTTTTCCGCATAGTATTCATGTTCTTGGGCAATCACGTTTCTCATGCGATCATGTTTCTCATACGAGTTAATTTCTCATGGTATTCATGTTCTCATGCGATTTGGTTTTGTATGGTATTCATTTTGTAGTCACGTTTCTCATGCGGTCACGTTTCTCATGCGGTCACGTTTCTCATGGTATTCATATTTTGTATTTCAGGTTCTCATGCGGTTTTTGGTTTCCCAGGGTATTCATATTTTGTATTTCATGTTCTCATGCGATTTTTGTTTCGCATGGTATTCATGTTCTCATACGATCATATTTCTCATGGTATTTGTGTTCTCATGCGGTCGCGTCTCATGCGTTTTAGTTTCCCATGGTATTCATGTTCTCATGCGATTTGTTTCGCATGGTATTCATGTTTTGTATTCATGTTCCCATGCAGTTCTGTTGCGCTTGATATTCAGGCTTCCAGGCCATCGTGTTTCATGCGATTGTGTTCCATGCGTTCGCGTTTCATGCAATCACATTCTCGTGCGTTCACATTCTCGTCCAATCATGTTTCTCCTGGTATTCATGTTCTCATGCGATTTAGGTTGCAGGGTATTCATGTTTTGTAATCACGGTTCTCATGCGATCACGGTTCTCATGCGATCACGGTTCTCATGCGATCACGGTTCTCATGGTATTCACGTTCTCATGCGATTAGGTTGCAGGGTAGTTATGTTTGTAGTCATGTTTCTCATGCGATCACGTTTCTCAGGAGATCACGTTTCTCAGGAGATCGCGTTTCTCAGGAGATCGCGTTTCTCAGGAGATCGCGCTTCTCAGGAGATCGCGCTTCTCAGGAGATCGCGCTTCTCAGGAGATCGCGCTTCTCAGGAGATCGCGCTTCTCAGGAGATCACGCTTCTCGTGAGATCACGCTTCTCGTGAGATCACGCTTCTCGTGAGATATTCATGTTCTCATGCGATTTGGGTTCGCATAGTATTCATGTTTTGTTTCATGGTCGCATGCGATTTTCTTGCGATTACGTGCTCATGGTATTCATACGATTACATTCTCATGTGATTACTTTTCTCATGGTTCCAGGTTCTAATGCGATCATGATTCTCATACGATTGCGTTTCTCATGCGATTGTTTGTTTCAGGCTAGTCATGTTCTTATGTGTTCACACTTCGCATGCCAGTCTTATCCTCATGCGATAATTTTTCACGTCATTACGTCTCTCATGCAGTTAAGTTTCTCATGCAATCACGTTTTTCATGCATTTACGTTTCTCAGGCTAGTCATGTTCCCATGTGTCATGTTTCTTAATTATCATGTCTTCATGTGTTACGCTCCCGGGTGATCACTTTTTCTCATGCTGTCCATGTTCTCATGTGTCTTCATGTTTTCTCATGGGTCTACGTTTTCTCATATTTTTTCGTTCTTCCCACAATTTGTTTTCTTAGTTGGTCGTTTTGTTTGTTCATGGTGGTTCACCGCTGGGGGGGGGGGGGGGTCACCCATCACGTTTATGGGTGCTTACGGATTGAGATGAGCGTTTATAATTGGCTTGTACGGTGGCAAGTCTCCTCATCCGTTTCTCATACATTTCATGCATCTTGTCCTTTCATTTCTCATACAATGGCCTGACACGTCTTCAGGTTCATCAGGCCTGAGTGTACGTTTTTAATTTGCCTGCCACGCCTCAGGTTGCTCGGCCTTTGCAATTTCATGGGTTTGTCACATTCTCATACTTTGTATTGTCAGTATGTGTGGTTCATTCATCACGTTGTAAGTTACTACGTCCCACCACTGCAGTGTTCCTTTTACTATTCTTTTCATACGTCAGGTAATCAACTACTCATATATCACTTGCCTGACACGTCCTCGGGTTCATAGGCTTGGGTGTTACATGTTAATTGGCCTGATTAGCCTCAGCTAGCTCAGCCTTGCTAGATCTTTGAGACTGAAACGTTTTCAGTCTTGTGCTATGTTTACTATCCTGCACGGCCTTGCTGCTTCTTTAGTCTTAAGTTTTTTTGTTTTTTTTTTTCCCTTTTCCTAAAGTAAGTTGGGGCTCGTTGGTTATTTCTTGTGTATAACGGTGTTGTTCTTGTTTGCAGACGTCATGTCACGGGCAGCAGATGTCAAAGTTTTTCCCGCCATCCATCCTTCTCCGGTTAGGGGTTTCGATACTTGGTAGCTCGCCGCCTTTTTTCCAGCAGGTCCTAGGCTCATACACCTGTGCCACATCGTCCCGGTTTCCTGCTACAGATGAAGCTGGGTCAGCTAGTCATGTCTATTTTAGCCTAGGAAGGGTGTGACTCCTGGGATACCTTCCAGGTTTTCCATCTCGATGTCTTGAGCTCTGTTGCCCATTCATATCTACTTGCAGTCTTTGTTTTTTGTTTTTTTGGCCACTCTCGGCTCAAGCAGTCCTACCAACTGGTGCTCGGTCAGTCTTAGTCTGTCTCTTGGTGGCTACTGTGAATGTACCTAGGGATAGGCCACTTCCTTTCCCTACTGCTCCCTTCTTTACTAGCACAGTACATGACACTCTGCTGTTCCCTGCTGCCTAGACTAGGGTTGTACTTCATGCTTGTACTGGCCGTATTTTCAGGTTAGACGCAGCCTCGGCTGCTTTTCCCCGGGGGGTCCGCTTACACGTTGTTGGGTTAGGTTGGGGGGGGGGGGGTTGCATCCATTTCGGTACATGTCCTGGATCCACATACTGGATTGTCACAGGCTTCCTGGCATTGGCCGATCAGGTTACATATGGCTACTTTCATTTCAGTCTCTTACGAGCTCATCCTACCGTCTTATTTTTGGCCCCTTTTAGGCATATCGTCTACGTGACCCCAGGCACACTCCAGGTCACTTTCCGTGTGGTCGTCCCAGACCTTTCCCTAGTACGATTACCTGAGACTCTGAGTACAAGTTGGCAGGCTGACCGCAGGTCAGCCTGCATTTGTAGGAGGAGTCGGGAGGTACTTAAACCCGCCCAACATCCTCCTTCCTGTCGGCTGTTTCCTTGTGTCCCACCCACCCTTCCCCTTTTTTCTTGTATTTCTTCTCTCTTTTACTTCTACTTGGGTATGCCCCCTTTTAGGCATATCGTCTACGTGACCCCAGGCACACTCCAGGTCACTTTCCGTGTGGTCGTCCCAGACCTTTCCCTAGTACGATTACCTGAGACTCTGAGTACAAATATAAAGTGCGGAAAATAAGTATTTGAACACCCTGCTATTTTGCAAGTTCTCCCACTTGGAAATCATGGAGGGGTCTGAAATTGTCATCGTAGGTGCATGTCCACTGTGAGAGACATAATCAAAAAAAAAAAAATCCAGAAATCACAATGTATGATTTTTTTAACTATTATTTGTATGATACAGCTGCAAATAAGTATTTGAACACCTGAGAAAATCAATGTTAATATTTGGTACAGTAGCCTTTGTTTGCAATTACAGAGGTCAAACATTTCTTGTAGTTTTTCACCAGGTTTGCACACACTGGAGGAGGGATTTTGGCCCACTCCTCCACACAGATCTTCTATAGATCAGTCAGGTTTCTGGGCTGTCGCTGAGAAACACGGAGATTCTCTATTGGGTTTAGGTCTGGAGACTGGCTAGGCCACGCCAGAACCTTGATATGCTTCTTACAGAGCCACTCCTTGGTTATCCTGGCTGTGTGCTTCGGGTCATTGTCATGTTGGAAGACCCAGCCTCGCCCCATCTTCAAAGCTCTAACTGAGGGAAGGAGGTTGTTGCCCAAAACCTTGCAATACATGGCCCCGGTCATCCTCTCCTTAATACAGTGCAGTCGCCCTGTCCCATGTGCAGAAAAACAACCCCAAAGCATGATGCTACCACCCCCATGCTTCACAGTAGGGATGGTGTTCTTGGGATGGTACTCATCATTCTTCTTCCTCCAAACACGGTTAGTGGAATTATGAACAAAAAGTTCTATTTTGGTCTCATCTGACCACATGACTTTCTCCCATGACTCCTCTGGATTATCCAAATGGTCATTGGCAAACTTAAGACGGGCCTTGACATGTGCTGGTTTAAGCAGGGGAACCTTCCGTGCCATGCATGATTTCAAACCATGACGTCTTAGGCCCCATACACACGATCGGACATATCCGATGAAAACGGTCCGCGGACCATTTCCATCGGATATGTCCGATCGGGAGTTTGATCCGATGGCGTGTACACACCATCGGATCAAATTCCCCGCCGCCGGACGGCGCGGTGACGCGGCGGTGACGTTGACGCCGCCGCGTCACCGCCACGTCACCGCACCAGGAAGTAAAACACTTCCGCGCATGCGCCGAATCCATTCGGCGGCGGCGCGGCGGCGGTGGGGGACGACATGTCTGCTGGTAAGTGTACTAACCAGCAGACATGTCGGGCGGACAGATTCCACCAGATGGATTTCAAAGCATGCTTTGAAATCTGTCGGGTGGAGAAATATGTCCGCTAGCCCATACACACGAGCGGAGATGTCTGCTGAAACGGTCCATCGGACCGTTTTCAGCGGACATATCCCCTCGTGTGTACGAGGCCTTAGTGTATTACCAACAGTAACCTTGGAAACGGTGGTCCCAGCTCTTTTCAGGTTATTGACCAGCTCCTCTTGTGTAGTCCTGGGCTGATTTCTCACCTTTCTTAGGATCATTGAGACCCCACGAGGTGAGATTTTGCATGGAGCCCCAGTCCGAGGGAGATTGACAGTCATGTTTAGCTTCTTCCATTTTCTAATGATTGCTCCAACAGTGGACCTTTTTTCACCAAGCTGCTTGGCAATTTCCCTGTAGCCCTTTCCAGCCTTGTGGAGGTGTACAATTTTGTCTCTAGTGTCTTTGGACAGCTCTTTGGTCTTGGCCATGTTAGTAGTTGGATTCTTACTGATTGTATGGGGTGGACAGGTGTCTTTATGCAGCTAATGACCTCAAACAGGTGCATCTAATTTAGGATAATAAATGGAGTGGAGGTGGACATTTTAAAGGCAGACTAACAGGTCTTTGAGGGTCAGAATTCGAGCTGATAGACAGGTGTTCAAATACTTCTTTGCAGCTGTATCATACAAATAAATAGTTAAAAAATCATAAATTGTGATTTCTGGATTTTTTTTGGGGGATTATGTCTCTCACAGTGGACATGCACCTACGATGACAATTTCAGACCCCTCCATGATTTTCAAGTGGGAGAACTTGCAAAATAGCAGGGTGTTCAAATACTTATTTTCTGCACTGTATATATATATATATAATATATATATATATAAATATATATGTGATCCTTCATACAGCTGCCGCCCTGTAGCAGTAAAACTGCTATAAGGAGGTCACTAAGTGGTTAAGTAAACACATCTGTGTATTTAATTGTTTAATTGAGGCCTGTCATAGCCACAGCGCTTTGCATTGTGGAACACCAATAATTATACCACCTGTCACGTTGGAATGTGACATATTCAAGTGAATATGGCCGTACGTATCACAGTCACTGCGCAAGCACATGCAATACATGTGGTTGTGGTGCAACAGTGTGGGCTTTGAGGGGTTAAACAGGCAGTTTTTCACCTGTTGAACACCCTCTGAAAAGCCTTCCACTGTGAATTGCCCTACAGAGGGCTTACTCAATTTTAAACAACTGTAACTGTAATATTTACTATCAGCATTGCAGCAATAATACAGCAATATCTCCTCTCTGCCAAAGAAAATTCCTTGAGATTACCAGTTCCACAATGAGTTTTTGCTGCATCTGCTCGATTTAAAGGTAGTTTCAAGAAACTATTATGCCGCGTACACACGGTCGTTTTTTGCGATGAAAAAAACGACATTTTCAATCATGAAAAAAAACGACGTTGCGTACACCATCGTTTTTCTACAAAGCTCTAGCAAAGCGTGGTGACGTACACCACGTTCGACGGCACTCTTTTCCATTGAAGCTCCGTCTCATAACTTGCTTCTGAGCATGCGCTGGTTTAAAAATGTCGTTTCCAACGTCGTTTTGCCCACACACCATCACTTTTTATGACACAAAAAACAACGTTTTAAAAAACTACACAAAAAATTCAAGCATGTTGGAATTTTTTTTTGGTCGTTTTTTTTAAGACAAAAAACGACGTTTTTCCCACACACGATCAATTTAAATGACATTTCATCGCAAAAAAATGACCGTGTGTACGCGGCATTAGATAAGCACCTGAATGACCACAACATACAGGAATATACAAGGTAATACCTACATAAAATTACACACATAGGTTTGACTTGATGGACTTGTGTCTTTTTTCAACCTCACCTACTATGTAACTATGTAAAGCCAATCTTTTATAATGAAGCGTAAGTTCACCTTTGGTATGCATTATACCCATGCTTAGGGTGTAATAGGCAGTGTTGCTCATCTTACTTTAAAAAAGTAATTAGTTACAGTTACAAATTACTTCTCTGAAAAAGTTATTGCGTTAGTGACTCAGTTACTACATTGAAAAAGTAATTAGTTACTCAGCAAAGTAACTGCGACTTTTTTTTAAAGGAAAAAAAATATTCAAGCAAATTATCAGTGGTGGATGAGACAATGGAGTCAGGGATGAGTCTGGGCTAGGACAGGAGTGTCATCACTACTGGGGAGGCTTGACAGGCAGGAGAAATATCAGGTATGATAGGAGTCCCACCATTCGGGAAGCTTGACAGGCAGCATAAGGATCAGGACTGTGACAGGAGTCCCCCAATGCTGGAGAGGAGAAGGTTCACAGATGAGGTGTGAGTTTATTTTACAAATGAGCAGTACAAAGTTTGTAGTATAAAGTAGGAGAAGGGATGGGTGGCTGTGCTGGTAATAAGTGCAGTGCTTTTCCAATAGAGATGAGCAGGATGGTGTAGAGGCAGCGCTGTATCCTGGGGCGCTAATCCAAATTATATATCAGACAGGAGGCTCATATCTTATGCATTGTCTTTCTTTACTAATGCTCATAGCAGAAATACAGTGAAACGTTCAAATAACCTAAAAACTTAAGAACTACAACTCCCAGCAGGCCCTGGGCTCAGTTAGCCCCTCCCCGATCATAGACTGCATATAAGGGCCTGCCTGAGGTAAACTAGTCCTCTTTCTTTCTGCTCATGGCAGCTTTCAGATGAGTACCTTTTACTGTTGTTTTTTATTGCAGCTGTCTCTGTGTGAGGCGGTGGGAGTGAGGGGGGGACTCCTCACCCCCTCCCCTGCTGGCGTCACATGGTGACATATTAATTTGTATTCATTTCTAGCTGAAATACCATTTTATACCTGCTTTTGGTACATTACTTCCGTTTGTGCGTATGGTCGTTTGGGCACCTCACTGTGCCTCCTGTTGTGCGGACGCCTGCTGCCGACGCCACACTTCCTCCTCTCTCTCCTCTCTCTCTTTTGCGCCTGTGTCCTCCCTGCGTAGCGAACGCCGTCGCTTAGACGCCGCCATCTTCCCTTCTTCCCCATTACCTCGGCGCGCTCCGGGGGCGGAGCCTTTCGGCTCCCTCGAGGACAGCCAATCACAGCTCAACAGGACGTAATCCCGCGAGACTTCGTCCCAGAGCACAGGGATCGCGGGCTTTCTTCCTCACGGCGACCAGTGCGATGCTGACTGAGAAAGGAGAGGAGCCTGTCCACCATCTCCCTCAGGTTTTTTCCTTCTGGGCACTTTAGGGTACTATTAGTGCGCTCGGATCGCGATTTACATCGCAATCTTCACAATACTTGTCCCTATCTTCTCCAGCACTGCGGAATTTATTCCGGCTGGGGGTTTTCCCTTTCCTACATCACACTGCCATATAGCATACTGTGTAACCATGGCTGAGGAACATCTAACTACCCCCCCTAGAGGAGAGGGCTTTTCTCTTGAATCTGTTCAATTCATGTCAGCCAAACAAATACAAGACTTGATCAATAGGTCAGTTCAGACGGCTCTGGCCTCGGCCATCCCGCCTGCAGGTTCACACCTTGCAATGCCTAACCAGCCCGCCCCCCCACCCCAGAGTGGCGAACCACCAAGTAAAAGGGGGAAAGTTACACGTAAACTGAAACATACTTTGGCGGCACCCGACTCCCCGACAGGGGAAGTAAATAATATGTTGCAGGCAGTTCCTCCCTCGGTCTGCCAACCCCAGCATCTAACTGACTCTGATCGACCCCTGGGCCTCAGGGAGTTAACAAACGAGAGGCATAAATCCTCTAAAAGGAACAAACCCGACTCTTACATTGACTCCTCCGACGAGGACTCACCAGACATGTTAGAGGATAAAGAGTCTGACGGCTATGAGTCCGACGATAGTAACAAAGATGCTGGGGATACGGCGTTTATTCCCAACGCCACCCCTGCCACGCAGGGTGAAGTGGTCCTTGACGCCCTGGGGGAACCTTTTTTCCACCCTGACGCCATCTCCCACCCGAGATCAGGCGAATGGTCCCCCCTCCCTCAAGTTTCCCAATACGTGGAACTTTGGGTCAGGAAATCCCTAGACAGATCAGCCCGCAATAAGCTACGATCTGAATGCCCTAGACCCTTCATCCCCAATAAGGTGGTGGCTACTCCAGAAGTAGACCCCACCCTCGCCAAATATCTGGCGAAGTCAGGCAAACTCCCCAAAAAAGGGATCGAACGTTCCTTTAAACTAATCCAGGAACGCATTTTAGACCTGATAGGCCCTTTGACAAAAATTCTCAACCTATCCGAACAGGCGGCCGCTTCAGGCCAATCTGTGGACTTAATCCAGCTACGCGGATGGGCCCAGAGGGCTATCTGCCTAGCAGGCTCAGCCAACACCTCCTGTTCAGTGGAGAGACGCCGCTCCATCATGATGCGGCTAGACCCCCAACTCTCCCACCTAGCCGAAACCGAACCCGGTCCCTCAGCAGTGGGCATGTTGTTTGGGGACAACTTAATGAAAGACATTAATAGATTTGTGGGCCTGTTCACAGGACTCGACAAAGCACAGACTTCCCTAAAAAGATCAGGGGCGAATAGGGTTTTTTCCAGGGCCGGCAGAAGTAGAGGCCGATCTGCCGGCCGCCTACCCTCCTATAGGCCACAGGGCAGATATACCCAATACCAACAGGCTCCTCCTTCCTACTCCGCCCCGGTGGCGCAACCAGCACCGTTTTTCCCACCCCGAGGCAGACCCTGGCGTGGACGTGGCGGACGCGGCTATCCCCGTTCCCGTCCCCCTACCGGTGAGTATACCTTACACTCCGCACTCACACATTCCTGTGGGGGGTCGCCTGAGGTATTTTACCCACGCCTGGTCTGCGATTACGGCAGACCCGTGGATACTACAGACTGTCACAGGGTTTCTAATAGAGCTCCTGTCGCCACCAGTCCTAGACACCTTACCTCCTCCTATCAGATTTGCATACCAAAACGTTGTCCTCATAGACAACGAGATGTCAGAACTCAGGACCAAGCATGCAATCCTAGAGGTAGAAAACTCATCCCCGGGGTTCTTGAGCAATCTCTTCCTGGTACAGAAAAAAGGGGGTGGTTTCCGTCCCGTGATAAACCTCAGGGACCTAAATCAACATGTCTGCTACAGACATTTCAAGATGGAGGGTATTCACTTCCTCCGAGATCTCTTGCAACCGGGAGACTGGTTGGTGAAGGTAGACCTGAAAGACGCCTACCTCACCGTTCCGATCCACCCAGAGTCACAACACCTCCTCCGCTTCCTATGGAGAGATCGAACGTGGCAATTTACCTGCCTCCCATTCGGCCTGTCATCAGCGCCTTGGTGTTTCACCAAACTGATGAAACCCGTGGTGGCATCACTACGGAGCAGAGGGGTACGTCTGATCATTTATCTAGACGACCTCCTCATCATGGCCCACTCCAAAAATCTAGCCTCCCTTCATATGTCATGGGCGGTCTCATTGTTACAGAACCTGGGCTTCTTAATCAACCTAGAGAAGTCGATCCTGGTCCCGGCCCAGGAGATGGAGTTCTTAGGTTTCCTGGTAGACACCAATCTATCCATCCTCCGTCTCCCAAAATCCAAGTTGGCCCTCATACGCAAGGAAATCAGAGCGGTTCTCCGCAAGGGTTCCTTATCCTTAAGAGTTCTGGCCCGCTTAGTGGGACTGCTAGCGTCCTCCATCCAGGCCATCTTCCCGGCACCTCTTCACTACAGGGCCCTTCAGAGACTCAAGATTATGCACTTGCGTCAGGG
Source organism: Rana kukunoris (assembly GCA_029574335.1). Taxonomy (NCBI): domain Eukaryota; kingdom Metazoa; phylum Chordata; class Amphibia; order Anura; family Ranidae; genus Rana; species Rana kukunoris. The sequence continues at coordinate 169,529,267 of CM056051.1, read as the reverse complement.
CCTCAGGTACGCGGATGAGATTCAACTTTGCCCGGAGGCCACGGAGGAGCTACATTGGTGGCTTCGACACGCCGTCGAATGGAACGGCAAGACCATTTTCAATTCCGGTCCCGACATCATCATAGAGTCGGACGCGAGTCGTCGCGGCTGGGGCGCTCGCTGCGGGGAGGCTTCCACGGGTGGGACATGGTCCACCTCAGAAGCAGAGCTACACATCAATGCCTTGGAACTTCTGGCGGCTTACTTTGCAGTCAAGAGCTTCTTACCACACGCATCCAACTATTGTGTGTTGTTCCGCATGGGCAATGTGGCAGCGGTTCAATACGTCAACCGCTTGGGTGGCACCAGATCCAGGATCCTGGCAGACCTTGCGAAGGAATTCTGGCACTTCTGCCTTACACGCAACATCGTCCCTATCGCGGAGTATATTCCGGGGGTCTCCAACACGGTGGCCGACTGGAATTCACGTCACCTTGCCGATTCCAGCGACTGGCGACTGGACCGTTCTGTATTCCTTCGCTTAAGTCGGCTTTGGGGCCCTTTATCTGTGGATCTCTTCGCTTCCCGTCTCAACCATCAGTTACCCCGCTTCTTCAGCTGGAGGCCGGACCCGGAAGCCTCCGCAGTAGACGCTTTCCGTCTCATTTGGCCGGGAGGAACGCACTACGCATTTCCCCCCTTCCAAATGATCTCCAGAGTTCTCCTCCAGGCGGCGAACCAACGAGCGACGGTCGTGCTAGTCACACCTTGGTGGCCGACACAACCTTGGTTCCCTCTCCTCCTGGGAATGGCCGTGGATTTTCCCAGGCTGATTCCCCACTTCCCTCACCTGCTGACCAACCCCACCAGGGGCCCTCATCCCCTGATCACGGAAGGCAACCTCCACCTTCTGGCATGGTTGATCTCGGGGTCCCGGACACGGATAGCAGCCTTTCAAGAGCAGCTAAGGATCTCCTCGCCGTGGCCTGGGCCCCTGGGACTAGATCAGCTTACCGATACGCCTGGCACCTCTGGGTGCGTTGGTGTGATCAACGGCAGGTCGATCCCATACATGCCCCTGTGTCCATAGTGGTGAACTACTTGGCGGATTCCTTTGAGTCCGGCAAGTCTTATAGTTCCATCAACATTTACCGTTCGGCTATCTCGGCGTATCATGTCCCGATAGACTCCCTACCTGTGGGGAAACACCCTCTGGTATGTAGGCTGCTAAGGGGTATTAGATTCAATCGCCCACCTAGGCCTAGATATCAGACAACCTGGGACGTCTCCAAGTTACTCGGCATTTTTGCATCATGGGAGGACAACGACGCCCTCCCCCTTAAACTATTGTCATACAAATTGACTGTGCTACTTTGTCTAGTTTCCATCAAGCGCGTCTCAGATGTAAGAGCGTTAGACATTTCTAGACGACAATTCTCACCTCAAGGGGTCAACTTCTCGGTGGTCCGTAGGACCAAAACGGGTATCCACTCGGTCTTTTACCCGTTCTTTCCCGCACATCCCCAACTCTGCGTGGTACGCTGCCTACAGGCATACGAAGCGCGGACAAATACCCTCCGTTCTCCAAACTTCTCTCAGCTCCTAATCTCGTATGTAAAACCTCATCATCCAGTCTCTTCCGCTACATTAGCGCGATGGGTACGATCAGCCATGGAGATGGCGGGCATAGACACCTCCCTGTTCGGGGCTCACTCTTCTAGGGGTGCTATGGCCACAAAAATCGTCTCCTCTGGAGGCTCTCTCTCTGACTTGCTCCTGGCGGCTGATTGGTCTTCCGAGACAACCTTCCGCCATTTTTATTTCAGACCGGGGGACCACATATCCATGTCAATTCTGTGATTATTATCTGTACTGTATATAACGTTAACACTGCTCTGTTAGCTTTGAACTTGCATAAGATATGAGCCTCCTGTCTGATATATAAATTGAGATTTTCCTAGCTTGTGACGGAAAATATTAGTTATATGAAGACAGGAGGCGAGTATCTTCCCTCCCTTCCCTACCCTATTACCATTCTGGTTTCTTTCAGGATACTGAACGCTACGATCATGGTCCTGAAGACAGCTGATCGGACGGCTGCGGAGGTTTGAAGTTCCTATAGTCCCCGTTGGGATGAAGTTGATCCGCGTTCAGATATGTTCCCTGTTGGTTTTCCCCAGACTCGGATGCCTGGTTCCGGCCGAGGAGTTCCAGACGACGACGGAGATGTCCGGGTGGAGTTCCTGCTCCTGGTTATGGTGCTTAGCATCAAGAAAGAGGACTAGTTTACCTCAGGCAGGCCCTTATATGCAGTCTATGATCGGGGAGGGGCTAACTGAGCCCAGGGCCTGCTGGGAGTTGTAGTTCTTAAGTTTTTAGGTTATTTGAACGTTTCACTGTATTTCTGCTATGAGCATTAGTAAAGAAAGACAATGCATAAGATACTCGCCTCCTGTCTTCATATACCTAATATTTTCCGTCACAAGCTAGGAAAATCTCAATTTATACTGCATGTGTTAGGGGGCACTTTGGGAGGAGAAAGGATTTGTGCAGAGTTGATGGTCAGATTTCATATCAAACCCCCCTTCTAGCACAAGCCCTCTCTCCTTCCAAAACGCCCCCTAGCACATACAGTATTCTCTTACTCACTCTCCCCCACCCCCAATCATTGCAAGTATTCATTTTTGTTAACTTGACCCCCCAATCCCGCGGAAGTGTCCTCTACAGTACATTAATCACAGACCTCAGATTAGCGTGACAGATCAGGCACAGCAGTGTCCCTCTTGCTGCCCAGCTCCTCCTCCTGTCTGTAGACATCAGAGCCGAGGAGGCAGCTGCAGCTTCAGTCCATTCTGGCAGCCAGCATCTCTCCCTGAGTTTAGATTGCAGCACGTTGGATGGACACCAAACAGCCCGCACAAGCTGGGGGCGGGTGTGGGTCAGTGGGCGGTGGAAAGAGGTCACGGCCCCCTTACTGACATGTGCTCAGGACCAGCGGCAGCCGACTCAGCAATTACTCTGCTGCCATCTAGTGGCGGTAGATTTAATTGCGGTAACGCCGCCCGAGTAATGGGAATGGCGTTGCCGAGAGGGCAAGAGTAATCAGGTAGATTACTCGTTACCCTCAAAAGGGGCTGCGTTAGGTAACAGCGTTTATTTAAACACCGTTACTTACAACACTGGTAACAGGTTACAGGCACCAGCAGTCCTGCCCACCCTGTGACAGTGAAAGAGGGAAATTCTCCCAGCATCCACTATGATGATATGAAAACAAGTGGGGCCACGTCATTCATTCGCAGAGCTCTGTAAATGAATGAACTACAACTACCATCTCTCATTGCGGCAGGTGGCTTGTAGTTCTCAATGGTGAGTGCTCAGTGCTCTCATAGTTCATTGGTCTTCCTGCTCTTCAGTACTTGTCTGCTCATATGGGAGCTATGGGCAGACAGCAATACTAGGAGCTGCCATACCAGCCATACCATGATAGAGTAAAATGTGTCCATGTCTTTATATAATATTATGTGGTGGTTATTCTATGTTAAGCTACACCGAGAGGTGCAAGGTGTTATTATTTTGTGTGTTTTTTCTAAATTTGATACTTTATGTATTTAATTTGACATAATATATGTGATTAAATGTATTATTTTTTGCAAAAAAATATAAAAAATGATTTGATCCAAAAAAAAAGTCGGCAGTAGCCTGGCATTGCACCTGTGATTTACTGATCATGAGTACATTGATCGGCTCTTGGACGCATCCCAGTGCGCATGCTCACAGTTATGTCGAAATAGCTGCCTAAGATACGCCTACAACGTAAACGTAACCCATGTAAACGGCGTACGCAACGTAAAATTCGATGGCATCATTCACTGGCCCATACCTTTTGTTACGTACCTCGTGGATAGAGCCTAGTATGCAGGAAGGAGGCCCTCTTACCGCCCGGGTTCAGGGGCTGCTGGAATGGGGACAGCAAGCCCGGGAGCGCGGCGAGGTAAGAGTGCCTGGTGATGACAGCAGACCGGCCGGAATGGAGATCTTGCGGACAGGCGGTGTAGGAGACAGCGTCTCTGGAGGGCCACCGGAACCGGATAGCGGAAGCTGGTGAGACAAGCCAGGTTAGGTGCAAGATAGGAGCAGGTATACGGCCAGCAAGGTCAGGTGAGCGGATAACCTGGAAGTCACTATTAGCGGAGGTAGCGTTGTCAAAGTTCAGGCACGGGTCTGGTAACGATGGGCAGGAGAGCAGAGCGGAGTCAGATCAAGCCAGGGGTCGGTAGAGGTATTCGGGTAGTCAGACGGAGCCGGGTCAGAAACGGGTTCAACAGGTATCGGGTTCAAGCAGGTATCAGGTTCAATAGGTATCAGGTTTCAACGGGTTTGTGGACACTAAGCTGCAGATCAGACAGCGAGGTGTCATTGCTGCTGCTGAGCTTTTAAAGGATAGATGGGCCAATTGGGCCTAACGCGCATGCTCTGAGCATTCCCCAGATGAAGACACGAGATCCTGTGTCGTAACGCGTAGGGAAGGGAAAGACGTGCAGTGAGTGACGTGCTGTAAGCGCTGCGATCACCGTTGTATACATGCAAATTTTTATTCATCTACCTGTAAGTGCGATTCTTCTATTAAACTATTTTTTACCAAGGATAACACACTATTGGGGTTTTTTTGTCCTTCCCCCTCCCCTGTTTTCCACTGTCACCCGAGATCGCTGGTACCTATCTTCCCACCGATCCGTGGGGGCTAACAAAACTACCGAGGGAGGTTGTCCACACAGAGGATCATCTTAAAAACCTGTTTTTGACTTGCTGAAGGTGAGAGTTCTGGGAGACCAGATGCGCTGTGTGATGGTGTTTTTTCCTCATTCTCTGGACTAGTGGACATCCTTTTACACTGTTTTTCACCATTATGGACTATTAGTGCACTGATTTATGATTTAACACTTTCTTTGGACTTATTTTCCGTCCCCGATAGACCTATAAGCTTGGCACTTTTATACTTTTTGTGCACCATACAGTATATATCACCCATTGTATATGTTATGCCATGTTTTTACAATTTGCGCTATCACCCACATTGATTTTACGATATCAGGAGATATGTCCCTGTAAGTCCTTTCTGAATCCGGGCCTATATGTATAGTCTGTTTCTCTAAATATACATGTTTCTAACCTACTCAGCCATTCCCAGAATATTTGCCCCTGCCTCGCTGTTTTTGGGAGTTGCCTTTGCCTAGCCAGCTGCAAAAAAGATGCCCGTGTATACACAGTCCAAGCTGGAGCTGTGTGCATCCATTGAAACACATTGCCTAGCAAGTTATGCCCTTGCTTCCTCCTTCCAACTCCTGAAAGACCACTGAAAAAGCAGGACAGCGGAACAGCAGGTAAATGTTTTGGTTCAGGTTAATTGTAAATGTACTGGGGCTTGTGACAATTTTGTCATTTTTTATATATATGTTTTAATCAGCATTTTTTTGCAAAAAAAAAATACCCCAAACATTATATTTTTTCTTAAACAAAGGACTTGGGGAATAAAATGGTAGTTGTTGCAATTTTTGCATAGCCATTTATCAAATGTAAATTTTCAGAAAAATATACACTTAAATTAATTTTAGTGCACACAAACATCATATAATACCCAGTTATCTGGTAAAATATAAATCGAGTAATTAGATACCAAACATGTAAAGATTTAAAAGTGCGTACGCCTGTGAAATGACAACAAACTATAGTACCAAATTATCCATAAGGTGGTTACTATAAAAACCATTACAGATTACCAGTTTAGCGTTCACCTTTACAAAAAAATAATAAATGCATGCTAAAAAGTGTACTGGGGGCGCTATAGAGTAATATGGAATTACACAACTTATCCTATAATATGCAACAACAAGTAAATTAATAAAAATGTGTCCTGTTGTACGTGATAAATCAATCAATAATTCAATAGTAAATAATAAAGTCCCATTAGTGCAAACAAAGATACAACATCAATGCTTGAATATCCTTTAGATATATTTCTTGCTGTGACACAAAAACCGTCTCCGGTCGTGCAAACTTAATTGATCTTCCACCACCTGGATAATTAGTATGACACCCAATGTGCACAAGTAGTAAATTGTGCTTACCAGACCTGGTTGACCTCTTTAATGAAAAAGACGGTCAGATGCGCTTGAGCAGGATAATGCCTGCAGACATATAAATGGACTGGAGCATGTACGATACCTCACCCTTGGAATGTTGAGATTTTAGAACATGGAATACAAACAGAGAGCTTCCATAGTGCAACGCTATTTTATTAAAATGGGATAAAAACACCAGCCAATTGGCTACTCATATAAAAAGTGCCCTTCTCCCGGCACTGGGGCTGCAAGCTTTGATAAAAAAACACTGGCTCTCCCACCTCCATGGCGGCGTGCGTTCCACCAGCTGCTGACACTATCCAGAAGATCGGGAAGTGACGTAGGACATAGTACACGTGACCAGGTTCCGCCGACGACGTACGTTTCGTATAGTTACGTTTTCAAGAGGCTTGAAACATTTTTTGCAAAAAATAAATAAAAATGTTTTCATTTTTTTTGTAATGGACCTGTAAAGTATTGCACCCATGATCAGCAGTACCGCCAATATGGTCAGGCAGTTAAACTGTGAGAGGTAGCATGAATTAACTACCACAGTGCTCAGCAACGCTGTGATAGTTCATTGAGAACTACAAGCCGAGAGCCACAAAGGCTGTCAGATCTTGTAGTCTTCTAATTCCCAGAACAGTGTGGACGGATTACATGGCCGGATGAGAGGGGAGCCCCGCTTAGCTGCTTTTGTTGCAGATTGTGACAGCTAGTGGGGGAAGAAGATCCCCTGCTAGCTGTCATAACTGAGGAATGGGGGAGCGTGGCCAGTGCATCTTTAACATGTTGCATGTTACACCCTGAATATGGGTGTAACATGTTACAAAAGGTGAACTTATTCTTTATACATAAGCTCTAAAATGAATGCTCTCACTCACTCTCATTACATAAGCATGCAAGACCTTCAAGTGTGTTTGCATTTGCTCCAGAGCATGGAGGGATAGGAGTGATGTTAACTTTTTTCTTTAAAGTAATTTTTTTTACAGTTAAAAAAAAAATCATTTAACATGGTTAATACCACCCTTGTCATAGCTTGGGCAGTTACAGGTACTTGAGAGATGAGGGATCTATAAGACCACTGATCCCTCTTTTGCCCTCCAAGGCAGCCAATCAAACAGAGATCTGTTTGATTGGCTGCTTCCCTGGCCATATGGCCAGAGATGACTGAACTGAAACTAGAAGTGACAAAATCCTCATACTTTCTGGCTTCATTCGTCACAGAGGAGAGAGAAGAACAGATGTTCTTCCCCCTCCTCTGTCCCAGACGACCCAACCACTTACAACGGGTCCTGGGCTCCCTGATGGAACTGGGCTCCCTAGTCACCAACTCTACTACAGCAGGATCATAGCTGCAGCCTGCTTTAATCACTTCAGCCCCAGACCATTTGTCAGCTTAAAGACCGGATGTCTTTTTGCGATTCGGCACTGTGTCGTTTTAACTGACAATTGTGCCGTCGTGCGACGTGGCTCCCAAACAAAATTACCGTCCTTTTTTCCCCACAAATAGAACTTTCTTTTGGTGGTATTTGATCACCTCTGCGGTTTTTATTTAGCAATATTTTTTACTTTTTGCTATAATAAATATACCCCAAAAAAATATAATTTTTTTCCCCCCTCAGTTTAGGCCGATACGTATTCTTCTACATATTTTTGGTAAAAAAAAAATCACAAAACGTTTATTGATCGGTTTGCGCAAAGGTTATAACGTTCACAAAATAGGGGATAGTTTTATGGCATTTTTATTACTAATTATTTTTTTACTAGTAATGGTGGCAATCAGCGATTTTTATCATGACTGCGACATTATGGCGGACACATCAGACACTTTTGACACATTTTTGGGACCATTGTCATTTTTACAGCGATCAGTGCTATAAAAATGCACAGATAACTGTGAATGTGTCACTGGCAGTGAAGGGGTTAACCACTAGGTGGCACTGTAGGGGTCAAGTGTGCCCTAGTGCGTGATTCTTACTGATGGGGGTATGGGCTACACGTGACAAGACAGTGATTACTGCTTCCGATTACAAGAAGCGGTGATCACTGTCATTGTCACTAGGCAGAGCAGGGAGATGCTTGTTTACATCAGCATCTCCCTGTTCTTCTTTACCGTGAGACGATCGCGGGTATCCCCGCAGTGATCGAGTCCGTGGGACCCGCATTGTGGATGTGCGGCGGGCGTGTGCACGTCCACAACGCAGTGATCTTAAAGGGACATACAGGTAGGTCCTCCTGCCTGTCCTAGCAATGCTGTCGAAGTATATCATCGTGCGCTGGTTGGCAAGCAGTTAATCAATTCCTCCAGAGGCCATATATATATATAAAACCTCTGGCCTAGAAGTGGTTAAATAGAGTAAAGAAGAGATAAAACATCAGGTCCCTTTCTGGTCTATGTAATGTGCTGGGAAGATTTCACTTCCTGTCCTGCTAACACAACAAGAAATAAGAGGAAATTCCCAACATACTATTTTGTCACGATCACGTTTACATTTTGAGGTTGAATTCAATGGGCCAGATTCAGGTAGCGTATCTTTGTGCGGGCGTAGCATATCGAATATACTTAGAGAGGCAAGTGCTGTATTCACAAAGCACTTACTTCATTAGTTGTGGCGGCGTAGCGTAAATCGGCCGGCGTAAGCCAGCCTAATTCAAAGTAAGAAGGACTTAAATTAAGCATGACCCCATGCTATTGAATGGCCGGTCGAACTGGGCATGCGGCGCGCATGCTCAGAGTCACGTTGCATAAACTCCCTAAGATACGTTGGCGTAAATGCCTATGACATGAACGTAACTTCTGCACAGCTCTATTCACGTAGTACTACGTAAATGGCGTAACGCGACGTAAAATTCAACTGCGTCATTCACTGGCCCATACCTTTGCATTAGCTGGGCCTGCTATAGCAGGAGTAACTTTACACCGGACGTAAGCTTTACGCAAATCGTGTATATGAAGCGGCCGGGGGCATCTAAGTTCGTGAATCGGCGTATCTTACTCATTTGCATATTTCTAATGGGAACGCCGAATGCGTCCAGCGTAACTATGCGCCCATGATACGCCGGCATAGGTAAGTTACGTAGGATGGCTGAAGCCATGTTTTTCTACGTATCTCGCTTTGTGAATCGGCGCAAAGATGCGACGGCGCACATTTGAAATTACGGCGGCGTATCTGGAGATACACTGGCGTACTTCTTTGCTGAATCTGGCCCAATATGTGCAAAAGAGAGAGCACACAAATACTTAGAAGTATAACATTTACTAAAAGTAATGACAGATACAGATAATATTATAAAATATAACAAGAATATTTAACTAAAGAGGCTGTTTCCACCATGGAGTCCCGTCTGCTTTCACAGAGCGCCTCGTTTGGATGCGACGTTTGTTATTTCGGATAATTGGTAACTTCGGATAAATTCGTATTCCCTATGTTAACTTACAGCCAAATTTGAAAGGAAATTCCAATATCTATTATTTAATGGTTTATAACTATAATTATAGTTTTTATTATTATTTATTATTAATAAATAATAATAATAATAAAAAAATATAATTATGGTTAATAAACGTAATATTTTTATTATAATAGAAATTATTCGTTTTTTGTTCTTTCGGATTTTCACTCTTATATTCTGATTTTCGTTCTTTCGAATTTTTCGGATTTTCTTTCTTTGTGATTTTCAAATTGTCTTATGTTCGCTTCTTCGAATATTCAAATTTTTCGAACTTCGTATTATCATTCTTTCGAATTCTCATTCTTTTTGATTTTTTTTTTCCAAAAAATTAGTTAACCGGTCTTTCCGTTATTACAGATGTTTCCAAATTAACTAATATGCTGCATTTTGACGAAAAACAAATTTGGAACGAATGCATATGTCTATTATATAGTAATGCCTCCAACTGTAAATATAGGCAACATGTCAACAATAGAATGAAAATACCTAGTTATCATAAACAAAAGAGTAATTAATGTGTTCCCCCTCCCCACAAAACTTTGTGTTGAACTAACAAAAGGACACCAAACTTTGTTTACAGAATTTGAAAGCAGAGGAGCAGATATAAACACCACATCTTTCCTTTCCAAGAGTTTAGAAGTGTTAGGGCCCATTCACACCTTGGCGTTTTATCGCCTGTAGCGCGACGCTCACAAACGCCAGAGGGACGAAAATACATTAAAGGCAATGGGGATGGTTCACATCTGCACGCTGATGCGCATATCGCCCATCGCCTGTAGTCAAAAAAAGTTCTGGACCCTTTTTTGTCGCGCAAATCGCGCAATTTGGGCGTATTTGAGCGTTTTTTGTTTCCCATTAAAATCAATGTAAAACGCCCGATACGCGTGTATTGCGCGACAACAAGCGTTTGTACAAGCGTTTTGACGCCACTGTTGCTCAAATTGAATACAGGAAATGTTTAAAAAAAACGACATAATCTCAAACAGGAAGTCCAAAAATCACCATTTTCCATAGCAGTATTTTCACATAGCAGCATGGATTCAGACATCGATCCAGACATGAATGAAACCCTCTCCCTCCTAGACCCTGAGAAATTCATAAGGATGGTCAAGGAGCACCCCTGCCTGCATGACATCAAAGATCCATCCTACAGTCTGCGTACAGTTCGGAGGAGGGCATGGAACCAAATTGCCTCTCAGATTTTTCATAATTGGAGTGACATAACAGATAAGGATAGAAAAGGTAAACTCCTGCAAACAGTTAAAATGAACATAAAATTCAATGTTTGTAAACCCATGGTTTTTTACTTTTATCTACAGAAGACTATTTTGTTGGTATATTCTCAAGACTATGACATTATGGCGGACACATGGTACACTTTTGACACAAATTTTAACGCCTTTCTCATTTTTTGCACTAATGTGACTGGCAGGGAAATGCTAGGGGGTTGAGGAAGGGAATGTGTACTCAATATAGTGTTTTAACAGTGGGGGGAAGGGGGTAGACTGGGGGAGGTGACAGACCTGTGTCACTATTTGCAAGAGACACAGATTGGTCTCCTCTCTCCCTCACATGATGCTGTCATTTTGTTAGCCGCCAATGAGAAATGATCTCATCTGTGTACATATGAGATCATCTCTAATTGGCCGCACAGTTTTTCTATCAAACGGTCACTCAAATGTGTCTTTCACAGTGTTCTGTCATTTGATGTGTCCAAGGTACACGGCCAGCACAGAAGTTCCCCGCTGGGCGCTCAGGAGCGCGTGTGGTGAACGAGGGAAGGGTCAGCCGTACAAATACGGACCACCACAGAAGTAGAAACACCCTGTGGCCGTATATGTGCTGACGGCCGTCTTGAAGTGGTTAAATAAAATATCTATTGCCACCACCTTTTGTAAGCACCTATGCTGCTGCACGAGCACAGATTTGGCCGTTTGCTAGCCTTTATCCGGCCCTAGACACAACACCTTCCAATGTCATGACGCACTATCCCCCACCTTGACAACAACGATGGGGCACTGTACTGTAGTATTCACTGATACCAATGATGGTATACTATTCCACCTAGGAGGATTAGTATACATTCATTGTTATCAGTGAATAATACAGTACAGTGCCCCATTGAGGGGATACTCCCCTTCCTACTAGGCAGAACCCGGGACCTAGTAGGCAGGACTGAGGCAGGACCTAGTAGACAGGACTGAGGCAGGACCCGTGAGTTGTTCTTCCCATCCTGACACTCTGACCCCGATTTGATACCATAGGGATAATGCACCAAAAGTAAAAAAATCTCAAAATAAAATAAACATGAGACTTCTTAATACATCAATCAAATATTTTTATTGTATCACAACAGCATATGATTTATTGTTCAAAAAAAGTACAGCAAGCATTATAGTTTCACTAAAAAAACAATAATGTTAATAATTAAATAGCATCCAGCTGCCATGGTACCTGTCCTGCAGGAGACATGAAATATGCCGCATACTGATCGCGGACATATGAACCCTGCCTGTTCCCACGGACACCAGTCCACTGAGCTCTTTCCATAGTCTCAGAAACCGGCTCTTCAAAATCAAAGCCATCGCGCTGCCTCACAAAGTTGTGCAAGGCACACGCAGCTTTGACAGCAGTGACGGCATTCTGCATGTTTAGCACTATCGGAGTGTGCAGGAGCCGCCACTTATTGGCAAGTATACCAAAAGCGCATTCAACTACTCGCCGTGCTCTGGTTAGGCGGTAGTTGAACACGCTCCTCTCCTCTGTTAAACTATGACCCGAATAAGGCCGTAGGAGATTTGTCCCCAATGAAAAGGACTCATCACCCACAAATACACTGGGTAGGGGAGGGCCATTTGTGCCTGGGAGTGGACTGCATTCTGGTAGGTCAAGATCATTTGTTCGCAGCATTTGACCAAAGGAAGAGTTCCCAAAGATAGTTGAGTCCGCGCTGCTGCCATATGACGCAATGTCTATGTATGTAAAACAATAGTTTGCATCAGCCACAGCCATTAATACAAATGAGAAATATTTCTTGTAGTTAAAGAATTCGCTTCCACTTGTCATGGGCTTCACAATCCTGATGTGCTTCCCATCTATTGCTCCGACACAATTGGGAAAGTTGCAGCGTTGCCAGAATACCTCCGCAATCTGTGCCCATTCCTGTGCAGTAGGTTTCTTGAAAACTACCTCCTGGAGAACCTCCCATATAGCAGGTGTCACGTATGATGTAACTCGCTGTAGACTTGCCTATACGGAAGGCATAATGTAGACTTCCTAGAGACTGTCCAGTCGATAAATACCTACAAAGAAAATAATATATATTATTTTATTTTGTTTTTGACAGTTAAACAGATTAAAGATAAATGGAAGAATATACGGGACGCCTATACACGCTACCTGAGACAAATGAGGAATACCAGGAGTGGATCGGCGGCATGTGCCACGAAGGAGTACATTCATGCAAAGGAATTGGAATTCCTTCGACCTTCAATGACTTTGGCAAGGTAAACTATTATCTGTACTAAGGACAGTAAACTAAATGGGTATACGTAAGTTATAATAACTCATTTATATTTTCAGGACTGAAAACAGCTGGGAGGAAGCAGCTCCAACCGCCCCTGTCGGGATGGATACAAGCAGCAGAAATTCCAGCGATCAGGCACTGGAGGGTCTGGAGCCGGAAAGCCAGTTGGCCAGTTCTTCGCAATCCACGACGGCAACACCTCTGGGAGAGGAGGAGTCAACACCAAGGCCGTTACCGTGTGTAGTTAAAACTTATGCTTGAGATAATGGCAGAAATGAAAGACAGAATGGGTACTAATCAACTTTCATATGGACACAAGTCTACCCAATGTCTAGCGGAACTAATCGACAGGGTTCCTAAAAGCCTACAGGCTGAAATGTTGGCAGGTACCATACGGTACATTGCAACCTTTATACCACCAGAAGAACCCTTCCAAACCCCAGAACCGCCAGCCTATGGTCCCTATGCTAGCCACACCCCGCAACATCTATCAGCACCACCACTTCCTCATTTCACAGCACCACCTTTTCCCAGCCACCTACCTCAACCCACACCACCTTACCCGACTCAGACGACAGCAGTTTCTACCCACCCTCATCTACCAACACCACCTTCTGCATACACTTCCACAACACTTCCTGATGTCACGCACCTGCAGACGCAAACTTCTACACTTTCAACTTACACACACCCACAGACGACACCTTCTGCCTACCATCCTCCGACTTCCCAAACACTTCATCTGTCGACACAACCTCCTTACCCTTCTCGGACGACATTGACGTATTCTGATTTCCCACACCTGCCTACACTCCCACCTTACAATCACCAACCTACACCAACACCACCAGCAACACCACCTTCCCGTTGGCCGCATGCTACAACTTCCACTTCCAATTGGTCACGTTTTGGCCAAGCCATACATTCTGGCATGTCAGTGGATGACACAGGGGAATCCCCTAGAAGATTTCAGAATCTTTAAATAATAAACTGTTCTATGAGCAACGTTTGCTTCAGTTCTTTTTGTTGACAAAAATAAAAAAAAAAGTTAAAAAATTTAATGAATAAAGTTTATAATATTGTTTCTAAAAAAATAAAAAAAATTGGACCTTCTAAAACGTGTGTTTTTTAATATTACATGCATATACAAATATATTATTATTGGGTAGTGTATGCAATAGTGTTTGGTGTGTTTGGTTTCCGCCTATCACGGAGGCCCTCTCGTCCTCGGGCGAGAGGGCCTCCGTGATGGACGAACACTGAACACAGTGCCTCATAGGACGCTTAATGTTCCGCCTATCACGGAACAGAAGATGTAGGAGGCACGGCTTTTGAAGAAACGTACGGCCAAGATTCTCAAAGGTAAGGGCACGGTCTGATCATGTAATGGGGCAGGTCAGGACATGTAATGGGGCAGGTCTGGCATGTGATGGGGCACAGTCTGTCATGTAATGGGGCACAGTCTGTCATGTAATGGGGCACAGTCTGTCATGTAATGGTGGCACCGTGAGGCGATTCATGAATAGTAGGAAGGGGGTAGTCTTTTATACGGTGAGTATATCACAAAACAACGTTTTTGGATGTAAAATTAGGGGGTCGTCTTGCACACAGTGGTCTTATACCCCTGCAAATACGGTAGCTTTCTTTTGGGTTTTCTACAATTTTGATTTAAATTTATTTTATGGGCACTAGAGCATCATTTTGGAAAATAAAAAAAAAACGTATATCAGCACAAATTTGACAAAGATTTTTTAACTTACCTCAGTGTGATGATAAGTCGCTCCACAGGGGGTATGCAATTGCGGAAAAAGGTGTCCATCTTCTGTAATCGACCGCTGAGCAGTTCAAGCAACTCATCGAAGCTGTTAATAAAAATAAATGGGGTTTTTAGTGGACAAAGAAAGGTACAATGTCAAAAACAATGAATACAGATACTTTTTACTAACCTTTTCATTGACATCCTAGTGTAGTCCAGAAATTTATCCTCGTGCTCTCGGAGATCTTTAAAAGGACCCAAAACTGGCCTGTCTCTTCCCGACCGGCAATAACAGGGTGGATCCAATATCTCCGTGCCCTCTTCCTTCTCCTCTGTCCCTGGTATAGCATATATGTGGTGGCAGTGGCTGCTGCCAGCATACATGCCATCTCATCATTGCTCATTTTCAGTGTGGAGTCGAAAGCACAATGATGACCCGGAAGAGGTATATTCACACAGGAAGGGGAAAAAAAATTCCTAGGATAGCAACAAGTGATGTCAGGGATGATCATTTTTCCTATTGGATTATGTGAAAAAGGACCATGTACAAAAACGTCAGAAGACGCTGTATGCAAACGCGCGCAAACGCGCATATACGCGTGACAAAACGCCGAAAAAAACGCAGAAAAACGCCGCTATTGCCTACGTCTAGGTGTGAATGCAGCCTAAAAGCTACAAATCTGGTGTTGGACAGCAGAATCTTAGACATCCGATGATCAGATCACAGCTGCAGCACAGTATTTGCAACACCGTAGAACTCAAAGAACTGTAGAATACAAAGTCTCTTCCATCTTCCGGACTATTGCAGTTCACAAGTCATAGACGTGCAGGCACATAAGCACTATGGTAGATAGAACTTTGGCTTATTTGTATAGCTATTTCAGGTACTTGACCATCATAGCAGCTGCTGATAAGTGGCTAAGTCTTTGTTGACTGTTGCTGCTGTCAAAAGTGTTTGTCTCCTTTCTCCAATATGCTTCTGGCTGACATCAAGGCAGATGTTACCAATACCAAGATTGTCAGTCCAACATTCCATAATTAACAACCATGCTCCATATAGCCCATTATAGATTTCTGAACAGGCAAATCAATGATCCTGGCCCAGGCCTGGACTGGGAATGGGAATTCGCGGGGGCTATTGGTAAAGGGATTTGGGGGTCCAGGATGTGTGGATTCGGTTACAGTAACTTTTTTAATTTATTGTGACAGATTGGTGCCAAAACCAGATATATTGGAGTACTAACAAATCCAGTTATTAAGAAAAACTACTTTAGAACTGGCCCTGTGAGTAATGCTGTATCACTGTCTTTTTGACTATTACTTTAAGACCCCTTTCACACTGGAGGTGTTTTTCAGGTGCTTTTGTGCTAAATATAGCGGCTGTAAGGCCGCGTACACACGATCGAACATGTCTGCTGAAACTGGTCCGCAGACCAGTTCCAGCAGACATGTTCGATCGTGTGTAAGGCCTATCGGACAGTTTTCCAGCGGACAAAAGTTTCTAAACATGCTTAGAAACTTGTCCGCTGGAAACCTGTCCTTCGGACACGTTCGATGGTTAGTACGCCCAACCATCGGACCAAAATCCCGCGCATGCGTCAAATTGATTTGACGCATGGTTGGAAGCATTGAACTTCCTTTTTTCAGCACGTCGGTCTGTTCTACGTCACTGCGTTCTGGTCCGAGGGGATTTTGGTCCGATGATGTGTACGCACATCAGACCAAACACCTCATCAGACATGTCCGATAAAAACGGTCCGTCGGACCTGTTTCATCGGACATGTCTGATCGTGTATATGTGGCCTAAAGCTCCTGAAAAATGCCTCCCCTGCAGCCCCAGTTTGAGAGCCCTAGTACTTTCACACTGGGGTGGTGTGCTTGCAGGACGTTAGAAAAAGTTCTGCAAGAAGCATCTTTTGGGCGTCCTCCACCGCCCCTGAAATTAATGGGCACTGCTGCCGAAGCTCCAGCAAATCTCTTCTACAGCTACATTTTTTAACCCTTTATCAGGCCGCTAGTGGGGATTAAATGCACCATGCTAGCGGCCGAAAAACACTGCTATTATATTGGTAATGTGCCTCTAAAATTAGCGGTGCTTTACCACTAACGCTCCCCGCCCCAGTGTGAAAGTAGCCTTAGTAGTGCTTACCAAGCATATTAAATATTTCATCCACAGTCAACTTTTACAAACAGAAGAAAAAATACAGGAGCAGGAATGAAATTTAAAACAAGCTATAAATATTATAGATGATCAAGAAAATAGAACAAACAATATAAGAGTGAGAAGATTACCTGAAACTGTGAATATAAAGAAATTGATACCAACACTACAACAAATATTCAATTAGTTAATGCAGAATCCACCAGCAATGGAAATAATGATTGATCGAGCAGACAGAGTAATGGGACCTAAAACATTAGACCCTAGTAGATCAAGAGATATCATCTGTAGTATACTTTATTTTCAAGTAAAGGATAAAATCATGTTAGCCGCTCGACAAAAGAAGAACATACAATATGAAGGGATACAAATAACATTGTTTCAGGACTTATCCAAACATACTCTGGACCTAATAAGAGCATTGAAGCCCCTCCTGGAACTGCTTCTAAAGAAAAACATTCAATATAGATGGAAATTTCCATTTCAGCTCCAGGCTCAAAATGAAGTGTTCAGGGACCTGGAGGACCTGCAGAATTTTTAAGGGTCCTTCAGCTCCCTGACGTGGAGTTACCACACTGGCCCAGAACAAATGTTGAAATATTCAATAGGCCCGGTAGAAGGGTTTAGGGCAGGGGTGTCAAACTGGCGGCCCTCCAGCTGTTCCGAAACTACAAGTCCCATCATGCCTCTGCCTGTGGGAGTCATGCTTGTAACTGTTTGCCTTGCAATGCCTCATGGGACTTGTAGTTTTGCAACAGCTGGAGGGCCGCCAGTTTGACACCCCTGGTTTAGGGGGTAAGTGGGGGGGATAGGGGCGAGGATGGAAAGGTGTGAGGGAGGAGTTATTGAGTGGGGGGAGCACTGAAATACAATGACATTATAGCACATAATATATAAGCAACAAATAGTAACTCAATTAGTTACCATAATATCCACAAATTTATAACAATAATACACAACAAGCAAACATACATAATAATACACAATAGTACACATACACACATCATGGGAAGGGTAATGATTATGACAATAGGGTTTTACATATAATTCTATACACTTAGGGCCAGATTCAGGTAGATCAGAGCATCTTTGCTCTGGAGTAACGCTTCTCATTTACGTTACTCTGCCGAAATTTTAGGAGCAAGTGGTGTTATTCATGAAGCACTTGCTCCTAAAGTTGCGGCAGCGCATCGCAAATGAGCCGGCGGAATTCAAATTGGGCGGGTACGGGGCGTGTAGTATTCAAACTAAGCGCGATCCCGCGGCGAACGTACTGCGCATGCGTCGAGTGTCAATGCATCCCAGTGCGCATGCTCCAAATTCTGTCAGTGAACGTCAATGACGTCACATCCCCATTCATGAATGTTTTACGCAAGCGACGCTTTTTTTTTTTTTCCAACACGATGACGACGCCTATACTTAACATAGGATACTCCACTAGGGGGCTGCTTTATCTATACGCCGCGTATCGCTTCCGGAAACGTCGTAAAGTCACTGCGTCGCGCCCGAAAAAGATCGTGAATTGCAGATTCCCGCTCATTAACATATTTTTTGAGCGTAAATCGGCGGGAACGCCCCCGGCGCCATTTTTAAGTTGAAGTAACGATGCGATGGCGAAATTCAATTGCGCCGATCGCATTGGAACTCCAACCCGGCGTTTCTTGTTTTCTGGTTATAGAAAACAAAAACGCCGGCTTAAAGTGACAGTTAGGCTGGAGTATCACAGATACTCCAGCCTAACTCTACCTGAATCTGGCCCTTAATATATTCACAATTATAGTAAATAATGTGGGGTCCCCCCCGCCTCCCTTGGGACCTCTTCACGACCACTCTTCTGGGTAATAATGTTTGGGGAGTGGCTACGAATTTTTGTATTATATTATATGATATTTCTTATAGCAAAAAGTAAAAGATATTGTGTTTTTTTCAAAATTTCGCTCTTCTTTTGTTTATAGCGCAAAAAAAACAAAAAAAAACAAAACGCAGAGGTGATCAAATACCACCAAAAGAAAGCTCTATTTGTGGGAAAAAAATCATTTGGGTACAGTTTTGCATGACCGCGCAATTGTCATTCAAAGTGCGTCAGGGCTGACAAAAATGATGAAGGTCCAATTATATGGGAAGACATTTACAATTATCAATCTTTACTTACCAAACTATGAACAAATTAAGAATGGGATAAGAGTCTTTTTGAATGCAATAGATAAAGCAGAAGGAACGATAATAATAGGAGAACACTTTAATTTTATAATGGCTCCAAAAATGGATACTACAGCAACTCAATCATTTAGAAACAATAGCCAATTAGAAGAATTTAAGTATTTATTGGGAAAACACCAAATGATAGATATATGGAGGGCTCAACATCAGACAGAAAGGAATTATTCATACTATTCAAATATACACAATACAGATCATAGAATAGATTACTTTTTTTTATCAAACAAACAGGTCTGATGATGACTCCCTCCACAGATATTGGTAATTTTCCCTGGATAGATCTCACTCCGATCTATATGGATATAGAGGTAATAGAGTATACAAAATCACATAGAATATGGAGAGTGAATGATAATCTGATTAAAGATAAGAAATGCGAAAAAGATATTCGACAAACAATAAAAGGATTTATATAAAATCATGAATCTTCAACGCCCATACAATTGGAAACATTAAAATGTGTAGTGCGAGGACAGTTCATCAAGCATCGATGAAGAATAATAAAGAAAAAAGAATAAAAAATATCCCAATTATTGGAACAAATATCATCATTAGAAAAAATATATACACAAAGGTCTAATTCAGTGGAGGGAATTATATTAAGGTATAAATGAAGGGAACTACAAAGCCTGCTTGATGAACAGTCCCTGCGATTGAGGGATTAAAACTAGGGTTGTCCAGATACCGATACTAGTATCGGTATCTGGACCGATACCGAGTATTTGCGGGAGAACTTGTACTCGCGCAAATGCTCCCGATACCTAAATAGAATACTTTTTTTGTATTTATCAACATGTTCTGTGAAAATTATTTGAGTTTTTTACTACTGCGTGACAAGAAAATAAAACATTTTTATTCATTTTTACTCATTTTTATTCTTTTATAATGTCTTGAGTTAGAGTTCTTCATAATTCTAAAGAAAATATCCTTAGTCTGTATTGTGGTTTGAAAACTGTCACATGACATGAAAAAAGTATCGGTATTCGGTATCGACAAGTACATGAAAAAAAGTATCGGTACTTGTACTCGGTCCTAAAAAAGTGGTATCGGGACAACCCTAATTAAAACAGAGCCCAACATTAAGGATAGGGGAAAAATGGCACATATTTGGTATGGGTGTGGACAGGTGAGGGTATTTCTGGAATAAGATATTTAAAATCTATTGAAAAGTGTCAGGAATAGGGATACAACTAAATATAAAGGATGTAATATTATCTATAATATCAAGATCAATAAAAACTCTAAAACTATAAAAGCTATAAAATCAGATATATTTCACCATATGATTACAGTGGCCAGAACAATAATAGCCTGTAGATGGAAGAAGACAGAAACCCCAACAATAATTGAATGGGTATGTGAAATGAACGAAATACAACATATGGAAAGACAGATAAGAGAGGAAGGGTTTGTAAAAAATAAATTACCAAAAATGTGACAACAATGGGATGAATTTTGGCTTTCAGCAAACTTAACAACATTTCTATGTGAGGGAAAAATTATTATATTATAAAAAAAAAAATCTTTTGTTGTTTTTTACATGTTTTGAATGATAAACAAAGGGATCCTAACTATCTGATAAGGAAAAAATTAAGTGGAATAGTGAGTGATATTAGTCCCTAAACCATGAAATATGGTCCCAAATAAATTGAATAGGATAATGTGTATAGAAACTGAGAAATTAATGTATTTTTGTATTATGTAATAATGTTTATAAAAATGTATAAAAATATATTGAAAACAGATACATACTAGAGCACCGCTTTAAAAGACTTACTTTAAAAATTGCATCCCGAAGGGCCTGGTATGGATTTGGGGGGGGGAGGGCACCTCATACTTTTCTTCTTCTGATTTTTCTATTGCTGGTATTCTTTTGTTTACATTTCAGCTCTCAGGGGGGAAGCCAAAAGTTTGGAATTCGTTAGAAAACAAATAATCTAAAAATTCAGAGACTTGGATACATGCAAATCTCCGAATAACCAAAACCTAATTTGAATTTATATTTGGACCAAAACGAATTGCACATTTCTAATATTTGATTAAAAACAGAAATTATGAGTAATTTCATTTATGGACAACATTCTTGGCTTAACTGTCTGTCAATGATGTAGGAAAATGTACTTCAAAGCAGATCAGTTGTATGTAAAACCCAATATAACCTTTAAACTGATAATATTTTACTTGGATCACTCTTTCTCTCCCTGTACTTTGCACATCCTCTGGATTTTTTTTTTAAGTATGCGCACTCCGTCAGTGGTTTTGCCTTACAGTTCCACTAAGGCCGTGTACACACGATCAGACCGATCCGATGAAACTGACCCGAAGACCAGTTTCATCGGACCAAATTGATCGTGGGTACGGCCCATCGGACTGTTGTCCATCGGACCAAAGTTTTAAAACTTGCTTTAAAATCTGTCCGATGGACACCTGTCTGTCGGACCAAAATGATAGTTAGTACACATAAGCATCGGACCAAAAACCTGCGCATGCTCAGAATCATGTCGACGAATGCTTGGAAGCATTGAACTTCGTTTTTTCAGCACATCGTTGTGTTCTACGTCACCACGTTCTGGCCCGATGGGATTTTGGACTGATGGTGTGTACGCACATCAGACCATCAGACCACCTCAGCGGTGGTCCGATGAAAACGGTCCGTCTTACCAGTCTCATCGGTTTGGTCTGATCGTGTACGTGGCTTAAGATGATTATGGCATAATGGACCAAAGTACATGTTACTATAATCTAGCTTAAATACACACAGGAAGGTACAATACAGAAAGATGTACAGCCATTTTTTGTATAAATGTTTGGATATTCTCCTGAAAATCATTCAAAATATGTAAAATATCCCAAATGTAATACAATATTATTATTATTATTATTATTATTATTAATCAAACACTAGCTTTCTCTATTGTTGTTTCAAATTATTTAACTTGATCAAAAGAAACTTTTATGCCCTGTACACACAATGGGCCAGATTCTCAGAGGCGTTACGACGGAGCATCTCAGATACCCCATCGTATCGCCTTTTTTTTGTCCTCGTATCTATGCGCGTGATGCTTAGCATCACTTTTGCATAGATACGCTTCTACATCCGACAAGTGTAAAAGCATTACACTTTCGGATCGTTGGTGTAATGACAACTCCGGCCACTAGGTGGCCTTCACGTTGTTTTTTCATTTGCATATGCAAATGAGGCTAGTACGGCGATTCCCGAACGCTTTTACGCCGCCCCGTCGTCGCGTATGTCGTTTACGGACTCGTAAGGTTACCCCAGCTTCTATGTGGAGTAACCTTACGAAGTTCCGTCGGATGCCGTCGGGTGCCGTCGGACGCCATGTTTAGTATGGCGTCGGGTCAGCGTCGGCTTTTTCCGTCGCTTACGTCGTTTTACTAACTCGTTCGCGAATTAGGACTTGCGTAAATGACGCTCACGTCGTTTTGATGTCGGTTTCAACGACGCTTCCCGACATGAGCTGGAGCATGCGCACTGGGCTTTTTCCCCGGCCGGCGCATGCGCAGTTCGTTCGACGCGGGGGCGCGCTTAATTTAAATACAAGCCACCCCATTTGAATTGCGCGGGTTTACGCTTGGCGATTTATGAGACGCCGGCGAAAACTACGGAGCAAGTGCTTTGAGAATAAAGCACTTGCTCTAGTACGCAGCGGCGGCGTAGTGTAAATGGCTTACGCTACGCTGCCGAAAATATATGAGAATCTGGCCCAATCAGTTTGTCTGATAAAAATTAACCAATGGATTTTTTCATCAGATATCCGATGAAGCTGACTTTCATCAGTCTTGCCTACACACCATCGGTTAAAAATCCAATTGTGTCCAACGCAGTGATGTAAAACACTACGACATGCAGAGAAAAGTTAAGTTCAATGCTTCCGAGCATGCGTCGACTTGATTCTGAGCATGCGTGGATTTTTGACGGATGGATTTCCCCACAGACAATCATTTTTTATTTTCTATTGTTTTTTTAACCATACGAAAAATTTAAAACAGGTTCTATTTTTTTCACCAATGGGAAAAAAACTGATGGGACCCACACACGATAAGTTCGTCTGAATTAAACGGTCCATCGGTCCGTTTTTATCAAACAAAACTAATCGTCCATCATGCAGCACCAAAATTATTATCTGCTTTGTTTTACAATTGGTTTTAACAGCAACTTTAATCACATTCATTAACACCTTCCCTACCGAGTCATTGTAAATTGACGTCAGCGGGAACCCTTCCTCTGCCGCATTGCTCGGGACCCGGTGTGCATGCCCAGCGGCTGCGATGTCCGCCCGGCACCCGCGATTGCCCGCAATCATGGCATGACCATGGATCTCTGTGTGTAAACATAGAGATCCATGTCCTGTCAACGGTGAGGAGACCGATGTTCCCAGTACAGAGGAACACACATCGATCTCCTCCCCTTGTGAGTCCCTCCCCCTACAGTTAGAACACACTTTAGGGAACATATTTAACCCCTTCAGCGCCCCCTAGTGTTAACCCCTTCCCTGCCAGTCACATTTACACAGTAATCAGTGCAGTTTTATAGCACTAATCGCTGTGTAAATGTGAATAATCCCAAAAATGTGTCAAAACTGTCTGATATGTCCGCCGCAATGTCATGGTCACAATAAAAATCGCAGATCGCTGGCATTACTAGAAAAAAAATTGCATGCCATGCCATAATTCTATTCCCTATTTTTTAGATGCTAGAACTTTTGCGCAAACCGATCAAATACACTTATTGCGATTTTTTACCAAAAATATGTAAAGAATATGTATCGGTCTAAAAAAATATGATATTTATTAAATCAAAAAGTAAAAGATATTGTGTTATTTTTTAAATTGTCGCTTCTCTTTTGTTTATAAGCTATATACGTCGAAAAAAATAAGGCTTCAACCGCCCGATGTAACTTGCCTATGCCAGCGTATCGTGGGCGCATAGTTACGCTGGACGCACCTGACGTTCCCATTTTAAATATGCAAATGAGTAAGATACACTGATTCTCAAACGTACTTGCGCCCGACGCATGTTTTAAGCACTTTGCGTAACCCATGCAAAGGTATGGACCAGGGAACGGATGCTGTCAAATTTTTTGTCGTGTACGCTGTTTACCTGGGCGTAGGTTACGTTCACGTCGTAGGCAGTAATTTCGATGTGACTTTGAGCATGCGCACTGGAATGCGTCCAAGATACGACACATGCGCCGTTCATTTTTAGTACTTGTTTGAAGCTCAGCCCATCATTTGCATGGGGTCACACTTTATTTAAATGTTACACGCCCACTTCCAGCCCACTTCCACCTAATTTAACTTACGTCGGCTTACGCGGACGACTATACGCTACGCCGGCGCAGGGTTGGGGGCATTTGCTTTGTGAATTCCATGCTTGCCTCTCAACGTTGCGCTGGCGTAGCGTAAAGAAGATACGCTATGCCCGCATAAAGATGCGCCGATGTATGTGAATCTACCCCATAGTGTGTTCATCACATTTGTGCACAAATTCACCATATATACAGATCTTGGAAACTTCTTAACTTTTAGGGACATATCTGGTTCCTTCTGTATCACCAAGAAAACATAAAAATAATTTGTGTTATATTCTAGAATATCAATCAACTACCAATAAAGGACAATACAAAGTATACAGTATATTCAAAATCAGGACCGGACTAGGAATAAAATCCAGCCCCGGAAAAAAATTCATACCAGCCCCATAGCATTTTTATACCAGCCCAACAGCAAATGTCATTATTTTCTTGTTCATGAAAGGGAAAACCATGCACATAGGAGAGAGAGAGAGTGAGGAAAGGGAGCGCTGCATTCAGCTGCAGCTCAAAGCAGCGCCAGGACAGGCAGCCTATCGGGAATTATCCCGCTATCCTGGTGGGCCAGTCCGTCCCTGTACCTAATCATCTCTAGTAATCGTTCACTTTTTTCCTATCTTATGCTGTTACTTTTGTCTTGGTCATACATTTAACATTTTACATAGACTTTTACTTGCTGACTAGCTTGTGCAAATGATGACCATTAGGGATGAGCTGAACACCCCCATGGTTCGGTTCGCAGCAGAACATGCAAACAGGCAAAAAATGTGTTCGAACCCGCGCACACAATTAAAGTCTATGGGACACGAAAAATGTGCACCACATGTGATTTTTTTTATCACATGCATCGCTTAGATTTTATTCACCATATAAAGTCCACAACATGACTATATTTACACCTCCACTGTCACTAATCATACACTTTCAACTTATTATATGTTTATAATCCAACAACAAGCACCTTTAAGAACTCTCCCTTTTTCACCATATTATTCGTACATTGTCATAAGTAGGCTTTGTTATACACCTACATGCACTTTTTAGTCTCAAATAAGAGATATAAGACCTATATATATATATATATATATATATATATATATATATATATATATATTTTGACATTTGTACACCAGGACAGATGCACATATTTATGGGTTTGATGTTTGAATTACGTTAAATTTGGGTATTTTTTAAGTGTTTTAGTGTTTTATGTTAAATTTTTTAAGGTAAATCTATGCATGTATGTGGTATCGATCATTGATTCATCACTGGTTGATTGGTTTCAATCGACCAGTGGTCAATGTTGATCACATGTTTTTTGAAAGATAGTATATATTTGAAGTCATTTTTACATATGGTAGCCATGATTAAGCACTAACCAATAGTGTGAAACGCGTAGTCTGTAAATCCCCATTGTTGCTGTGATTTTTAGTGCCAATAAAGACAACCATCAAGGTTTTTTGGAGTGCGGCTGTCCATTCATCATTTCTACTATTTGCCTCGTGCCTTGCCAGCACCCTTGATTTCCTGAGAAGACACTGATTGTATAAGCGAATGTGAAAAATGTGACAGGAATGTGAAAAATCAAAAGTGCTAATTTTAAAGGTTAATATGCAAAGTTATTGTCATAAAAAGTGTTTGGGGACCTGGGTCCCGCCCCAGGGGACATGCATCAATGCAATTTTTTTTTTTAAACAGGCATTTTTCCGGGAACAGTAATTTTAATAAAGCTTAAAGTGAAGCAATAAAAGTGAAATATTCCTTTAACTTTCATACCTAGTATGCCTGTAAAGTGGCACATTTTTCCCGTGTTTAGAACAGTCGATGCACAAAATTACATTTCTAAAGAAAAAAAAGTAATTTAAAACTACTTACGGCTATAATGAATTGTCGGGTCCCAGCAATACAGATAAAAGTAATTGCAAACATTGCAACCGCCCCCAGTCCATTACCAGGCCCTTTGGGTCTGGTATGAATATTAAGGGGAACCCCGAACCGAAATAAAAAAAAATTGCGTGGGGTCCCCCCAAATTCCATACCAGGCCCTTCAGGTCTGGTATGGATATTAAGGGGAACCCAGCACCAAATTAAAAAAATAAAATGGCGTAGGGATCCCCCTAAAAGGGGAACCCTGAGCCAAAAAAAAAGGCGTGGGGTTCCCCCCAAAAATCCATACTAGACCCATATCCGAGCACGCAACCAGGAAGGCCGCAGGAAAATAGGGGGGATGAGAGAGGACCCCCCTCCTGAACCGTACCAAGCCACATTCCCTCAACATGGGGAGGATGTATCTTACATATTACATTACAAAAAACAACTGTCACTGCCCCTACCTATGACTGGTCTTCACAGCAAGGAGCATTGGAAGGATGGATGCATGTCAACAAACACACAGAATAACCAAGCTCAACTCACCAACCAATCAGCAAACAAGCAAATTCACCTGTCTAACAGTGCGTTAAAAACAGGGGTTTAGTTGCACGCATTTGCAAATACATGCGTAAGCTGCAGGCCCCGTCAAGGCTCCCTGTGTACTGCTGTCCTAACTCTAAAATGTAAAGTCTCCTCAATGAAAGCACATGTATGCTGATTGATAGATGAAGAACAGATGACTGGAGGGACCTCAACCCTCCTTAAGGCAGCAGGGGCACACTAAACACCCAGCACATAGAAGCAAAGGTGCTAGTGTCTTGCCTGACCACAATGACAACAATACAAAAAACAACGGTCACTGCCCCTACCTATGACTGGTCTTCACAGCAAGGAGCATTGGAAGGATGGACGCATGTCAACAAACACACAGAATAACCAAGCTCAACTCACCAACCAATCAGCAACCAACCAAATTCACCCATCTAACAGCGTGTTAAAACAGGGGTTTAGTTGCACGCATTTGCAAATACATGCATAAGCTGCAGGCCCCGTCAAGGCTCCCTGTGTACTGCAGTCCTAACTCTAAAATTTAAAGTCTCCTCAATGGAAGCACACGTATGCTGATGGATAGATGAAGGGCAGATGACTGGAGGGAGCCCAACCCTCCTTAAAGAACCTGGGGCACACTAAACATCCAGCACATAGAAGCAAAGGTGCTAGTGCATTGCCTGACCACAATGACAACAATACAAAAAAAACTGTCACTGCCCCTACCTATGCTTTGTCCAGTGCCCTACATGCAGTTTTATATTATATATACTGTTTTTTCTGCCTGGAAACTTGAGATTGTCCATGGCAACCAAAAAGTGTACCTTTACGTCAAAAGTGGTTTGAGATCAGCTAGAAAACAGCGATAGTAAATTAGAACACTTGTAGAATTGAGCAATAGTGAATCGTGGGGAAATTCATTTTATTATTATTATTATATTATTATTTATAGTTATTTATTATATTTACATGTATGATTTCGTGTTTCAAACTTTATCATACCCAAGATGTCCACTAGACTCTTGTTTGGACAGATTTAAGTGTGTATTACTAAGAATTATAGGCCTACAATATAAAACACCAAATTTCTATGCAAATTTCTGTACCACTTTGAGATTCCCAAATCTGACATATTCATACCGCCAGAGAGGTTAATTCAGGTAACATTGTCACATTTAGCACAGTCAAAACAATATGCAAAACAATATGCATTCATCATGTCTTCATACAAGAAACATTCTCTCAACATTAGCTAGCTAAAAACAAAACACAAATTGCTCAACATTTAGATTCGGACATACACATACACATATATCTTATATTACTGCAGTAATCACAATCTGAGCATCAGCTCATAATTTCCAAACCTCAAAAAAGCTAATTACTCTGAATCTGCTTACTGCCCAGAGTTCAACACTTTTTTTACTATCACAAATTGAAGCTTCCTGACAATACAACCATTCCCTTGTACATCAGTCTATTACCCAATTTTATAAAAACCACAACAATGTTGTGAGCTCAATGGGGTCCACCCATCACAGTAATGGGCTTGAACCTGATCACCTACAAGCATCTAAATAAAGCCAGCTAAGCATCTAATTAATTTTCTATGCTTTCTGAATGTATTATGGCTTACAATTCAAAAACACAACATTAAACCTAGCACAATCAACATAGCACAATTCTGCATTATTATTAGTATCTCTGGTTTACACAGATTGAATATTCCACTTCTGGGGGGGCGCTCGCGAGCAGCGCATGGAGACGGTCGCACCTTAACCTCGCTCCTCGCCGCTTCGACACATCGGCCACTTAGCTGGTAATGTAGAGGGATATCCCTGCTTCCTTCTGTCCCCCGCTGACACCCGCAGCTGCCGCACATTTAGCAGAGTGCGAAACAATGCTCACGCGAGCATCCAGCTCGAGAGCCGCTGATCGCACGCTGCCTGGGGCCTCCCCGCCGGACACTATGTTTGGAGCCTCGGCCTCAAGTCCGGACCCCTTTTCTCAACTTGCGGCAGAGGATCTGGAGCTGTCTCCTGCTATGAGCGAGAGCCCAGCTGTAGCCCCGCTCCAACAACCATCATTGCGGGATGCTGATCTTCTCTCCCGTTTTAAGACCATGCTGCAGGCAGAGCTCTCTGCAGCAACCACCAAGCTGGCCACCCACCTCACTAAAGAGATCAGGGAGCTTGGCTCCCGCACTAATGACCTGGAGGACAAGATGGACGCTGCCGCTACTGTCTTGGAGAACCATGAGCAGGATATATCTGACATTAAAAAGGAACTGGATATGGCCCTATTGCGCCTGGAAGATTTTAAAAACAGGGCTCGCAGGAGTAATTTGCGCCTGCGGGGCATCCCTGAATCGGTCGTTCATCTTACTTCCACTGCGACGGCTCTGTTCCAGGAACTTGCCCCAGATATTCCCACTGACAGGCTGGAATTTGATCGCATCCATAGGGCACTCGGCCCCCAGAAACCGGAGGGACCACCCCGCGACATCATTATTAAGTTCACCTATTACTGGAGCAAGGAAGCCCTCCTGCGTGCAGCTAGGGATAAGCCTGATCTTACGTTCCAAGGGTATCGTTATCAAGTTTTTGCGGATCTTTCCCAGACCACGATTGTGAAGAGGAGGCAGATGAAACCCTACACTTCAGATCTTCAGTCACATCGGATTCGGTACCGCTGGGGCTTCCCCTTTAAACTTTCCTTTTCCCACAATGGTCGTAGCCATGTTCTGACCTCGCTGGATGAAGCGCAGTCCGTTCTGGAATCACTCCAGCTGCTACCACCTAGTGTAAGCGCCCGAAGCCCAACTAAATCAGCTTCTTCACAACCCTCCAGTAATCTTCCGGGTCGGGCGTGGGAAAAAGTCAAGGGGCAGAAGCGCCCTCCTCCCTCCTCTTCATCTGCAGCTGATTCTCACCGTTCTACTCCGGGTTGACCCCTGTACCCTAATTGATGGCTGGTCCGGACCCCCCTTTTTTTTCTTTTTTTTTGCTTCCCCTCCACCTGTGTATGATCCTGGCGCTTGTTCGCCTCTCCTTCTCTTATGTCTGCTGATGGCCGTACTTTGAGCAATGTGCCCTTCCCCTAGTTACTACCCTGCCTGGACTCAACCTGGTGTTATGGACTTTGATACCAACTCCCTCCTCTCCCCTGTGTTTTTGATTAAACATTACCCCCTATATCCATTCACCTTTTGAAGCATTGAACAGGTTGAATATTTACCTCAGGGCTTTCCTATTTCTCTATATTTTCTGTGGGATTTAGCTGTGATACCCCTGGATCTTCGAACTTATCAGTCCTTTCCTGGATGTGCGGTGCCTGCTCCCCTTCTACCCCTCTCCCACCCCCCTCCTTTTTTTTTGTTAACCGTTTACTATCCAATTTTTCCCTTCAGGGTCTTCGTGTGGGACTTTTCTGTTATGTTACTGCCGTGGATTTCTAGAGCGGAGATTCTGCTCTTTGAGTTCCCTTGTTAGGTTTGGCTCATGGGGTTCCCCCCTGTCCTTTTGTCTGTGTGGTTCCAAGGACGTATGATAAAATGGAGCTCACCGTACCCCTTTCCCCTCCCTTTCCTTTCCTTTCCTCCCTCCCTTTATTTTATTTATTTATTTATTTCCTTCTTTTTCCCTCCCTCCTATTCTCCCCCTCCCCCCAGGGTTAACCTGTTTGTAGCTGTTCATTTAAAGGTGGTTGACCAGATTTGCTCGTTAATGTTTCTGGATAATATTGCACTTAATGTTTAAATTGTGCTTATTTACCATATGTCCTGCCTCTTTTTTTTTTGCCTGCTTTGGCTCCCCAGGGGCCTACTTTGGCTCCCCGTGGGCCTACTTTCTGGTGGTGTTTGGGCCGGGTGGCTGGCTTCCGGGGATCTCCTGGCGGACTTTAGGTCTGGTCTTCTCCGCCGGCTGGCTGGGGGCTGGTCGAACTGTATGTTTTGTTCTTTGAAGGTTGTTTAAAGTATTTGTATTTTTTTTTTGTCCTTTTTTTTTTATGTTCTAATGTAATTTTGTGCTGAAAGTTGAATTTGCAATTTATTTATTTTTTGCTGTACCCTTTTTTTCGGGTGACCAATAGTGCCTGTTTGGAGGGCTCTCCTCTTTCTCCTCCTCTCCTCCTTTTACTTATGTACGTGTGTATATCTATGTGTATATGTTTGTATGTATGTATGTATGTATGTATGTGTGTGGATATGGGTGTGTATATGTATATGTATGTATGTATGTATGTATATGTGTATGTATGTATGTGTATGTATGTGTGTGTGTATGTGTATATGTATATATGTGTATATATGTGTGTATATGTGTCTGTATATATGTATGTGTATTCTTCTCTCCTCTTTATTTTCCTTCCCCTCTTCTTGCTATACTTTGAATTTTTATGACTTATAATGGCCATGTGTCCGGGGGTTGAGCCCCCCCCACCTCTCACATCTTACTGAAGATGTGGTCCATGCTTTGCGTGGCGTACTTGGTACGTTCTCACTGTTTTTGTTCTGTGTGGTTTTTGTTCTTTTCTTGCTCTGTCTGCTGTTTCTTTTATGTATTCTATCCTTTCTTTTTCTCCTTTTCTTCCCTCAGGCTGGAAATTCACTAAAATCATTGACTAGGGCCCTTTTTGAACTTAATAGTCACTGTTGGACTCCATCACGTGACCTATTTGTCTTCTCCTCGCTATGGCCAAACCTCGTAAAGCAGTCCAAGGTGTTTCACTATTTAAAATCCAGCAGTGTTGATGTAGTGTGCTTGCAAGAGACCAGGTTTTTCTCTTCTTCTGCTCCGAAATTTGTTTCTTCTCATTTCCCTACTTTTTTTCTGGCTTCTGCGCCAGAAAAGCATAGGGGGGTCCTAATTGCCTTTAGACGCAACATCTTGTTCTCATGCTCCAAGGAAATAGCAGACCCAACTGGGAGATATTTACTACTTCAAGGCACTTTAAATGGCCAGAATGTAACTCTGGTTGGGTACTACGCCCCCAACCGTTTTCAACATAAGTTTTTTTCTCACCTTCTTAAAGTTGTTTCCCAACACAGCTCTGGGGCCCTTATTCTTATGGGTGACTCCAATGTGGCTTTGAATTCCTTGATGGACAGGAAATACGTATCTGGATCCTCTCCCTCCCATGACCCGGTTGTGGAGGAACAGATGAGATCCCTTGTGCAATCTTATGGCCTGGTGGATGCATGGCGGGAGCTTCATCCTCGCGATCGTGATTTCACGTTTTACTCAAGCCCGCACGATAGTTTTAGTAGGATCGATCACGTTTTCATTCCTTTACGTTTTATTTCTAATGTCCATAAGATTACGATCCCCCCTTCCACATGGTCGGATCATGACCCTATTGTTTTTTTGTTCACTCTCTCAGGTCTGACCCACCCTACCTTTCAATGGCGATTAAATGACTCGCTTCTTACATCTCAGGATGCCTTTCTTGAGATTCATACTCATCTTCAGACCTTTTTTAAGGAAAATGTAGGCACCGTGTCCTCGCCTATTTTTCTATGGGAGGCTCATAAGGTCACCATGAGAGGCCATTGTATACAGCTAGCATCCTATCGTAAACATTCTAGGGAAAAACGGATTCGAGAACTTATGGGCCTTCTGGTCTCCGCTGATGCAAAGTGGAAGTCACACCCCTCGCTGGCTAACAGGACGGCTAGGGACACTCTGGCTACAGAATTAGACTTATTGGCCTCCGATCAAGCCGAGAAGGCTTTGCGGTGGACTAAACACAAATTTTATTCTTGTGCGAATAAGCCAGGTGCTTGCTAAAAAACTCAATGCAACTTCTCGTTGCCACAAACCTATTCGCCTTCGTTCTGCCAGCGGGGACCTCATCTCGGATCCGAACAAAGTCTCTGCGGCTTTGGCCGATTTTTTAGCCTCACTTTACAGCCGACCTTCCCTCTTTCCTCATGATCTAGCAGACGATTTCTTCCATGATCTTCATCTTCCCCCTCTTTCCTCAGTGGCCTGTGCGTCTCTTAACGCTGACGTCACTGAACTGGAAGTGGCGCAGGCCATTAAAAGCATCCGTGTTTCGAAGGCCCCAGGACCGGATGGCTTCACAGGTCTATATTATCGCAAGTTTTCTTCGCTTTTGCTCCCCCACCTGGTGGCCTACTTTAATTGTATGAAGCAGGGTGCCCTGCCCTCCCCTGATTCATTGCGTGCCCATATCTCCATGATTCCTAAGACCATTGAGGAGGCCCATGAGCCCCAGGCGTTTCGCCCCATCTCTTTACTAAATGAAGATGTAAAACTGTTGGGGAAAATCTTGTGCTCTCGTATTAACAAATATTTGCGCTCCCTGGTTCATAGGGACCAGGTTGGCTTTGTGCCGGGCCGTCAGGCGGGGGACAACGTCCGGAAAGTTGTCCACCTGATTACCCTTTTACAGCAGTGCAGAATCCCTGGCTTTCTACTTTCACTTGACATTTATAAAGCCTTTGATTCCCTCTCGTGGGATTATCTGCGTTATGTACTGCAATGATGGGGTTTTGGAGACTCGATTTTGTCTTGGTTGACGGCCCTTTATTCGTCCCCTTCTGCTTCGGTTCGCTATGCTGGGTGCCTCTCACCCTCCTTTCCCATTTTTAGGGGAACAAGGCAGGGATGCCCTTCATCCCCAGTTTTATTTGTTCTTGCCCTCGAACCACTAGCTATTGCCCTTAGAGCTGATCCTAACATCAAGGGCATCCCTTATGCAGGGGATGACTATAAACTTAATATGTTCGCTGACGATGCCCTTCTGACTCTCACCAATCCTATTGTCACCCTTCCGAATCTCCAGGCACTTTTAGCCCGCTTTGCTACCATTTCAGGTCTCCAAATCAATCCGCATAAAACTATTGCTTTTAATGTTACTCTTCCGAGTCCCCAAGTCTTGCACCTTCAATCTTTTTTTCCTTATCGTTGGGCTGACTCCTCGCTAGACTACTTGGGTATCAAATTGACATCCTCTTATACTTCCCTTTTTTCTGCCAATTACTACCCACTTTTGCGCTCTGTCACCACTCTTATGGCATCTTGGCGATTTCCCACCCTATCTTGGATTGCCCGTATGCATGCGGTCAAGATGACCATCCTTCCTAAGATTCTTTATTCTTTTCAGACTCTTCCTGTTTGCGTCCCTGCTTTTTATCTGCGGTTGCTTCAGAACAGGCTGCTCTCTTTTATTTGGGCATATAAGCGCCCTAGGGTTTCTCGCTCTACCCTCTATGCCCATAGATTGCAAGGCGGGATGGGCGTTCCGGATGTTGCTAAATATTATCGGGCGGCTCAAATTTCCCAACTTACCATGCTCCATGCAACGTCCGATGTCCCCCTTTGGGTTCTGCTTTAGGTGCCTAATTGTGCACCGGTCCCTATTTCAGCTTTATTATGGTTGCCCTCAAGCTGCGTCCTCCTTCTGTTAGCCCCCTTATGCTCCACAGTTTGAAATTATGGGACTCGATTCGGTGCTCGGGCAAACTTATGTCTCCATTCCTGCCTCTACTCCCCCTCCTGAATAATCCCATGTTTTCACCGGGCTCAGAACAGCCCCACATATTTTCTTGGTGGCCTGCTCATGGATTCTCATTGGTTCATCATTTTCTTCGCTCCCGAGCCTTTCCCTTGTGGTCTTCGATCCGTGAGACCCATGATGCTCCGCTTACCGAATTATTTCGCTATATTAAGCTGCGTCACTGGATAACCTCCCTTCGGCGCCTTGGTTCCTTCCCGTATCAAATAACTGCCTTTGAACGCATTTGTCTGCATTGTCCAGGTGCTCGCGGCACCATCCCTATGATCTACTCTTTACTTGCTTCTAGTAACTCTTCTACTTCTCTTACTTATATGCTTAAATGGGAGCGTGACTTATCCTCTATAGACCTTGCAGACTGGAGAAAGGCCTGGTCCAGCATAGCGAAATGTTCCTTGGAGGCAGCTTATAAGGTCCTCTTACGCTGGTACTGGGTCCCAGCTCGCATTGCCAAATCGAACCCATCGTGTACTGACAGGTGCTTTCGGGGTTGTGGCCAACGAGGAGATGAATTGCACACATGGTGGTCCTGCTCTCGTCTTGTTAGATTTTGGTCGAGGGTCTTCGGTCTATTGTCCTCCCTGTTTCATGTCCCCTTCCGTAAGGACGCCAAGTATGCATTACTTCATTGCCCAATTCCGGGCCTCTTCTCTCATCAGCAGAAATTGGCCACATACCTATTTATCGCTGCTAAACGGACAATAGCGAGGGCCTGGAAAAAACCTTCTGTTTCATTTTCAGAGGTCAAGAATACCCTGACGACTCTAATGATCCATGAAAAGATGTCTAGCGTTCTCCACGATTCTCATGCTAAATTTCTTAAGATATGGGCCCCATGGTGGTCCTATACACTCCCTAGTTTGCATCCGTCCAGTCTGGGGCTCTAGATTTGATTTGTTCTCATTTCCAGCCTGAGGGTTTTTTTTTTTCTCTCTTTCTCTTTCTTTGCTTCTGAACTTTTGCTCGCTGTTCTGCTCTATTCCTCCCCTTTTTCTCCTCCTGAAGCATATGTTTTTTTTTCTTTTTGTTGTTTTTTCCTTTCTTCATCTTTTCCCTCCTCTTTTCTTCTTTCGTTATTTTCTTTGTGTTTTTTTTTCTCTCTTTCTCTCTCTGTTTTTTTCCTTTTTCTTCCCTGTTTTGCGGATAACTCCGCCCCTCCCTTTTTTTTTCTTATTACCTGCCTTGGCCCCTGGGCCTTCGGGCTCAGGCATAACGCACTGCCCCCCGACCTCGACTGGGGAGACAGTGGTAATTCATAATTTGTTCCCTTATTAGTATATATTTTATTATGTGCCTTTATGTGTACTTATGTGTTATATCCATACCCCCTGCGTGGGAACTTGTTTTTTTTTTCCCTTCTTTTTTATGTATACTTTAATAAAAAATATTGTACCAGAATATTCCACTTCTGGTACCAAGTATTTTGCCACGGTCACATGACAGTTTATGTTTTTGGGATTGTATTTGATATGTGCAAAGAGAGATTACACAAATAAGTATAACATTTATTAAAAGTAATGACAGATACAGATAATATTAGAAAACAAAACAAGGATACTAAGATAAAAATGCTGTTTCTGCCACAGAGCCCCACCCTCTTTTGCAGCGTGGCACACAGGTGATCACAGGTGCATACAGGACTACAAGCTCTCAATTTAGACAGTTATTGGAAGTTGTGTGTTATATAGAGGACTTAAATGTAAGGAAATGGCCGACCCATTCCCAGTAGCAGTAGTAATGACACTTCTTTGGCATGAAGTCAGCTAAGGTAACTGGTATATTAGAGGCTTAGAATTCATTAGTGAGCTACAAGATTAATATGGAAATATGAAATGTGCTCTCACTTACAAAGTTGTATTAGAACTATTTGTCACAATTATAGAATTTTCCTTCACCTTTTGCTATGTTGACAATTCTCAAATTTTAGATTTCCCCCTCCCCCAGTGGCAACAGGACAAATGTCCAAAAGTTTAGAAAATATGCCTACACATACATGTTATATAGGTTAAAAGCTTTTGGATTAGTAAAATAGAAAAAGTCAGACACAAGTATTACATTTATTCTTTTGAATGCTAATAATAATTTTAATTTTAGAACAATCATCAACAATAATTATTTAAATACAATGATGATTTAAATAAAACATTTAACATTTCTTACCTCTTTATCACATTCTTTTTTTTCCTTAAACTTTTCTCTATGAATTCCAGTCTATATCAACCATCTTTTTTGGATATCCTGGATAGTCATTATAAAATCTTAATTTAGAAAGACACATAAAGGCTTGGAGCAGTTTAAGCCTGAAGTTGGATATGTTAATGAAACCTTTAAATAAAAAATTAGTTGAAGAGCTATTAATGGCCCCAAGAGTTTCCTATTTCTTATAGGTATCATTTTAAGGACTTGCATATAATAAACCAATTTAGAACATATAAATTAATTTAATTTGTGAAAAGGTGAAGAAAAACCTATCCTAAAGCTGGCCACATGTGTTGCTATCTGATCGAATAATTTCCATTACAGTTGCCAACAAATGTGGTGCAAGAATTTTTTGGAACAAATTGTTTAGGTAGACCCTTTCACTTCATAGATGTTGGTAAATCTAAAGGAGTACAGGTTTGTTTCATTATAATTAAGTATCATTATAGCAAGCAAATTGTCTGCTTCATATGGCTCAACAGATTTAAGAAGGATCCATCACAAAGTCAATTCTAAGTAGAGCAGAACAGGTTGCCTTGTTTGTTGAAAAGTGACACTGACAGTGGGAGCCCAAAGGTATTTCAGAGCAGGTCAGGAAGAGTCTAAAATGTCACATAACATGCAGACAATCAGAAAGGCCCAAAGTGGAACTTTAGTCAGAAAATTAAATCCTTCTGTATCACGTCAGGTTTGCCCATTTTGCAGGTATAGCATTAAAACATATGTAAAACGTTAAAAATAAGTGCCTATACTGTGAAATATGCAGTAATACACTGTTTTATCCTTAAATCAAAAAGGGTCGGCAACTCGAATGCTCTTGAATAAAAGTCCTTTATTGGTTACATAGGTACATGGGTACAGGCCATACTCTGACGCGTTTTGGTTAAGAAGCCTACATTACAGCATGCTTCTTAGCCTGAAACGCGTCAGTTATAGCCTGTACCCATGTACCAATGTAACCAATAAAGGACTTTTATTCAAGAGAATCCGAAGTTGCCAGCCCTTTTTGATTCATGTATTGTATTTATGGGGCCTGAACGTCCTGGCTAGAGCACTGGATCACAGTTCATGAACTTCTATATTGGCAGTGGAGCTGGGGTAACATTTTGTTTCTCTTATGACTATTTTATCCTGTCTTGGACATGCTCAGTTGCTCTCCATTTTTGGCACTGCTCAGTGGCTTTGGGTGTCAGCAAAATGGAAGCCTACAGTTAGAAGAAAAAAGAAGCAATGCTGGGGGCAATTTACAGCACATACTAATTTTGGCAGCATAATTATTAATTTGGAATGTATGTTTCTTGCTAAAGAACATATTTTTTTTTAACAAGTTGTTTTGGGTAAAATTCTGCTTTAACCACTTGCCGACCAGCCGCCGCAGTTATACGGCGGCAGGTCGGCACGGGTGCGCGAGAGCCCGTAGCTCTACGTCGCGCCTTTCGCGGCCACTAGGGGGCGCGTGCGCGCCGCCGGCGGCCCGCGCGCGCGCCCCCCGCTCGCCCCCGAGTCCCGTGCGTGTGCCCGGCGGGCGCGATCGCCGCCGGGCACACGCGATCGCTCGTTACAGAGCGGGGAACGGGAGCTGTGTGTGAAAACACACAGCGCTCGTTCCTGTCAGCGGGGGAAACGCTGATTTTCTAGTAAGTCCCCACCCCCCATACAGTTAGAACACAAATAGGAACACACTTAACCCCTTCCCCGCCCCCTAGTGTTAACCCCTTCACTGCCAATGGCATTTTTATAGTAATCCAATGCATTTTTATAGCATTGATCGCTAAAAAAATGCCAATGGTCCCAAAAATGTGTCAAAAGTGTCCGAAGTGTCCTCCATAATATCGCAGTACCGAAAAAAAACGCTGATCGCCGCCATTACTAGTAAAAAAAAAATAATAATAAAAATGCCATAAAACTACCCCCTATTTTGTAAACGCTATAACTTTTGCGCAAACCAATCAATAAACGCTAATTGCGATTTTTTTTACGAAAAATATGTAGAAGAATACGTATCGGCCTAAACTGAGGAAAAAATATATTTTTTTTATATATTTTTGGGGATATTTATTATAGAAAAAAGCAAAAAATATTGCATTTTTTCAAAATAGTCGCTCTGTTTTTGTTTATAGCGCAAAAAATAAAAACCGCAGAGATGATCAAATACCACCAAAAGAAAGCTCTATTTGTGGGAAAAAAAGGATGCCAATTTTGTTTGGGAGCCACGTCGCACGACCGCGCAATTGTCAGTTAAAGCGACGCAGTGCCGAATCTCAAAAAGTGCTCTGGTCTTTGGACAGCAATATGGTCCGGGGCTGAAGTGGTTAAACAGTGACATTCTTACAGTGTCAGGTTCTCTAAATGGCTACACATTATGATGACATATTCGAGTGTCAGAAAAGGGCATGAGCCAGGCTCTAGAATACATTGCCAGCTCTCACTGAAACTCAATACTATTGATGTCAAAAGGAGCTGAATCTTATGCCTAGTACACACGACCGGTTTTCCCGTCCGGAAAACTGCTGTGTTTTCCATTGGCTGGGAAAACCGGCTGTGTGTATGCTCCTTAGCAGTTTTCCTGTCAGAAAAACTGTGGTTAAAAAAATAAATTTCTGCAGTTTTCCTATGGGGAAAGACTGCTGTGGAGCATACACATGGCCGGTTTTCACAACCAAAGCTCTCAGGCAGTTTACCTGTCCGGAAAACCGGTCGTGTGTACACAGGGAAAAGTGCCCGAGCGGGTTCTCGGTTTTCCCCTCAGGTTTCCCGGCGGTCTTTTAACCCGCCGAGAAACCTGATCGCGTGTACAAGGCATTAGAGATGAATGGTGGCCATTTTCTATGCTAATGGGCAAGGGATTGTCTAACAGATGACATGGAGTTCTGGGCACTCCCCTGGGAAACATACACCAAAGAGAAAATATTTAAAAAAAACTCTGTTTAGTGGGAAGCAGCACTTTTAATAATTATTAAAATAAAAAAAATTAAAATACACAATTCCTTTAATAACATGCTTGTCGGTTGCCCTTTATCTGAAATGGTGCATATATATTATGTATGTATACAACCTACTACAGCTAAACTGACATTCAAAAAGGAAAATAGTGCTGCTTAAATTGCCAGAAAATAGCTATTACCTTAGATTAGCATCTGGTATAGGGTTTTTCGTCTTCCTCTGCATCAATTGTGGGTAAAGGATTGGGTATATGGGATTGTTGGATATTATTTATTATTTATTTAATAATTTTTATGGTTGAACTAGATGGACTTGATGTCCATCTATGTATAGATGTTAGTGGGTGACCCCACACATTTAAAAAAAATGGCATGGGTTTTGTTTTAATTCTCTATGTACATAAATTAATTAAATTAAATTTGCTTAACCCGTTTAATTTGTTTTTAGAATTTGTTTTGTTTATACGAATCAATTCAAATTTTTGCAATTTGAATTCAAATCTATTCAAATAGTTTTCGAATACATTTTGAATAGTATTCAAATTTGAAAACTTTTTGAATTCGAATAGTTTTCAAGTTGGAATGGTTTTTAAATTCAATAAGTTTTCAAATTCGAGTAGTTTTAGAATTTAAATCATTTTCAAATTTCAAATAGTTTTCAAATTCAAATCGTTTTTGAATTTGAATAGTTTTCAAAATTCAAAACGTTTTCGAATTCAAATAGTTTTCAAATTCAAAACGTTTTCAAATTAGAATAGCTTTCGAATAATTTTCAAATTTGAATGTTTTTTCAATTTCCAAAGAGATTAAAATAGAATAGAAAATAAAGGAATGGAATAGAAAAAAATATAATTGAATAGAAAATAATATAACAGAAAATAAAAGAAGAGAATATAATAGAGTAAGACGGAACAAAATATAATACTAAATAAAAGAACAGAATGGAATGGAAATGTATAGAAACAATAGAATAGAAACAAATAGAATAAAATAGAAAAAATATAACCATCTTTTGAAATTCAAATAGAAAAGAATAGAATAAAAAATAATATAATAAAAAAACAATTTTCCTATTCTAATCTATTCTTTTCTATGCTATTGAAAACAAAATGATTCTATTAGAATTTGGGGAAATGGTTATATTATTTCTATACTATTCTATTGTTTTATTAATTCTATTATTTTTCTATTTGTTTATTCTATTCTTTTTTATTCTATTCTATCCTCTTCTATTTTCTATTCAAATTTATTTTATTCGAAACTCCAATTTTGGAAGACGGTTTTATTCTTTCAATTTTATTCTATTCTGTATTTTTATATGCTTTTCTGTTATTTTCTATGCTAATCTATTATTTTCTATTCTATTCAAATTCAAATTGATTCTATTTGAATTTTGGGACATATATTCTGTCTATTCTATTGTATTCTATTTTTTTTTAATTCTATTATTTTCTATTTTACTATAGTCTATTCTATTATATTTTTCTATTCTATTCCTTTATTTTCTATTCTATTTTATTCTCTTTGTAAATAAAAAAAAAATTAATTTGAAAACTATTCAAATTTGAAATTTATTCGAATCGATTTAAAAATGATTTGACTCAAATTCCATCCAAATTGTGTTTTCGTTATTTATTTTCGTTGAAATTCCGTACTATTGTATTTCAGAAATATAATACATCCGAATTTCCGAAAATTTCAATTTGGAACGAAACAAACTGCACATGTCTACTGCCAGCCCAAAAACACTTGCCGAACCTCCAGCACAACAATTTGGGGAAATTTAATTAACAACCCTTAAATATTTATAAACCTCTGTACCCAGGATTTCACATTTATATTTGTATGCATGTCTATGCCTATTGGATTAGCATGCATCTTTATAAAAAAAAAAAGATTTTACTCCGAGATGTATCTCATACCTGCTATAAAACCCTCTAACATGTCTGATTTTGCTCACTTGCTGCAAATGACAGATATTGGGTACTCATAGCATATATCAGGATTACGCTGGAGGAATGGTAATGTCACTCTCACCTAGGTGCAGCAGGCAGAGTTCCCACTGTTAGCCATAGATCTATTATTTTTCCACTTTATGTAATAGGATTGATAGCGCTGTTCCTTCTGCAGTGATATCACTTTTTAACAGTTACAGCATCAGTTTTTTTTATTTCTTTGGAAAAAAAATAACAGCTGATATTGGTGATATATGGTTTCTCACAACTGTAACTGCCACATTTCTGAACAGCCTGGTCTGTTAAAGTAGGTGGAAAAATACCAGAACTACTGATAAGATAAACAAGGAATACAAATGGAAACTTTGAAAAACAAAAACTGCAATTTTAATCCTATTGACAGACTGCATCATATATTGATTTTACTTATAGAAAAATCACAGAAAAGGTCAATTCCATATTAAACCAACAGTCATTTCAGATCATAAATGCAGAGTGAACAATTTAAAATAAAAAAAACAAGAGGTATTCAACAGATAGTCACAACGAAGAAATTGAAGACTCTACTTTGCACTGGGCTTCAGAAAAGACTGTACCATATAGAGAGCACTGGATATAGCGGTATCTGGAACAGAAGGGGAATTATGTCTCAAACTAGGCAGCAGGAAATTTGGATTATCCGGGTCCATTACAAAAAGTATTGCAAAATCAAATTGTAATTGTGTGAGCATTAATAAACCTTAATACATGGAGCATTTTGTCTTTGTGGGAGCATCGGAAACCTGGTTGGTCAGCTAAAAAGACTGTGCTGCTAATATCCAAGTTACACTCCATTTTGGAATAATAAGATTGGTAGAAGAGGTGGAGGGGCATGCTTGTATGTTAAGAATGACCTCAAAGTGAATATGGGAGATGATCACTAACAAGAGTAGTGATGCCGCAGAGTCATTATAGCTTTATATATATGCTTCAAAAATTAAATACATTGTGGGAATATGTGTCAGGCCTCCTAACATAAAGGACAAGGAAAAGACTCCATCCCTTTTATAGACTGAAATGACTAGAAAACAGTGCAACGTTATTATAGGCAACATCAATTATCCTGATATTGATTGGGCAAAAGGAACAACACTTCTAAATACTATAGTGTTCACGATGGATGTGTAGATAATAGCCAGATTGTGTAATAGTGATCAAAATGTAGGTTACAGGAAAGAGAGGCAGGCCGGCATGACACCTTACTGCATGGTAATGGACCAGATATTCCTAACAAGAACAAGGTGAAAAAATAGAAGTGTTTTAAGGCAATATTAAATAACCACATTTGCCAAGGTATTGCAAAATAAACAAATTTAAGCCAACAGTATATGGATGAATTCTAGCTTAACCACTTAAGGCCCGGACCAATATGCTGCTAAATGACCCAAGGGGTTTTTACAATTCGGCACTGCGTCGCTTTAACAGACAATTGCGCGGTCGTGCGACGTGGCTCCCAAACAAAATTCACGTCCTTTTCTTCCCACAATTAGAGCTTTCTTTTGGTGGTATTTGATCGCCTCTGCGATTTTTTGCGCTATATACAAAAATAGAGCGACATTTTTGAATAAAAATCAATATTTTTTACTTTTTGTTATAAGAAAAATCAAATAAACGAAATTTTAGTCAAACATTTAGGCCAAAATGTATTCAGCCACATGTCTTTAGTAAAAAAAAAAAATAGCAAAAAAAAAAAATAGCTACCTAGCGGGAACAGCGACACTAATACAGCGATCAGAAAAATGATTGCTTAGTGACACTGGCAATAGGGAGTGAAAGGGTTAACTAGGGCGGTGATCAAGGGGTTAAAACTTTATTGGGGGGGTACGGGGGCTACCCTGAACCTAACACTAACTGCCTGTCACACTAACTGTCACACTGACACTAAATGCAGTGATCAGTACATATATAATCACTGCGTTCAGTGACAGTGTGACAGGAGGGTGGGGGGTGATCGGAAGGGGTTAATGTGCCTGTGTCTACTGGTGTCATTGTAATGTTGGTGCAGACTCACTGTGTGTTGTCTTCTCTCATCTCGGTGGTTGAAAATACCGCCGAGAGCAGAGATTACATCACTTCCACCTTCCTGTGTTTACACAGGAGGAGGAAGTGCAGAGCAGGGGGAGCGCACGGATTGGCTGGGAGCAATCCGGGGGGCGGACAAAAACGAACAGCCGCCCCCTCATCCCGGATCGCTCCTGTAGCCACAGGGACAATCGCATGTACCGGGGGGGGTCCCGATCGAACCCCCGACCCACGTCAAGGCAGGGACGTACAGGTAAGCCAATGTGCCTGTATGTGCCATTCTGCCGACGTAAATGTACATGCGGCGGTCCGCAAGTGGTTAAAAAAAAAAGAAAAGGAAAAAAAAATAGCCTTTAGAAAATACAATCTGGAAGCAACATCTTCTGCATTTGAGAAGTACACATAGTTCAACAAGAAATGTAAGAGAGCAACCAGGGTAGTTAAAATAGAACACAAAAAGCATATTTTTTACGGTAAGTAAAACAAAACCAAACATATTGAAGATACCAATAGTAAAAACGTAAGGATGGGAATACATAGGCTCCATAAAAGATGATCATGGGAAGGTGGCTATAAATGACAGGAAGGAAGCAGATTTGTTAAATGTGTTTTTTCTTCTGTTTACACAAATGAGAAAGATGGGTATGATAGTTGGAATAGTAATGCTAATAACATGTACCACTCTGGCTAACAGAAAACTGGGTTCAAAATAGACAAAAAAAAAACTAAAGTGAATAAATTACCAGGAGCAGATGGCTTATACTAGTCCTCAGGTATCTTATCTATGTTATAGCCAAGGTACTATTTCTCATTTTAAATATATTT
The DNA here is from genome assembly GCA_029574335.1 of Rana kukunoris. Taxonomy (NCBI): domain Eukaryota; kingdom Metazoa; phylum Chordata; class Amphibia; order Anura; family Ranidae; genus Rana; species Rana kukunoris. Next base: position 169,484,772 of record CM056051.1, on the reverse strand, counting down.
TTACTGATTGAAATTGTATCAGCTGTATGGTATAGCGTGAATGGGGTACCAATATTCAAAAAAGGGTCAAGATGTATAATGGATAAACTAGCCAGCCTAACATCAATAGTTTGTAGCGTATTGAATGATAAGAGACTATATTAAAAAATGTCTCTGCAAAAAAAGGTATCATAAGTAATGTTTAACATGAATTTAGGAAAAACTGTTATTGTCAGACCAAACTGTTAACATTCTATGAGGAAGTGAGTTGAAACATAGAGGAAGAGGAAACATAAAGGAAACATAGAGGAAGGCCAGAAGAAATAGTGGTTTATTTACTAAAGGCAAATTGACTGTGCAGTTTGCAAGTGGAGCTGTACTAATTTTCCTTAAAACTTAGTAAATGGGATAAAGCTTCACTTTGTTAAGAAACAACCAGGTGCTAGGAAAAAAATACAGTTTTGCTTGAACATGATTGGATGATGAAACTCAGCAGAGCTTTACCACATTCATTAAGTTTTTGGGAAAATTAGTGCAACCACATTTTCAAAGTGCACAGTCTCTTTGCCTTTAGTAAATTAATCCATAGTATATCAATATTTTGCTAAAGCATTTAATATCATATCTCATGAACATTTAATTTACAAAATAAGTTCTATTGGCATTGAAGATATTGTATGTACATAGGAATATGGTTACAAAAGAATAGTGATAAATGACTCATTCTCTATATCAGGGGTCTCCAAACTGCAGCCCGAGGGCCAGACATGGCCCTTTGCTAGCCTTTATGCGGCCCTTGGGGCACTATCCTCCAACTGATATGAGGCACTATTCCTTCCACTGATACCAAGGGAACACTATTTTTTCTACTAATATCAAGGGTGGGATACTATTCCTCCTACTGATAGGGGCACTACTCATCCTCCTACTGACCACCAACCCTGAGGCCACATTTATTCTCAATGGAGCTGGGTCTGGGACATTTTCTGCCCCCCGCTGGCCACAATTTGGCCCTCCTAAAGTCCAAAGGACAATGAAGTGGCCCTTTGTTTGAAAAGTTTGCAGACCCCTGCTCTAAATGATCTAAGGTTCAGAGTGGTGTGCCCACTTCGTCTAGGGGCCAGTTCTGTTTAACTTGTTTATTTAATTATATTAAGGCTAAACTAATGATAATAAGAGCCTAGTTTAAGTGTTTGCTGATATTATAAGCTATGCAGGAACATAAATTCATCACAGGATGTAGGAACAGGAGGGTACCAAAAATATACATTATAAATACTCAATCAGTGTAAATTTGATGGTCCTTACAGATCACAGGCTTAGCAATAACATGCAATCTCAGCCAAGAGCTAACAAAGATAGCAGAATACTCCCATGCATTAAAAAGGCCATATATTCAAAGGATACATCAATTATTCTACCCTAAACACTGATTCAGCCTTGAATATGTAGTTTTGTTTTGTCACAAATCCATAGGAAGTCTATTCTTTAACTAGAAAGAGTTCAGCGAAGAACATTCAAATTAATAAGGGGACTGGATCAGCTCAACAATGAAAAGTGATTACAAAGATTCACGTATTCATTCTGGATAAAAGGCACTTAAGATGGTATATGTGCAATTATATCAAAAGTGACTATAGTCACAGTAATAAACTGAAGAAGACACGTGTCCACAATTTGGAAAAAAGGCTTTAATCATAACTCACATGAGGAGTTCCTTACTGTTAGAGCAGTGAAAACATTGTTGACCTCCCTTACCCAGGTATTTGTATAAGTTGAGAGCATTAATACATTTAACCACTTACCTACTGTGCACCTAGACCCCCTTCCTGCCCAGACAAAATATAAGCTTCCCGCACTGCGTCGCTTTAACTGACAATTGCGCGGTCGTGCGACGTGGCTCCCAAACAAAATTGGCGTCCTTTTTTCCCCACAAATAGAGCTTTCTTTTGGTGGTATTTGATCACCTCTGCGGTTTTTATTTTTTGCGCTATAAACAAAAATAGAGCGTCAATTTTTAAAAAAATGCAATATTTTTTCCTTTTTGCTATAATAAATAACCCCAAAAAATATATAAAATTTTTTTTTTTTCCCTCAGTTTAGGCCGATACGTATTCTTCTACATATTTTTGGTAAAAAAAAAATGCAATAAGCGTTTATCGATTGGTTTGCGCAAAATTTATAGCGTTTACAAAATAGGGGATAGTTTATGGCATTTTTTTTTTTTTTTTTTTTTACTATTAATGGCGGCGATCTGCGATTTTTTTATTGGGACTGCGACGTTATGGCGGACATTTCGGACACTTTTCTGACATTTTTGGGACCATTTACATTTATACAGTGAAAAATGCTATAAATATGCATTGATTACTGTATAAATGTGACTGGCAGTGAAGGGGTTAACCACTAGGGGGCGGGGAAGGGGTTAAATGTGTGTCCTATGAGTGTTCTAACTGTAGGGGGAGGGGGGGGTGACTGGGGGAGGTGACCGATTGTGTCCCTATGTACAAGGAACACAATCTGTCACCTCTCTCCCTGACAGGGACGTGCAGCTCTGTGTTTACATACAGAGCTGCACGTCCCAGCTCACTTACAGAGCAATCGCGTGTGCCCGGCGGCGATCGTTGCCGCCGGGCACTCGCACGGGATCCCCGCGGAGCGGCGGGTGCGCGCGCGCGCCGCCGGCGACGCGCGCGCGCCCGCCCGCGGCTTTAAAGGGACATCACGTCATATGACGTGATGTCAGAACAATGGAGTCGTCTGCCCGCCGTCAATTGACGGCGGGCAGATGACAAGTGGTTAAAAAAAACGTTTAGAGGTCTTCCTCAGTGACCATAATGTACAGGGGAGCTGGAATTCTTAGAGACTCAAACTCATACACATGCACACACACACATAAGTTACACTGGATGGACCTGTTTTTTTGTTTTACTTTTATCAACTATGTAACTATGACAATTTTTTATGTTATGGATTGCCAGTAAAGGATATACAGTATGATTTAAATTGTGGATTCTGGAAATGGTGAATGACTTTCAGCTAGTACGTAGCTTGTTTGTATATAGCTCATGGTAACTGGCAGTGTTTTTGTACTGACTGGTTTTGGGAAAATTCTTAATTCACAATGTCTACCTGGCTGAATTTTTCTTGGATTTTGTGGCTGTGGTTACATGTGTAGTTTACATTACACCTGGTAAACAAGCATTGTACATTGTTAACAAAAAGAAAGTCTTTGCAACTTTAACTTAAAAAAAAAAAATAACACCTAAGATTTTAGCAGTGTGTGATGTGTGCTGTTGCCCAGTGTTCCATCAAACTGGTTTTCATACTGTAGGCACTGTTTTTTGCTTGTAAGGGCCATGGCCTAAATTTAAGTACCTGCCTAAATAATTTTTCTTCTCTAGATTCTCTGTGCTTTGTAGCCCAAGACAGATTTTTTGTAAAAATAATGGACTACAGTTTATTGTTACAAGCAGACTGAGGGGTTGATTTACTAAAGGAAAACCCACTCCTCACTAAAAGTGCACTGCAAGTGCATTTGAAAGTGCATCTGGAATTGCAGTCCCTGTAGATCTCTGTAGATCTGAGAGGAAGATCTGAAATGAGGGGAAGCTCTGCTGATTTTATCATCCAATCATGTGCAAGCGAAAATGCTTTTTTTTAATTTTGCTTGCATGTCCCTCCCAGATCTACAGTGACCGCACTTCCAAGTGCACTTGAAGTGAACTTGTAATGCAAAAACGGGGTTGCCTTTAGTAAATAACCCCCTGATTTTTTATTTTTTTTTACATGCACCATATTGAAATTGCAGATTCTTTTGCTGCTTTAACTTAGCAACAGTTCCTCTTGCGCTATAAAATAAGATTTAATTTCTGACTTTGCATATAATTTTGTATATTAATAATAAAAATAAATTGCCATTAATCATTTTTACTCTACCTGCTTCCATTGAAAGTTATCGCTATATTAGTAATATAGTATATAGTATATGAGTAATGACGTCTAACGCGCATGCGCCGTATCCTCTATCATTCCGGCACCCTGCTGGAAAAATTCTGGGCCAGATTCACAGAGCGATTACTCCTGTATATCTCGCGTTAGACTGGAGTACTTTCGAATTACGCGCGTTTTTTCACTACTCTGAAACCTCAAACCATGAAATTACGGCTGCGGGCTTCAATCCGACTGGTTTACGTGTTCGTACGCCTTCGGATCTATGCTGCAATAAAATTGCGGGCCGCTGGGTGGAGTTCCCGTCGTTTTTCACGTCGGGGTATGCAAATGAGCTTTTGCCGACTATCCACGAAATTACGAACGTCTATCGCAATCTCTTACGGCATCTTTAGTCATCTTTTTGCTGCGTAAAACTATACCAGCTTTTTGCTGGTCTAATATTAGACAGCCCATGTTAAGTATGGCCGTCGTTCCCGCGTCGAATATCAACGTTTTCCGACGTCTTTTTTTATTTTTGATGTAAAACGTCCGGGAATAGGAATGTCTGTAAACGGCGCTACTCAAACAACGGCGGCAAATTTCTGAATGGAGCATGCGCAGTTCGATCGTCGCGGGGACGCGCCTAATTTAAATGCTTCACGCGCCCTAATCGCGTATTTCGATTACGCGGCGAGAAATACACTACGCCGCCGTAACGTAAGGGACAAAATCTACCAGGATTCGTCGTACAGCCTGGTAAAATACGGCAGCGTAGTGTATCTCTGATACTCTGCGCCCATGTAATTCTATCTGAATCTGGCCCACTGTGTCTATGTCGGAGCTGCGTCATTTCCTGTTGTAGACGTCAGCCCCGACATCCGGCGATGCTTCCTCTAAATTCTTCCCCAAGAGGATCATGGTTACCTTGTGACTCGTACGTCACAGGATGGAGGAAAAACAGATGGCACGGAACTACAGAGAGTAGCCTGCTACTCTATAGAGATACAGATACATCCTGAAAAGCTTTGATTCGCTATACTTAGTAACCGGAAACAAAGAAGAGGCTTGGATATTTTGGTATTAGTGTGCATGTGCGGGATTACCGAGATGAATGTGTACTGTGGGCAGAAATACATATCTATTTAGACACGGAGGACCACAGTGGAGATGGTGCTGGCTAATATGCAGAAGAAACTTTTACAAGATAAAGAATATTTGTAGTAAGAATGAAATTTTACATATTTTAAAAGTTATCATTTGAATCGTAATTACTATTTCTTTCGTTATTTTGTGAAAATCGTATTTATGTGGGAGGGTTTACTACTGCTTTAATGTACTAAACAAGGCATTGTGTAAAAGGTGATGAAATTAAGATATCCTCTCTCAGAGAGCGCTTGAATAGTCCTTTGTGTATACCATCATTTTTGTTCTTGAATGATGCATTTAGTTTATAAGTTACCATATCGAAGAAGGGTTTAGATCAGTGTTTTTCAACTCCAGTCTTCAAGGCACACCAACAGGTCAAGTTTTCAAGATTTCCCTCAGATGAAATGGCTGTGGTGATTACTAAAGCAGTGAAACTGATCAAATCACCAGTGCAAAATAATGGAAAGCCGGAAAACATGACCTGTTGGTGTGCCTTGAGGACTGGAGTTGAAAAACACATGGTTTAGATGGTTCCAGACTTAACACTCTTGCATCGTATGCATTTCCTATGATTTCATCACATTCACCCTTCTGACCCCCCACAGCTGATCCCTTCCTTCTCCACCACACCACACTCTCTGTCACTTGCTGTAATCCTCTTCTCCAGTCCTCTGCAACACTGTCTCCTTCTTTAAATTATAATCCAATTTCTCTCTGCCATCATTTATCAACACATGCTTCTTTCACATTTTCCATCATTACCTTTCCCCACTGTTTCCTTTTCATTCCACCATCACTGATCCCTACAGCCTCCTCTCTTGGTTCCACCATCATTGATCCTCCCTGCATTCCCTTTCTGTTCCATTGTCACAAGTCTTCACTGTCTTCATTTTTCTCATACAATACCATGGTCACTAATCCCTGCAGACTCGCTGGCACTATTTTTTTTTACACCTGATACGTTCTGTGTCTGGATGTTCCTGCTTTGCTATTTTATATATTAAATTATTATTATAAAATCAGGAGAAAAATGAATCTCATACACTTGAGTTTAATCCAGGATTTTATTTACTCATGTCCTTCATTTATGTTTAAAAGTGTTTGGTGCCTATTAAAGCAAGATTAAATACCAGCTAAGTAAACTTGCAAGATCCGATTTTTAGCTTATTCAGATACTCATGGTTACCTAATTTAAAAGTCCAATATTTGTTTTCTATTAAACAGGACAATAAAACACTTTGTAGTTAAAGAGGAACAGCTAATAAAAAGAAGATAAAGATTAGTTCAGAAGGAGGATTTTTGTCCTGAGATAGCAATTTCATGAAACTGCAATCATCATATATCTTTTCATTTACCATAGATTCACATATGTGCTTAGAAAAGTTAAAGGAACACTAAAGTCAAATTTTTATTTTTGGTAAAATAACAAACATTTTATACTTACCTCCACTGTGCAGCTCGTTTTGCACAGGGTGTCCCCAAACTCGGTCTTCTGGGGTCCCTTGGCAGCTGTCTTGGCTCCTCCTCGCAAGAGCTTTCTACCTTCATGCAAGCTCCCTTGCATGGTGGAAAGATCTTGCGAGCGCGCTCCCGTGATACAGCGGCGGCCATAGCCGCCAGGCTGAGAACCTAGCCCCGCCCCTGGCGCACCGTGTCATTGGATGTGATTGACAGCAGGGCCAGCCAATGGCTGCGCTTCTATCAATCCGTCCAACCTAGCCAATCAACGGCCAGGCTGAGAACCGAACAGGATGACAGGGACGCATGCAGGACTTTCGAGGGGTGAGGTAAGTAAAACGGGGGCTCGGGGGGGGGGGTGGTGCTGTCGGATGTTTTTTCACCTTAATGCATAGGATCTTTTCATTTACCATAGATTCACATATGTGCTTAGAAAAGTTAAAGGAACACTAAAGTCAAATTTTTATTTTTGGTAAAATAACAAACATTTTATACTTACCTCCACTGTGCAGCTCGTTTTGCACAGGGTGTCCCCAAACTCGGTCTTCTGGGGTCCCTTGGCAGCTGTCTTGGCTCCTCCTCGCAAGAGCTTTCTACCTTCATGCAAGCTCCCTTGCATGGTGGAAAGCTCTTGCGAGCGCGCTCCCGTGATACAGCGGCGGCCATAGCCGCCAACTGTATCACTCGGCCCCGCCCCTGGCGCACTGTGTCATTGGATGTGATTGACAGCAGGGCCAGCCAATGGCTGCGCTTCTATCAATCCGTCCAACCTAGCCAATCAACGGCCAGGCTGAGAACCTAGCCCCGCCCCTGGCGCACCGTGTCATTGGATGTGATTGACAGCAGGGCCAGCCAATGGCTGCGCTTCTATCAATCCGTCCAACCTAGCCAATCAACGGCCAGGCTGAGAACCGAACAGGATGACAGGGACGCATGCAGGACTTTCGAGGGGTGAGGTAAGTAAAACGGGGGCTCGGGGGGGGGGGGGTGGTGCATAGGATGCATTAAGGTGAAAAAACATTTAACTTTACAACCCCTTTTAGATGTATTCATTTTCAATTTGTTTTTGTGTTACTAGTGTATCTTAGGCTGAGATGAAAGATTTCATGGTGTAGTACTGTATCCAGTTACAAAAAGTTTACAAAGTCATTTCTGTTTTTAGCAATACTGCGATCTTTGCATTCTGTTTTAAAGAGTGGGAGGTCATTTTTAGGGAGATATTTATAAAGCAGTAAATGTGCCATTCACCAAATTTTCACTGCAGGATATATATTCACTATACTTTAAAACACATGAACCAAGAAGGGTCACCTGCACTAAGTGCTTGGTGAATGTCACATTCACTGCTTTATAAATATGTTCTTAAAGGCTCAATTGCACTTAATTTATGCACGTTAACATGTGCTGCATTAAGGCAGCATATCCACTGCCAATGCACCCCCGAGTTCTCACAGTGTGAGAATTTAAGTAGAGCCTGCTTTATTTTCTGGCTATTGCTAATTCAGCCTGTCTTGAAAGACACTCTTGACTCAATCTTCCAGACTAACATCCACTCATAAAGGCATTTTTTCTACTTAGAGTCAGCCCACAGCGCACATCAGGACGGATGGCTCCTGAGAGTAGTACAAGGAGGGATGAGTTTAGGAAGCTATGTACAGCACCTTGCCCCTCCTACCAGCAATGATTTGCCTGAATTTATAGTCTATTAATCAAGTTATTTCAGACTACTTTACATGTCTTATTTAAATACAACAGAATTTTTACAATAGACAAAGAAATGTTTCTTGACACAGAACAATTTAAGATGTACCGAAGATGAGTGCCATATACTTGCAAGATTGTCTAGAGTCATTCTTAATTTTAGTATTTCCTGTGGCAACAAAGTATGGGGTTTCTGCTATTAGCAGCCTGAAGCTCTTTTTTACATCTATAGACACTAAAGATGGACAAACACAACCCCCCGCTAATAATTTGCAAAATTGCAGCCACGGTCTAATGGATTATATAGAAATCCACTATAGTTTGCAGAATTGTCTATCATAACAGTATTTTCCCATATATTTTATCAGCATTTAACCTAAATATACGTCTATAAGCATGTCTATATATAAGTTTTGAAATGGAAATTTGATTTTCAATGGTTTTTAAGCAATTTATTTTTCTGCTATTTAGCAATTAGCATTTATTCTTTTTATGAAGCAAAAAATAATAAGAATTAAAAAAATGTATTATTTGTTTTTTTCAATGAATTTTATCTGTATTGCCGGGATACGACCATTTATTACAGCCGCGATCAGTTTTAAATGACTTTATTTCCTTTGTAAATGTAATTTTGCTGCAGGGACTGTTCTAAACACGATAAAAGTGCACCAATTTACAGGCATACTATAGACATCCCCCAGGTATGAAATTTAAAGGAATATTTCACTTTAATTGTTTCAGTTTAAGCATTATTAAAATCACTGCTCCTGAAAAAACTGCAGTTTTTAAAACTTTTTGTTGCATTGATACATGTCCCCTGGGGCAGGACCCAGGTCCCCAAACACTTTTTATAACAATGCCATGCATATAATCCTTTAAAATTAGCAATTTTGATTTCTCCCATAGACTTTTAAAGGGTGTTCCATGGCTTTCGAATTTGCTGTGAACACCGCAAATTGTTCACTATTCATCGAATAGGCACACACCAGATGTTCAAAGCGAACTTACGTTCGCCTCGAACATCTGGCTCATCCATACCGTGCACTACACAAATATGGCCTTTATGGAAAAGTGCCAAGAAGAAAGCCATTGTTGAAATAAAACTAGAAGAAGTCCCATTTTCAGTTTGCGAGAAGCCATGTGGGGGACATAGCAAACAGGAAGAAGGTGCTCTGGTCAGATGAGATAAAAATGTAGCCTTTTGGCCTAAAACAAAACTCTATGTTTGGCTAAAAACTAACACTGCACATCACCCTAAATACTCTATCCCCACTGTGAAACATGGTGGTGGCAGCATCATGTTGTGAGGATGCTTTTCTTCAGCAGGGACAAGGAAGCTGGTCAGAGTTGATCGGAAGATGGATGGAACCAAATACAGGGCAATCTTAGAGGAAAACCTGCAAAAGACTCGAGACTGGGGAGTAGATTCACCTTCAAGCAAGACAACAACCCTAAACATACAGCCAGAGCTGCACTGGAATTGTTTAGATCAAAGCATATTCATGTGTTAGAATGCTCCAGTCAACTTCGAGACCTAAATCATATTGAGAATTTGTGGCAGGACTTGAAAGTTGCTGTTCACAGAAGCTCTCCATCCAATCTTTTGCAAAGAAAATTGGGCAAAATGTGCAAAGGGAGCCAATATAAGTAAATATTTGATATATATTTTCCAGATATGCCAATGCCCCTGCCAAGTACCGTGGACAGGGCTGAACAGGGGAACAGTGGGAAACATAGCTTTCTGGGGTTCAGTAATTGTAAAACAAAATATCCTGGACTTCCACCATTGAACTTGTCAGGAAGATAAACAAGAAAAATGTTTTACACATATTTCTGTGAGATGCAGCAACACCACAGCAAAGCACCATGGCCTTACCTGAGTGCTGAGCACCAGCAGCATCTTTAAATAGGCGGAAAAAGATATTGATGCTAAAAATTTATATTTCTCACAGTATAAAGCAAAAAAATACATTGCTTTTAAAAATTTGATAAAGCACTGCAGCTTGATCTCTCAATGTCTTCTGTTGACAAGACTAATGAAATGAAATAAATGTAATACTATATTTTCAACTTATGCAATTACTAACATAAGAAGCCAGCCACCACTAGTGGGATTCACAAAGAAGAATATGAGAGTAATCAGGTCACATTTTGAGTAGAATTATTGGGTTTGTGTTTTTTATGATTTGTTGTACACACATTGGTGACTGCACATGATTCACTTTATAGTAAATGCATGAGTTGTAAATGTATTATTATGTTTTAAAGGCACAGTTCAACATTATTATGTTTAATTATTGTTGAATATTCTGTATTCAAATATTTATGAGTGCTGTTGTACACACAATTTTTTTATTATACTTATATATTTGCATTTAGTGCAGTTTTTTGTATTTAAGTCTAGTGATATGGTACATTTTGTCTCCTAGCTTTATTGTCACCGCCAGAGTATATGGCGTGATCTGTCAGTCCTTGGTTTATGATCTTTGGTTTTATAAAATGCAAAAAGATATGGAAAAGTTTTGATTCCAAAGACAGCCAGTCCAGCATACTATGGTTAAATGACAGCAAGCATTTGGACCCACCACCATATTGATGCCAGTGGTGATTGATACAGAAACATTTTCATGGAGTTCATAAGCAAATTGACAGCCTTCTCTTTCTCAAGTCTCTTAATGCAGAAGTTGTACATATTTCTTCCTTATATTATTATACAGAATTTATATAGCGCCAACAGTTGGTGCAATGCCTTAAAATATAAAGGGAAACAATACAAAAACAATAAAATACAAGAGTGTTAGGAGGGCCCAGCTCCTGCAATCTTACAATATAATATATCTAGATATGTGGGAAGTGGGAAGCTTTCAACTGGGGCATTCACATTAGTTCTAACAAAATAGAGAACATGTCCTAGTTCCCAAACGTCTCTAGATAGGGCAAGACTGGAAAACTGGACCTTAAAATATATTCATTGAAATAAAATGCAAATAGTTGATGTGTCGAAAGAAGTTAAGAAGGATCAAACATAACTTTGTCCATTATTCTGGGTGGGACATTCTATAACAAACAACAAGTGCAGAATACTGATAAGTGAGAAGAATTTGTGACACTTACCTGCTTTGAGAAAATAATTTAGTAAATTCTGCTCCTACTGATGCTGCTGATGCTAAGTATAAGAGATTTTAGCAAATCACCTTCTTTATTTCTGTGCACAGTAATACCCAATACACACGATCGGAAATTCCGACAGCATAATTCCAATGTGAGCTTTTGAATGAAAATTTTGACCGTGTGTATGGTCCATCAGACTTTTGCTGTCGGAATTTCCACCAACAAAAAATTGAAATCTGGTTCTCGAATTTTCCGACGCATGCTCAGAAACAATTCAAAGCATGCTCAGAAGCATTCAACTTGATTTTTTAGGCTTGTCGTGGTGTTGTACGTCACCGCATTCTTGATGGACAAAAGCTCTAAGAACTTTTGTGTGACCGTGTGTATGCAAGCCAAGCTTGAGCGGAAAATCAGATTGTGTGTACGCAGCATTTTTTTTTTCTATATTATATGTTTTGAATAAAATTTGTATGAATTTTTTCGAATTATGTTTTTTTGAATGGTATACCTCTTCAAATGTTCCATGTCCATCCTGGCTGTATAAACTACCTAGTTCAAAGATTTTGGGACTGAGTTACACCCCACCCATGCACATAAGCCAATTTTGCATGTATACCATGCAATACTATGCTTTTACATAAGGCTTTTTATTTGATTCAGTCATACTGAATGTCTGCTGAAGAGGACAATAAGCAGAAGCGAGGCATGTGAAAAATATAAGATTAGTACCTAACAAATGTCATAACACTGCACATATGGAGCCAGATCTTTTGGTGTCAACCACCTGTTTTGTAATAATGTGTCTTTAAAAGATCAGCCAAAACTAGGTTGTATCCTAGTTCGAGTGAATGATTCAGTCATTAGATAAAAAGTACAATATTTTGTTTTATGTGCATTTATATTATTTAAATGTCAATTTATACTGCAGAAAAAAATGGAAATGTAGTAATTAGATGTATACTGAGAGCACTGTATTGCCCAACTTCCATTTGTCTGTAGTCTAGTCCTCCTGGATGCCAGCATTAGTAGCTTGCTGAGTGCTTTCACTGGTTAATAGCATTAATAGCTTACTGAATGCTTTCACTTGTTATATGAAAATGTTTGAATACTTTTTGAGTCACTGATCTGGAACTAGCATGCAGCAAATTAAGTTAGAACTGCTGCTCTGCATACTTGTCCCTGGTCAGTAACATATTGAAGCCATTGTATCAGCCTGCCATTTTCAGAAGAAGTTAGGCTAAATAATTATTTTACTACAAGACTACAAGTTCCCTTTAATTATGCATACACAAGCAACACATTTAAATACATGAAAGGGCAAACCGTGAGGCTCATTCTGGGGTGCAAAGTGCAAACAGGCTTTTTATGGTTTCTTGGTGGAAAGCCACCATTAGAGGGTGCTCATAATTACATTTCACCTTTCCTTCTCTAAAAGGTTTGCCTGCTCTTAAGAGCAGAATGTTATTTATAATTGCTCAGGCCTATTAAAACTTTTTCATTTTTATTATATTCTATGTTCTTTTCATCTGTCCTATGTTCTGTTTGTAAAATGTGAACTCTTGAGAATTCTTTGTGTGTTTCTAGCAGACTGGCTGTGAATGATGGCAAATAGAATTCCTTATGAAAGAGCCGCAGAATGGAGATGGGGGAGAATTCTGCCACTTGTTCTTTAAAGTGTGAAAAAGACTTGAAAGAGCAGCTGCTGAAAAGTACATTGAACTTTGGATAACATGCTTGGATAAACATTACCACATAGTAATAGCATTAATCTGTACCAATGATAGACTGCTGGAAAATTAAAGGAACAATTTATTAGATAAAATAGGTACACCTCGTTCTGAATGTGCATTCCAACTATAAATACAAATAATATGTTGAGATCTCAAAAAATATTACACACTGGAATACTATATTATAGTTTATTGCTAACTATAGACATGTATTTTATGCAAAAGAAGTACATGTTTTATAAATCAAATAATATTTAAGGAATTGTCAGCATTATTGTAGAATGATACTTCACAGGTCTAAAAGTGGTGAGATTAATTAGATTGGAAACTTAAGAGTTAAAGCAGGTAATTCTGAGTGGGTAAGGAATGCAGCTTTAAGTACCTGTCAAAGATTTCTCTAGGCAGTAATTTGTTTTTTTGTTGCAGCTGCACAATACAAAAGTAGCAATGCACTATAATTTACATATGGTCGTGCAAAGGATGTTGTGGCTACATTGGCCTTCAAAGTAGTCAGGTGCAAGTGGGCCAACAAAGTGGAGAACATGATCCATCTTTTCAAAAGCAGGGGATTATACTGAAAATACAGTGGCACTGCAACGGTTTAAAAAAAAAACAGGAATGCTTTGGCTTTATAAACATTTTAATATTTTATTGATTTGAATATGAAATGTCTTGTATATACTGTATATCTGTGGCCACGCCATCTTAAACACAGACCAATTTTACCACACACACTCAAACATGGTAAAACACATTTAAAAATGGTTTAGACCACCTTATACAGTATGCAGATTATACAAATTTAAACAGGCTATCCTTTTCATCCTCGTATGCTTAATGGCTGGATTACACAAACAAAAACAAAACATTTTTTTTTTAAATTGTTTATTTATGACATTTTCAAAAAGAGTATACAGTGTATGACAATGTAACAAGTAAATTCAATGTTTGGTAATACATAGCTGACAAATCTTAGACAATGTGGAGATACAGGCACAATCTGACACAAACATGCAAGATAATCAAGTATCAAGGCAATGTAAGCCAGCCACAGTCCAAAACAGACAGAACTATAAAAAAATTCAGCCATTACCAGAAAAGATATAAAAAGAACAAGAAAATAAAAACAAAGAAAGAATAAGGAAAAAAATAAAATAAAATAAAATATGCACCATGGGAATCAAGACTCTTGAGAGGGTTCAGATAGGACACCGGATAAGGCCCAATATGAAATGTAAAGGCGATAAGGGTACAGGGCGGGATAGTAGCGACTGTAGGAGCTCTTGAATTTTTATCCAAAAAGGGCCAATGAGAGGGCATTCCCAGAAAATATGAAAAAGAGAGCCCACAGCCCCCACGCATCTCCAGCACAACTTAGAGAGGGTAGGGTCACGGCATGCAGTAAGTCTGGAGTTCTATACCAAAATAACAACATTTTGAGGGAAGTTTCCCTATGCACTACACAGTGCGAAATCTTCGAAGTATTAGCTCATATTTTCCCCCAATCTAGCAACGAAATTGGGCGCTTTAGTATAGTAGACCATTTCTTCATATAGTTATGCATGGAGTCCATCAGAGGGGGGGTTTTCATGTAGAATTGTATATATTGATGAAATCTGCTTAGGTGCATAGGGACCTGCTACACATAAAAGCTCAAAATCTGTGGGTCTCTCTAGTGATAATGAGGGGAACATGGAGAGGAAAAAATGCTTAAATTGTAGATAAGAGTACTGAAGAGAAGTCAGCAGATCGTATTTTGCTTGTAATTCTGAGAAGGATAGAAAGATGCGCGTGACCGGATTGACCAAATGTCGCAACTGAAAAATTACAGCCTGAGTCCAGGGATACATTCTCCCAAATGACAGGCCATCAGGAATATCTGGATTGAAAAGAACGTTCATCAGAGGGGAACACCTGGAGGAGAAGGAGAACAGCTCCACACATCTCCTCCAAGTAGTCAGGGTAAACAGCATTGGGGCTAGACATAAAGATCTAAGCTGGGGCATAAATTTAGTGGACGAAGGCCATAGCATATAACAGGGATGCACTGGAGCAGTAATCCCCATTTCTATCTCTGCCCACCTGGAAGGGGCCTTCCTAGACACCCAAGAGGTTAATATATGGAGATGAGAAGCATACTAGTATTTAATAATGTCTGGTGCCGCCATCCCACCTCTATGCTTAGGGGCGTAAACTACTGATTGAACAAAACATTTTTTGATACTTTATAACCACAAACCAACTTATAAATGTAATTACTGAAGCCGCGTACACACGGCAGAGAACCTCGACGGGCAGAACACATCGTTCCGCCCGTCGAGGTTCTCTGCCGGCCGTCAGATTCGGCGACCCGCTCGTCGGTAATGGCAACCAGCCATTCATCCAGGCGGGCCATCATGCTAATAGAGAACATGCTCTCTATTTCTGCTCGACGGCATTCCCGACGGGATGCTCGCCGAGAGCGTACACACGGCCGAGGTTCTCGCTGGAATGCAGCTTCCAGCGAGGTTCTCGCTGGTTTCCAGCGAGAACCTCGGTCGTGTGTACGCCACCTTAGAACTTATGGCCTATTTGAACAGTTTTCTGCTTCTGAACATTCTATTCTCTAAAATCAATTAAGCACATACACTTAAAGAGGAAGTAAACCCTGGTGGATTTTACTTCCTCTTTTGCTCTCTGCAAACCCTGCAAATTAAAAGCATATTGTGCTAGTATACATCGCATACTAGCCTATTATGTGTCATTTACCTGCAAACAAAACCTGCAATGTCCCCTGTGCAGGCCGTGTCCATCATTGCCTCTCTTCCTTCCAGGGCTGCAGACTCTGGCTCTGTTTCTTCACAGTGAATTACATCATTGGCGCACTACTAGGGAAGTATCTCCTAAACGCTGCATGTTTAGGAGATATTTTCACTACCTATGTGTAAAACTCACACAAAATGGTTTACAAGCACTTTAAGACCTTCTGTAATGAGAAACCAGGGACACGCAAATCTAGTCAACTAGTATACTTTAAAAATAATAAACAAAAAACTGCGCTAATTCAAAAAAATATACATATAAAAAAACATTGATGTTTTTAAGGCTGCCGCTGTCGTGTGATAACACTAGGACACATAAAAAACAAAAGCAAAGCCGCGCCAATAGGAGGTATATACCAAACACTGTATAAATATTTAGGCAAAAAAATGTGAACCATGCAACATATATCAACAGGTTTAGAAAGTACCAACAGTCTATATTGCACATCAATTAAGATATGCTGTGGAACATAAAGGAAAGTCCATTTATTAACACCGCTGTGAATGTGAACCCAATGATGTCTCCTTCATATGTTTGCACATACATAAATGTCCATCTCTCACACCACAAGGAAAAAAATTGTGTGACTGAAAGTGATCCCTTCACCAACTATGTAATGGCTGCTTACCAGAGGCAAGCTGAGTTAAAGCAGATGGCTACAGCCCAGCCACGGCCCTGGCTACCAGAGGCTCCAGTAGATTCTCATGAGTCTCACGATTCTCAGGAGTCAGTCTAGCAGTCGAATGGTATAGCGCAGCTCACAGTCCGGGCGTGAAAGTAATGGAAAAGTATACCATAGTGTGATAACGTTTTAAATTTATTCATAAAAGCAAGTAAGTACTCACATATAAAAACATGTATATCTGCATGTATAAGCTGGCCGGCAAACGGAGCGATACATTCCCCCTACGTGGTGACGTCACTGCGTGTCCCCCAGACGCGTTTCGTCATCAACAGACGTTTTCAATGGGATGGGTCCTCGCAATAACACACCACATTATATATCCAACCCTCGCTGTGAAATACATAACGAGCGCACCCGGACGCCATCTTTAGTATGGGAAAGAATGCCCACACCATGACGTTATGATCTCAATGGTTAAATCGCGACTGTACATAAAAATAGAAATAAAATAAAAATAAAATAAATGGAATTGCAATAATTCCTGTAACATGTAAATTCCAATAGAAACTTTATATTCGGAAAGTGTTGGAAATAGGTATAGATTTTCAACATGGATGATGACATCCCAGTCAGGACGGAACGGAGAACGTCCGACCTAAAACGCCATCTTAGGTGTGGGAAGAAAGCCCACAACACCGTGTTGTAAAATCAATCCGGACGGGACGGAGGACATCCGGTCTGGACGCCATCTTAGGTGTGGGAAAAAAATGCCCACATCACCATGTTACAAACTCAGTGTTTCAAACGTAATATAAAACATTTTTTTTGCTATTTGGTATTCTTATAAGGAAGAGGGAATCCTTATGCCGTGTACACACGGTCGTTTTTTGCGATGAAAAAAAACGACGTTTTTTGTGAAGTAAAAAACGACGTTTTTGAAACGTCACTTTCAAAGACGATGTTGCATACACACCATCGTTTTTTCACAAAAAACGAGGTTACGTTCACCACACTTTTCCATTGAAGCTTGCTTCATAACTAGCTTCTGGGCATGCGCGGGTTGAAAAACGTCGTTTTAAAAGACGTTTTTGCCACACACGGTGACTTTTTGTGAAACAAAAAACGACGTTTTGAAAAACGACACAAAAAATTCTAGCATGTTGGAATTTTTTTTTGGTCGTTTTTTTGAAGACAAAAAACGACGTTTTGCCCACACACGATCAATTTAAATGACGTTTTAAAAAACGTCGTTTTTTTTCATCGCAAAAAACGACCGTGTGTACGCGGCATTATATTTGAAGAGTGATAATTTGAATACAGATTTAAACTTAAATCTAAAGCAAGAGCAGTGACCGTCCCAACGGGAGCAGCGCGGATGACTTCCGGCCTGGCACTTAGCCGCAAGTAAACCCCCACAGTCCCACGTCAGGACGTACACCAGCGTGCTTGTAGAAACAGGCACCTAAAGGGAATTGTATGTCCTAAATGAGCCTCCACTGAAATTATGGTACACAGTTAGTAGGACTTCTATATAGTCAAATATCCAACATGATCACCAGCATATAGCCCCAATTGGGACTCTTACGCCCAGTGTATGTACCATAGGAAAAAATGTCTTATTTTCTTAATAATGTAAACAGTGAATAGATAAAAAATTATATACATATATCAACCCAGTGAGGCCCTACACTAGAGTGCATGAAGTGTCAGAAATGTGAAGGGCTTTCCTAAGGGGTCAACATACAGGTGGTTGCACCCTAATGAAATTAAATAACACCTTAAGGGTTATCACCATACAGGTATATAACCAAATTAATTTAGAACTGTGTGACCTAGTGTGTATAGTGCTAAGGACACTATTCTAACTGCCCCTTTGTGTAACACATATTCAAGAAATGAATTTATTGTGTTAAGGGAAAAAATTATTTATTTTAGAAAAAAAATTGTGAAAAAAATTTATTATGAAAAAAGCGTGAATATATATATTGAAAATTAGTAAAAAATAAAAAATAATAATTGGACATATTTCAATATTACCAATTGGCAAAATGAATATGTAGATAGGGATTAGGATTTTTGAAACTCAAGAAAAAAAGGGGTTACCGCCTATGTTAATGCATTTCACATTGAGTTCACATTTCAAGTTCCCACATTAAGCATTATTGATAAATGCGTTTACGTCAGTTTCTATGTTCAAGCCGAAAGGAGCATAGGTTTAAAGGCGGTATATCCAGCTCATTTCCATCCTTGATATCTCTCGTACCAAATGACTCCCCCTCCAATGTGGTTTGAACTTATCTATTCCTAAAAATAGGGTGTTAGACGGGTCTTTGTGGTGTTTGAGTTTATAGTGGTTGGAAACCGAGTGGTTTTTAAATCCGGCCAAAATGTTCGTGATGTGCTCATTAACGCGAACCTGGAACGCCCTTTTAGTCCGCCCCACATACTGTAGGCCACAAGGACATTGCACTAGGTATACTATGCCTGTAGATGCACAGGTGATGCAGGGCCTGATCTTATATTCTCTACCGGTGGCTGTTGAAGAAAAAACAGTCACACACCTTTGGGTGACTGTATTTAAACTACACACTCTGCATCGTTTGCACTTGTAGTATCCTTTCAACTGGTTGAAAAAAACAATATCTCTGTTGGGTGGGTCTATGATGTTGAGTGCCACTTGGTTTTTAATAGATTGTACCCCTCTAAATACTACCTGAGGTCTAGGGGGTAGTAGATCTTTCAATAAGGGATCATTTCTTGCTATATGCCAGTGTTTTTTTACTAGGTGCGAAATAGCCCTATGTTGTACAGAGTAGGTGGTAATGAAAGGCACCCCTTCAGAGAACTTGGAACCTACTGCGGTGTCCCTTTCACAGAGGAGATCCTCTCTTTGAGTGTGAAGAACCTCACCTAAGGTCTTCCTTAGAGATTCATGGGTATAACCCTTTTCCATGAACCGTTCTGTCAAAATCTCCGCTTGAGCTACAAACTGGTCTTGGTCTGAACAATTCCTCCTCAGTCTGAGGAATTGGCTCTTTGGGATACCCTTAAGCCATGGTTCATGGTGACAACTGTCAGTTGGAATATATGAATTTCGGTATGTCCCTTTAAAGTAAGTGGACGTGATGAATCTACCCTCTTTGATTTCAATTCTGAGGTCTAGATAGTGGACATCAGTCTGACTGGCCTCATATTTCAACCTAATTCCTCTTTGGTTGTCATTCAGATATTCCATAAATTGAACCAGATCCCCCTGTTCACCGGCCCACAGGAGGAGGATGTCATCAATATATCTTGCCCAAAGGGCCATCTGGGTTGTGGTCCCAGGGTTGGTGACATCCTCCTCCCATTTGGCCATGAATAAATTGGCCAGACTGGGGGCATATTTAGCCCCCATCGCAACTACTGTGTCCTGCCTGTAAAAGTTGTTATCGAACCAAAAATAGTTTGATGCAGCCGCAAACCTGAGTAGGGACATAATAAAATCAATCTGGTTAACATTAAGTCCCGAGTCCCGTATAAGGAAAAAATGTACCGCATCAAAACCCAGTTCATGTGGGATGATTGTATATAAAGAGGTCACGTCTATCGTGACCATCCACATATTGGTGGTAGGCACATGGTCAGAAAGGATGTTAATGATGTGCCTCGAGTCCTTGACATAGGAGGGAACTTTTTTTACAAGGGGCTGTAAGTAAAAGTCCACATATCTACCCACCCGGGACGTGACCGAGTCGATGCCGCTCACTATAGGGCGCCCCGGGGGGCAGACAGGATCCT
The DNA here is from genome assembly GCA_029574335.1 of Rana kukunoris. Classification (NCBI taxonomy): domain Eukaryota; kingdom Metazoa; phylum Chordata; class Amphibia; order Anura; family Ranidae; genus Rana; species Rana kukunoris. The sequence goes on along the minus strand of CM056051.1, from coordinate 169,464,507 downwards.
TGTGAAGCTTCGGTAGATAATATATTGTGGGGGTGCGCGGTGCTTTAGGCAAAAGGTGAAGTTTCTCTTTGAAAGATAGAATACCTTCGTAATGGCCTCTGATCAAAAGTACTTCCAGGGTCTTAATATATTTATTTTTAGGGTCACTTGGTAGTATAGTGTAGGTCTTGGTATCATCTATGATATTGTGCATCTCTTTGAGATAGTCACTTCTATCCAGAATCACAATCCCCCCCCCTTTATCTGCAGGTCTAATGACCAATTCTCTATTATTGCATAGAGAGAATCGAGGCCTTCCTGAAGTGTCTTATTAAGTTTACATTTCTTTAATTGGATCTCCTCCAGGTCTCTAATTAATACATCTCTAATTTTTTTTAGAGAAGGTGCCAGTCCACCCGGAGGGTTAAATAAAGATGCGTTGGCTAGGCCTGAATGCACATAGCCGTAACTAGGCACGGGGTTAGGGGGTGAATTCCCAATCATGTACCGTTTAATGTTCAATTTTCTAATAAATCTATGGATGTCCATATAGGTGTCAAACTTATTCAGGGCTTTCGGAGGTGCAAATTTTAAACCCTTGTCCAGAAGAGCCTTTTCAGAATTTGACAAGGTTTTGGAACTCAAGTTAAAAATGCCCTTTCCTTCTATGTTTTTGTACATTTTGAGTGTCCTACATCGCCTCCCCCCTCTACACCCTCTCCTCTTTCGCCCTGCCTTTTGGTGCCCTGATTTGGTCTGGGAAAACCCCAATGGGTGGAGCTGTTGGGGGCCACAGGGCCCCCTGACCACCCGGAGTCACCTTGAGGTGGGCCAAGGGGGGGTGCGAACCATGCATTCTCGTTGGTTATAGGGTATTGGAGGCCTTCTAGGGCCTGATGTCCTTCAGGACCTGCCTTTTCTCTCAAGGGGAAGAAAGCGTTGGATGTAGGGATGTTGAAATCCCAACCCATGTTCATTCCGGGATGAGAATAGGATGGAGATGGCCGATCACCTTCAACAAGGTTATTCTGTCTCCAAACATCTTTATTGCCACCAAGGAAACCCTGTCCCCCATGACTCACCGGATTCCAATCTCTATGGGGCGCTTGACTCAAACGGTTAGGGGGTGGAACCTGATTCCACGCCAATCCAGACTGGGACCCTCCATGGTTGGGAATACTCTGGTATGAACCGCCCCCATATACTGGTCCTGAGCTGGTTGGGTAGGTCATAGGGGGCCGTCCTTGCCCTCTCCCTGGAGGTCCCCTAAGCCCTCCCTGCCCCCTACGGGGGGAGTTCCTTCCCTGAAAGCCCCCTGGTCTCGGATTCGGAAAATTCCGTCTCGGTCCTGAAGGGGCCTGAGCCTGGCTCATAGGAGGGAGAGTAGGAACTGGAGGGTTAGAGACTTCCATTTCATTAGAGTTCAATCTGTTCTGCTCTTCTAGGAGTTTTTTCTGCCAGTTAAATACCAGATTGCTCTGATAATCAACCAGATCCCTATTAAACTTCTTTTTCTTTTTACTCCTCTGTTCTTTATCCTCCTTTTCGAGCATGTTGAGAAGGCTTGAAGACCTATCTTTGTATTCGCCAGTTTCTTTAGAGGGGTCAAGTTTTTCTTTAATATCTTTGACTTCCTCATCGATTCTGGCCAATTTGAGGACCTTCCTTGCAATCAGAAATTGAAGGAAGGATACCCCTGCTGAATTAAAATATTTGAACCACTCCTGAATATCCAAATCACCTTTTTGTGGTGGTACCTCCCACCTGAGGCTTCGAGTGACCATGTTGTGTGTGACGTAGGTCTCTAAGTAGGCTATGTCCCACCTAGTGTGGTTTTCAGAGATGAGTAGGTTTTTTAGGCGGGTAAATAGGCCCCCCAAATCACCATCCCCATTTTTGTAGGACTCAAATACCCCCTCTATATTGAGCTTGGAGGCCCTAAACTCAAAAATATCCATTGCTGGACTACCTTAGAATTTACCCAGGTGCAAAGGTAAAAAAGCTGCAGTAATAAAATCAAGTCAAGAACAATAATAAACAAAAAACTGCGCTAATTCAAAAAAATATACATATAAAAAAACATTGATGTTTTTAAGGCTGCAGCTGTCGTGTGATAACACTAGGACACATAAAAAACAAAAGCAAAGCCGCGCCAATAGGAGGTATATACCAAACACTGTATAAATATTTAGGCAAAAAAATGTGAACCATGCAACATATATCAACAGGTTTAGAAAGTACCAACAGTCTATATTGCACATCAATTAAGATATGCTGTGTAACATAAAGGAAAGTCCTTTTATTAACACCGTTGAAAAAAACAATATCTCTGTTGGGTGGGTCTATGATGTTGAGTGCCACTTGGTTTTTAATAGATTGTACCCCTCTAAATACTACCTGAGGTCTAGGGGGTAGTAGATCTTTCAATAAGGGATCATTTCTTGCTATATGCCAGTGTTTTTTTACTAGGTGTGAAATAGCCCTATGTTGTACAGAGTAGGTGGTAATGAAAGGCACCCCTTCAGAGAACTTGGAACCTACTGCGGTGTCCCTTTCACAGAGGAGATCCTCTCTTTGAGTGTGAAGAACCTCACCTAAGGTCTTCCTTAGAGATTCATGGGTATAACCCTTTTCCATGAACCGTTCTGTCAAAATCTCCGCTTGAGCTACAAACTGGTCTTGGTCTGAACAATTCCTCCTCAGTCTGAGGAATTAACTCTTTGGGATACCCTTAAGCCATGGTTCATGGTGGCAACTGTCAGTTGGAATATATGAATTTCGGTATGTCCCTTTAAAGTAAGTGGACGTGATGAATCTACCCTCTTTGATTTCAATTCTGAGGTCTAGATAGTGGACATCAGTCTGACTGGCCTCATATTTCAACCTAATTCCTCTTTGGTTGTCATTCAGATATTCCATAAATTGAACCAGATCCCCCTGTTCACCGGCCCACAGGAGGAGGATGTCATCAATATATCTTGCCCAAAGGGCCACCTGGGTTGTGGTCCCAGGGTTGATGACATCCTCCTCCCATTTGGCCATGAATAAATTGGCCAGACTGGGGGCATATTTAGCCCCCATCGCAACTCCTGTGTCCTGCCTGTAAAAGTTGTTATCGAACCAAAAATAGTTTGATGCAGCCGCAAACCTGAGTAGGGACATAATAAAATCAATCTGGTTAACATTAAGTCCCGAGTCCCGTATAAGGAAAAAATGTACCGCATCAAAACCCAGTTCATGTGGGATGATTGTATATAAAGAGGTCACGTCTATCGTGACCATCCACATATTGGTGGTAGGCACATGGTCAGAAAGGATGTTAATGATGTGCCTCGAGTCCTTGACGTAGGAGGGAACTTTTTTTACAAGGGGCTGTAAGTAAAAGTCCACATATCTACCCACCCGGGACGTGACCGAGTCGATGCCGCTCACTATAGGGTGCCCCGGGGGGCAGACAGGATCCTTGTGAAGCTTCGGTAGATAATATATTGTGGGTGTGCGCGGTGCTTTAGGCAAAAGGTGAAGTTTCTCTTTGAAAGATAGAATACCTTCGTAATGGCCTCTGCTCAAAAGTACTTCCAGGGTCTTAATATATTTATTTTTAGGGTCACTTGGTAGTATAGTGTAGGTCTTGGTATCATCTATGATATTGTGCATCTCTTTGAGATAGTCACTTCTATTTTGACAGAACGGTTCATGGAAAAGGGTTATACCCATGAATCTCTAAGGAAGACCTTAGGTGAGGTTCTTCACACTCAAAGAGAGGATCTTCTCTGTGAAAGGGACACCGCAGTAGGTTCCAAGTTCTCTGAAGGGGTGCCTTTCATTACCACCTACTCTGTACAACATAGGGCTATTTCACACCTAGTAAAAAAACACTGGCATATAGCAAGAAATGATCCCTTATTGAAAGATCTACTACCCCCTAGACCTCAGGTAGTATTTAGAGGGGTACAATCTATTAAAAACCAAGTGGCACTCAACATCATAGACCCACCCAACAGAGATATTGTTTTTTTCAACCAGTTGAAAGGATACTACAAGTGCAAACGATGCAGAGTGTGTAGTTTAAATACAGTCACCCAAAGGTGTGTGACTGTTTTTTCTTCAACAGCCACCGGTAGAGAATATAAGATCAGGCCCTGCATCACCTGTGCATCTACAGGCATAGTATACCTAGTGCAATGTCCTTGTGGCCTACAGTATGTGGGGCGGACTAAAAGGGCGTTCCAGGTTCGCGTTAATGAGCACATCACGAACATTTTGGCCGGATTTAAAAACCACTCGGTTTCCAACCACTATAAACTCAAACACCACAAAGACCCGTCTAACACCCTATTTTTAGGAATAGATAAGTTCAAACCACATTGGAGGGGGAGTCATTTGGTACGAGAGATATCAAGGATGGAAATGAGCTGGATATACCGCCTTAAAACCTATGCTCCTTTCGGCTTGAACATAGAAACTGACGTGAACGCATTTATCAATAATGCTTAATGTGGGAACTTGAAATGTGAACTCAATGTGAAATGCATTAACATAGGCGGTAACCCCTTTTTTTCTTGAATTTCAAAAATCCTAATCCCTATCTACATATTAATTTTGCCAATTGGTAATATTGAAATATGTCCAATTATTATTTTTTATTTTTTACTAATTTTCAATATATATATTCACGCTTTTTTCATAATACATTTTTTTCACAATTTTTTTTCTAAAATAAATAATTTTTTCCCTTAACACAATAAATTCATTTCTTGAATATGTGTTACACAAAGGGGCAGTTAGAATAGTGTCCTTAGCACTATACACACTAGGTCACACAGTTCTAAATTAATTTGGTTATATACCTGTATGGTGATAACCCTTAAGGTGTTATTTAATTTCATTAGGGTGCAACCACCTCTATGTTGACCCCTTAGGAAAGCCCTTCACATTTCTGACACTTCATGCACTTTAGTGTAGGGCCTCACTGGGTTGATATATGTATATAATTTTTTATCTATTCACTGTTTACATTATTAAGAAAATAAAACATTTTTTCCTATGGTACATACACTGGGCGTAAGAGTCCCAATTGGGGCTATATGCTGGTGATCATGTTGGATATTTGACTATATAGAAGTCCTACTAACTGTGTACCATAATTTCAGTGGAGGCTCATTTAGGACATACAATTCCCTTTAGGTGCCTGTTTCTACAAGCACGCTGGTGTACGTCCTGACGTGGGACTGTGGGGGTTTACTTGCGGCTAAGTGCCAGGCCGGAAGTCATCCGCGCTGCTCCCGTTGGGACGGTCACTGCTCTTGCTTTAGATTTAAGTTTAAATCTGTATTCAAATTATCACTCTTCAAATATAAGGATTCCCTCTTCCTTATAAGAATACCAAATAGCAAAAAAATGTTTTTATATTACGTTTGAAACACTGAGTTTGTAACATGGTGATGTGGGCATTTTTTTCCTACACCTAAGATGGCGTCCAGACCGGATGTCCTCCGTCCCGTCCGGATTGATTTTACAACACAGTGTTGTGGGCTTTCTTCCCACACCTAAGATGGCATTTTAGGTCGGACGTTCTCCGTTCCGTCCTGACTGGGATGTCATCATCCATGTTGAAAATCTATACCTATTTCCAACACTTTCCGAATATAAAGTTTCTATTGGAATTTACATGTTACAGGAATTATTGCAATTCCATTTATTTTATTTTTATTTTATTTCTATTTTTATGTACAGTCGCGATTTAACCATTGAGATCATAACGTCATGGTGTGGGCATTCTTTCCCATACTAAAGATGGCGTCCGGGTGCGCTCGTTATGCATTTCACAGCGAGGGTTGGATATATAATGTGGTGTGTTATTGCGAGGACCCATCCCATTGAAAACGTCTGTTGATGATGAAACGCGTCTGGGGGACACGCAGTGACGTCACCACGTAGGGGGAAGGTATCGCTCCGTTTGCGGGCCGGCTTATACATGCAGATATACATGTTTTTATATGTGAGTACTTACTTGCTTTTATGAATAAATTTAAAACGTTATCACACTATGGTATACTTTTCCATTACTTTCACGCCCGGACTGTGAGCTGCGCTATACCATTCGACTGCTAGACTGACTCCTGAGAATCGTGAGACTCGTGAGAATCTACTGGAGCCTCTGGTAGCCAGGGCCGTGGCTAGGCTGTAGCCATCTGCTTTAACTCAGCTTGCCTCTGGTAAGCAGCCATTACATAGTTGGTGAAGGGATCACTTTCAGTCACACAATTTTTTTTCCTTGTGGTGTGAGAGATGGACATTTATGTATGTGCAAACATATGAAGGAGACATCATTGGGTTCACATTCACAGCGGTGTTAATAAATGGACTTTCCTTTATGTTACACAGCATATCTTAATTGATGTGCAATCTAGACTGTTGGTACTTTCTAAACCTGTTGATATATGTTGCATGGTTCACATTTTTTTGCCTAAATATTTATACAGTGTTTGGTATATACCTCCTATTGGCGCGGCTTTGCTTTTGTTTTTTAGTATACTTTAAAGCTGTTGTAAAGGTAAAAAAATATTCCTAAATAGCTTCCTTTACCTTAGTGCAGTCCTCCTTCACTTATATCATCCTTTGATTTTGCTTTTAAATGTCCTTATTTCTTATGAGAAATCCTCACTTCTTGTTGTTCTGTCTGTAACTACACACAGTAATGTGACACTTTCTCCCTGGCGTGGAGCAAGCCTCTTGAGGAGGTAGGGGGCGAGCAGGAGTGTCAGGGCGCCCACTAACACACAGCTCCTTTCTCTATCTGCAAAGTAGATAGAGTCCTGACCCTCCTGCTTGCCCCCTCAAGAGGCTTTCTCCACACCAGGGAGAAAGTGTGGCATTACTGTTTAGTTACAGACAGAAGAACAGGAAGTGACGATTTCTCAGATTTTTTTTACCTTTACAACCCCTTTAATATTATGTTTTAACACAACTTTGCTATGTACTGTATATTCTTCATACTATATAACTACATCCTTAAAATATGTGAAAGGAGGATAAAAAGTGTAACGACACCCCGAGTATGAAAGGGGTTAAAGTCGTTTAGAACATTCCATTCCCGAACACAAAGGCAGCTACCGAACACTCCAATCAGCTGAACAAGAAATCCATAAGAATAATTGCTGCCCCAAGTACGAGACGGGGCTCTGTGTTGAGGGTCTAGCAGTAAAAATACTTTATTTGAACCAGACTACAAGTCTTAAATTTACTCTGAAAATACACCTGTGACCAGAAACCTAATTAATATGAGCTAATGAACTAATCCCTTTAAGCAGCCGGGTCATTGTTATGATAAATCAGGATTTCACTACACACAGTAGATGGTACATTATCATACATTTAAACACATCTTCTCACAATAGCAGGGGCTCCAGTAGGAGTCGGCCATCTCCTACATTGTACAGAGGCCAATGTTCTCAGCTCTTTCAATTAACATGTTGAGTTCAGAATAATAAAAAAAAATAAGTATAGTCTTTACATATATCCTGTGAGATATTGTGGATAAATATTACTGTCCCATTTTAAGTAATCCAAGATATATTTTCTCAGTCACCCTGTGCCCAAAAGTGACTCCCATCACATGGCTCCATCCTTGTGGGACACTCCAGCAGACCCGGCTTGATCCTTCACGGGTCAACTTGGGGTTGTCCGAAACTAGGAGGCCGGAGTGACGTCTGTTTGCCAGGACAACCCAGCAGCATTGCCATTTTGATTACCGGGTCGGTAGCTGATGGTGAAGTTGTAAGGTTGCAGGGCTAAGCTCCACCGCAGCAACCTGCTATTGTCTCCTGAGACCCGGTTAGGCCAGACCAATGGGTTGTGGTCGGTGAGTAATGAAAATTCCTGTCCATACAAATAAGGGTTCAACTTTTTAAGTGCCCAAACCAGGGCCAAACACTCCTTCTCCACTGCCGCATAGCTCACTTCCTGGGGTAATAGCTTTCTGCTGAGGTATGCAACAGGGTGTTCTCCTCCATACTCCTCAACTTGGCTCAGCACAGTCCCCAGTCCAAACATGGAAGCGTCTGTGTGGACAAAGAAAACATTTGTTAGGTACTGGGGCAGCCAAGTTCCAGCCTCACGGTCACGTGACAGGTCACGTGATTACTTCTGAGGAACACTTCTGGGAGGAGGGTCAGACAGGGAGAACAAAGGCTGATTGGGCTACGCGCTCGGAGCCACTGCTCCTTCTATTGGCCTGATGGTGGAGCTGTATATATATATATATATATATATATAAAATATATATATAAATATATAAAATATAAAATAGTGTATATTAAAAATGCATATCAGGAATCACATAATGAGAGATGATTAAAATGACATGTTTGCATGGATAATTAGAAGGGACCCATTCAAGAGCATATATATATTTTTACAACACATAGGGAGGACGCTCAGAAGCCTACAGCACCTGATATATATTTTATAATCCTTTGATATTTTGTCAGTTTTCTAGCTAATATTAATATTAGTACCTGGATGGGAGACCGCCTGGGAATACCAGGTGCTGTAGGCTTCTGAGAGTCCTCTGTATGTGTTGTAAAAATATATATATACTCTCTCCCAGTCTCTGCAAGCGTCCAAAAAGGTGCTCTGAATTTTCTTGAGGGTCCCGTTAAAGCGCTCGCAGAGACCTTTAGTCTGGGGGTGGTAAGGTGAGCTCAGTAAGGGCTTAATATTGCACACCTTCCACAACTGCTGGGTGAGCACAGCGGTAAACTGGGTTCCCTGGTCAGAGAGAATCTCCTGAGGGAACCCTACTCTAGTAAATATCTTAACCAGGGCATCAGCTACTGTCTCTCGAGTCTGCTTGCTAGTCTCTCGAAACCGCCTGTGGTATGCCTCTGGTGTGACGGCATACCTGGCCAAAAGTGCTTATTTTACCAGCCCATAGTTCATAATTTTCTTGTCTGGGATGGCCCTGAACGCTCATATTACTCTGAAAATACACCTGTGACCAGAAACCTAATTAACATGAGCTAATTAACTAATGCCTTTAAGCAGCCTGGTCATTGTTATGATAAATCAGGATTTCACTACAGGTCAAACTTCTTGTCACCGAGCTTCACACAGTAGATGGTACATTATCATACATTTAAACACATCTTCTCACAATAGCAGGGGCTCCAGTATGAGTCGGCCATCTCCTACATTGTACAGAGGCCAATGTTCTTAGCTCTTTCAATTAACATGTTGAGTTCAGAATAATAAAAAAAAAAAGTATAGTCTTTACATATATCCTGTGAGATATTGTGGATAAATATTACTGTCCCATTTTAAGTAATCCAAGATATATTTTCTCAGTCACCCTGTGCCCAAAAGTGACTCCCGTCACAAAAAGATAATAGTGATAGATTTGATTTGATAGAGTGGATAGAGTGGAGTCTATTAATTACTGCAAATATTTGCTACAGCTGATATATTAGGCCGCGTACACACGATTGGTCCAAACCAATGAAAATGGACTTAAGTCCAGTTTCATTGGTCCAAACCGACCGTGTGTACGGCCCATCGGTCCGTCGTCCGTCGGACCAAAGTTTTAAAACTTGCTTTAAAATCGGACAGATGGACGCCTGACCTTCGGTCCAAACCGATGGTTAGTATGCAAAAGCATCAGTCCAAAAACCTGCGCATTCTCAGAATCAAGTCGACGCATGCTTGGAAGCATTAAAATTCATTTTTTTTCAGCACCTCGTTATGTTTTACTTTACTGTGTACTGACACGATCGTTTTTTGAACTGATGGTGTGTCGGACCATTCTCATTGGGTTGGACCGATCGTGTGTACGTGGCCTTAGTGTACTGTTAAGAGAATTGCAGTACCTATAGTTCCTAAGTATAGGTTTTACTTAAGCAGCAGCATAATAAGATGTTTAGGCGATCATCAAGGGCCATCATCATGCTAACAGGGACATAAAAAATATAGACCTAGACCACAAATGATCACATTTGTTTATGTTGTGACCTAAAATAGTGATGTAACATGTTGTGAATGTATTGATGTGGGAGGGCCTACTGTACTCCATTTTGAAGATTTCCAATGGCAAAATCCAATAACCACATTCTGGAAGCTGCAATTCAGCCTATTTCAGACTTCTTTCAGACACAGTGGTGGGTCCCCGGAGCTGAAGAACGAGGAGTGCAGTGTGTAAACAAAGCTTCCCCGTTCTTCTCTGTGGCGCTGTCATTGATCGCGTGTTCCCTGATATAGGGAAACACAATCAATGACGTCACACGTCTAGCCCCGCCCCCTACAGTTGGAAACACATATGAAGTCACACTTAACCCCTTTAGCGGCCCCTAGTGGTTAACTCTCAAACTGCAATTGTAATTTTCACAGTAAACAATGCATTTATATACTGTAGCATTTCTTGCTGTGAAAATGACAATTGTCCCAAAAATGTGTCAAAATTGTCCGATGTGTCCGCGATCATGAAAAAAATCGCTGATCGCCGCCATTAGTAGTACAAAAAAAATATTAAGAAAAATGCAATAAAACTATCCACTATACATTTTGCGCAAAACAATCGATAAACCCGTATTGCGATTTTTATTACCAAATATAGGTAGAAGAATACGTATTGGCCTAAACTGAGGAAAAAATATTTTTTTTTTACATATTTTTGGGGGATATTTATTATAGCAAAAAGTAAAAAATATTGAATTTTTCTCAAAATTGTCGCTCTATTTTTGTTTATAGCGCAAAAAATAAAAACCGCAGAGGTGATCAAATACCACCAAAATAAAGCTCTATTTGTCTGAAAAAAAGGACGCCAATTTTGTTTGGAAGCCACGTCGCACGACCGTGCAATTGTCAGTTAAAGCGAAGCAGTGCCGAATGGCAAAAACTGGCCAGGTCATTTACCTGCATTTTGATCCGGGTAAGTGGTTAATGTGGTACAGGTCAATCAGCTTCCATGTTTTTTTTTTTTATTATTGAACAAGCTGAAGTTAGAAGCCATTTGGCTACCATGCACAGCTGCACCAGATTTTGCACTCTCCAGTTTTAGTAAATCAACCTCAGTAATGAGATATGCAACTGAATGATGAACTCTTGTCTAAACTCTTGTCTAAAACAGAGACATAGGATGATTTACATAGGATGGATTTTAAGACTGCATTACAATACAAAATACCAATGGAAAGCACTTAGGATTGTGCCCCCTTGCACTGAAAAAATAGGTGAACCTCGGGAGTCTTTTTTCGTAATTTAAAAAGAGTTTCCAGACAAATAAGCGTGTTCTCATTTTTCTGTAAAAACCTCTTGGCTTCAAGGTTGTACGAATTATGTTTTTTATTTCTTTCCTTTGCCTTATTGGTCAAAAAATATCAGTGTAGATTTAATAATGTACAGTATATGAAAATGCTCCTTTCCATTTCCTGCCTAGGGAGCCATGTCTGTTTCCATACACAGGGATAATAGAAGAATAACTTTGGCTTATGTAGCCACCTCTCCACTTATCATTCTTTGCAAACCCAGCAATCAGCTACTCATAGCCAATTTAGTGGAAATGTATGAACCTGCCAAATACTGTCCTAGAAAAATAATTGCAGCTGCCTGATTTGGTTTTCTGAAAACCAGCATCCAATTTCTGAAAGCCTATTGCTGGGGTTACAATCATCCCTTAAAATAGAACTAAACTCTCACAAAAGTGTATCTTGACAAAAAAAAAAAAAAAAACAGTTTTCCCCTTTCTTTGTTAATGTTTTATTTGTTTTTGCTGTGTACATCCAGCAAATTCTTTATTGTATGCAAGTGTTTGTTTCTCAGCCACATAAAAATATCACAGTTTTATTGTGCTGACTACGGCAGAATAAGCCAGTACACTGTGTATTGGCATAGCTGTTCATAGTTTAGCAGCAATTAGCATTAAGAAAAGAGTTGACAAGTTTGGAGTTGAACCGAGTAAATTTTTTTTCAAAAGGATTAAACTTTTTGTTATTTCAGAAACATGCATAGTTGGTTTAAGTATTTTGGCATTGGATATACTTTAAATCAATGAATCCCCTATTAAAAAATAGTAGGACCTTACAGGTATAATGTAACTCCAGACATTTTTTTAATTGGAAATATCAAGAGAGGAAATGGTTAGATTTTATATTTATTATTTTCTGTGTAAAATTTCCAAGAACCTCCTGTCCTAGTAATAGCATTGTCACTAGGACAGGACATCAGGCTACATCTCCTGCAAGGATAAAAACAGAAATAGACAGCTGACTGAGATCCTAACCTTTCATTTTTATCTCGCATATGCTAAAGATCTGGGCCTAGATTCACGTACATCTGCGCATTATTGGACCGGCGTAGCGCACCGCCTTTACGTTAGACTTGCGCAATTTTGCCGCGTAATCACCCTATTCTCGTAGCTTTTGCGCAGAAAATTGCGCATGCATAACGTTTTTTCAGAGGCGTAAGGCGGAGTAATACAAATTGGGAAGGACGTGTTACATTGAAATGAGCCGTGACCCCATGCAAATGAAGGGCCGGCCGGCTCGCGCATGCGTGCTTGAAGGAGACCATGGTCAGCTCCGCTGTGCGCATGCTCACAACTCGGGAGCGGCGCAATCAGTGAAATTGGAAATGGACTAGGGCAACGTTGTGAACTACGCAAACAGCATAAATAGACAGACACAAACGCACTTGCATTGCAAAAGTACATCCCTTTGTCCCTTCCCATTTAACCAAGTGCTTTTGTCCTGTTGTTCGTTGCGTTGTGTTTTGTAGTTGTCAGATTAGTGTTCTGTGTGATCAAGTGTTTGTTAGTAGATCTTTGAAAGTGTTTTTTGATAAGTGTTTGAGAGACTGTTTGTTTGATATATTTCTGTTCGTTTGTTTCTTGCTGATTTTTTGCTGTTTGTTTTTGTGACTGTTTCTTGCTGAGTGCTAGTGTGATTTTTTGGGTGTTAGTTTTCTCTTTGTGTGTGTTCTTGCTTGATTGGTTGTGCTTGTTTTTGTGAGTGATTTTTGTTGACTGGGAGTGAGTTTTTTTGGAAGTATGACAGAGAGAAAGCGAAAGCTCAATTTTACTGTGGGGGGAAAAATAATTCTTGCCCGGGCCATTAGCGATTATGGGTGTTTCCTCCACGGCCCAGACAGTGCCAACACCAGCCTGGCCAGGAGGAGGGAGATTTTGGACATGATCACTGAGCAGGTCAATTCAGCGGGGGAGGGGGAGACACGGACCCGGTCTGGGATTGACAAAAAAATGAATGACCTCCGGCGTCTGGTCAAACAGAAGCTGGCCAGAATGCATGCCCATGCCAGGGGCACAGGAGGGGGCCCACCATGCCGTATTAGGCTGACAGCGGAGGAGCGTGCGGTGGCCCTGACCTTTCATCGGCATGAAGTTGAGGGCCTGCCCAGCTTTGACTCAAGTCCGGAGCCCGTGGTGCCAGGTAAGTCTTTTTTTTAATATCAGGTGTGTAGCATGTGTGGGGGAGAGGGTGAAAGGGAATATGTGGCAAGTGTGTGGATCCTCCAACCTGTGAATGTTTTGTGTCATCCACAGATGTGCAGGAGGGTGCAGGGCCATCTGGCCTGACCGCACCATCCCCAGGACAGCAGCCTAATGAGGCCCCCCAACAAGGCCGGAGTCCACGGAGGAGGTTCAAGAGGAGGAGGAGAATCATGAGGAGGAGGAGAATCATGAGGAGGAGGAGTCCATGTCAGGCACTGGACGTTTGGTTTTTGAGGACTCTTCCCCTCTGGCTGGCAGCAGGCAGCCCTCCCTAAGGGGGAGACCCCCCCTCCTCCCCCAACATGGCTCCCCTCCCAAGGGCCTCCCCTTCTCCCCGGCCACAAGCATCAGCTGGAGGCAGGATTTCATCCCAGAACACCAGGGGGTTGGCCGATCTCCTGCCCGCCACTCTGAGAAGGGACCAGTTCCTCCAGACCCGCCATCTGGGACAGGTCAGCCAGACATTGGTGCGGATGGAGGAGAGCCTGTCCTCCATCAAGGATACGCTGGGGAACCTGGACTCCCACTCCCGGGCTTTCACAACCTGCCTAAACAACCTGCAGACTACATCAGCAGGCGTTGGGCAGGATGTGAGGGCCCTTACCCAGGCTATCCAGGCCAACACGGCAACACTTGGTGCTGCCCTGGACAGAATAGCCGTGGCCTTGGAGGGCAGGCCGCCAGGTGGGCAGAGATCAGGGGCTGCTCCTCCTTCCCCGGTTTTCCCCCTCCCCCATGAGTCTCCCCTGAGGAGCCGGGGCCGTGGCCGGGGGCGCCCCAGGCGTGGCCCACGTCAAGGGCAATAATTTTTTTTCCCCTCCTTTTTTTTTTGCTGGGAAATTTTTGATTTTGCTGGTATTTTTTTTTTTTTTGGGTTGTGAATGCTGTTTGAATGTGGGGGTGACATTCCTGCCGGAAAAGGGGTGTCAACCTCAATTTTGGTGGAGAAGGGTTCCCCCAGGACCAGGGAGAAGTGATCCCCAGGTCCGTGTGAATGGTGTATGAATGTACAGTGACATAATTGGAGCCTTGGCGTGGCGTTGCTGCTCACAAGTCCAGCATGGTGGACTGGTGCCAATCCAATTTGATGTGGATGTGGGGTGTGTGTGCTAGGTACAACAGTGGTGTGCATGCATGCATTCTCATTGTGCCATGATTAATGTGTGTGTTTAACGTGCAAAGATGCCCAATGTGAGCTGTCTCCTGGCTGCTGTTCCCTCAGAAGACGGGGGACCCTCGGTTAGGGGGGGATTGTCTGGTTCAGGGGTCAGGTCATCACGTAGGTCAATCTGCAGGCCCTTTCTTTCTGCGAAGTTGTGCAGCATGCAACATGCACCGATGATCTGGCACACGAAGTTTGGGGAATACAAGAGGGTACCCCCAGACTTATCCAGGCATCGGAAACGTGACTTTAGGAGGCCAAAGGTGCGCTCCACCACTGCTCGTGTTTGGGCATGTGCTTGATTGTATCTTTCCTCTCCTGGGGTTTGGGGGTTCCGGATAGGAGTCATGAGATGGGGTCCCAGTGGATATGCAGAGTCACCTGTAAGGGAAAAGACAGGAGGATGTTAGTCATGCATGTGCCCCTTGTGATGTGTGCATCATGGGAGGGGATAGTCATGCCTGCCACCCATGTCACTCACCAACCAGCCAGGTGTTCCCATACACGTTCTGATCGAATTCCATTCGGATGTGGCATTGATTGTATATGTAGCTGTCATGGCTGGACCCTGGGTGTTTGGCACGGACGTGCCATATGAGGCCTTGGGCATCGACTATCACCTGTACGTTGATGGAATTCCAATGCTTCCGATTGCGGTACATGTGCTCTGTCTCCTGGGGGGGCTGTAGTGCCACATGTGTGCAATCAATGGCCCCCACTGTGCCTTCAGCCGCAGGTCCTCAGTGGTGGGTTTGATGATTTGGTTGGCCATGCGTCTGAGGATTGCAGGGACAACCTGGTGCACACATCTGCTCATGGAGGATTGCGACATCCCAGCCACCACTCCACTTGTACGCTGAAAAGAGCCACTGGCAAGGAAATGGAGTGTTTCCATGACCTTGACCAGTGGCTGCACTGCATGTGAGCGTTGTGTTGGGCTGGTGATGTCCTCCTGCAGGGTTGTGGTTAATTCCAGGATGACATGAGGGGTGAATCTGAAGATGCGATACACCTCAGAATCACTCATGCCAAACAGGTCTATGAGGGTGCGGTATATCCTCTCCCGTGCCATCCTCCGTGCCATCCTCCGTGCCCTCATCCTTCTTTGCTCATCTAAAGTCAGTAGTATAGCTATGAGCATGGATGCCACTGGCATGTTGGCATACAGATTGTTGTGCAACACGTGTGACTGCTGAGCTCCTCACTAACAGTGTTGCTTTATCTAACAAGTAGACTTTTTTTCTCTTTTTAGACCAGCTTTTATATGGTCTAATTTTAGACAGGACATTTTGCTGTTGCGCACACTGCGTAGCCTGCGCTGCCCCAACGTTCTTTTGTGGATCCCCGTAAGTCCCTCATTAGCATATTTGACTAGCAAATCAATGGTCTGTCTAGCGCACTTTTGCGCGGACGGATGCGCCAGTCTAATGAAATTACGCGGGACAAAAAAAAGGAGATTTTTTGCGTATCTCGTTCTGGGGATGCCGTGCATCGAAACGCACGCGCACATTTCGACTTACGCACGCGCATCTCCTGTTGCGCAGGCGTAATCGCTCTGTGAATCTGGGCCCTGGATTTTACCAGTCCCTTGACTTTGTGTATGTGTATTACAACCGCACCCACCCAGCAGCGGTTCTCATTCACTTCTTCCCCCTGGCTGGCTGAGCACGGAGCTTTGTGTAGGGAACAGAGAGGCTATCATTACCACATATGGTAATCACTTCATTTGAGTTTTTTTCACCTACAACCAATCAAATGGTTCCCGTGGATTCACCACTTCACCTATGACGATATCCTAGGAGTTCTTAAACACACTTGGATCGAGGATATTGGTTGAAGCTTTGTAGATCTGATGAGTATATGCTTATTCAGATCCCCATCTTCTGGTAAGCCTTTAAAGGTTTCATTTCATTGGTGGCGGATCCTCTTATACTTACCACATTATCCATTGAGTCACTATCTGTGGTGAATAGAAGTTTCCCGATTGTTATTTTGAACTTTCTTTTTACACATTATGGACATTTTTTGTTAAAAGAGCTACATAATCAGTAGTCTTTGTTTAGTTTTAGCGCTACACTTTTTCTTTGTTTTTCTGGATTTTACCAGAGGCTTTGTAATAAAGTCATATACTGTGATGAGTCTTTTAATAATGAAGGTATGCTCTGCTGTACACAGTCTTACTGATTTTCCTTGGCTACACCTGTACTGAAATGTTACTTTTTTTTTTTTTCCTTTCTTCACTCACCAGGTTTCTAAAGTAGAGGGAGGTGAGAGTTTAGTGTCTATAATTTACTAGTACACCCAGTGTGTGGTGGCAATCACTCACAGGCTTACTATCTTAAAGTTCAGATTTTCAGTAGTCCTTTTGTATTCTATAAGGTCTTGTTTGTACTATTTTTTTTTTGTTTAATGGCGCATCAAAAATCTCTCACAAGATTTACTTGGCACTCCAGTGCAAAAAAAAAACTTTTCTCAAAGGTTTGCCATTATTATACAAAAGATTTTGGACAAATGGAACTGCTGCACATTTAAACTTGACTGCAGTTTATTATAACTCCCTAAATTTTTCTGCCTTCATAGTGACCAGTTATTTACATCTCATTTTGAACAAATTACATACATTTTCATCCCAAAATTACTATAATTAACCTCTTTCCCACCGCGCTATAGCAAAAATACTGCTACAGCGCGGTGGAGTTATTTTGGGACGACGTCCCTGGGACGTCGTCCTTCACTTCCACGTTTGCGGGTCCCCTGGGACGCGCTCGCGGAAGTGTCCATGCTCGCCGGGTCTAGAAGACCCGGCGCATCACGGATCACGGTAAATTGCCGCTGATAACGGCCGTTTACCACGTGATCGCGCCGTCAAATGATGGCGCAATCACTTGTAAACAAACCGGCGTCATTTGATGACGCCGGTTCCTCCCTCTCCTGCGTCTCCTCTCTGTACCGTTCGGTACAGTGTGCGAGGAGAGGGGGGGAGAGGGGTGTCAGCAGCTGTGCTGTGGCTGGATCTGTGACAAATGCAGTCACAGATCCAGCCATCCCTCCATCCATCCCAGCTCTGCAATCCCTAGTACCCTGCAATCCCCCAATACTCTGAAATCCCCCAGTACCCTGCAGTACCCCTGTACCCTGCAGTACCCCAGTACCCTGCAATACCCCAGTACCCTGCAGTACCCCAATACTCTGCAATACCCCAGTACCCTGCAGTACCCCAGTACCCTGCAATACCCCAGTACCCAGCAGTACCCCAGTACCCTGCAATACCCCAGTACCCTGCAGTACCCCAATACTCTGCAATACCCCAGTACCCTGCAGTACCCCAGTACCCTGCAATACCCCAGTACCCTGCAGTACCCCAATACTCTGCAGTACCCCAGTACCCTGCAGTACCCCAATACTCTGCAGTACCCCAGTACCCTGCAGTACCCCAATACTCTGCAATACCCCAGTACCCTGCAGTACCCCAATACTGTGCAATACCCTGCGCAATACTCTGCAATACCCCAATACCCTGCACGATACCCTGCAGTACCCCAATACCCTGCAGTACCCCAATACCCTGCAGTATCCAAATACACTGCGCGATACTCTGCAATACCCCAATACTCTCCAATACCCCAATACCCTGCACGATACTTTGCAATACCCTGCGCAATACTCTGCAATACCCCAATACTCTGCAATACCCCAATACCCTGCACGATACTCTGCAATACCCAAATACTCTGCAATACCCAAATACTCTGCAATACCCAAATACTCTGCAATACCCATTTTTTTAAAGCACCCCTGTCCCCGTGTGCTCGCATGCAGAAGCGAACGCATACGTAAGTCCCGCCCACATATGAAAACGGTGTTCAGGCTACACATGTGAGGTATCTCTGCGAACGTTAGAGCGAGAGCAATAATTCTGGCCCTAGACCTCCTCTGTAACTAAAAACATGTAACCAATAAAAGTAATTAAAGCGTCACCTATGGGGATTTTTAAGTAGCGAAGTTTGGCGCCATTCCATCATTCCATCCAGCAATTTTGAAGGGTGACATGTTGGGTATCTATTTACTCGGCGTAACTTCATCTTTCACAATGTGAAAAAAAATTGGGCTAACTTTACTGTTTTTTTTTTTTTTTTAGCACAAAACAGTTTTTTTTTTAAAACACGCTTTAAAAAAATTTCTACGAAAATACCATGCGAGATAAAAAGTTGTAACCGCCGCCATTGTATTCTCTAGGGTCTTTGCTAAAAAAGCATATATAATGTTTTGGGGTTCTATGTAATTTTCTAGCAAATAAATGATGATTTTTCCATGTAGGAGAGAAATGTCAGAATTGGTCTGGGTGCTCCAGAACGCCTGATAGCGTTCCCTGCATGTTGGGCCTCTGTATGTGGCCACGCTGTGTAAAAGTCCCACACATGTGGTATCACCATACTCGGGAGGAATAGCAGAATGTATTTGGGGTGTAATTTGTGGTATGCATATGCTGTGTGTGAGAAATAACCCGCTAATATGACAGAAACAAGATTTTTATTTATTTTTTTACAGAATTTTCAGTCATTTTCTCTTATATAGCAAAAAAAAATAAAAAACCCAGAAGTGATCAAATACCGCCAAAAGAAAGCTCTATTTGTGTGAAAAAAAGGACAACAATTTCAAATGGGTACACTGTTGTATGACTGAGTAATTGTCATTCAAAAAGCTGAAAATTGGTCTGGTTAGGAAGGGGGTTTAAGTGCCCAGAGGTCAAGTGGTTAAATTATGTATAACACCACTTGCAAGGGTCAGCTTATTAAATATTATTTTTAAATCAGCAATTTTCATTACAATTATACCTTACAATTGTACCATAAAGGTCCTTGTTTAAGCACCTACTATAATAACTGAGCAACTGTTTCCCATTAGTGCTTCTGCATTACCACCCAGTGACAATATGCCAAAGACCAAGAGCAGATGTGCCAACACACTTCAATGTAATGGTCCACTGTAACTGTCCAGAAGCTGGTCCAGAGTAGGGATGAGCCGAAAACCCCCCGTTTCAGTTCGCAGCAGAACATGCAAACAGGCAAAAAATGTGTTCGAAAACACGAACACTGTTAAAGTCTATGAGACACGAACATGAAAAATCAAAAGTGCTAATTTTAAAGGTTTATATGCAAGTTATTGTCCTAAAAAGTTTTTCAAGGCCTGGGTCCTGCCCCAGGGGATATGTATCAATGCAAAAAAAAGTTTTAAAAACAGCTGTTTTTTCGGGAGCAGTGATTTTAACCACTTAAAGACCCCCGCACGCACATATACGGCCACAACATGGCTCGTACAGGCACAAGGGCGTAAATTTACGTCCCCGCCTGAGTGCGGTTCGGGGGTCCCATCGGGACCCCCTCCGCGGCGTGCGGGGGTCTCCCTACCTCTGGGAGCGATCCGGGATCTGCGGGCGGATGTCCGTGATATCCGCCCCCCCCCGCGATCGCTCCCAGCCAATTGGAGCGCGCTCCCAGCCTGTCACTTCCTCCTCCTGTGTTTACACAGGAAGGAGGAAATGATGTATTCTCTCATCGCAGCGCTGTTTCCCAGCGCTGCTGATGAGAGAAGACATCACAAGTAAGTGTGCACCAACACAACACTGACACACACTCACATAGGCATATTAACCCCTTGTGATCGCCCCCCCACCCCCCTGTCACAGTGTTACTGAATGCAGTGATTTAATCACTGCATTTAGTGTCAGTGTGACAGGCACTGTAAAAAACAGTTAGTGTTAGGTTCAGGATAGCCCCCCCACCCCCCTAATAAAGTTTTAACCCCCTGATCACCGCCCTAGTTAACCCTTTCACTCCCTATTGCCAGCGTCACTAAGCGATCATTTTTCTGATCGCTGTATTAGTGTCGCTGTTCCCGCTAGGTAGCTATTTTTTTTTATTGCGATTTTTTTTTTTTACTAAAGACATGTGGCTAAATAAATTTTGGCCTAAATGTTTGACTAAAATTTAGTTTATTTGTTTTTTTTTAACAAAAAGTAAAAAATAGTGTTTTTTTTTCAAAAATGTCGCTCTATTTTTGTATATAGCGCAAAAAATAAAAATCGCAGAGGTGATCAAATACCACCAAAAGAAAGCTCTATTTGTGGGAAGAAAAGGACGCAAATTTTGTTTGGGAGCCACGTCGCACGACCGCGCAATTGTCTGTTAAAGCGACGCAGTGCCGAATCGCAAAAACACCTTGGGTCATTTACCAGCGTATTGGTCCGGGTCTTAAGTGGTTAATAATGCTTAAAGTGAAACAATATAAGTGAAATATTACTTTAAATGTCGTACCTGGGGGCGGGGGTCTATAGTATGCCTGTAATGTAGTGCATGTTTCCCGTGTTTAGAAAAAAAACGGCTTGGGAACCCCCCCCCAGTCCATTACAAAGGCCCTTTGGGTCTGGTATGAATATTAAGTGGAGCCCCAAACCAAAATTTTTAAAAAAATGTGTGGGGGTCGCCACAAATTCCATATCAGGCCCTGCAGGTCTGGTATGGATATTAAGGGGAACCCTGTGCCAATTATTAAAAAAAAATGGCGTAGGGGTCCCCCTCAAAATGAACTTTAAGGGTAACCCCGCGCCAATGTAAAAAATGGCGTAGGGTTCCCCCCAAATATCCATACCAGACCCTTATCCAACCACACAACCTTGCAGGCCGCAGGAAAAGAGGGGAGGTGAGAGCGTACCCCCCCTCCTGAACCGTACCAGGTCACATGCCCTCAACATGGGGAGGATGTCCCCATGTTAATGGAGACAAGAGCCTCACTCATCCCCACAACCCTTGCCCAGTGGTTGTGGGGGTCTGCGGGAGGGGGGCTTATCATAATATGGATGCCCCCTTTAACAAAAGGGACCCCAGACACCAGCCCCCCCATGTGAATTGGTTACAGGGTTCATTGTACTCCTACCATTTCACCCAAAAAAGTGAAAAAAAATGTAAAAAAACACACACACAGATTGGGACAAGTCCTTTAATAAAAAAGTACAAAAAATTCCAGCCATCGCTGAAACAGTCCTCAGACACAGAACACAGGAAGGCTGCTAGCTAGTGGTGAGGCAGGACGCTCTAACACGGGTCGGCCTCACCTTAGGTTCAGTTGCGGCTCACCTCAGAGCTAGATCAGTCAGGCATGGTCTTCTGGCCTCCCTGCTTGCAGCACTCCAAGCACGCACCACCGCTGCCAGGACCCAGGACCCAGCTGTCTTTCTCTCTCCCCCGGCTTCCATCAGCTTGTCGGCGGCTACCCCCACAGGCTCTTGCCTACAGGTAAGCCCCGGCTTTTGCCCGACCGCCGATCCATCCTCCTACCAGCTGCCCGGAGGCGAGCTGCGGCAGTCCATTTTAGGATAGACCGCAGCTCTTTCCTGTCGGGGTAATATGGCAGTAACAGCCATACCACTTCCCCGAAACCCCCCCGAACCTCTGGAACAAGATCGCAGCGGCCGCACACAGGAAAGCCCCCGTCTTCAGCTGAGGCCTAGCGGCACGCTCGCTTCTGGCCTAAACTGATTAATCACCCCCCAATAAAAGCCCCAGCAACCCCAGGACTCCTCACGGTCCCCTAGGAGCTCCACCGCTCACCCCCCAGCTGTCCCAAGTACCCTAGCCCCTGGCTTGGGCCTAGTCCCGGTCGGCGGCCATCTTGGTACACCCAAACAATTGCACAAATAGCAATACCACTCACCCCCACCTCCCTGCCATAGCCCGTTCCTTTCAGGATTAGTGAATCGTTCAGTATTTAATCCAGGGTTTCCCGATCGCCTGTTGTGGGGTCAGGAAGGAATTTTTTCCCCAGTTATTGCAGATTGGCCAGCACCCCTGTTTTTTTGCCTTCCTCTGGATCAAAACGGGGAGGGAGGATTTGACGAGTGGCATCCCACTTGGATCTCTTCCCACCCATCACCATCTCCCGCCAATCAATATAACTCTCCCGGGATTTTTTCTGCGGCCATGGGTAAACTTAGTTACTCTGCAGAAACCATCTGGGAATTAAAACCATTCGCCGCAAACTTATCGAGTGTCACGAAAACAGCGCTAATTAGTGAGCAACTTTAAGAATTAAGCGACGACCGACATTCAAATATCATAAGCATCTATCCCAGCCTAAGCGCATATTATGCACTTTGGTCAACACAAGATCGGCAGTAAAACACCAACTAGAAATCCACTATTTCATCCTACAATGCGATTTAGACTGCCTCTTTATTACAGAAAGCTGGCTCACAGCCGACTGTAACACTTGGGAGCCGACTGTGTCTAAGTGAACTGATGCCAGAAAATTATCGCATTGTAACAGAAAAAAGAATAGGGCAAAGAGGGGGAGGCCTGGCGGTGATCCACAAGACTCACCTCGCGATCACCAAACCAGCCCTTCAGTACTCGTGGGTTTCCCGAACATGTCACTGGGTAACCCCAGTGTTTCGCCATTGCGTCAGAGGGGGCGGGCTCACCCACGCATGTGACAGATGGCCCTTCCCTCAGCTATTTAACCGCTGTCAGATTGGAGAACGTCATTTGTCGGTTGCCTCCCATGGAGGCAGGATTGTGTCGACATTATTGTTTTTTATTTTCTTCGTATCTTTGCTGGAGTTGAAAATCGAAAATGGATTTACATCGCTGGAGAGCGAAAATGGATTTACATTGTGAATTTTTTTTCCTCTTTTTTTTTCTTTTTAATAAAGGACTTGTCCCAAGCTGTGTACTGTGGTTTTTTAAATGTTTGCCACTTTTTTTGTGACATGGTAGGGGTACAATGTACCCCATTACCAATTCACATAGGGGCGCCGGGATTTCGAGGTCCCCTTTGTTAAAGGGGGCTTCCAGATTCCGATAAGCCCCCCTGCACGCAGACCCCCACAACCACTAGGCAAGGCTTGTGGGGATGAGGCCCTTGTCCCCATCAACATGGAGACATACTCCCCATGTTGAGGGCATGTGACCTGGAATGGTTCAGGAGGGGGGGCACGCTCCCATCCTCCCTATTTCCCTGCGGCCTGCCAGGTTATGTGGCCAGATAAGGGTCTGGTATGGATGTTTGGGGAGAACCCCACACCATTTTTTATTTTATCTTGGCACGGGGTTCCACTTAAAATCTATTTTGAGGGCAGTGGCCTGGTATGGTTGCGCTCTTTCGTCCCCCCTCTTTTCCTGTGGCCTGCCAGGTTGCATGCTCGGATAGGGTCTGGTATGGATTTTTGGGGGGAACCCCACGCCATTTTTTTTGGCACAGGGTTTTCCTTAATATCCATACCAGACCTGAAGGGCCTTGTTATGGAATTTTGGGGGACCCTACGCCATTTAAAAAATTGGCACAGTGTTCCCCTTAATATTCATACCAGACCCAAATGGCCTGGTAATGGACTGGGGGTGAACCCATGCTGTTTTCAATTACTTTTATCTGTATTGCCGGATCCTGACAATTCATTATAGCCGCAAATAGTTTTAAATTACATTTTTCCTTTAGAAATTTCATTTTGAGCAGGGACTGTTCTAAACATGAGAAAACTGTGCTACTTTACAGGAATACTATAGACACCCCCCAGGGCGCAAAATTGCACTACAGGTCCAAAAAAATATGTATGAAGTCAGCAGATGTGGCAGAGCATCTCCAACAGGCATTCAAGTAATTTATAAAAACAGAAAAAAGGTGCCTCTAAGTGCAGAAAAATCTTTAGCTTTAAAAGCCAGAAGAATAAAAACACTTACTTAAAGTAAGACAAGAATCGGCTCATCATATGGTGAGAGGAATCCAGCATCTTATAGTCCCAACATGTTCCAATCTGCAGCGGGGTGTTAGGGGTCTCAGCCTCCCAGCAGAGGGAAGCCACGAAGAAAGGGCCAGGGTGGAAGCAGCTGCGCAGTGTGGAACCAGCGTGGAATGCTGGACTCATCGATGACGTCAGTGGAAGTGCGCCTGGAACCAGAGTGGAATGTAGCCCTGCAGCAGACGTAATTTTTGGAAACTCTGCGTTCAACGCTGGTTCTGG
This sequence comes from Rana kukunoris, assembly GCA_029574335.1. NCBI lineage: Eukaryota > Metazoa > Chordata > Amphibia > Anura > Ranidae > Rana > Rana kukunoris. The sequence goes on along the minus strand of CM056051.1, from coordinate 169,439,853 downwards.
GCCCACTTCCGCTGACGTCATCCATGAGTCCAGTGTTCTAGCTATTAAAGTTAAAGGTTTTTCTGCACTTAGAGCCTTTTTTCTGTTTTTACTGTTTTAGAATCCTTGCTTTCCTCTTGGAGTGCTTCCTTGGTGCCTTGAACCTGAATCCATAAGCCTGTTTTTGCAATAGCTGTCTCATTTGGAACACTCCCTCTGGTAATTCTGTTATCCAGAAGCACCCTTCTTTCATCTTATCCTATTCAAGTAATTGACAGAGATCCTCCCAAGTTTTGCTGGGGTGAGGTAGGTGTGATGAACTATTTTAAATTGCATGAGTCGGTCCCTGGCTGCATTTAGTTTTTTAAACTGGTAGTCCTAATTATCATCCCAGTCCTCATTATCTAATGCCGCGTACACACGATCGGTTTTTCTGATGAGAATGGTCTGATGGACCATTTTCATCAGACCAAACCGATCGTATGTGGGCCCCATCGGTTATTTATCCATCTGTTAAAAAATATGGAACTTGTTTTAAAATTATCTGATGGATACCTAACCGATAGAAAAAAAAACGATCGTCTGCAGGCACGTCCATCAGTTAAAAATTCACGCATTCTCAAACTAAATTAGGGGACAGGAGCGCTCGTTCTGGTAAAACTAGCCTTCGTTATGAAGATAGCACATTCATCACGCTGTAACAGACAGTAAGGCGCAAATCGTCTTTTACTAACATGAAATCAGCTAAAGCAGCCCGAAGGGTGGCACCATTGGATTTGAACTTCCCCTTTATATTGCCGTTGTATGTGGTTTACGTGACCGCGTTCTGACACGATCGTTTTTTTAACCGATGGTGTGTAGGCACGACTGACCATCAGTCAGCTTTATCGGATAACTGATGGAAAAATCCTTCAGACCGTTTACATCGGATTGACCGATCGTGTGTACAGGGCATAAGGGTACACGATTCTGGGACCAGCACTCTTTACATTAACTGTGTGCCGGGTGAGATGGACAATGTTGGGCCCTAATCATTTTAGAGAGGGATTTGGACAAAGAATCAGATCTCAAAAGGGATTCAAGTCCCATAAAAGAAAGATGTGTCCTAGGCAAATTAGAAACTACAGGCATTATGCAGCTGTATATAATGGAAAAATTATCAGTTTGATCAAAGATTATACTTTGCCTTCAAGGTGGGAAACTGATAGAAATGTCCAGTATCAAACAAGTCTCCCAGAATCTTTATGCCCCCTGATGCACATATGACTGTCTCTGGAATATGGAGCAAATGCAGGAGATTGGGATTGTTCCACAGCAGGGTGAGGTGGGCCATTGATTGGAAGTAGCATTAGGTAAGACTCATAGCCTGACTACGATTATACAACCTTTATTGAACAGTCTGGGAGGTTTGTTATTCCAGAGAAAAGAGGACATTTGGGAGTTCAATTGTTTAAAAGAGATAAGGGAATCCACACGAGGTGTTTCTCAAGACATGGAGGATAAGAGGAATCTTAGGAGGAATAACGATAAGGTAAGTCTTGAATCAGGCTCTTGTTAGACTTAAGAGGGGCATTACATTAAGGGTTCAAAATCAGCTACTTTATCAGACACATGAATACCCAAATAGTTATTCTATATTACCCTCTGAAGAGGCAAGGCCCCTTCCAGGACCTGAAGCAGAATAGGATCTATTGGGAGAATTTTCGACTTTGCCCAAGGTAATTAAAATGTACACCCCTTAAAGTGAGCATGGTAGACCATAAAGAGTGCCTTAGCACATGAAATATCTTCTAGTTAAGGTTAACCTTAAATGTCTGTAATAATATTATAGTTACATTGAGGTGTACACTTCAAGTTAAAATAAAGTACTCTTTGGAACTGAATCCTGAAATTAAAATTCCTGAGCCTATACCACATTTGAAAATGTATTAAATAATGCACAATGCAGTTTAAAATTTGATTTGAAACGAGAACAATGTGCACGATGCCTTTGCTAAAGGCAGTCAATTACTGTATTGACGTATACACTCACTTTTTTTACCCTGAAAATAAAGGGTAAACTGTGCCTGCGTATTATACACAGAGGGGCTGTGGAATGTTTTTTTTTCCTGAAACTTCCCTCTTAAAGTTAGGGTGCGTGTTATACACCTGTGCGTGTTATACGCCGATAAATACGATAACAATTATATTTCATTGCCATGATTGCGCTAAAACGTCAGGACTAGTGTTGCTCAAGAATATTCGCATTGCGAATATTCGCTACGAATATTCGCTACGAATATTGCATATTCGAGTATTCGCGAATAACTCGAATATTGCGGCGAATATTCGCTATGGGATTTTTGGGATAAAATATCACGAATATTCGATATTAGCGAATATTCGCGAATATTCTTCTATATATTCGCGCAATATCGCGAAATCGAATATGGCGTATTCCGCTCAACACTAGTCAGGACAAATTTTCGGATCAGTTGAAGCAAAATATGAAGTTTAATCAACAAAAGTTTAATCCTGCTGTTGATAATAATATTATTAATAATGTAATACATAGGTTAGACTCAGAATTTCAAGGTAAGATGGCAAATATTTTTTGGTCACATTGCTTACAATTAAAGTGATGACTATGATGATAAAAATCTTATATAGGTAATTCATCAACTGTACCTAAAGAAGATCTGTACTGATTGTTATTGTTGACTTTTCCTTCTGCTATTGCCAGTTGCCAGCTGTCATGCCACAGGCTTTTGTTTAGCACAGTTTCAGAACAAGTATATAGATTAGAACTTATGACTCCACCCATTCCATGTTTATTTCTATGTAGCGTCCACAACCACACCACATCCCTTACTTACTGACATCCCTGGATGATGATATGAGAGGGGCTTTTAAAATGATATGTTTTGTAGAGATGTAACTAATTTCATGTCTAGCTAACAGCTAATCATTGGTTCCAGTTCATTGAAGATGTCTATTACATGAACGATTTTGTACCATCACCATCTTGTTTTAGGCTGCAGCTTTTTAAGAAAGATTTTTAAGAATGTTTATAGCCCCAATTTGATAATATACAGTATACAGTGTATATATATAGATATCTATATCTATATATATATCTATATATATAGATATATATATCTATATATATACAGTATTTAACAAAAGTGAGTACATCCCTTTTGTAAATAACTTATATATTTTCATGTGACAACACTGAAGAAATTACATTTTGCTACAATGTAAAGTAGTGAATGTACAGCTTGTATAACAGTGTAAATTTGCTGTCCCCTCAAAATAACTCAACACACAGCCATTAATGTCTAAGCTTCTGGCAACAAAAGTGAGTACACCCCTAGTGAAAATATCCAAATTGGGCCCAAAGTGTCAATATTTTGTGTGGCCACCGTTATTTTCCAGCACTGCCTTAACCCTCTTGGGCATGGAGTTCACCAGAGCTTCACAGGTTGCCACTGGAGTCCTCTTCCACTCCTCCATGATGACATCACAAAGCTGGTGGATATTAGAGACCTTGCGCTCCTCCATCTTCCGTTTGAGTATGCCCCACAGATGCTCAATAGGGTTTAGGTCTAAAGACATGCTTGGCCAGTCTATCACCTTTACCCTTAGCTTCTTAGCAAGGCAGTGGACATCTTGGAGGTCTGTTTGGGATAGTTATCATGTTGGAATATTGCCCTGCGCCCAGTCCCTGAAGGGAGGGAATCACGCTCTGCTTCAGTATGTTACAGTATACTGTATGTTGGCATTCATGGCTAGAAGAGGCTTCCTTCTGGGGCGACAGCCCTGCAGACAAATTTGATGCAGTGTGTGGCATATGGTCTGAGCACTAGTGCTCTTGCTCCTCATTCCAGCATCTGGGTTGTGGCTATTGCATTCTCCCTGTCTTTGTACACCTGCAAGGTGATTGATGTGGTCAGTGACCTGTTATAAGCAAGCCAATACCTCAGTCCCATGCTTGTGATAGAGAGATATTTTTAAACTTTTGAATAAGCTCTGGGGCCTTGTTATAAAATGTTCTCTACACAAGTAAGGAACCTAAGAATAATGGCTAGGGAAGAGGGAATGTGTTTCGGTTCACTTTGTGGTGGGTTTTTTCAATACCTGTGTGAACTCCAAAACCTAAAATCAAACCTCACTAAAGTCTATGAGGGGGGTGGGGTCCTAGTTAATATTTCTTCCACTGTCTTATTATTGTGATCCTAGCAGCTAGGACCATATGGGTTACTACAATTTGGAAGTGTGGAGGAAAGATATCTATACCCATATTTAATAATGTCAGTGTTGGCAAAGGTGGAATTGTGAATCCAGTTATCTCTGCTATAATATGGAAGACTGTCCACCAGAAACGATTGGGATGTTTACAATACCACAATATATGTATCAATGTGCCAACTGAGCCACACTGTTTCTAGAAAAGAGAGGACTGTGAGAGAAAGAATTTGGCCAATCTTAAAGGCATGTAGTACCAATACAAAGTCAGTTTACACTTTAGCTCCCAACGGTCTATGCAATTCGAGGATTGGTATGTTGAGAGCAAAGCCTTGCACCATTGAGCAGCAGTGAATTGAGTGGTGAAGTCCTTCTCTCATTTGCTTATGAGGAGACAATTTGTGAAAGTGTAATTAATCTTGTAATGTATTAATTAATAGGGAAATGCCTATTTTGCTATTGTAGTCTGTTGTGAAAAATTGGCAAGTAGTAGCTTGAACACATGACAACTCAGAAGGAAGTCACATAGAGCATGGGAATCTTGTACAGTATATGCCTAAAGAAGTCTCTTGGTGGTAAGCCAAATTCTTCCATCAGTATCTCAAAGCCTTGTAGAGTTTTCCCCACATATAAATTGGAAATAAATGTGTTACTCTTTTGAAACCAGGATTAAAGAGGGAGGCTAGGAATAATTAACGAAAAAACAGAGAGCAGCATGTGCAGAGTGTGACTGTTAGTGTTGAGCGGAATACGCCATATTCGATTTGGCGATATTTCACGAATATATAGAAGAATATTCGTGAAATATTCGTTAATATTGAATATTCGTGATATTTTATCAAAAAACATTTTTTGCGAAATTTCGCTAATGCGAATGCGAAATTGATTGCGAAATTCTCGTCCGCGCATGCGCGCGAACAACACGCGAAAACGGAGATCATTTCCTGGATTACTAAACTAATATGCACTAAACACTAACTCTACTTACACAAACTTATATGACTAAACTAAAGCTAATTATTTTATTTTTTTATACACAAAACACAGAGACTAAACACACACTAAACTAAGCTACCTTAAAGAAATGTACACTTACACTAACTACACAGAAATCCAGAGCTTTTTTTCTCAGAAAATAGGTACAGGAACTCAACCACGACCCGTTCAGATTTTACAAACAGTAGAAGGGTCTTAAAGGGGCATTAAATACCAGAATTGCATTACATACAGAGTGCAGAGTTCAGGGGGTTACAAAGCTGTCACTTGTAAACACAGAAACCAGACTTCTGTGTTTACAAGTGATTGTGGTGAGCAGGCACCAAAGGGTCTGAGCCAAAGGTGGTGGAACTGAGTTCCCCCAAGTTCCCCCAGAAAAAAAGCCCTGCAGAAATCTATCTAACACTAAGCTACACTAACCTGGACAAAACAACACAAATCTGAGCTTTTAGAAAAGCTGTTGGGTCTTTTGCTTTGAAAAAAGCATTTGGTTTTAGAAGCAGGAAACTCAGAACTGAAAGCACTATAGGAAGCACAATGCTAAGCTCTAAGATCACAATACACAGGAAAAACGCACAGAAACACTCCACTCTCTCTAGCCACCTTGTGAATCTGCACTGAAATACTGCTGGGAGTGATCTTATATAATGGTCGTTCAGGCAGGTTCCTATTGGTTGCTATGGAGGTTGCTAACCTCTGACAACTGTGGTAGGAGAACTCTGATTGCGAATATTCGGCAACATAAAAGGATCGCCTCAGCTACTCAGCCCAGGGTCTCTAATCATACCAGCAATGCTTATAGACATCGATGGAGATCACTAGGATGTGATCTGTTTTAAAAATATTTTTTTTTAAATGCGAATATTCTTGAGCAACACTAGTGACTGTGAGGAGTAAAGAAGAGATCTCTCCAAGCTATTAGGAGGATTGTATGGGAGGTTTCCCCCCAGGATTACTGATTGTTGGTCCTGGTTAGGGATGAGCCGAACACCCCCGGTTCGGTTTGCACCAGAACGTTCGAACAGACCGCGGGTTTGCACGAATATTTCAAACCCCATTGAAGTCTATGGGACCCGAACGTTCGAATTCAAAAACGGTCATTTTAAAGACCAAAATTCAATTAAATGTTGGAAAACGTCGTTCAGAACCCGGGTCTTGCCCCAGGGAACATGTATCAATGGAATTTTTTTTTTTAAAACGGCCGTTTTTTGCGAAGCAGCCATTTTAATGATGCTTAAAGTGAAAAAAAAAATTCCTTTAAATATCACACCTGCTGGGTGTCTATAGTAGTGGCACGTGTTTAGAAATGTCCCTGCACAACATGAAAGGACCAAAAAAAAAAGTCATTAGTGCTACTTGCGCAAGTTCTGTGTGGCAACATTATGTCGAATATTTTAGCGGTGGTGGGGGGCCATTATTGTTGTGTGAAAGCAAATTTTTAGAAAATAGGGGACACCTCAAAAATACTGTAATTGGAGCGCAAAAAGGAGCCACGTGCAAAGTATTGCAACAAAAATTGTTATTAGGCGCCCCTGATAAACAGGGGCAGAAAAATTGTGCATTGGGCACAACACAACACTTGCAACCCCTCCCAATAACTCCAATTGGAGCGCAACAAGGAGCCACGTGCAAATTATTGCATCAAAAATTGTTATTAGGCGCCCCTGTTAAACAGGGGCTGGAAAATTGTGCCTTGGGCACAACACAACACTTGAAACCCCTCCCAATAACTCCAATTGGAGCGCAACAAGGAGCCACGTACAAATTATTGCATCAAAAATTGTTATTAGACGCCCCTGTTAAACAGGGGCTGAAAAATTGGGCCTTGGGCACAACACAACACTGCAACCTCTCCCAATAACTCCAATTGGAGCGCAACAAGGAGCCACGTGCAAAGTATTGCAACACAAATTGTTATTAGGCGCCCCTGTTAAACAGGGGCTGGAAAATTGTGCCTTGGGCACAACACAACACTTGCAACCCCTCCCAATAACTCCAATTGGAGCGCAACAAGGAGCCACGTGCAAAGTATTGCAACAAAAATTGTTATTAGGCGCCCCTGTTAAACAGGGGCTGAAAAATTGTGCCTTGGGCACAACACAACACTTGCAACCCCTCCCAATAACTCCAATTGGAGCGCAACAAGGAGCCACGTGCAAGTGATTGCATCAAAAATTGTTGTTAGGCGCCACTGTTAAACAGGGGCTGGAAAATTGTGCCTTGGGCACAACACAACACTTGCAACCCCTCCCAATAACTCCAATTGGAGCGCAACAAGGAACCACGTGCAAAGTATTGCAACAAAAATTGTTATTAGGCGCCCCTGTTAAACAGGGGCTGAAAAATTGTGCCTTAGGCACTGGTGGCGGAGCCCAGAAACACAACATTTCTTACTAGCTATCAGCAAGAAAAGTAAGGAGGAGAAGGATATTCCATCAGCAGCATAAGAGGACAGTCACTCAGCATCAGCAGTCTAAAAGGGATCTGACATTTCAACAAAAAATATATTATTCATTAATATCAGCATCAGGTGCTTGGTAGCTGGTGTTGATCCAATATACAAAAGTGAAAAATTCAGCGCTGGGATATACACAAATAGATTACAAAAATACTACCAAAATTAATTGCAAGCCAGCACTAAGAATAAATTCATAGAAAATTCTCAGAACAAATTAAAATAGAAGAGTGCAGCGCAAAAATTACAAAATTCTAAAAAAAGGAACACTACACAATATATAAAGAATACATAATATATAAAGAAAGATGCAAGCCAGTGAAATTAAATGTCCACATGTCCACAAAAATAGTCCATATAGTGCTAATAAATAACACAAATAAATCCAGCAGAAGTGACGGTGAAGAGAAAACACCAGGAAAGGAAATCCACCACCGCAAGCAAGATGGACTCTCACCTTATTGCTTCGACCCGTGAGAGTCACAAAGCATATCAGAATATGTCAATCCGATCCAACCTCCAAACAGATTCACCTTATCAGACCGATATCAGCAGGCAGCCATATAAGAGGAAACACAGAAATCTAGTGCTCTCTGTATATAACAGTTGGTCCAAGCCTGATTCATGTTGATGAAGGTCAGTCGATCAACAGAGCTGGTGGAGAGGCGCACCCTGTGATCAGTGACAAAGCCTCCAGCAGCACTGAATGTCTGTTCTGAAAGAACACTGGATGCAGGCAAGCCAGTAGCTCAATTGCGTACTGGGCAAGCTCTGGCCAGTGATCCATCCTCAAGACCCAGTAAGCCAGAGGATTTTCGGTGGGGAAGGTGTCCAAGTCGGATCTTGCCCCTAGGTATTCCCGGACCATGTAAAGCAGACGCTGGCGATGGTTGCTGGAACCGGTCAGACCTAGGGGCTGCGGACTAAAAAACTGCCTGAACGCATCGGTCAGACGACCACCTTCTCCACCGCCCCTTCTGTGACTCACCGAAGCCTCAGCAAGACGTTGTCCAGAGCCAGGTTTTGGTAATCCCCCCGGTTCTGGGAACGCATTGCACAGACCCTTCTGCAAGGCCTCCCGCAGAAGTTTCATCTTCTGCTCCCTCTGCGATGGCAACATAAGGTCCGCAACCTTACTCTTGTAACGTGGATCAAGGAGAGTCGCCAGCCAGTAATGATCCCTCTCCTTAATAGCACGTACACGAGGATCCTTACGCAGGCTTTGCAGAATCAGGGAGGCCATGCAGCGTAGGTTTGCTGAGGCATTCGGGCCACAGTCCTCTGGGTCACTGAGGACGACAGGATCCACAGGCACCTCATCCCAGCCACGTAAAACTCCATGTGCTCCTTGGGACTGTAAATGATCCCTTGAAGACTGCTGCTGCTGAGTGCTAGGCTCCACCTCCATGCTGCTGATACAATCCTCCTCCTCCTCATCCTCTTCCTGTGTGCTAGGTGGGCAAGCAGGACCACTGTCTGGGTAAAGGGGGCCTTGAGAGGTAAGGAAGTCCTCCTCTTCCTCCCTCTGTTCTGCCTCAAGGGCCCTGTCCATTATTCCACGTAGCGTGTGCTCCAACATGTGAATAAGAGGGACAGTCTCACTGATGCATGCACTGTCACTGCTCACCATCCTCGTGGCCTCCTCAAATGGTGACAGGACAGTGCATGCATCCCTGATCAAGGCCCACTGGCGTGGGGAAAAAAACCTAGCTCCCCTGACCCAGTTCTGCTGCCATATTGGCACAGATACTCATTGATGGCCCGTTGCTGCATGTGCAGCCGCTGCAGCATGGCCAACGTTGAGTTCCATCTGGTGGGCATGTCACAAATTAGGCGGTTCTTGGGCAGTTTGTATTCCCTTTGGAGGTCAGTCAGCCGAGCAGTGGCATTATATGACCTCCGGAAATGCACACAGACTTTCCTGGCCTGCTTCAGGACATCCTGCAATCCCGGGTACCTGCCCAAGAACCGCTGCACCACCAAATTGAGGACATGCGCAAAACAGGGCACGTGGGTGAGTTTTCCCTGTCGCAGGGCAGAGAGGAGGTTGGTGCCATTATCGCCTACCACCATTCCAGGCTTCAGCTGGCGTGGCGTCAACCACCTCTCAGCCTGACCCTTCAGGGCTGACAAAACCACTTCCCCAGTGTGGCTCCTGTCTCCCAAGCACACCAGCTCTAGCACCGCATGGCATCTCCTGGTCTGCTTTCCTGCGTAGCCCCTCGTACGCCTACGGAGCACGGCTGGTTCGGAGAAAACATCACCACAGGAAGAGGCCACAGAGGAAGAAGAGGAGGGGGTGGAGGAGAGAGGTGTGTCACAAACAGTAGTAGTGCTTTGGAGGCGTGGTGGCGGAACAACCTCCAAAACTACTGGACCTTGTCCTGCGTCCTTCCCAGCTGCCAGCAGAGTCACCCAATGCGCCGTAAAAGACAGGTAACGTCCCTGTCCATGCCTGCTGGACCATGAGTCGGCGGTAAGATGCACCTTACCACTGACCGCCCTGTCCAGCGAGGCATGGACATTGCCTTCCACATGCTGGTAGAGAGCCGGAATAGCCTTCTGTGAGAAAAAGTGGCGTTTTGGTACTTGCCACTGAGGCACTGCACATTGCACAAACTCACGGAAGGGGGCAGAATCTACCAACTGAAAAGGTAGCAGTTGAAGTGCTAGCAATTTCGCAAAGCTAGCATTCAACTGCTGGGCATGTGGATGGCTGGGATTGTACTTCTTTCGGCGCTGCAGCAGCTGGGGCAGGGAAATTTGCCTGGTACTATCAGTAGATTGACCGCTACTACTAGCTTGTGACACACCGATTTCTACACCTTCACTGCAGGCTTCAGAGAGGACTGGGGGTCTACTTGGGTTGGAGGTCCCAGAAGGGCAAGGGGGGGTACGCTGTTGTCTTTGGTGTGGGTCTTTCTGGTGTGCTTGCAAACGAGCTGCATGGCAGGTCGACATATGTCTGGACAAGCATGTGGTACCCAGGCGGTTGATGTTTTGGCCACGCGAGATATGCTTGCGACATAAGTTGCAAATAGCAAAGGTACGATCTTGTGGACATGTTTCAAAAAAGGCCCACACCAAAGAACTTTTGCTGTACCGGTCAGACACAGCAGCGCCATGCACAGCACATAACTGCGCTCAGGTGGTAAATAGGAGCACACGTACAGTGGCACTATCTGTGCTCAGGTGGTATATACCAGCACACGTACAGTGGCACTATCTGTGCTCAGGTGGTATATAGGAGCACACGTACAGTGGCACTAACTGTGCTCAGGTGGTATATAGGAGCACACGTACAGTGGCACTAACTGTGCTCAGGTGGTATATAGCAGCACACGTACAGTGGCACTATCTGTGCTCAGGTGGTATATACCAGCACATGTACAGTGGCACTATCTGTGCTCAGGTGGTATATACCAGCACACGTACAGTGGCACTATCTGTGCTCAGGTGGTATATAGGAGCACACGTACAGTGGCACTATCTGTTCTCAGGTGGTATATAGGAGCACACGTACAGTGGCACTATCTGTGCTCAGGTGGTATATAGCAGCACACGTACAGTGGCACTATCTGTGCTTAGGTGGTATATAGGAGCACACGTACAGTGGCACTATCTGTGCTCAGGTGGTATATAGCAGCACACGTACAGTGGCACTAACTGCGCTCAGGTGATATATACCAGCACACGTACAGTGGCACTATCTGTGCTCAGGTGGTATATAGGAGCACACGTACAGTGGCACTATCTGTGCTCAGGTGGTATATAGAAGCACACGTACAGTGGCACTATCTGTGCTCAGGTGGTATATAGGAGCACACGTACAGTGGCACTAACTGCGCTCAGGTGGTATATACCAGGACACGTACAGTGGCACTATCTGTGCTCAGGTGGTATATAGAAGCACACGTACAGTGGCACTATCTGTGCTCAGGTGGTATATAGGAGCACACGTAGAGTGGCACTATATGTGCTCAGGTGGTATATAGGAGCACACGTACAGTGGCACTAACTGCGCTCAGGTGGTATATACCAGCACACGTACAGTGGCACTATCTGTGCTCAGGTGGTATATAGGAGCACACGTACAGTGGCACTATCTGTGCTCAGGTGGTATATAGGAGCACACATACAGTGGCACTATCTGTGCTCAGGTGGTATATACCAGCACACGTACAGTGGCATTATCTGTGCTCAGGTGGTATATACCAGCACACGTACAGTGGCACTAACTGCGCTCAGGTGGTATATACCAGCACACGTACAGTGGCACTATCTGTGCTCAGGTGGTATATAGGAGCACACGTACAGTGGCACTATCTGTGCTCAGGTGGTATATAGGAGCACACGTACAGTGGCACTATCTGTGCTCAGGTGGTATATAGGAGCACACGTACAGTGGCACTATCTGTGCTCAGGTGGTATATAGAAGCACACGTACAGTGGCACTATCTGTGCTCAGGTGGTATATAGGAGCACACGTAGAGTGGCACTATCTGTGCTCAGGTGGTATATAGGAGCACACGTACAGTGGCACTAACTGTGCTCAGGTGGTATATAGCAGCACACGTACAGTGGCACTATCTGTGCTCAGGTGGTATATACCAGCACACGTACAGTGGCACTATCTGTGGTCAGGTGGTATATACCAGCACACGTACAGTGGCACTATCTGTGCTCAGGTGGTATATAGGAGCACACGTACAGTGGCACTATCTGTGCTCAGGTGGTATATAGGAGCACACGTACAGTGGCACTATCTGTGCTCAGGTGGTATATAGCAGCACACGTACAGTGGCACTATCTGTGCTTAGGTGGTATATAGGAGCACACGTACAGTGGCACTATCTGTGCTCAGGTGGTATATAGCAGCACACGTACAGTGGCACTAACTGCGCTCAGGTGATATATACCAGCACACGTACAGTTGCACTATCTGTGCTCAGGTGGTATATAGGAGCACACGTACAGTGGCACTATCTGTGCTCAGGTGGTATATAGAAGCACACGTACAGTGGCACTATCTGTGCTCAGGTGGTATATAGGAGCACACGTACAGTGGCACTAACTGCGCTCAGGTGGTATATAGGAGCACACGTAGAGTGGCACTATCTGTGCTCAGGTGGTATATAGGAGCACACGTACAGTGGCACTAACTGTGCTCAGGTGGTATATAGCAGCACACGTACAGTGGCACTATCTGCGCTCAGGTGGTATTTACCAGCACACGTACAGTGGCACTATCTGTGGTCAGGTGGTATATACCAGCACACGTACAGTGGCACTATCTGTGCTCAGGTGGTATATAGGAGCACACGTACAGTGGCACTATCTGTGCTCAGGTGGTATATAGGAGCACACGTACAGTGGCACTATCTGTGCTCAGGTGGTATATACCAGCACACGTACAGTGGCACTATCTGTGCTTAGGTGGTATATAGGAGCACACGTACAGTGGCACTATCTGTGCTCAGGTGGTATATAGCAGCACATGTACAGTGGCACTAACTGCGTTTAGGTGATATATACCAGCACACGTACAGTGACACTATCTGTGCTCAGGTGGTATATAGGAGCACACGTACAGTGGCACTATCTGTGCTTAGGTGGTATATAGGAGCACACGTACAGTGGCACTATCTGTGCTCGGGTGGTATATAGCAGCACACGTACAGTGGCACTAACTGCGCTCAGGTGATATATACCAGCACACGTACAGTGGCACTATCTGTGCTCAGGTGGTATATAGGAGCACACGTACAGTGGCACTATCTGTGCTCAGGTGGTATATAGAAGCACACGTACAGTGGCACTATCTGTGCTCAGGTGGTATATAGGAGCACACGTACAGTGGCACTAACTGCGCTCAGGTGGTATATACCAGGACACTTACAGTGGCACTATCTGTGCTCAGGTGGTATATAGAAGCACACGTACAGTGGCACTATCTGTGCTCAGGTGGTATATAGAAGCACACGTACAGTGGCACTATCTGTGCTCAGGTGGTATATAGCAGCACACGTAGAGTGGCACTATATGTGCTCAGGTGGTATATAGGAGCACACGTACAGTGGCACTAACTGCGCTCAGGTGGTATATAGGAGCACACGTACAGTGGCACTATCTTTGCTCAGGTGGTATATAGGAGCACACGTACAGTGGCACTATATGTGCTCAGGTGGTATATAGGAGCACACGTACAGTGGCACTATCTGTGCTCAGGTGGTATATAGGAGCACACGTACAGTGGCACTATCTGTGCTCAGGTGGTATATAGCAGCACACGTACAGTGGCACTATCTGTGCTCAGGTGGTATATAGGAGCACACGTACAGTGGCACTATCTGTGCTCAGGTGGTATATAGGAGCACACGTACAGTGGCACTATCTGTGCTCAGGTGGTATATAGAAGCACACGTACAGTGGCACTATCTGTGCTCAGGTGGTATATAGGAGCACACGTACAGTGGCACTATCTGTGCTCAGGTGGTATATAGGAGCACAAGTACAGTGGCACTATCTGTGCTCAGGTGGTATATAGGAGCACACGTACAGTGGGACTATCTGTGCTCAGGTGGTATATAGCAGCACACGTACAGTGGCACTATCTGTGCTCAGGTGGTATATAGGAGCACACGTACAGTGGCACTATCTGTGCTCAGGTGGTATATAGGAGCACACGTACAGTGGCACTAACTGTGCTCAGGTGGTATATAGGAGCACACGTACAGTGGCACTATCTTTGCTCAGGTGGTATATAGGAGCACACGTACAGTGGCACTATCTGTGCTCAGGTGGTATATAGGAGCACACGTACAGTGGCACTATCTGTGCTCAGGTGGTATATAGAAGCACACGTACAGTGGCACTATCTGTGCTCAGGTGGTATATAGGAGCACACGTACAGTGGCACTATCTGTGCTCAGGTGGTATATAGGAGCACAAGTACAGTGGCACTATCTGTGCTCAGGTGGTATATAGGAGCACACGTACAGTGGCACTATCTGTGCTCAGGTGGTATATAGCAGCACACGTACAGTGGCACTATCTGTGCTCAGGTGGTATATAGGAGCACACGTACAGTGGCACTATCTGTGCTCAGGTGGTATATAGCAGCACACGTACAGTGGCACTAACTGCGCTCAGGTGATATATACCAGCACACGTACAGTGGCACTATCTGTGCTCAGGTGGTATATAGGAGCACAAGTACAGTGGCACTATCTGTGCTCAGGTGGTATATAGGAGCACACGTACAGTGGCACTATCTGTGCTCAGGTGGTATATAGCAGCACACGTACAGTGGCACTATCTGTGCTCAGGTGGTATATAGGAGCACACGTACAGTGGCACTATCTGTGCTCAGGTGGTGTATAGCAGCACACGTACAGTGGCACTAACTGCGCTCAGGTGATATATACCAGCACACGTACAGTGGCACTATCTGTGCTCAGGTGGTATATAGGAGCACACGTACAGTGGCACTATCTGTGCTCAGGTGGTATATAGAAGCACACGTACAGTGGCACTATCTGTGCTCAGGTGGTATATAGGAGCACACGTACAGTGGCACTATCTGTGCTCAGGTGGTATATAGCAGCACACGTACAGTGGCACTATCTGTGCTCAGGTGGTATATAGCAGCACACGTACAGTGGCACTAACTGCGCTCAGGTGGTATATAGGAGCACACGTAGAGTGGCACTATCTGTGCTCAGGTGGTATATAGGAGCACACGTACAGTGGCACTAACTGTGCTCAGGTGGTATATAGCAGCACACGTACAGTGGCACTATCTGTGCTCAGGTGGTATTTACCAGCACACGTACAGTGGCACTATCTGTGGTCAGGTGGTATATACCAGCACACGTACAGTGGCACTATCTGTGCTCAGGTGGTATATAGGAGCACACGTACAGTGGCACTATCTGTGCTCAGGTGGTATATAGGAGCACACGTACAGTGGCACTATCTGTGCTCAGGTGGTATATACCAGCACACGTACAGTGGCACTATCTGTGCTTAGGTGGTATATAGGAGCACACATACAGTGGCACTATCTGTGCTCAGGTGGTATATAGCAGCACAGGTACAGTGGCACTAACTGCGTTTAGGTGATATATACCAGCACACGTACAGTGGCACTATCTGTGCTCAGGTGGTATATAGGAGCACACGTACAGTGGCACTATCTGTGCTTAGGTGGTATATAGGAGCACACGTACAGTGGCACTATCTGTGCTCGGGTGGTATATAGCAGCACACGTACAGTGGCACTAACTGCGCTCAGGTGATATATACCAGCACACGTACAGTGGCACTATCTGTGCTCAGGTGGTATATAGGAGCACACGTACAGTGGCACTATCTGTGCTCAGGTGGTATATAGAAGCACACGTACAGTGGCACTATCTGTGCTCAGGTGGTATATAGGAGCACACGTACAGTGGCACTAACTGCGCTCAGGTGGTATATACCAGGACACGTACAGTGGCACTATCTGTGCTCAGGTAGTATATAGAAGCACACGTACAGTGGCACTATCTGTGCTCAGGTGGTATATAGGAGCACACATAGAGTGGCACTATATGTGCTCAGGTGGTATATAGGAGCACACGTACAGTGGCACTAACTGCGCTCAGGTGGTATATACCAGCACACGTACAGTGGCACTATCTGTGCTCATGTGGTATATAGGAGCACACGTACAGTGGCACTATCTGTGCTCAGGTGGTATATAGGAGCACACGTACAGTGGCACTATCTGTGCTCAGGTGGTATATAGCAGCACACGTACAGTGGCACTATCTGTGCTCAGGTGGTATATAGCAGCACACGTACAGTGGCACTAACTGCGCTCAGGTGATATATACCAGCACACGTACAGTGGCACTATCTGTGCTCAGGTGGTATATAGGAGCACACGTACAGTGGCACTATCTGTGCTCAGGTGGTATATAGAAGCACACGTACAGTGGCACTATCTGTGCTCAGGTGGTATATAGGAGCACACGTACAGTGGCACTAACTGCGCTCAGGTGGTATATACCAGGACACGTACAGTGGCACTATCTGTGCTCAGGTGGTATATAGAAGCACACGTACAGTGGCACTATCTGTGCTCAGGTGGTATATAGCAGCACACGTAGAGTGGCACTATATGTGCTCAGGTGGTATATAGGAGCACACGTACAGTGGAACTAACTGCGCTCAGGTGGTATATACCAGCACACGTACAGTGGCACTATCTGTGCTCAGGTAGTATATAGGAGCACACGTACAGTGGCACTATCTGTGCTCAGGTGGTATATAGGAGCACACGTACAGTGGCACTATCTGTGCTCAGGTGGTATATAGGAGCACACGTACAGTGGCACTATCTGTGCTCAGGTGGTATATAGGAGCACACGTACAGTGGCACTATCTGTGCTCAGGTGGTATATATGAGCACACGTACAGTGGCACTATCTGTGCTCAGGTGGTATATAGGAGCACAAGTACAGTGGCACTATCTGTGCTCAGGTGGTATATAGGAGCACATGTACAGTGGCACTATCTGTGCTCAGGTGGTATATAGCAGCACACGTACAGTGGCACTATCTGTGCTCAGGTGGTATATAGGAGCACACGTACAGTGGCACTATCTGTGCTCAGGTGGTATATAGCAGCACACGTACAGTGGCACTAACTGCGTTCAGGTGATATATACCAGCACACGTACAGTGGCACTATCTGTGCTCAGGTGGTATGTAGGAGCACACGTACAGTGGCACTATCTGTGCTCAGGTGGTATATAGAAGCACACGTACAGTGGCACTATCTGTGATCAGGTGGTATATAGGAGCACACGTACAGTGGCACTAACTGCGCTCAGGTGGTATATAGGAGCACACGTAGAGTGGCACTATCTGTGCTCAGGTGGTATATAGGAGCACACGTACAGTGGCACTAACTGTGCTCAGGTGGTATATAGCAGCACACGTACAGTGGCACTATCTGTGCTCAGGTGGTATATACCAGCACACGTACAGTGGCACTATCTGTGCTCAGGTGGTATATACCAGCACACGTACAGTGGCACTATCTGTGCTCAGGTGGTATATAGGAGCACACGTACAGTGGCACTATCTGTGCTCAGGTTGTATATAGGAGCACACTTACAGTGGCACTATCTGTGCTGAGGTGGTATATACCAGCACACGTACAGTGGCACTATCTGTGCTTAGGTGGTATATAGGAGCACACGTACAGTGGCACTATCTGTGCTCAGGTGGTATATAGCAGCACACGTACAGTGGCACTAACTGCGCTCAGGTGATATATACCAGCACACGTACAGTGGCACTATCTGTGCTCAGGTGGTATATAGGAGCACACGTACAGTGGCACTATCTGTGCTTAGGTGGTATATAGGAGCACACGTACAGTGGCACTATCTGTGCTCGGGTGGTATATAGCAGCACACGTACAGTGGCACTAACTGCGCTCAGGTGATATATACCAGCACACGTACAGTGGCACTATCTGTGCTCAGGTGGTATATAGGAGCACACGTACAGTGGCACTATCTGTGCTCAGGTGGTATATAGAAGCACACGTACAGTGGCACTATCTGTGCTCAGGTGGTATATAGGAGCACACGTACAGTGGCACTAACTGTGCTCAGGTGGTATATACCAGGACACGTACAGTGGCACTATCTGTGCTCAGGTGGTATATAGAAGCACACGTACAGTGGCACTATCTGTGCTCAGGTGGTATATAGGAGCACACATAGAGTGGCACTATATGTGCTCAGGTGGTATATAGGAGCACACGTACAGTGGCACTAACTGCGCTCAGGTGGTATATACCAGCACACGTACAGTGGCACTATCTGTGCTCAGGTGGTATATAGGAGCACACGTACAGTGGCACTATCTGTGCTCAGGTGGTATATAGGAGCACACGTACAGTGGCACTATCTGTGCTCAGGTGGTATATAGGAGCACACGTACAGTGGCACTATCTGTGCTCAGGTGGTATATAGGAGCACACGTACAGTGGCACTATCTGTGCTCAGGTGGTATATAGCAGCACACGTACAGTGGCACTATCTGCGCTCAGGTGGTATATAGCAGCACACGTACAGTGGTACTAACTGCGCTCAGGTGATATTTACCAGCACACGTACAGTGGCACTATCTGTGCTCAGGTGGTATATAGGAGCACACGTACAGTGGCACTATCTGTGCTCAGGTGGTATATAGAAGCACACGTACAGTGGCACTATCTGTGCTCAGGTGGTATATAGGAGCACACGTACAGTGGCACTATCTGTGCTCAGGTGGTATATAGGAGCACACGTACAGTGGCACTATCTGTGCTCAGGTGGTATATACCAGCACACGTACAGTGGCACTATCTGTGCTTAGGTGGTATATAGGAGCACACATACAGTGGCACTATCTGTGCTCAGGTGGTATATAGCAGCACACGTACAGTGGCACTAACTGCGTTTAGGTGATATATACCAGCACACGTACAGTGGCACTATCTGTGCTCAGGTGGTATATAGGAGCACACGTACAGTGGCACTATCTGTGCTTAGGTGGTATATAGGAGCACACGTACAGTGGCACTATCTGTGCTCGGGTGGTATATAGCAGCACACGTACAGTGGCACTAACTGCGCTCAGGTGATATATACCAGCACACGTACAGTGGCACTATCTGTGCTCAGGTGGTATATAGGAGCACACGTACAGTGGCACTATCTGTGCTCAGGTGGTATATAGAAGCACACGTACAGTGGCACTATCTGTGCTCAGGTGGTATATAGGAGCACACGTACAGTGGCACTAACTGCGCTCAGGTGGTATATACCAGGACACGTACAGTGGCACTATCTGTGCTCAGGTAGTATATAGAAGCACACGTACAGTGGCACTATCTGTGCTCAGGTGGTATATAGGAGCACACATAGAGTGGCACTATATGTGCTCAGGTGGTATATAGGAGCACACGTACAGTGGCACTAACTGCGCTCAGGTGGTATATACCAGCACACGTACAGTGGCACTATCTGTGCTCAGGTGGTATATACCAGCACACGTACAGTGGCACTATCTGTGCTCAGGTGGTATATAGGAGCACACGTACAGTGGCACTATCTGTGCTCAGGTGGTATATAGGAGCACACGTACAGTGGCACTATCTGTGCTCAGGTGGTATATAGCAGCACACGTACAGTGGCACTATCTGTGCTCAGGTGGTATATAGCAGCACACGTACAGTGGCACTAACTGCGCTCAGGTGATATATACCAGCACACGTACAGTGGCACTATCTGTGCTCAGGTGGTATATAGGAGCACACGTACAGTGGCACTATCTGTGCTCAGGTGGTATATAGAAGCACACGTACAGTGGCACTATCTGTGCTCAGGTGGTATATAGGAGCACACGTACAGTGGCACTAACTGCGCTCAGGTGGTATATACCAGGACACGTACAGTGGCACTATCTGTGCTCAGGTGGTATATAGAAGCACACGTACAGTGGCACTATCTGTGCTCAGGTGGTATATAGCAGCACACGTAGAGTGGCACTATATGTGCTCAGGTGGTATATAGGAGCACACGTACAGTGGAACTAACTGCGCTCAGGTGGTATATACCAGCACACGTACAGTGGCACTATCTTTGCTCAGGTAGTATATAGGAGCACACGTACAGTGGCACTATCTGTGCTCAGGTGGTATATAGGAGCACACGTACAGTGGCACTATCTGTGCTCAGGTGGTATATAGGAGCACACGTACAGTGGCACTATCTGTGCTCAGGTGGTATATAGGAGCACACGTACAGTGGCACTATCTGTGCTCAGGTGGTATATATGAGCACACGTACAGTGGCACTATCTGTGCTCAGGTGGTATATAGGAGCACAAGTACAGTGGCACTATCTGTGCTCAGGTGGTATATAGGAGCACATGTACAGTGGCACTATCTGTGCTCAGGTGGTATATAGCAGCACACGTACAGTGGCACTATCTGTGCTCAGGTGGTATATAGGAGCACACGTACAGTGGCACTATCTGTGCTCAGGTGGTATATAGCAGCACACGTACAGTGGCACTAACTGCGTTCAGGTGATATATACCAGCACACGTACAGTGGCACTATCTGTGCTCAGGTGGTATATAGGAGCACACGTACAGTGGCACTATCTGTGCTCAGGTGGTATATAGAAGCACACGTACAGTGGCACTATCTGTGATCAGGTGGTATATAGGAGCACACGTACAGTGGCACTAACTGCGCTCAGGTGGTATATAGGAGCACACGTAGAGTGGCACTATCTGTGCTCAGGTGGTATATAGGAGCACACGTACAGTGGCACTAACTGTGCTCAGGTGGTATATAGCAGCACACGTACAGTGGCACTATCTGTGCTCAGGTGGTATATACCAGCACACGTACAGTGGCACTATCTGTGCTCAGGTGGTATATACCAGCACACGTACAGTGGCACTATCTGTGCTCAGGTGGTATATAGGAGCACACGTACAGTGGCACTATCTGTGCTCAGGTTGTATATAGGAGCACACGTACAGTGGCACTATCTGTGCTCAGGTGGTATATACCAGCACACGTACAGTGGCACTATCTGTGCTTAGGTGGTATATAGGAGCACACGTACAGTGGCACTATCTGTGCTCAGGTGGTATATAGCAGCACACGTACAGTGGCACTAACTGCGCTCAGGTGATATATACCAGCACACGTACAGTGGCACTATCTGTGCTCAGGTGGTATATAGGAGCACACGTACAGTGGCACTATCTGTGCTTAGGTGGTATATAGGAGCACACGTACAGTGGCACTATCTGTGCTCGGGTGGTATATAGCAGCACACGTACAGTGGCACTAACTGCGCTCAGGTGATATATACCAGCACACGTACAGTGGCACTATCTGTGCTCAGGTGGTATATAGGAGCACACGTACAGTGGCACTATCTGTGCTCAGGTGGTATATAGAAGCACACGTACAGTGGCACTATCTGTGCTCAGGTGGTATATAGAAGCACACGTACAGTGGCACTAACTGTGCTCAGGTGGTATATACCAGGACACGTACAGTGGCACTATCTGTGCTCAGGTGGTATATAGAAGCACACGTACAGTGGCACTATCTGTGCTCAGGTGGTATATAGGAGCACACATAGAGTGGCACTATATGTGCTCAGGTGGTATATAGGAGCACACGTACAGTGGCACTAACTGCGCTCAGGTGGTATATACCAGCACACGTACAGTGGCACTATCTGTGCTCAGGTGGTATATAGGAGCACACGTACAGTGGCACTATCTGTGCTCAGGTGGTATATAGGAGCACACGTACAGTGGCACTATCTGTGCTCAGGTGGTATATAGGAGCACACGTACAGTGGCACTATCTGTGCTCAGGTGGTATATAGGAGCACACGTACAGTGGCACTATCTGTTCTCAGGTGGTATATAGCAGCACACATACAGTGGCACTATCTGCGCTCAGGTGGTATATAGCAGCACACGTACAGTGGTACTAACTGCGCTCAGGTGATATTTACCAGCACACGTACAGTGGCACTATCTGTGCTCAGGTGGTATATAGGAGCACACGTACAGTGGCACTATCTTTGCTCAGGTGGTATATAGGAGCACACGTACAGTGGCACTATCTGTGCTCAGGTGGTATATAGGAGCACACGTACAGTGGCACTATCTGTGCTCAGGTGGTATATAGGAGCACACGTACAGTGGCACTATCTGTGCTCAGGTGGTATATAGGAGCACACGTACAGTGGCACTATCTGTGCTCAGGTGGTATATAGCAGCACACGTACAGTGGCACTATCTGTGCTCAGGTGGTATATAGGAGCACACGTACAGTGGCACTATCTGTGCTCAGGTGGTATATAGGAGCACACGTACAGTGGCACTATCTGTGCTCAGGTGGTATATAGGAGCACACGTACAGTGGCACTATCTGTGCTCAGGTGGTATATAGGAGCACACGTACAGTGGCACTATCTGTGCTCAGGTGCTATATAGGAGCACACATACAGTGGCACTATCTGTGCTCAGGTGGTATATAGGAGCACAAGTACAGTGGCACTATCTGTGCTCAGGTGGTATATAGGAGCACACGTACAGTGGCACTATCTGTGCTCAGGTGGTATATAGCAGCACACGTACAGTGGCACTATCTGTGCTCAGGTGGTATATAGGAGCACATGTACAGTGGCACTATCTGTGCTCAGGTGGTATATAGCAGCACACGTACAGTGGCACTAACTGCGCTCAGGTGATATATACCAGCACACGTACAGTGGCACTATCTGTGCTCAGGTGGTATATAGGAGCACACGTAGAGTGGCACTATCTGTGCTCAGGTGGTATATAGGAGCACACGTACAGTTGCACTAACTGTGCTCAGGTGGTATATACCAGCACACGTACAGTGGCACTATCTGTGCTCAGGTGGTATATACCAGCACACGTACAGTGGCACTATCTGTGCTCAGGTGGTATATACCAGCACACGTGCGGTGACCCCAAATGCGCTCAGGTGGTCTGTAACAGCACACGTGCGGTGACCCCAAATGCGCTAAGGTGGTATTAAACAACACACGCACAGTCAGAGCGACTGCGTTTCTGTGCAATTCAATAGCCCACTTGCATTAACAGCAACTGCCTTTCTGTGCAAATAAATAGCACACGTGCAGTAACAGTTAATACGTCTATGTGCAATTAACTAACACGTGTACACTAACACATTAGAGCATCAAGCACAATCTCCTGCCTGACAGATACTAATAGCAGAACTAGCTAAGCTATACAGTTTATAAATATATTGACAACTCCTAGGGATGTCAATATATTCTCTACAAACTGTACATTTAACTATACTAACTAGTAGCCTCCCTGATCTATCTATCTATCTATCTATCTATCTATCTATCTATCTATCTATCTATCTATCTATCTATCTATCTATCTATCTATCTATCTGAAAAGACACTGTGGCCCAGATTCACAGAGCGATTACGCCTGCGCAACAGGAGATGCGCGTGCGTAAGTCGAAATGTGCGCGTGCGTTTCGATGCACGGCATCCCCAAAGCGAGATACGCAAGAAATCTACTTTTTTTGGTCCGGCGTAATTTCGTTAGACAGGCGCATCCGTCCGCGCAAAACTGCGCTAGACAGACCATTGATTTGCTAGTCAAATATGCTAATGAGGGACTTACGGGGATCCACAAAAGAACGTTGGGGCAGCGCAGGCTACGCAGTGTGCGCAACAGCAAAATGTCCTGTCTAAAAGTAGAGCATACAAAAGCTGGTCTAAAAAGAGAAAAAAAGTCTACTTGTTAGATAAAGCAACACTGTTAGTGAGGAGCTCAGCAGTCACACGTGTTGCACAAAAATCTGTATGCCAACATGCCAGGGGCATCGTCGCGCATAGCTATACTACTGACTTTAGATGAACAAAGAAGGAGGAGGGCACGGAGGATGGCACGGGAGAGGATATACCGCACCCGCATAGACCTGTTTGGCATGAGTGATTCTGAGGTGTATCGCATCTTCAGATTCACCCCTCATGTCATCCTGGAATTAACCACAACCCTGCAGGAGGACATCACCAGCCGAACACACCGCTCACATGCAGTGCAGCCACTGGTGAAGGTCATGGCAACACTCCATTTCCTTGCCAGTGGCTCTTTTCAAAGAACAAGTGGAGTGGTGGCTGGGATGTTCCAATCCTCCATGAGCAGATGTGTGCACCAGGTTGTCCCTGCAATCCTCAGACGCATGGCCAACCAAATCATCAAACCCACCACTGAGGACCTGCGGCTGAAGGCAATGACAGATTTCTACAGATTTGCCAGATTCCCATGCACCGTGGGGGCCATTGATTTCACACATGTGGCACTCCAGCCCCCCCATGAGACAGAGCACATGTACCGCAATCGGAAGCATTGGCATTCCATCAACGTACAGGTGATAGTCGATGCCCAAGGCCTCATATGGCACATCCGTGCCAAACACCCAGCGTCCAGCCATGACAGCTACATATACAATCAATGCCACATCCGAATGGAATTCGATCAGAACGTGTATGGGGACACCTGGCTGGTTGGTGAGTGACATGGGTGGCAGGCATGACTATCCCCTCCCATGATGCACACATCACAAGGGGCACATGCATGACTAACATCCTCCTGTCTTTTCCCTTACAGGTGACTTTGCATATCCACTGGGACCCCATCTCATGACTCCTATCCGGAACCCCCAAACCCCAGGAGAGGAAAGATACAATCAAGCACATGCCCAA
Organism: Rana kukunoris; assembly: GCA_029574335.1. NCBI lineage: Eukaryota > Metazoa > Chordata > Amphibia > Anura > Ranidae > Rana > Rana kukunoris. The sequence goes on along the minus strand of CM056051.1, from coordinate 169,414,831 downwards.
ACACGAGCAGTGGTGGAGCGCACCTTTGGCCTCCTGAAGTGACGTTTCCGATGCCTGGATAAGTCTGGGGGTACCCTCTTGTATTCCCCAAACTTCGTGTGCCAGATCATCGGTGCATGTTGCATGCTGCACAACTTCGCAGTAAGAAAGGGTCTGCAGATTGACCTACGTGATGACCTGACCCCTGAACCAGACAATCCCCCCCCTAACTGAGGGTCCCCCGTCTTTTGAGGGAAGAGCAGCCAGGAGACAACTCACATTGGGCATCTTTGCACGTTAAACACACACATTAATCATGGCACAATGAGAATGCACGCATGCACACCACTGTGGTCCCTAGCACACACCCCCCACATCCGCATCAAATTGGATTGGCACCAGTCCACCATGCAGGACTTGTGAGCAGCAACGCCATGCCAAGGCTCCAATTATGTCACTGTACATTCATACACCATTCACACGGACCTGGGGATCAATTCTCCCTGGTCCTGGGGAACCCTTCTCCACCAAAATTGAGGGTGACACCCCTTTTCCGGCAGGAATGTCACCCCCACATTCAAACAGCATTCACAACCCAAAAAAAAAAAAAAAAAATGACCAGCAAAATCAAAAATTTTACAGCAAAAAAAAAAAATCAAAAAAGGGGAAAAATAAATTATTGCCCTTTACGTGAGCCACGCCTGGGGCGCCCCCGGCCACGGCCCCGGCTCCTCAGGGGAGACTCATGGGGAGGGGGGGGTAAACCGGGGAGCAGCCCCTGATCTCTGCCCACCTGACGGCCTGCCCTCCAAGGCCACGGCTATTCTGTCCAGGGCAGCACCAAGTGTTGCCGTGTTGGCCTGGATAGCCTGGGTAAGGGCCCTCACATCCTGCCCAACGCCTGCTGATGTCGTCTGCAGTTCGTTTAGGCAGGTTGTGAAAGCCCGGGAGTGGGAGTCCAGGTTCCCCAGCGTATCCTTGATGGAGGACAGGCTCTCCTCCATCCGCACCAATGTCTGGCTGACCTGTCCCAGATGGCGGGTCTGGAGGAACTGGTCCCTTCTCAGAGTGGCGGGCAGGAGATCGGCCACCCCCTGGTCTTCTGGGACGACTTCCTGCCTCCAGCTGATGCTTGTGGCGGGGGAGAATGGGAGGCCCTTGGGAGGGGAGCCGTGTTGGGGGAGGAGGGGGGTCTCCCCCTTAGGGAGGGCTGCCTGCTGCCAGCCAGAGGGGAAGAGTCCTCAAAGACCAAAAGTCCTGTGCCTGACATGGACTCCTCCTCCTCATGATTCTCCTCCTCCTCAACCTCCTCCTTCGCCTCTTGAACCTCCTCCGCGGACTCCGGCCTTGTTGGGGGGGCCTCATTAGGCTGCTGTCCTGGGGATGGTGCGGTCAGGCCAGATGGCCCTGCACCCTCCTGCACATCTGTGGATGACACAAAACATTCACAGGTTGGAGGATCCACACACTTGCCACATATTCCCCTTCACCCCCTCCCCCACACATGCTACACACCTGATATTAAAAAAAAAACTTACCTGGCACCACGGGCTCCGGACTTGAGTCAAAGCCGGGCAGGCCCTCCACTTCATGCCGATGAAAGGTCAGGGCCACCGCACCCTCCTCCGCTATCAGCCTAATACGGCATGGTGGGCCCCCTCCTGTGCCCCTGGCATGGGCATGCATTTTGGACAGCTTCTGTTTGACCAGACGCCGGAGGTCATTAATTTTTTTGTCAATCCCAGACCGGGTCCGTGTCTCCCCCTCCCCCGCTGAATTGACCTGCTCAGTGATGAGGTCCAAAATCTCCCTCCTCCTGGCCGGGGTGGTGTTGGCACTGTCCGGGCCGTGGAGGAAACGCCCATAATCGCTAATGGCCCGGGCAAGAATTCTTTTTTCCCCCACAGTAAAATTGAGTTTTCGCTTTCTCTCTGTCATACTTTCAAAAAAACTCACTCCCAGTCAACAAAAATCAGTCACAAAAACAAGCACAACCAATCAAGCAAGAACACACACAAAGAGAAAACTAACACCCAAAAAATCACACAAGTACTCAGCAAAAAACTGTCACAAAAACAAACAGCAAAAATTCAGCAAGAAAACAAACGAACAGAAATATATCAAACAAACAGTCTCTCAAACACTTATCAAAAAACACTTTCAAAGATCTACTAACAAACACTTGATCACACAGAACACTAATCTGACAACTACAAAACACAACGCAACGAACAACAGGACAAAAGCACTTGGTTCAATGGGAAGGGATACAAAGGGATGTACTTTTGCAATGCAAGTGCGTTTGTGTCTGTCTATTTATGCTGTTTGCGTAGTTCACTACGTTGCCCTAGTCCATTTCCAATTTCACTGATTGCGCCGCTCCCGAGTTGTGAGCATGCGCACAGCGGAGCTGACCATGGTCTCCTTCAAGCGTGCATGCGCTAGCCGGCCGGCCCTTCATTTACATGGGGTCACAGCTCATTTCAATGTAACACGCCCACGTCCTTCCCAATTTGTATTACTTCGCCTTACGCCTCTGAAAAAACGTTACGCATGCGCAATTTCCTGCGCAAAAGCTACGAGAATAGGGTGATTACGCGGCAAAATTGCGCAAGTCTAACGTAAAGGCGGTGCGCTACGCCGGTCCAATAATGCGCAGATGTACGTGAATCTGGGCCTGTGTCTCTATCTATCTATCTATCTATCTCTCTCTCTCTCTCTGTCTGTCTGACTTCTCTCAAAGAAAGCCGGAACACACTACACGAGGCCGCCCGGGAGGCGGCCTTTTATAGTGTGGGGCGTGTGCTAAAGCCCTGAGCCCTAATTGGCCAAAGCACCCAGGCTTTGGCCAATTAGATCTCTTCATTTTTTGGGGCCTGTGATTGGCCAAGCATGCGGGGTCATGGTGCATGCTTGGCCAATCATCAGCGTGCAACGCCGCAGTGAATTATGGGCCGTTGCGCGTCATTGGAATTTGGCACGAACGACCCGATTTGTTCGTTTTCGACGAACGATCGAACAGCCGATGTTCGATGCGAACATGTGTTCGCATGGAACGCGAAGCTCATCCCTAGTCCTGGTTAATCTTGAAAATCAATTCTAGACTTGTTGGCAAGGGATTGTCAAAAAAATGCAAGGGAAGCTGGGAATTGCGATAAGTGACATGTACCAATGCAAGGGAAAAAAAAGTATGGTAAAAAAAATACCATACAGTGGGGAGAGGGTCCCTCTCTTAATGATACTCCAATGGTGACATAATAAATACACCACACTTTTAAATGACATGCTTGTGAGATGCCTTTAAAGGGGAGGTTCCCCTAAAAATAAACTTTTAACATTGCCTGTGTCTTCTTAATAATAATTAGAATCGGCTGGTATTTTTTTTTTTAACCACCCGTACATACCATTTTCGGCATGTACGCTCACCGCCGCTTCCGGGTCTGGCGGCCGGGGATGGGAGGGCCTGCTTCATTGACAGGCATCCGATCGACGCATGCAGCGCGTCACGGGATGCCGAAAGAAGCCGAACGTTGGTGCGCATGCGCCGTATAGAGCCGCACCAACGTTCGGCTTCTTTCGGCATCTCGTGACGCGCTGTATGCGTCGATCGGATGCCTGTCCCCGGCTGCCAGACCCGGAAGCGGCGTTGAGCGTACATGCCGAAAATGGTATGTACGGGTGGTTAAAAAAAAAAAAATACCAGCCGATTCTAATTATTATTAAGAAGACACAGGCAATGTTAAAAGTTTATTTTTAGGGGAACCACCCCTTTAAGCTGTATGTGGTGTTATGGAATTCAATTCTTTTCACGGACAGCAATTGTGACACCTTATTCTGGCATCACATACTTTGGGTGTGTAATTTTTTTTTTTTACATATATTCTTCTATGAAACAAATATCGTGACTACTAAAATCTACTCCAGTGTCAGCAATATTAAGCGGCGCTTAAGTGAATATGTGTATATTCCTCTCAAAATTGTAGACACAAATAAATAGATAAAAAATAAATGTAACTATTGTGAAAATAGCTTTCAAAAAATTACTGTGAAATGCTATAAGTGACCAAAAATATATATACAGAACCCGTGAAAAATATATATATATATATATCAAAGAGTCTTCCACCACACCAAATGTGTTCAGTGATTCCTTCTCCCATGAGTAAGTCCTACATGACGAAACATGTCGGAGCGTGGTCACACAGTTAGCTTTTGAACCGACATGAAAAGTCAATACGTGTGGCGTATCAAGCTTGACCAAGAATCAGGGAAGAGAGCTTCCAAACAGAGTGATTGCAGCGCGGTGGAGGGGTGAGAATACCTATAGCTGATTGTAGGTCCGCCGTGACCATTATTACACCAGTTGAGGATATTGAAGAAGATTGCTTTGCTGTGATTCACTGCTTAATTTTAAAGTTTGTTTGTGAGTGCAAATTTTGAAGATCTGTGCGTGGTGTTTTATTAAAACTGACCATTCGGTATTACACTATTGTACACTTTCTTTTTCTTATTATTTATGTGGAGTAATTTGGATCACACTGTTGGGAACGGAAAACCTGTTTAACCTAATTTGAGAGGTCCTGGTTTATGCCTTTTTGCCAAAGCACGCGAGTGTCAGTCATATTGTTTTGGTGAGTGGTCAATCTGATGGGTGAAGGAATCACTGAACACATTTGGTGTGGTGGAAGACTCTTTGAAGATTAGAAGATCATTTTTCATTCATGAACTTTTTATTTTTTTACTTATTATATATATATATATATATATATATATATATATATATATATATATATCATTTTTCACGGGTTCTATATATATATTTTTTGGTCACTTATAGCATTTCACAGTCATTTTTTGAAAGCTATTTTCACAATAGTTACATTCATTTTGTATCTCTTTATTTGTGTCTACAATTTTGAGAGGAATATACACATATTTACTTGAGCGCCGCTTAATATTGCTGACACTGGAGTAGGTTTTAGTAGTCACTATATTTGTTTCACATTATTTTCTATTTAAAGCGGTAGCTAGGATCCTTGAGGTATTTTTCCAGCCAGTGCAACGGTGGGAAGTCAGGAGGGGCGCCGTTTTCTTGATTACCTATCATTTTCAATATATTTTTCCAGCTTGGCTTGAATACAGCAGTAGCATCAAACGTTTAACCACTTTCCGACCGCGCTATAGCAAAAATACTGCTATAGCGCGGTGGAGTTATTTTGGGACAACGTCCCTGGGACGTCGTCCTTCACTTCCGCGATTGTGCGTCCCCTGGGACGCGCTCGCGGACGTGTCCGTGCTCGGCGGGTCTAGAAGACCCGGCGCATCACGGATCACGGTAAATTGCCGCTGATAGCGGCCGTTTACCACGTGATCGTGCCGTCAAATGACGGCGCAATCACTTGTAAACAAACCGGCATCATTTGATGACGCCGGTTCCTCCCTCTCCTCCCTTTCCTCTCTGTACTGTTCGGTACAGTGTGCGAGAAGAGGGGGGGGGGGGGGGTGTCAGAAGCTGTGCTGTGACTGGATCTGTGACAAATGCAGTCACAGATCCAGCCATCCCTCCATCCATCCCAGCTCTGTAATCGCCCAGTACTCTGCAATCCCCCAGTACTCTGCAATACCCCAGTACCCTGCAATACCCCAGTACTCTGCAATACCCCAGTACCCTGCAGTACCCCAATACCCTACAGTACCCCAGTACTCTGCAGTACCCCAGTACTCTGCAGTACCCCAATACTCTGCAGTACCCCAATACTCTGCAATACCCCAGTACCCTGCAATACCCCAGTACCCTGCAATACCCCAGTACTCTGCAGTACCCCAGTACACTGCGCGATACTCTGCAATACCCCAATACTCTGCAATACCCTGCGCGATACTCTGCAATACCCCAATACCCTGCACGATACTCTGCAATACCCCAATACTTTGCAATGCCCTGCGCAATACTCTGCAATACCCCAATACTCTACAATACCCCAATACCCTGCGCGATACTCTGCAATACCCCAATACTCTGCAATACCCAAATACTTTGCAATACCCATTTTTTAAAGCACCCCTGTCCCTGTGTGCTCGCATGCAGAAACGAACGCATACGTAAGTCCCGCCCACATATGAAAACGGTGTTCAAGCTACACATGTGAGGTATCTCTGCGAACGTTAGAGCGAGAGCAATCATTTTGGCCCTAGAACTCCTCCGTAACTAAAAACATGTAACCAATAAAAGTAATTATACTTCAGACAGGAGGCTCATATCTTATGCATTATCTTTCTTTAATAATGCTCATAGCAGAACAATTTCTATAAACAGTTTAGAACGAAAGTCAATAGAAAACTGAAAAAACTAAGTTTCCCAGCAGTCCTTTAGCCTGTGGCCACTCCCCTCTAGCCTCTATATAAGGACTGCTGCCTTGAAGAACTTCCTCTTTCTTTCTGCTCATAGGACGAGATAAGTGAACATTTCTGTAATATTTATTATTTTTCTATATATGTTATTTCTTTCCTTTAGGTTGTGGCTCTATTTGGGGTCTCAGCGCGATTGGCGCTGGCCACGGCGGTGGGGTTTTTACCCCTATACTGTCGTTTTTACAATATTGACGGCGCTCCTCTATTTTTCTTACCTGAGGCGCACCGCCATCTTAAGTTATAGCCTGTCATCTCCCACATCCCCCTGCGTCGCCGAGATCTCGCTGCCGAGATCTCGCGAGATTACGCCGTCCAATGGGAAGGTCCCGGGAGCCGTAATCTCGCGGGATTTCGAGGGAAACAAGCGTTTCTACTCCCCTCCCTCAGCAAACACCAGAAGCGCTGCGGACGTGTGAGGGAAGGGTAAGAGCGCTCTCCCCAACAAACAATAAGAAGCCAAATTAGCAAATAAAATCCACTTGGACAGTGGTTAGAGGCTCAAACCATACTGGTATAAGTTTGTATACCATGGCTGAAGGATATTCATCTCCCACCAAGGGAGATCCCATGCCACAGGGAGCAACAGGATTCCTGAGCACTGCTCAGATCCAGGATTTTATTACTAAATCCATCCAAGCTGCTATGGCTGCGGTTTCCCTTCCCCCGGAACCGCAGATTCCGTCCCATATCGCCCCCTCACCACTGGCCATATGTGATGAGCCACAGGTGAAGAGGGGTAAATCCTCTCAGAAGAGGAAGCATGTGGCAACCAACAATGACTCCCCGGCAGGGGAAGTAAATAATATGCTTCAGGCATTACCTCACACGGAATGCCACCCCACGCATTCATCTGACCCTTTTCAACCCCTGGGCCTCAGGGAGACAAATCAGAGGCACGTATCCACTAGACGAACGAAGCCGGATTCGTTCGTACTCGATTCGGACGATACCTCATCAGCTGCATCATCCGAATTCGAGGATTCTGGGTCTGAAGATGAGGACAGGCCGAATGCTGGGTCATTGGCGCATCCCCACGACGCCAACCCTGATAATCAGGGCATTTCCATAACGGACGCCCTTGGCGAGCCACTTTTTCACCCGGACGCCATTTCTCATCCCCGCTCAGGTGACTGGTCCCCTTTACCACATGTGTCCCAATGTATCGAATTTTGGGCACGCAGGCCCCTGGACAGGACCAACCGCAATAAATTGCGAGCCGAGTGTCCACGCCCACACATCCCAAAAAAAGTGGTCCACACACCGGAGATTGATCCCATCCTGGCCAAATACCTGGCTAAATCGGGAAAATTCCCCAAAAAGGGCATTGACCGTTCCTTCAGGAATATTCAGGACCGTATCCTGGATCTCCTGGGCCCATTGACGAAAATCCTGAACCTCTCAGAACAAGCGGTGGCTTCAGATACTGTGGTCGATGTGACCCAACTCCGGGGTTGGGCCCAACGGCCCATATGCCTTCTGGGAAATGCTAATTCAGCCTGCTCCACGGAGCGCAGACGTTCCATCCTTATGCGCCTGGACCCTCAATTGGCTCATCTAGCCGAAACCGAACCGGGCCCGGTAGCTGAGGGATTGCTGTTCGGAGATTCCCTAGTCAGGGATATTAATAAGTTTGTGGGGCTCTTCAACAGCTTAGATAAGGCTCAATCCTCACTCAAAAGAGCTGGCAATACCAAGATTTTTGCCCGGGCCGGCAGAGGTAGAGGCCGCTCTGCCGGCCGTACCCATTCCTTCAGGCCATTCAACAGACCAACAGCACCATATGCTCAAAACCCGACCTCATACGCCGCAGTGGCACAACCGGCGCCTTTCTTTCCACCCCGAGGGAGGCCATGGAGAGGACGAGGGAGCAGAGGAGACCCTCGATCTCGCCCGTTTACCGGTAAGTCCCAGTATTACCACTCGTTATCACACACCAGTGGGGGGAAGGCTGAGATATTTTACCCACGCTTGGTCTGCGATTACGGCAGACTCATGGGTACTAAATACCGTCAGAGGGTTTCACATAGAACTTATGTCCCCACCTCAACTGGGCATTATACCTGCCCCCATTCATTTCAGCACGCAAAACGCGATGTTGATAGACGACGAATTGCGAGATCTCATATCCAAAAAAGCCGTCATCGAAGTCGATCCACACTCCCCGGGGTTCATCAGCAACCTTTTCTTAGTCAAGAAGAAAGGGGGCGGCTTCCGTCCCGTGATAAACTTGCGGGAGTTAAACCAACACGTTACGTATCGGCACTTCAAAATGGAGGGAATCCATTGCCTCCGAGATCTTCTCCAACCAGGCGATTGGTTGGTAAAGGTGGACCTCATGGACGCCTACCTCACAGTACCCATGAACCCGGACTCACAACATCTGCTGCGCTTCCTGTGGGGGGGACGCGCGTGGCAGTTTACATGCCTGCCTTTCGGGCTGTCATCGGCCCCGTGGTGTTTCACCAAGCTGTTGAAACCGGTCGTGGCGACATTACGGAGCAGAGGTGTGCGTCTCATAATCTATCTGGACGACATTCTCATCATCGCAAGCTCCAAATCCCTAATCCTGTCACACTTGACCTGGACTCTAAATCTGTTAGAAGGGTTAGGTTTCCTCATCAACCAAGAGAAATCCATACTGGTCCCGGCTCAAGAGTTGGAATTCCTGGGATTCTTGGTAGACACCAAGCAAGCGATCCTCCGTCTTCCCAAGACGAAACTCGCACTGATCCGCAAGGAGATCAGGTCAGTTTTACGCAAACGAAGCGTATCACTACGGGTTCTGGCCAGAATAGTGGGCCTTTTAGCGGCCTCTATTCAAGCCATATTCCCAGCCCCCCTCCACTACAGGGCCCTTCAGCGTCTCAAGATCCTTCACCTTCGGCAGGGTCTCCGATACGCGGACGTGATCCCACTGTCCACGGAAGCCAGAACCGAACTACAATGGTGGCAAGTCGATTTTCAATCCACAACCGGATGTCATTCTAGAATCAGACGCGAGTCGGAAAGGTTGGGGAGCTCGCTTGGGCGAGACCTCGACAGGGGGGTTTTGGTCCGACCAGGAATCCCGACTGCACATCAACGCCTTGGAACTCTTGGCGGCCCTGTTCGCAGTCCAAAGTTTCCTCTCGGAGAGTTCCAATTGCTGCGTTTTAATTCGCATGGACAATATTGCGGCGGTTCAATACATCAACCGCTTGGGGGGCACCAGATCCAAGGTTCTATCGAACCTCGCCACGGACATTTGGCATTTCTGCATGGATCGCAATATTGTTCCGACGGCGGAGTACATCCCGGGTTTTTCCAATATCGTAGCAGACTGGAATTCCCGATATCTATCCGACTCCAGCGAGTGGGGTCTAGACCAATTCATATTTACCCAAATCAATCAACTTTGGGGACCCCTGGGGGTGGACCTGTTCGCCTCCCGTCTCAATTATCAACTACCTCGCTATTTCAGCTGGAGGCCGGACCCGGGGGCCACAGCGGTGGACGCTTTCCGCCAATGTTGGAGCGGGGAGACACACTACGTGTTTCCCCCCTTCGCACTGATCCCCAGGACTTTACTACAGATCACTTCCCAGAACGCGACGGTGGTATTGGTCGCACCCTGGTGGCCGACGCAACCATGGTTTCCCCTTCTGCTGGAGATGGTCATAGATCACCCCAGAGTGCTTCCATCATTTCCGCACATCCTCTTGCACCAGTCCAAAGATGTACATCCTTTGGTATTGGACGGTTCTCTGACCCTTCTAGCTTGCCTGGTGTCGGGGTCACCAATACTGATGACGATTTTTCACAGTCAGCTAGGGACCTTCTCGCCGTGGCCTGGGCCCCCGGGACTCGATCGGCATATAGATCGGCCTGGGGACTCAGGGTGCGTTGGTGTCATCAACGGCAGGCTGATCCTTTCCAGGCACCTATAACGATTGCCATTAATTTTCTAGCGGAGGCTTTCGATACCGGTAAGGCGTATCGATCTATCAACGTATATAGATCTGCCATTTCGGCCCATAATGGCCTGGTGGACTCATTGCCGGTGGGCAAACATCCTGTAATCTGCAAATTAATGCGAGGCATTAAATTTAAACGCCCTCCTCGTCCTAGGTACCAAACAACCTGGGACGTTTCCAGAATCCTTAACATGTTTTCAGAATGGGACGATAACGAGGCGTTATCTCTCAAACTCCTGTCCCTTAAACTTACTGTCCTCTTGTGCTTGGTCTCAGTCAAGCGGGTCTCTGACGTGAAGGCTTTGGAGGTTTCCAGACGCCAATTCTCGCCGCACGGCGTACAGTTCTCTATAGCCCGTAGGACCAAGACCGACCTGACGTCAGTTTTCTATCCTTTCTTCACTGACCACCCACGACTCTGTGTGGTACGGTGTCTTCAAACCTACGAGTCACGCACGGCTGACCTACGCTCCCCGGAGTCGTCCCAGCTCCTACTCTCTTACGTCACGCCCCACCGCCCAGTAACTTCCGCCACCTTAGCACGTTGGATTAGGTCAACTATGGCCATGGCGGGCATAGACATATCCCGGTTTGGGGCACACTCTTCCAGGGGAGCCATGGCTACCAAAGTGGTTAAAGCGGGGGGTTCTTTAACGGACCTCCTTCTTGCGGCCGACTGGTCCTCAGAGACCGTTTTTCGCTCCTTTTACTTCAGACCTGAGGAACATGTGGCCATGACAATCCTACAATGATGTTCCTTGTTGTGTATACTGCATAAGTCTCTTTATTGAATGTAAACTTTATTCCTATGCTAAGCTTTGAACTTGCATAAGATATGAGCCTCCTGTCTGAAGTATAATTCGAGATTTTCCTAGCGTGTGACGGAAAATATTGATTATATGAAGACAGGAGGCGAGTATCTTCCCTCCCTACCCATCCCTATTACGTACATCTGTCTTGTTTCAGGATACTGATAACGTCCGTTTTCCCTGGATATCGGCGATCTGCTCTTCAGGACGGTTTTAACATGTTCGGACGCCCCGTTGGCTGCGATTCATGATTGTTGGTCCTCGTTGGGACTTACCTGCGACACGCAAGAGCCCTCCTCCGGGTCGAGGAACAAGCTGATTGACCGAAGACTCAGATGCGGGAGGTTCGTTGGACGTCAAGTTCCGTTTACCGTTGGAATTCGCACAAAGAAAGAGGAAGTTCTTCAAGGCAGCAGTCCTTATATAGAGGCTAGAGGGGAGTGGCCACAGGCTAAAGGACTGCTGGGAAACGTAGTTTTTTCAGTTTTCTATTGACTTTCGTTCTAAACTGTTTATAGAAATTGTTCTGCTATGAGCATTATTAAAGAAAGATAATGCATAAGATACTCGCCTCCTGTCTTCATATAATCAATATTTTCCGTCACACGCTAGGAAAATCTCGAATTAAAGCGTCACCTACTGTATGGGGATTTTTAAGTAGCGAAGTTTGGCGCCATTCCATCATTGTGCGCAATTTTGAAGGGTGACATGTTGGGTATCTATTTACTCGGTGTAACTTCATCTTTCACATTATGAAAAAAAATTGGGCTAACTTTACTGTTTTTTTTTTTTTTTTAGCACAAAACTGTTTTTTTTTTAAAAAAACGCGTTCAAAAAATTTCTACCAAAATACAATGCAAGATAAAAAGTTGTAACGGCCACCATTGTATTTTCTAGGGTCTTTGCTAAAAAAGCATATACAGTATAATGTTTTGGGGTTCTATGTAATTTTCTAGCAAATAAATGATGATTTTTACATGTAGGAGAGAAATGTCAGAATTGGTAAAAGTGTAAAAGTCTCACACATAGGGTATCGCCATACTCGGGAGGAATAGCAGAATGTGTTTTGGGGTGTAATTTGTGGTATGCATATGCTGTGTGTGAGAAATAACCCGCTAATATGACAGAAACAAGATTTTTTTTTTTTTTTTTACAGAATTTTCAGTCGTTTTTCTTTTATAGCGCAAAAAATAAAAAACCCAGAAGTGATCAAATACCACCAAAAGAAAGCTCTATTTGTGTGAGAAAAAGGACAAAAATTTCAAATAGGTACAATGTTGTATGACTGAGTAATTGTCATTCAAATTGTGAGAGCACCGAAAGCTGAAAATTGGTCTGGTTAGGAAGGGGGTTTAAGTGCCCAGTGGTCAAGTGGTTAATAAATCTAAAGCTCCTAAACATAATACAATTTGGCCAGTGGTACAACAGTCTGATAATATAGTGTGTGATTTGTTTTGCAGCATCACACTGAATTGTCCTAAAAGTTTATTAAGTGTCAAAACAGAATGTAAAAAACACTTCAAAACCACAAGCCCACATTCCCTGAACCCCACCCCATCCCTGTATCCCCAATTATTCTCATAGGATTCAAAATATTGACTTTGTGTGTGTGTGTTTGGTAGAATTTGGCTAGGATCAGAACAGTGAGCAGCAAACAGAAAGAGTTCTGTAGTGTGGGCCCTAAGCACACTTGGGGTATACAGCCTCTGGCTGCTGAGTATCAGCTGTGGTAGTGTCATTTAGTTGCAACATGCATGAGGAAATGTGAAACACCGGTGATGTCCTCTCAGGCCACGTACACACGATCAAATCTATCTGCTGGAAACGGTCTGACAGACCGTTTCAGCAGACAGATTTGATCGTGTGTACGGGCGGACAGACAGATTTTTCTAGCAGACAGATTTTAAAGCATGCTTTAAAATCTGTCTGCTGGGAATCCGTCCGTCCGACATGTCTGCTGGTTAGTATGCTAACCAGCAGACATATCTGCTCGCACATGCGTCGAATGGATTCGACGCATGTGCAGAAGTGTTTTACTTCCTGGTGCGGTGACGTGGCGGCGTCAACGTCACCGCCACTTCACCGCGCTGTCTGCTGGCGGGGATTTTGGTTTGATCGTGTGTACAGCGATCAAACCAAAACAGCCCAGCAGACAAATCTGATCAAATCGGTCTGTCAGACCGATTTAAACACATTTATTTGCTCGTGTGTACGGGGCCTCAGAGATGATGACTAAAAGGAATGCCACCTTGTAGGTAAGAATGGAGAGAGTTATGTCTTGATCAGTAAAAACAAGCATTTCTGAGGCACAGAAAAAAACTGATTAGGTCTTTATAATCAAGGTGCGAGGCCAACAGTCTCTGAAATAAGATGTAAAGGGCAGAAACATGACGTTTGTTAGTGCTGAGAGCCAAACACTGGTGAAGTTCCAGCCAATGTTCCTTCTGCCACTGGTGTTTTTTGTTTTTATATTTGTTTTTACATTATTTACTGACAACACAAGCATGATGCACATTTGCAGCATTTCTGAAACGCATGGCAAAGACTGCATTTTCTGTCCAGTTTGCCATGCAATTGGAAACACACAGATGTGAATGGAGACTACATTGTTTTTGTGTAAACGCATCAATTTCCCTTTCAGGCCCCATTCACACCTAGAGCAGGCCCCATTCACACCTCGTTTTTCCAGTGACACACATAGAGCAGCCCGTTGATGTTTGCTTCTGTGTTTGGTGTGTCGTTAACACTAAATGACACTGAAAGAGCCACTAGTAATTTTACGTGTAAAAATGTGGCCATACACTATACAGTCTGTACAATGTCCTTTAGATTTAACAAAACTCTATAATAGGTGGATACACCATCTATCCGATCACTTTGTATCCAACAGGCAGGCCCTTGCACTACATCAGGGACGTCCCATGGACTGCATACTGCCTTAGAGAGTTTAGCATGCAGGCTGAGCCCGTCTGAAGGACTGGAAAGGGAGCCAAGCAAATGAATGCGTGGAGAAATGCTAAGGGTGCTGTAAAAACCTAGTTAATGGAAGAAGGGTGTGTGCTAATGAGAAGGACTCTTTAAGTACTTGAAGTTGTTAGTGCAATGAGGCTACACCCACTATTCACTACGTCGCACTATTTGTGCCACATTATTTTTATCCCACATTGCATAGGGGTGTCCCAGGTGTTTCATAATCCTAGCAATGCCCCTGCAGAGTATAGTTGTTTGGCCATTAATTTATCTTTTTAATCAATCCCATCTGACAAGAGATGTTCCCAAATGACTGACGGACAGCTAATAATGTACATATCCATAAAAAGGGTAGTAAGGAAGAAGCTGGCAAATACAAGCCAGTGAATATGTTTAATAGTAAATGTAATAGAATCACTTCTAAAAAATAAGGATCAATGATCACTTAAAGACACACAACTTGTTGGACCCAAAGCAGTATGGATTTACTGAAGAGAGATTATGTCAGACTAATATGAATACATTTTCTGACTATGTTACAAATGTTTTGGACCAGGGTCGTGTTGTGGAAATAACCTACCTTGAATTCAGCAAATCATTTGATGTAGTTCCATCATTTCATAAAAAAAAAAAAACAGTCAGTAGTAGTTAACCACAAGGCTCTGTGCTAGGTCCAGTTCTATTCAGTCTGTTTGTAAGTGATATAACTAAGGTTTCTGTGGTAAGGTATTTTATTTTTGCCTGTTACAAAAAGGCACGCCTATAGAACTGATATTCATGGAAGTATTTGTAACATAGAACATTATTTGGCATTGCCGGTAGATCAGTCAATGAAGTGAAAGCTGCAGTTCAACATTCTTCAGTGTAAAAAAAAAATGTACGGAAAAATAATCCTGTACTAGAGTACAATGTTGGGGGTACAGTGTTGGCCAGAACTACAGAGGAAACATATTGCAAATCAAATGACTTTAAAAGTTTGCCAGGCAGTAGGAAAAGCAAATAGATTTCTAGGATGTATCACTAAACAGTAGGAAGAAGGGCACAATTCCTCTATAGAGATACTTAGTTGGACCTAATTTAAAATACTGTGTCCAGTTGTGAAGACCTCATTTGCAAAAAATATATTGAAAAGATAGATCAGTCCAGAAATTAGCAATAAAAATGGAGAAAGGTCTGAGGGATAAATGATGAGATAAATGATGAGATCAGCACCAGATAGAGAAAAACAACTTTTAATTGTTTAGATGGTAATTTAAAACGCAAGTATTTTAATGTAAATTTATGAGTTTTTGTAGCTTTTGTTTGGCTGAATTAGTGATATGTGAATTTCCAGAACTGCGTGACAAGTACAGGTTAATAATCTATCATTTCTTACATAACAGATGGCTCAATGGTGTAATCAAAAGCATTGTCTCATTGCCTAGTTAAGTACTAAAGTCTCTCCTACTGAGTTATCCATGCTGGGAATGATCTATCAAACATTTGGAAAAGCAGAAGAGCTGTAATGAATATCCGGGTTACCAGAAAAAAGAATATTGCTAAATGAAATTGTTCGTAAAGAGAGTATTTAATATTCAAATCTGTGATATTCAACATTTGCCACTTCACTTAAGCAAATAACAGTATTTGGAGAAATCACAGTTAGACCATTAAAAACATATCTATAAAGGTTTAAAGGATAAGTTCACCTTTTGGAAAGTAATAAATGCACATATTTTTGCATTAAAAAATGTGCGTTTATTATTTTTTCCCCGCAGGCGTGTGCAAACAATGTACTCGTCTGCCGTAGTGGCATAAGGGACTCTCATTCACAGCTGAGCTGGTTTAAAAATGTGACAGTGGGTGCGGGGAGACGACACCCTGTAGCATGTTACACATTATACCTTAAATATGGCAGATGGCTTATAGTTCTCAATGAACTGTCAGGGTTGCTGATGAGCACACTTGTAATTTATTCCCAAATGCATGTCGAACAAACTTCGATAAAAATTGTCCTTTTCACAGAAAATTAAGGTGTGTTGACAACATGTATCTTTTTTTTTATAGATTTTTGATTGCTGACAACCTGATAGTTCATTTAACCCTATCCGTTGCAAAACATTGCATTGCATTATAGCGCATCGCAATGTGCTACTTAAAAATGCACCTGTACAGTAATGACATGGTGCACCGCAGTTGGTTGCAGATTGTCTCGTCATATTAAAATACCGCAAGATTTCATTAGGCTTCCCAAAGACTCCTGGGATAGATGACGCAGTTTTCCCAAGAGTCAATGGGAATCGCATAATGACGTCATCGCCTAGGCGAAGAAATACAAAAGTATCCATTTAGCACTGTTCATTGGGAGGGGGGGCATTGGATAGAACAGGGACCCATTTGCTAGTACAGTGACATGTATTAAGAGACTATTGGAACAGATAGTAGTTATAGGTGGAAATGGTTAGGGCACAGGAGCTAATAGTGGTGAATTGGAATAAATGAATGGGTCGGTGCAAAAACAAATTTGGACCTTGGCTGTTTAGGCATTCATCAGAATACTGGACATAAGCCCATTTACAGTAGTGGTATTCCTACCGCTTCTATATATGACAACTTCTCACCTGTTAACTGTTACTAAGGAAGTGGCGGGTGTCAGCACCCACCATGTCCTTTACAACCAGTGATATCACCAGGCTCTATGCATTTACTAAATTAAATAAAAATCTGCTGCACTGAAAAAAAATCTTTGTACAAATAATTTTAGTAAAACAACAGGAGCCAACACAATATTGAAGAAAGCTCAACAAAAAATTAAATATAGTTAAGGTGCAGCCCTTATAAATTAAAGTCCATAAAACTCAATCCAGGAATAGGTGTTCTAATGCAGTTTAATCAGTGGTAGACAGGAGGTAAGAATATGACAGAGGAAACCATTACCGACACACAACAATACAGCCGCTTACAATCTTTAATGGGCCCTCATTACAAAGGCCACATCAGCATATATATGATCTAGTATATAGGAAACCCATCAATCTTTATATACTTCAGTGACAGCAGACCAGATAGTGGATACAGCAAACCCAGGAGCAGCTCTCCTTGTTCAATATACACTCCAGCAATAGTCACCACATAAATGTCATCCCATGTGAACAGAAGGAGATAAACCTTATTGCGCAGTATATAAAAAGCAGCATTTATTTAATTAAAAAGGCAATAAACACATTCTGAGCAGATAAAAAAGGCTTTGTTTTCTATGAGTACAGCAGCCCCCACCAGAAAGATGGCCACCACGTCCCAACATGCAGTAGCATCTCATCGCAGACTCCTCCCTACGTCGTTTCTTCAGAAAATGATGTTGTCAGGGGCTTGGCTAAACGGGACTTGGTAATTAAAATGTGGAAGTGGGCTGCGCTCCAAATGCCGGATGTGATGACAAAAATCACAGCCATTAGAGCAGCAAAATGACTCAGTATTATTTACATTTAATCTGCCCCTTCATTCAAGAAGAGTAAATAAAGTCAAGCAAGTGTAGTAACTTTATAATGTGCACAAGCACACAATAGACAAAATTATTTATTTTTATAAAAAACAAAAAATATTTACACTCAGACACAGCGCCATCTTGTGGATAAGGGGAAAATCACACATATGTGAATGGTAAACTAATCCAGATTAAACAGATATATCAAGGGCACTTCGAATGCTGCAAGCTGCAACATACTGGGACCTTCCTGATGCCGGATCACCTATCATATACATTCATGACATGCCCCTCTTTACCTACAATTCTGTAAGTGTTTTGATCCTTTTTGGGGATATTAAAAGTTTTAATTCTGCACTTAGAGGCGCCTTTTTCTTTTAGCTGAATGGTAAACTAATACAAAGTCTGAACATTTATACAATAATAAAAAATACCTAAAAAATACTTTTTAAACATCTACAAATTAACGACAGCAAAAAAGGGATACTAGTATCAATAATCGTATTTTTATCTAATCAAATCTATCTGTCTACAAGTAAAAGGTTATTTAATGAATGTTTTATGGGACCGTTCATCATGCATTGCTGATAAATGCTTTCACGTCCCACTCTACATTCATACCATAGGGGCTTTAGGTTCTGGCCTTATAGATCCATTGAATCTCTAATTTAGACACCCCTCTGGTCAGTACCCCTCCAATTTCCTGTAAACTTGCTGATACCCAAAAACAAAGTCCCTTTAAAACTTCTATTGTGATGGGTAGCATAATGATGTGTTAAGCTGTGTTTCGGGTATGCGTTTTTAATGTTGGTGACATGTTCTTGAAGCTGACATATAGTGCGACCTATATATTCCAATCCACACGGACACCTAATAACATAAACCACACGTTTAGTGGTACTTGTTATTAATGGTTTTATTAAAAAATGTTCACTGGTGGAATTAGATATATAGGAATCAATTTTACAACGTCTCTCTGCATTGATATAACAGATGGAGCAATTCCTGCACGGAAATAAACCACCATATTTTGAAAGAAAGAAATTCTATTGGGGGATCTATATCATTTAGAGCAACTTGAAGCCTAAGCGGCAGAGCACCTCTAAATAGTAACGCTGGGATCTCTGGGAGAAGGGGTCCCAGAACCCTATCGTTCCTAAGAACATTGCAAAGTTCTATACATTTACTGGCCATGTTAATAACAGGAAGGGAATAGCATAACATGACTGATCAATGACATATTTGGTTAGTGATGTAACCCAAAAGACCACCTCCTTTGTTTACTTTCAGCAGTAGGGCCTTGGGAGATGTAATTTTTTGCACAGGTTAGCAAATGGATTGGAAGTTTCCATCAGTCAGTGGAAATTTTCTCCTTCCTTGGTTTATGGTTGAAGTTGATCTGCATTGACACAATGAATGACGATTGTTATAATTATAATTACTACACAGGATTTATATAGCACCAACAGTTTGTGCAACACTTTACAATCTAAAGGGAGACAGTACAGTTAAAATATAGGAGGGTTATGAGGGCCCTGCTCATAAGAGCTTCTAATCCAGTGGTTCTCAACTCCTGTCCTTGGGACCCACTAACAGGCCAGGTTTGCAAGATAACTGAAATACATCACAGGTGATATAATTTGCTGCTCAGTGATTGCAGTGTTCTAGTCTGCATCTTCCCAAGGTAACACCTAAATCCTGGCCTGTTGGTGGGTCCTGAGGACAGGAGTTGAGAACCACTGTTCTAATCTAATAGGATGGAAGAAGAGGTACAAAAGGTTATAACTGTGGGGGATGAGCTGATGGAAGTGATAAACGTTAAGTTAGTTGGAGGTGTGATTGGCTTCCCTGAAGAGATGAGTTTTCAGGGATCACCTGAAGGCAGCCAGAGTAGAAGATAATCATAATATACAATGCGGGACCTTTTTTAATGCATGTTACACTTGTGTTGTTTGTTTCATTTACCTTGTAATGATGAGCTCACATGTTGTGACTGAAATTTGAAGTGTCATGGCTGATTGAATGAATGAATGAATGAATGAATGAATGGGAACTTATATAGCGCAGCACATGCGAAGTAAATCGCCTCTGGGCGCTTGTTGTTCCTGTCTCTCTTGAGATCAAAAGAGATGAGTCTTAATCTTTCTCCTAAAGACTAAGTAGTTCTCCTCCAGCCGAATGCAGGCTGGTAAGGCGTTCCATAGTCTGGGACCTTGGACAGCGAATCTCCTGTCTCCTTTGGACTTGTATCTGGCTTTCGGTATCTGAAGCCGATTTTGATTGGTGGATCGTAGAATACGATTGGGATTGTGAATTTTTAATTTTTCGCATAGATAATGGGGAGCATTCCCATGGATACATCTATGCGCTAGACAGAGAGCTTTAAAGGTGATTCTGTCTTTAACTGGTAGCCAGTGAAGGGATCTCAGTGAAGATGAGATCGATTCCCAGGGTTTTTTCCCAGTCACAAGTCTGGCGGCCGTATTTTGAACGACTTGAAGACGAGCGATTTGGTACTTGGGGAGTCCGAGGTAAAGGGCATTTGCATAGTCCAGTCTGGAGTTTACAATTGCTCCCACCACGACCGCTATGTCTTTCTTGGGAATAAAAGGCGTGAGTCTGCATAGTAGGCGCAGCAGATGGTGAGATCCGCTGACTACTGCCCCTATTTGTGCGTTCATTGTCATGTCGGAGTCAAAGATGACCCCAAGACTTTTGACTTTGGCGCTAGGGGTGATGATTTTGCCCAGAATGGGCGGGGGGATCCAGGTTGTTGACGATTGATTCCTACGCTTGGCGTGAAACAGAAGGAGTTCTGTTTTCGCTCCGTTGAGTTTGAGATAACTCTTTGTCATCCAGTCCTCTATCAAAGAGAGGCATGTCTCTAGATTGAGGTGGTGATCCTTTTTATTGCAAATGCGGAAGTACAGTTGCGTGTCGTCTGCATATGAGTGATATAGCAGTTTTTGGCTGCTGATGATTTCGAAAAGAGGACGCACATAGATGTTGAATAACATCGGCGACAGGGGAGATCCTTGAGGGACCCCGCACGATAATGTGCGTTGTTCAGAAGTGAAGGGTCCTAGCTTCACTATTTGCGAACGGTTTTCCAAAAAAGAGGAGAACCAGGATAGATCTGCGACTTTGGCTATTTTAGCCAGCCGCGTCAATAGCAGCTTGTGATCAACTGTGTCAAAGGCTGCGCTTAGGTCCAGCAAAACCAGAAGAGAAGATTCTCCTTCGTCTGCGGCCTCGAGAACGTCGTCCCATATCTTAAGCAATGCTGTTTCCGTCCCGTGACCGGGACGGAATCCTGATTGAAGTGGGTCGAGTAAGTTGTGGGTATCTAGATGCAGTTGCAGCTGCTGTACCACAGCTTTCTCCATTACCTTGGAGAGAACATTTAGGCCTGTTATGGGGCGCCAGTTGAGTGGATCCTTGGGATCCAGGGTGGCTTTCTTCAAGATGGGTTGAATGAAACCCTCCTTCAGCTGGGAGGGCATTATGCCCTCCCTGAAGGATTGGTTGATAAGCTGCGTGACAGGAGGTGCCAGGATATCGGCGCATTCCTTGAGCAGTTTAGTGGGGATAATATCATTTGGCGCAGTGCTGTTGCGCAGAGTGCCGATGATATTTTTAGTGGTCTGAATAGAGATGGATTCCAGCGTGAACTCACCTAACTGTGGTGAATTGCTGCCGGTGCTGTGTAAATGACTACGGGGGGGGCTAGGAGAGCAATTGTTCTGCTGAATGCTTTGCCGGATAGCCTCAATTTTGTTAATAAAGCAATCCGACAACTCATCGCAAAATTCTTGTGTATCCAAGTTGGGGGCTTCCAGACATCGTGGATTCATGGTCTGAGTGACCAGCTTGAAGAGTTCGCGGGGTCGATTTAGGGCACCGTTGATAGCCTCAGAAAAATAGTTTTTCTTGGCTTCGAAGATTTGCTTGTAGTATTTTCTGGTTTTTGCCTTGTAGATCGAGAGGTTCTCATCTGAAGAGCTTCTTTTCCAGGCTGCTTCTGCCCTTCTGCGCTCTTGCTTCAGTAGCGCCAGCTGGTTGTTGAACCAGCCAGAGTTATTTTTCCTGATCAGAGTCTTTCGTTTCGGCGCTATCAAGTCAGCTGACTGCAATAGTGCTGTGTTTATGGCCTCCAGAGTTTCTTCCGCTGTTTGGTGCGGTTGAATTGTGTTTAATTTTTCCCCTAACGTGGCTTTGAAGAGTTCCGAGTGGAGCTTCTTCTGACATCTGGTCCAGTGTGTTGTCACTGGATTTGATGTTTTTGTTAGGGGGGGGAATTCAGAAATAATGAACTTTATTGCATGGTGATCTGTCCATGGCAATGGTTCATTATCCAATATTTTTATTTCCAGATCTTGTCTGAAAATAAGATCGAGCGTGTGACCTGAAGCATGTGTGGGCCCACATACTAGTTGCTGAAGCCCTAATCCTTCCAAGTGGTCGATGCAGGCGTCGGCAATGGGGTCTTGCGGGGAGTTGGCCCAGAGGTTGAAATCCCCGAGCAGCAAAAGGTGTTTGCTGTTCAGGGTATAGGTGGAGGCAAAGTCCGTCAAAGATGGGAGCAGCTGCGACTTGGGGCCGGGTGGCCTATAGCAGAGTAGAATCCGGACGGTCTCCTGGCCGTTTACTTGCAGTTGAAGAGTAAGGGTTTCCATAAATGGAAGAGGATTTTGGAGGCTTGGTTTTGTGATCGCAAGACGCGTCTTATGGATCACCGCCAGTCCTCCTCCTCTTTGCCCTATTCTGTTTTCCGTTATAATACGGTAGTTTTCTGGCACCAATTCTCCTAGAATGGAGTTACAGTCGGCTGTGAACCAGCTCTCTGTAATAAAGAGGCAGTCTAAGTCATGTTGTAATAAGAAATCATGGATTTCTAATCGGTGTTTTACTGCCGATCTAGTGTTGATCAATGCACATGATATGTGCTTGGGCTGGGGTAAATGGCTGCGATTTCTGGCAGTCGATCGTCGATCGATCCTCAAAAGTCGCAGATTTCTTAGGGCTTTTTTGGTGGCGGCCGGCAGAATGGCGGCAAATCGACCCAGATCCCAAATGATCTCCGCCGAGTATTGCCGATTAACCATGTCCGCCGTGGAATCAAGGGCGGGGGGGGGGGGTGGGGTGGATTCACAAGGATAACTGAATCCTCAGATCCAGTGCTTGGTCCAGAGGAAGGCAAAAAAAACCCTCACCACGCTGAGCCAATATGCTGCGGTAGGGGAAAAAAATTCCTTCCTGACCCCTGAAGAGGCGATCGGGTATTAGCCCTGGATCAAGTAATAGTGAATAGGGCTGGGTGGAGGAAGATGGCCGCCGACCTGGCAGCAGGATCCAGGCTGGGGGGTATCAGGCTGAGTGGTGCCTGGTGGGCTAAGGGAGATGATCAGAGGGCAAAGGGGCTCTACTGGGGTGGGGGGGCTTTATGGCCCGATTGATTAGGTGGTGCCGGCTGATTGGGGGGGTGGAGAGCGGCGCGCCGCTAGGCCGCGGGTGAAGCCGCGGCCTTTCCTGAGTAGCGGCTGCCGCGAATCTGCACTGATCGGCGCGGAGGGAACAAAAACACCGCGCCCGAGGGTAGCGGTGGCTTGTGGGGATGGCTGGCGGAAAGGACACCCGAGCGGGGGTAGAGGTATGGGGGTGAGGAGCGGGGAGGAGCCGTGGGGATTGGGGGAAGCCGACTAATTGGGGAGTGAGGAGCGGCGCGCCGCTAGGCCGCGGGTGAAGCCGCGGCCTTTCCTAAGTCGCGGCTGCCGCGAATCGGCACTGATCGGCGCGGAGGGAACCCCAAGAAAAAACGCCCGAGGGTAGCGGTGGGTAGCGGTGGCTTGTGGGGATGGCTGGCGGAAAGGACGCCCGAGCAGGGGTAGAGGTATGGGAGCGAGGAGCAGGGAAGAAGCCGTGGGGATTGGGGGAGGCTGCTGTGGCTTGTCCTGAGAAGGACGGCCGCCTGCAGCTCCCAAGAAGTGGCTTACCAGGTCAGGTGGAAATCCAGGAGGGGGGGAGAGCAGCTAGTCCGAGTGGTGGCAGATGGATGGCGGGTGGATGACAGGGAGATGGAAACCCTGCCTGCCTGTCTGTGAGGCCGGAGCCGCACAGTGGGAGGACCCTGCACTATCCCTGAGAGAGTGACTCGTGGGAGAGCGTCCTGCTCTCTCGATGTCTGACTACACACTGACTACACACTGAGAGGAGCTCTTAGGCACACGTCCGTCTGCTAGACCGAGTGCCTACTGACTGTCACAGGATGCAGTGAACATCCCCATATGTCCATGAATTGCTTCAGTTAGCTTCTCTATGTGTTAAAATACCCCATCTGTGTTGCTTCACAAATGTGGGAGTGTTTAGTATGATGATACACATTATCTCCAAACTGCAAGTGAGCTTTGTGTGTGTGTGTAAATACTGTGCCTGGTTGTGTCTGCATCTGATCCTATTTCTGTATAACTCTCTCCAAGGACTTGCCAAAAACTGTGTAAGTGTCTATATGTACAGTTTCCTTTTTATGTGTGGTTATGTGTACTCCTTACTGAATCACATAGAGAATGGCCAGTATCTGGGTGCCCTTTATTGTTAATGGGGGCTTCCATATCCTGATAAGCACCCCTCCCACAGACCTCCACAACCACTGGACCAGGGTAGTGGGGAAGAGGTCCTTGTCTCCTTATCAAAATGGTACCCCCTATATGTTGAGGGCACATGACCTGGTATGATTCAGGATGGGAGGCGGGGGGAACCTATCTTCCCATTTCCTTGCAAGCCAGGCTTCATGCTCAGATAAAGTTCTGCTAGTGATTTTTGGGGACGGTCTCGTGTAGAAAATATAAAATCATAGATAAAGTGTTCAAATGCTTCTTTCTTTGCAAAACTTTATTGGGTCTGTAGCACTTTTTATATTAGGATCATGGAAGAGCTACAAGTAGGGATAGGCTCCAAATATGGCCATGTCTATAATTGGTCAATGACCCCACCCAGGAGACTCAGCCCCCCCTAATGCTATTTGTTTGACCAACCCTTGACTATTAGCTAAGGCAATGGCCATTACAATTTTTAACATGCAACTCCCATTGTTTTTGGCATCTAAACTTCAGTCATGTTCTATATGAACCCGCCATGAATTGAATTGTACATTAGGTTCATTGCTAGTTGTGAAGGGACAGGACAAAAGCTAGTGATGGAGGTAGAACAGGAGCTGATAATGGATAGGAAGACCTGATAAGGAATTAGAACATGTGAAAAACGATGGGTATAAAACAGTAGTGCTGGCAGAAGATCCCCAATTGAAGATACAGAGAGAAGATTGCTGAAGAATAAAATAAAAAATGTGACGCATTAAATACAATTGCAAATACAATACAAATGCAAATACAATATCAAAGATGTGAGTGGAGGCAACAGAAAGACTCGGGATGAGACCAGACAGTGGGAGGAGGAAATATATGGGAGAAAGGGCCACAGTGGTTGAGACTAGTAAGTGGAATTTTGTGAACAAGGGCAAACCGGAGATAGACTGTTTAACCCCCAGAAGTACAGTGGAGAAATGGGAGCGGAGGGCGATATAGTGTATATGGTGAAAAAATGTTATAGACAGAAAATCTCATGTGTGCAGGAATCCTACATTAACACTGATAGAAAAGAGCAAGTGCCATTCTTTCTTTATAATATAAAGAATAGGATGAGAAAATTGTATTCCTTATGAACAAACTCTTAGCATGACCTTTCTATTGGGTGCAAAATAGAGGTTTTGTTCCAAATTTCATATTATTGGAACATCATCAAACCATTGTATCACTTTAATCTTATATTATAAAAAAGCCTTTTTTGAAAAAAAAAACTAACCTGGACATCCAGCATATCATACTGTTCAGAAGTTAAACAGAAACTTCATCAAGATGATGTTTCCCTGGTAGAGAACTTTGCTGTAGTGTCAAGCTATAAAATGTAATACGAATAATAACAATAGTGATACCTTTTCTGCAGAATCCACTGTCTCCCTGACCCTTTAAATTTTGTATGTGCAGCATGCAAGCTGTTATCTCACCTGACCTGTTTCTGCTAATGAGGCTTTTATAAGAACAACTTTAAATGTTATCTTGACTTGGTGTCTTTATCAATTTGAATAGTTTGCAGAGTTGTTAAGCTTTAACCTTCTAGTTTTACTTGGAAGTATGGTAATTTGCTAGAGGTTTGTTTAAAAAAATACACACTTTATAGAGGTAATGCTCAATTTTTTATTACATGTAAAAATTCCCAATTTTGTTTGGTTCAGTTAATCAAATTCTCTTTTCTATACAACAGGTCGATGCTTAATGATTATCTTAGTTTATTCAAAAAGAGGAGTCTTAGAGGGCATTTATAAAAACTGGAGAACATTAACACACACAACTGTGGAAAGAAAATTAATCACAACACTCTAAACTGCAGCAACTTTTCTTATTTATTAATCAGCAGCAAGGGTGACCTCTGCAGTGCAGAATGTCGTGATTCATTTTATTTTCAAACTGATGCAACAGAGTGCCATGAGCCTGGCTGACACCCGGGGGACTTTGCAGTGGAGCCTGTGATAAGCCACTCACCTTGAGCAGTGTAATTATCTTCTTGTGGAGTTAAAAAAAATAAAAAGCTGAAACCTTATTTTTCACCATGTGCACCAAAACCAGATTTGCTCTAGTCTTCTTTTATCCATTGTTTTTCAATTGTATGTTTATATTCATGTTATATTTTTCTGAGATTTATCTATATTCAATGTCATACCTGCCATGGGTCAAATCTGTGAGCATACTGATTTTTTCAAGTTCATACACAGGGGCATTTCCAGACAAAATTGGGGAAATTGGGAAATAGCAACTTTAACAGATGGGAATCCTTATTATTAAAGAAAGATAGAAAACACTGTATATTGTGTTCTGTGGGACTGATCTGGAAATAGGCAGAATTTCAGCTACTTCCTGTTTTTCTATCATGATACTGCTACACAGTTTTAGGAGACAGTATCTCACAAAATTGACCCCTCACATTTTTGTAAATATTTTATTATATCTTTTCATATGACAACACTGAAAAAAATGACACTTTGCTACAATATAAAGTAGTGAGTGTACAGCTTGTATGACAGTGTACATTTGCTGCCTCCTCAAAACAACTTAACACACATTCATTAATGTCTAAACATCCGGCAACACAAGTGAATTCACCCCAAGTGTGTAAATGTCCAAATTAGGTCCAATTAGCCATTTTACCTACACTGTGTCATGTGACTCATTCATTTTACAAGGTCTCAGGTGTGAATGGGGAGCAGGTGTGTTAAATTTGGTGTTATCATTCTCACTTTATCATACTGGTCACTGGAAGCTCAACATGGCACCTCATGGTAAGGAACTCTCTGAGGATCTGAAAAAAAGAAATGCTGCTCTACATAAAGATGGACTAGGCTATAAAAAGTTTGCCAAGACCCTGAAACTAAGCTGCAGCACGGTGGTTTAACAGGACAGGTTCCACTCAGAACAGGCCTCGCCATGGTCGACCAGAGAAGTTGAGTGCTCAGAGGCATATCCAGAGGTTATCTTTGGGAAACAGACATATCAGTGCTGCCAACATTGCTGCAGAGGTGGAAGGGGTGGGGGGTCAGCCTTTCAGTGCTCAGACCATATGCCGCACACTGCATCAAAATGATCTGCATAGCTGTCATCCCAGAAGGAAATCTCTTCTAAAGATGATGCACAAGTAAGCCCGCAAACAGTTTGCTGAAGACAAGCAGACTATGGACATGGATTACTGGAACCATATCCTGTGGTCTGATGAGATCAAGATAAGCTTATTTGGTTCAGATGGTGTCAAGCGTGTGTGGCAGCAACCAATTGAGAAGTACAAAGACAAGTGTGTCTTGCCTACAGTCAAGCATGGTGGTGGGAGTGGCATGGTCTGGGGCTGCATGAGTGCTGCCAACACTGTGGAGCTACAGTTCATTGAGGGAACCATGAATGCACACATGTACTGTCACATACTGAAGCAGAGCATGATCCCCTCCCTTCGAAAACTGGGCTGCAGGGCGGTATTTGAACATGATAATGACCCCAAACACCACTGCCTTGCTAAAGAAGTTGAGGGTAAAGGTGATGGACTGGTTAAAAAAAATTCTCCAGACCTAAACCCTATTGAGCATCTGTGGGGCATCCTCAAATGCAAGGTGGAGGAGCACAAGGTCTCTAACATTCAACAAGTCCGTGATGTTGTCATGAAGGAGTAGAAGAGGACTCCAGTGGCAACCTGTGAAGCTCTAGTGAACTCCATGCCCAAGAGGGCAGTGCTGGAAAATAATGGTGGCGACACAAAATATTGACACTTTGGGCCTAATTCGGACATTTTCAATTAGGGGTGTACTCACTCTTGTTTCCAGTGGTTTAGACATTAATGGCTGTGTATTGTGTTATTTTGAGGGGACAGAAAATTTACGCTGTTATACAAGATGTACACTCACTACTGTACAATGTAGCAAAGTGTAATTTTTTCAGTTTTGTTACAAGAAAAGTGTGGCGGTGGGACCCTGTGTGACCTTAAAGAGTGTTGGTTTACGCCAGATTTTTTAGAGAAAGACATGCTGATTGCACAGCTGTGTGTTGGGCTATTTAGTTCTGACCTGACTATGGCTCAGGTCCCCACCCAACAGACAGGAAGTCTGTGATGGGAGTCAGGTGGACTTCCATCTCTCTGAGAGAAGTCAGACGCTGAATGGGTGCAGCCAGAGTATACATTAATTGAGCAGCAAGGCGCTGATCACGAGTAAGCTAGGAGAGAGCTTAACTCTAAGAAACTCTGTTTTTTCTGAGGAACAGACCTAAGGCCTAGGCTAAAGGCCTGAAACAGCCGGATGGCAAGAGTGAAAGCAAGGAGGCTAAAGTGTTGAGTATGCAAGATACAGTAATGGTGGAACCCCCCTGTGAGGGCTACTGATGTATTTGTGAACTTTTTGTGCTTTTAAATAAAAGTGGGCTACCAGGCCCTTAAAAATTCAGTTCTGGACTGGAGTACTCACTAAAAAACGCACCTACCGCTGGAGTCTGATCACCTCAATCTTACAAAAGATAGAAAAAAAATATTTACAAAAATTTGAGGGGTGTACTCACTTTTGTGAGATACTGTAAGTAACATTGAAGGGCATCATTAACTGCTTGCCGACCAGCCGCCGCAGTTATACAGCAGCAGTTCGGCTCTGCTGGGCGAGAGCACGTAATATAACGTCACCTCGCCCAGCAGCCAATAGGGGCGCACATTTCTCCCGGTTCTGTCAGGGGAGAAATGCCTGACCGTCTGTTCATACAATGTATGAACAGCGATCAGTCATTTCCCATATGGAGTCCACCCTACAGTTAGAACACACCCAGGGAACATACTTAACCCCTTCCCCGCCCCCTAATGTTAACCCCTTCCCTGCCAGTGGCATTTTTATAGTAATTCAATGCATTTTTATAGCACTGATCGTTATAAAAATGCCAATGGACCCAAAAATGTGTCAAAAGTGTCCAAAGTGTCCGCCATAATGTCGCAGTACTGATAAAAATTGCTGATCGCCGCCATTACTAGTAAAAAAAAATATTAATAAAAATGACATAAAACTACCCCCTATTTTGTAAACGCTATGGGCCAGATTCAGGTAGATGGGAGTATCTTTCCTCTGGAGTAACGCTTCTCATTTACGTTACTCTGAAGAGCCTTTCAGCGCAAGTACTGTTATTCACATAGCAGTTGCGCGTAAACTTGCGCCAGAGTAACGATAATGCGCTGGCGTAACCCGACGCAAGTGGAAGTGGGTGTGATCATATGTAAATGATGGGCGGAGCCCAGCGCAGAGGCTTACGTTCAGCGCATCATCCACGGAGCATGCGCAGTGAGTGCGGCTCCACTCGCCCCCTTGTGCGCATGCTCACAACTTCCGTCGGCACCACTTCCCGGGAAACGTCAGCGCAATGCGTTCCGCTGGGCGCTTAAAAGCGATCATCGGTCAGCATCCATTCCACCCCATCCCCCCCACGCCATCGTGTGCCCGAGCCCCTGGGTGGTGAAGAGGTGGTGGAGGAGAGTGGCCACACCACACCTGCCGAGGTCGTTGAGGAGGAGCCTGCTGTGGCAAAGCAGGACTTTACTTTAGTTTTGGAGGTCTCCTCCCCTTCTCCTGGGCCATCTGTTATCCCCTCCCCCATCCTTGGAAGCCCCTCAAGTGCGACTCCTTCCCCCGGGGACAACCATCTTCTGGCCCCAGGAAGGCGACCCAGAAGACCAGGGGGGTGTCTGATGTTGTCCAGGACCAGTTGGCGAGGGATCACGCCAGACAGACTGAACAAATGGGGGCCATAGTTGGGCATTTGGAGAAAGTGTCTGACAGCCTGGGCTCCGTTGCCCAGATAAGCAATGCAGTCCAGGATGTAAGTTGCAACTGCGCTGCAGTGGTGACCAGTTTGGGGGAGGTGCATGGTGATATTACGCAACTCACTGCAGCCGTCCAGGCCAACACTGCTGCCATCCAGGGTAACAGTGCTGCCATCCGGGACCAGGGGAGGCTGAGTCGGCGGGCCCAGCATTACCAGGTCACCCGTCAGCTCCGGATGCAGGCCCAGACTAACTCATACCTCGGCCGGATAGCCATGGCCTTGGAGGGCATGCAGGCCACACCTGCCAGGAGTGGCCCACCTGGGGATCAGCCACCTTCAGATGCCCCCCCACCCACTCCATCCAGGCAGCTGAGGAGGCAGAGAGGGGCCCCCAGATGAAGCCCCCGGCATCCCCGATGAGGCTTTTTTTTTTTTTGGTTTCTATGATTTTTTTTAAATACTCAGGTTATGAGTTTTTGTTTATTTTGTATTATTTATTTTATACTCAGGTCATGAGTTTTTGTTTATTTATTTTCTCAGGTTATGAGATTTTGTATTTCTTTTTTTACTGCACACGGTCAGGAGTGCAGGGGACAGTGTGAATGGTGTGTGAATGTGAGGGGGTGGCACTCCTGACAGTAAGGGGTGTCACCCTCGGCCGTGGTGGTGAAGTTAACCCCACGGCTGTATGAATGACGTGTGAAAGGTGTATGAATGGACAGTGACATCATTGGGGCCTTGACGCTGGCGTTGCTGCTCCCAACTCCTACATGCTGGACTTGGGCTAATCCAATGCGATGTGCATGTGGTGTGTGTGATCTAGTGACATCAGTGGTGTACACGCGTGCACTGTCTGTGTAATTAATGTTTTGGTTTAGTGTCCAAAGATGGCTACGACGAGGACCCTCCTGACTGCTCTTCCATCAGCAGACTGGGTGTCCTCTGGCAGGTGGGGACTGTGTGGGTCGGGGGTCAGGTCATCACGTATGTCAATGTGCAGGCCTTTTCTCATAGCAAAGTTGTGCAGAATGCTACATGCACCGATGATCTGACACACAAAGGTAGGGGAATACAATAGGGTCCCCCCGGACTTATCCAGGCAGCGGAAACGGGACTTCAGGAGCCCGAATGTTTGCTCCACCACTGCACGGGTTTTAATGTGTGCTTCATTGTATTTTCTCTCTCCTCTGGTTTGGGGGTTCCGAAAAGGAGTCATTAGATGGGGTCCCAGTGCATATGCAGAGTCACCTGTAAGGGAAAAGACAGGAGGATGTTAGTCATGCATGTGCGACTTCTGTTGTGCATCACGGGAGGGGATAGTCATGCCTGACTCCCTTGTCACTCACCAACCAGCCAGCTGTCCCCATACATGTTCTGGTTAAATTCTGCTGGGATGGGGCTCTGATTGTATATGAAACTGTCATGGCTGGACCCGGGGTGTTTGGCACGGACGTGCCATATGAGGCGTTGGGCATCAGCTATCACCTGTACGTTGATGGAATGCCAATGCTTCCGATTGCGGTATATGTGCTCTGTGGCACTGGGGGGCTGGAGTGCCACATGTGTGCAATCAATGGCCCCCACAGTGCGTGGGAATCTGGCAATGTTGTAGAAATCTGTCATTGCCTTCTGCCTCAGCTCCTCAGTGGTGGGTCTGATGAACTGGTTGGACATGCGTCTGAGGATTGCAGGGACAACCTGGTGCACACATCTGCTCACGGAGGACTGTGACATCCCAGCCACCACTCCACTTGTACGCTGAAATGATCCAGTTGCAAGGAAATTAAGTGTTGCCAGTACCTTCACCAGTGGCTGCACTGCTTGTGAGCGGTGTGTTGGGCTGGTGATGTCATCCTGCAGGGTTGTGGTTAGTTCAAGTATTGCATCTGGGCTGAATCTGAAGAGGCGATACACCTCCTCATCCCCCATGCCAAAGAGGCTCATACGAGTGCGGTATATCCTCTCACGTGCCCGCCTCCTTCGTTCCGGGGGACCCATCAGTAGTTCGAGGACCACAATTGCTCCTGGCATGTTGGCACACAGAGGTGTTGTCCTTGCAAGTGTGGTTGTTCAGCTAGCTCCTATCGTCGGTAACGCTGCTGTAGCTGCTCTCCTGCTGACCTCTGACCGTCTGGAGTAAAGATAAAGCAGCCTTTTGTAGAAATAACTTTGCGCCGGACGGACGAGATACGCGCATGTAGCCAGCGTATGGTGCTTATCCGTTCGCGAATCGGGAAATCTCCCTCATTTGCATATTTGCAGGGGAAATCAATAGGCGCGACTGATGCGCCCTGCGAAATTATGCGCTGACGATACTCTGGCGTCGGAACGTTCCGCCGGTCGCAAATGGCGCGTCTTCGGGCGCATCTAGTTTGGTGGGTACGGCCACATAGAAACGACGGCGCATCTTCACAGTTACGCGGCGCATATCGAAATACTCCAGCGCAAGTGTTGCTGAATCTGGCCCTATAACTTTTGCGCAAACCAATCAATAAACGCTTATTGCGATTTTTTTTTACTGAAAAATATGTAAAATAATACGTATCGGCCTAAACTGAGGGAAAATAAATTGTTTTTTTATATATTTTTGGGGGATATTTATTATAGCAAAAAGTAAAAATTATTAAAAAAAAAATCAAAATTGCTCTATTTTTGTTTATAGCGCAAAAAACAAAAAAAACGCAGAGGTGATCAAATACCACCAAAAGAAAGCTCTATTTCTGGGGAAAAAAGGACGCCAATTTTGTTTGGGAGCCACGTCGCACGACCGCGCAATTGTCAGGTAAATCGATGCAGTGCCGAATCGCAAAAAGTGCTTTGGTCTTTGACCAGCAATACGGTCCGGGAGTTAAGTGGTTAAATACTCAATTTGAAAGCCTATTCAGGACACCTACAAAAATGAAAATACATATGAAGAAAGCCATTAAAGTACAGTATAAATAAAGGCAAAACATTGGGGCAGATTCACAAAACAATTACGCCTGTCTAACTGGGGTTAGACAGGAGTAATTTCAAATTTCGCGCGGCGTATCACTAGTTTGAATCCTCAAACCATGATACGCCGGCTTCGGGCTTCGATCCGAGAGGCTTACGTCTTCGTAAGCCTTCGGATCTACGCTGCCATCTATTTGCGGCCGCTGGGAGGAGTTCGCGTCGTTTTGGTGCGTCGGGATATGCAAATGTGTTTTTACGGGGATTCACGAACATACGAGCGGGCGTCGCAATCGTTTTCGTCTATTTTTTTATACGTAATGTTAGAGCAGCTTTTTGCTGCTCTAACTTTACGTAGCCCATGTTAAGTATGGCCGTCGTTCCCGCTTCGAATTTATTTAAAATTTTATTTTGTTTACGTAACTCGTCGGGACGTGGATCGGCCGTAAAGTACGCTACATAAACAACGAATGACGTCACGACGTGATTTCGCGCAATGCACGGCGGGAAATTTGCGAACGGAGCATGCGCAGATCGATCGCCGCGGGAACGCGCCTAATTTAAATGTTTCACGCCCCCTACTCGCGCAGATGGATTGCGACGGGAGAAATACACTACGCCGCCGTCGTTTACCGTAGAAAATCTACCTGAATTCCACGTAGAGCAAGGTAAAAAACGGCGGCGTAGTGTATTTCTGATACGCTACGATAATCCATTTCTCTGTGAATCTGCCCCATTGTTTTTAGTTCTAAATAGAGTGGATAGGGATTAGAGCACCTGTGGGGATTTTAGTGGTGTCTTTGCCCTCGTTAGGTAAATACACCACTGTATTTGTCTTGCTTACCGATATCACCGAGAGTGAAAGAGTGAAATAAAATACAGTATCTTGAAGTTTAGGCTAGCTAGTGTAGAAATAGAATGGAATTTTTCCAATGGGAACCCTTTTTCTGGTGACCTGGTAACAACCAGTGATTCTATTTCTTTGGAGGGATTTCCCTTTACTTCCTGATTTGGCTATGGGACAGGAAGTGAAGGGGAATGTCCCAAATAGGAGCACAGATGTAAACAATCTAATTCTACTTTCATGCAAAATACTAATAATTAAAATATATATATATATATATATATATATATATATATATATATATATATATATATATATATGTATATATATATATACTGAAAACAAAAAACAGAAAATTCTGCGCTATTAATGATAAACATCTCACGTCCTGAACCTTCTACTAGTCATTGACACATCCTGCTTTATAAGCCCCTTGGAGATTGTTCTTCTGAAGTGCAGATCTGTTGCACCCTTTTCTCACCTAACAGATGGTCCCGGGAGGAAACCCCTCCGAGCAGGGATCGCTCCATAAGCTTCCACCCTTTAGCTACCTTGGTGGTGACCAAGGGGGAGACACCCTCGGATTACCCGCCCCCCTCCCCTCATCCCCATTTTTAAATATATATATCCCCCTTTTTTTTCTCTCTTTTTTTTCTCTCTCTTTTCTTCTCCCCTCTCCTCTCTCTTCCTCTCCCCTCTCTCTTTCCATCTTTCTCATTCTTTTTCCTCTTTTTCTTCCTTCTTTTGTTTCTTCTGTCTTGACTTAGATGACATTACCCTTCATACACATTCCTTTTGACGTAACAGCTTAGGTGACTGACTGCTCCCCCTTCCCTTCCCATTAGAGTGGTTACTCTAGCCTTCCCGCACCCTGGTCACGTCCTATGGCCTCCACGTTCCTATGACTAGGTTCATTTAACAGGAAGCATTTATACGCCGTTGATAGGTGTTGAGTTCTTGGTTAGACTCCTTACTTACTTGGTGGTGCTTGAGGTGACCATTTCTCTATGCGTGACCAAAAATGTGGGTATATATGTGTATTTTCTGTCACGTAAATATAGGTTGTACCACTTTGTAATTTCTATTTACTTTCCTTGTGCTGAATTGTTCGTTCACCTTCTCTTTTATGTTGTAACGTGTATTTTTTCTTTTTTGTTCTCAATAAAAACTTTCATGGAAAGATAAGCAGCTCACACTACCAATAGACAATGGTGGAAAACAAAACAAACATAGAAAGTGTAGCGCATAAAAAATAAATAAAGATCACCCAAATAAATGGATGAATAAACAGTGCATCGAAAAAAATGTATTGTATTGAAATAATTAATAGACATGTGCACAGAAAAAAAAAACGTTTTTTTTTGTTCTGTTTCGTATCGTTCCGTTTTTTCGTTTTCGTTCGTTTTTCGTAAGACACCCGTTTTCCTGTTTGTTCCCATTCGTTTTTCGTATGACGTGATTTTTTCGTATTCCGATCGTTTCGTATTTTCGTCACTGTTTTATTTTCGTACATGCGGGATGGTTCGTTATTCTGTTTAATTCATGTTCGTTACTTGTTAGACAATCATTTTCGTGAATTTTCGTCAATGATTTGCAGTATCTTGAAACCCTTTTCTTTTGCTATTTTCAGTCGTATGTTCATATGACATCTATAACAAAAGATTTGCATTCTGTATTTTGTTTGAATCCTTTTTCTGTTTGTTTTCAGTCCTATGTTCATTGTTCATATGACATCTATAACAAAAGATTTGCATTCTGTATTTTAAATTCCTTTTTTCTGTTCGTATTTTGAATTCAAAATACAGCATGCAAATCTTTTGTTATAGATGTCATATGAACAATGAACATAGGACTGAAAACAAACAGAAAAAGGATTCAAACAAAATACAGAATGTAAATCTTTTGTTATAGATGTCATTTTTGTTCTTTTGCCGTTTTCGCTTTGTCGTTTTTTTTTCGTCGGATCATCCGTTCGTATTTGCGGTTGTTCGTTATGCGGCTCATTCGTAATCTCGTAGTTTTCGTATTTTGGTACACATTATCCTGCGGGTACGAAAATGAACATTTTCGTACGAAAATAACATTCGTACGAACGGGAATGCACATATCTAATAATTAAAATGATAACAATTTCAACCATAAAAGATATAAGCACTATATACTATTAGTACAAGTACTCAGTGAAAATAAATTCTCAAAAAAGTCCAATGTGGAAAAACCAGTGATATTAATCTCAATGTCTCGAGATGAAGTGCAAATAAAGAAATCCACCACCGTGGAAGTTTACCAGAAGTACTGTACCCTAATGGACGTATGTCCAGACGGTCAGTAAAGCAGAATGTAAACCACTCTTAGGTCTGGATCATCAGCTGCAATGCTCACGAAGGCGACTCACACATCAATCAGAGAGGAAACCAAGAGATCGATTTCAGGTAAATGGACGCTATATATATATATATATATATATATATACTGACCGGGTAAATTACCATCATAGAACAGCATGTTTTCAGCCATTAGGACACAAACAAAATAATTTTTTCCTGAAATTGTCATTTAATCAAGTAGAAATATTAAATGATAATATGCATGAGCATTACAGGAAAGCACCTTCAAAACCTGATGACCAGAATTGTGGGTCTTACAAGAACGAAATTAGCATGATTAGCTAAAATATTTGCATGTATGCTGGGGCATCAGTGTGCTTACAAACCAAGTTGGCTAGCTATAGTATGATCACCCAGTATTTACTACGTTCATGCAGTGATTGTATAGATGCGCAGAGCTCTGGCTAGGGATGAGCCGAACACCCCCCCCCCCCCCGTTCGGTTCGCACCAGAACCCTCGAACGGACCGAATGTTCGCGCAAACATTTAGAACCCCATTGACGTCTATGGGACTCAAACGTGGAAATTTAAAAGTGCTAATTTTAAAGCCTAAAATGCAAGTTATTGTCGTAAAAACAAATTCTTTGAGAACCCGGGTCTTGCCCCAGGGAATATGTATCAATGGGAAAAAAGTTTTAAAAACTGTCGTTTTTTTCAGGACTACTGAAAAAAATATACGTTTTAGGCCCCTTTCACATTTATACGACTTGTCTCACGATTTTGTACTGCAAAATCATATGACAAGTCATTATCCATGATTTTCAATGAACACCATTCGTACTGGCATGACTTTAAGTAGTGCCGACTTCAAAGTAGTCCCTGTACTACTTTGCTCCGATTTTGATGGCACTTACACAGGCATTCATTGAAATTGCGGCCGCGGTAAAATCTCGCGATTTAGAAGTCGTACAAGTGTGAAAGGGAACTTAAAAAAAATTACATTGATACATGTTCCCTCGGGCAAAACCCGGGTTCTCAAAGATGTTTTCACAGGCATACTATAGACACCCAGCAGGTACAATATTTAAAGTAATTTTTCCTTTTTTTTTTTTTTATTAGTATTTAAGCATCATTAAAATCACTGCTCCTGAATTAGGAGCAGTGATTTTAATGATGCTTAAATAAAAACAAAATACAAAAATTAAAAATTGCTTTAAATATTGTACCTGTTGGGTGTCTATAGTATGCCTGTGAAAACATCTTTAAATAGCACAATCACCTGCCTGCCAGTAAATTAGGAAGAGCTCATCTAGCTAAACTGTACAGTGTATACATATATGTACAACACCTGGGATGTATATATATCCTCTACACACTGTAACATTAACTGACTAGCCTGCCTGCCTGCCTGCTCTATCTACCTGCAAAAAATGACACTCTCTCTGTCTCTCTCTGTTCTCTCTAACCACCGCCGCAACACACTACACAAGGCCGACCTGCAGGCGGCCTTTTATAGTGTGGGGCATGTACTATGATTGGCCAAGCATGCGGGTCATACTGCATGCTAGGCCAATCATCAGCCAGCGATGCCGCAGTGAACTATGGTCTGTGAAACGTTACTCGAATTTGGCGCGAACGACCCGTTTTGTTCGTATTTCGACGAACGATTGAACATACGATGTTCGAGTCGAACATGAGTTTGACTTGAATACGAAGCTCACCCCTAGCTCTGGCAGTATACATTTTGCTAAATCTCTAGAAAACATGTTTTTTTCTTACATTGGTTATCCATTTTGCATGAGCTTTTCACTCAGGAACATTAGTGTTTCACCATAGCATTAGTGTGTTCTTTATTCCTTAAAGGTGATTGCAAAAAATTACTGGGGACCCATTCACACTTTAGCGATCTGTTGCAGCATATGTTGCGTGTTAACATTTCATTAGAACATAAAAACGGTCAGCGCTAACATATAACCACACAAAAAATGAAATAAAATCATACAATAAATCGTCCTCATGTGGTGGAATAAACACCCCAATAAACCATATAGTGACAGGTACTCTTAATTAGCCAAGCTGTCTTCCACCTTCACTCATGTGAGAAAATTTCAGACTCACCAAAAATATCGATGGAATACTTCAAAAGCTCAAGTCCTTTATAGGGGTGCAATCTTTATGTTCACAAGGCTATATTGCTCAGTGTAAACAGAAATAAATCACATAGCGCAATATGTTATAAATGTAGGAAATAGAAGTGCTCACTCACATTTTAAGGTGCTCATCTGCTAGCTCCAGCATGTACAATGCACTTTAGCAAAACAGGAACAAAGATTGTCTCTGGACAGCTGCACTCTGAACAAATTGTAGCCTTTTATTAAAAGAAGGACAGCACTACAAGTCACAGCAAAAAAAAAACCTGACTGCTGATGCGTTTCGCACTGAAACTAGTGCTTGTTCAGAGGTCGGCTGTCCCGAGACAATCTTTGTTCCTGCTTTGCTTAGTGCATTGCCTGCACCTGAGTTGTCTGCAACAGAGGATATTCATCTGGGTTCCCACCTGGAGCGGCTATTCCCTTTTCCCCTACAATGATCTTTAGCCAGAATAGAGAGAAGCTCCACATTTCAGCTTGGGTACCACCCCAGCAAGATCCGGAACCAGCCGTAGTGGAAATGATGTCAACAAAGGAGAGTGCGCAGCCTCAACGCATTTCGTGATTAAAGTGTCATCAGGAAGCTGTGTTAACATGCATTACATTAGGCAGCTCCATCATTCTAAATGGGCTGCCAATACACAACAACAGATAAGAAAAGCATATGACCCTTTTTTAGCAACATAGCACACCACAACTCACAGTATGCGTCATGCACAATGCATAGGGATGGCACTGCAATACACTGCATATAAAGCTGGTGTGTTACCAAAGTAACAATGGTGCATCCCTTGAAGAGGTATCCTAATATAAATTAAAAATAAATAATTTAATTGTGCTATAAATAATTTTGTTTACTAAAAACAACAAACTTAAACAAATTAAAAGCTATCTTGAGCACATTTTTACAAATGTGATTCTGTTTGAGATTATTAATTCATGTGAAACTAAATTAAGTTGACTTTGCATTTGGGAATGGCTGCATAGATCAGCAAAAATGTATTGAAAAATGTTTTGGACACTAACATAATTTTATATATATATATATATATATATATATATATATATATATATATATTCACTTTCTTTTAGGCCGCGTACACACGATCAGACTTGTCCGATTAAACAGGTCCGACGGACCGTTTTCATCGGACATGTCTGAAGTGGTCTTTTGGTCTGATGTGCGTACACACCATCGGACCAAAATCCCCTCGCACCAGAAGACACAGACGTGCTGAAAAAAGGAAGTTCAATGCTTCCAAGCATGCGTCGAATCAATTCGATGCATGCGCGGGATTTTGGTCCGATGGTTGGGCGTACTAACCATTGAACCTGTCCGAACCTGTCCGATGTTCCAGCGGACAAGTTTCTAAGCATGTTTAGAAACTTTTGTCCGCTGGAACACTGTCCGATAGGCCGTACACATGATTGAACATGTCCGCTAAAAAAGGGTCTGCGGACCAGTTTCAGCGGACATGTTCGATCGTGTGTACGCGGCCTTAGTTCTAAATGGTGCAAAAAAAAACCTGTAGTAGCTAAAGATATACAAATTTCAGCAAATTGTGAGTTTGAGTGCTGCACACCCCTGAAAAGTCTTTAAGAAAGGAAGAGGTACCCCTAGGGTCTTTGAGTTGCAACAAATAATATTAATATTGAGAAGTATAAAATAATAAATTGTTTATTAGTAAAAAAAGTATGGTACATGATGGAGAAGACATCTAATGGGATCAAGATATGAGCTCCAAAATGCCAATTAAAAGAATATACATGTATATAGGTGCAGCCAATATAAATTCATATAACAATAAAATGTAGTTGACTTATGCTCAAAACCCAGATGCGTTTTGACCTTTTGACAGTGGAGGTCTTCTTCTGGGGGAGAAATTGGCGAGCATAAATTCTATAAAGAGTTATATACGCATAAATGAAATATGTTATAAAAACAAACAAGAGAGAGCTCAACAATTATTCCTGGTAAATATATTTATTTGTACCAATGTGATTAATAATGACTGTATATATAGCAGACTTGAACATGTATGCCTTTTTGTTGTTTGCTTTTATAACAGATTTAATTTATGCTTATATATCTCTTTATAGAATTTATGCTCGCCAGAAGAAGATCTCTACTGTCAAAAGGCCGAAACGCGTCAGTTTTTGAGCATAAGTCAACTACATTTTATTGTTATATGAATTTTTATTGGCTGCACCTACAGTGCGGAAAAAAAGTATTTGAACACCCTGCTATTTTGCAAGTTCTCCCACTTGGAAAACATGGAGGGGTCTGAAATTGTCATCGTAGGTGCATGTCCACTGTGAGAGACATAATCCAATTTTTTTTTCCAGAAATCACAATGTATGATTTTTTAACTATTTATTTGTATGATACAGCTGCAAAGAAGTATTTGAACACCTGTCTATCAGCTAGAATTCTGACCCTCAAAGACCTGTTAGTCTGCCTTTAAAATGCCCACCTCCACTCCATTTATTATCCTAAATTAGATGCACCTGTTTGAGGTCATTAGCTGCATAAAGACACCTGTCCACCCCATACAATCAGTAAGAATTCAACTACTAACATGGCCAAGACCAAAGAGCTGTCCAAAGACACTAAAGACAAAATTGTACACCTCCACAAGGCTGGAAAGGGCTACGGGGAAATTGCCAAGCAGCTTGGTGAAAAAAGGTCCACTGTTGGACAAATCATTAGAAAATGGAAGAAGCTAAACATGACTGTCAATCTCCCTCGGACTGGGGCTCCATGCAAAATCTCACCCCGTGGGGTCTCAATGATCCTAAGAAAGGTGAGAAATCAGCCCAGGACTAGACGGGAGGAGCTGGTCAATGACCTGAAAAGAGCTGGGACCACCGTTTCCAAGGTTACTGTTGGTAATACACTAAGACGTCATGGTTTGAAATCATGCATGGCACGGAAGGTTCCCCTGCTTAAACCAGCACATGTCAAGGCCCGTCTTAAGTTTGCCAATGACCATTTGGATGATCCAGAGGAGTCATGGGAGAAAGTCATGTGGTCAGATGAGACAAAAATAGAACTTTTTGGTCATAATTCCACTAACCGTGTTTGGAGGAAGAAGAATGATGAGTACCATCCCAAGAACACCATCCCTACTGTGAAGCATGGGGGTGGTAGCATCATGCTTTGGGGGTGTTTTTCTGCACATGGGACAGGGTGACTGCACTGTATTAAGGAGAGGATGACCGGGGCCATGTATTGAGAGATTTTGGGCAACAACCTCCTTCCCTCAGTTAGAGCTTTGAAGATGGGTCGAGGCTGGGTCTTCCAACATGACAATGACCCGAAGCACACAGCCAGGATAACCAAGGAGTGGCTCTGTAAGAAGCATATCAAGGTTCTGGCGTGGCCTAGCCAGTCTCCAGACCTAAACCCAATAGAGAATCTTTGGAGGGAGCTCAAACTCCGTGTTTCTCAGCGACAGCCCAGAAACCTGACTGATCTAGAGAAGATCTGTGTTGAGGAGTGGGCCAAAATCCCTCCTCCAGTGTGTGCAAACCTGGTGAAAAACTACAAGAAACGTTTGACCTCTGTAATTGCAAACAAAGGCTACTGTACCAAATATTAACATTGATTTTCTCAGGTGTTCAAATACTTCTTTGCAGCTGTATCATACAAATAAATAGTTAAAAAAAATCATACATTGTGATTTCTGGAATTTTTTTTTTTTGATTATGTCTCTCACAGTGGACATGCACCTACGATAACAATTTCAGACCCCTCCATGATTTCCAAGTGGGAGAACTTGCAAAATAGCAGGGTGTTCAAATACTTATTTTCCGCACTGTATATACAGTGCCTTGCGAAAGTATTCGGCCCCCTTGAACTTTGCGACCTTTTGCCACATTTCAGGCTTCAATCATAAAGATATAAAACTGTAATTTTTTTGTAAAGAATCAACAACAAGTGGGACACAATCATGAAGTGGAACAAAATTTATTAGATATTTCAAGCTTTTTTAACAAATAAAAAACTGAAAAATTGGGCGTGCAAAATTATTCAGCCCCCTTAAGTTAATACTTTGTAGCGCCGCCTTTTGCTGCGATTACAGCTGTAAGTCGCTTGGGGTATGTCTCTATCAGTTTTGCACATCGAGAGACTGAAATCTTTGCCCATTCCTCATTGCAAAACAGCTCGAGCTCAGTGAGGTTGGATGGAGAGCGTTTGTGAACAGCAGTTTTCTTTTTTTTTTTTTATATTCATTTATTTTTTATTTTTTATCTCTGCTTTTAACAAACATATATCCAACAGTCAAGAGTACAGGCAAATTATTAACAAATTTCATAGATATATACTAGATCGACTAGTGTCTGTACCCCTATAAGGTTAATATCACCTCGTGCAATGTTGAGTAAATAATGTGTTTGTTATGTTCCTCCCCTCCCCCCCGTATCCCCACCTCCCGCCCCCTTTCCCCCCACCCTCCCTCCCCCCCTTGTGAGCATACAAACCTGGTAATGGGTAAATTAATTTATAGATAATTGCCACTATTCCTGCTGTTTAATAGTTGAAGCAATTGAGAGCTGGCATATAGGGGCTTAATCGTGGAGAGGTTCTCGCTTGGGCCCCCATGCTAATTGGTCTCTCCTGGCTCCAGAGCTTGAAAAAACCCTAAGCTCTGGAGGCAGGAGTGCCTACCCCGGTTCCTCATCTGTCAATTGCCATAATCTCCAGATTTTTACAAACTTGTCATACTTCCCCTGAGTGTTGTAATGTACCTTTTCGTTTGAGATTGTTTCATAACTGCTAACCAGTTCTCTATAGATGGGGGCGCCTGTGCTTGCCATTTTTGAGCAATTATTTTGCGAGCCTGGAATAGGCATCTCAAAATAGGTTCAAGGGTACCATGCGGTACCTTGATATGGTCCATACATCCCAGAAGGCAGATCCTGGCTGCTGGGATGAGGGCAGATCCAAATTTCTCATTTATCCGTGTTATGATACCCACCCAGAAGTTATATCGTTTTGGGCACTTCCAGACCATATGGAGAAGATCTCCTTTATTGTTACATCTTGGGCACTCGTTATTGAGTCTCCACCCCAATTTAAACATTTTGTGGGGGGTGTGATAGACCCTATGTAATAAGAATAGGTGAGACAGTCTTTGGGCCGGGGCAATAGACACCCAGGCTCCTTGACGGAGAATCCTATCTCACTATTCTGGAGATATTGTGCCCAGATCGCTCTCCCATGCCACTTTGCTCTTCCGCGGGCCTTCTCTACTTAATGCCCTCGCACCCAAGCTGCCATATGTTGCGGATATTAAGCCCTTAGGTTGCATGGCCTCAATTACAGAGGACAGGGCAGGCATCTGTGTCCACTCGACTGTATTAGAGATGAATTGTACTTGTATAGCATGGCGGACCTGAAGATATTTAAAAAAAGATTTATTTGAGATTTTAAATTCACTTACTAAGTCTTGAAATGGCTTCATAACATTGCCCTTAAATATGTGCTTTAGGCGACATATGCCTTTGTTCGCCCAGTCCCTCGAAACTTCTATACTTAACATCTCCTGAAGATTATTGTTATTCCAAAGGGGGGAAAATTCTGACGGACCCGCGTACCCCAGAATTATTTTTATTTTATGCCATATTTTAATGGTTAATTTTGTGGTCGCATGATTGTAGCAGAAGTAGTCTGCTTCTAGGGCTTAAGCTAATAAATTATGTGGGTTGTTTATCAATAGGAGTCAATTATTGATACCACTTCTTTCTGCGGTT
This sequence comes from Rana kukunoris, assembly GCA_029574335.1. Classification (NCBI taxonomy): domain Eukaryota; kingdom Metazoa; phylum Chordata; class Amphibia; order Anura; family Ranidae; genus Rana; species Rana kukunoris. Next base: position 169,370,854 of record CM056051.1, on the reverse strand, counting down.
CCGCATCCAGCCAGATGTTGCAGTTGTGCTGCCAAAAATATAGTTTTGGATGGGGAACCGCCATTCCCCCCTCCTTGACCGGCAGTTGTAAAGTTTGTAGGCTTATCCTAGGTTGCCCTCCCTTCCATATTAAGTCTCTAAATAAAGAGTTTATCTTTTTAAACCACTTATGTCCCATCCATATTGGCGAGTTATGTAGCAGGTATAGTAGTTGTGGCTGCCAAATCATTTTGATTAAGTTGCAGCGTCCTGCAACGGACAAGGGCAATCTTTTCCATATGTCGCATTTGTTTTTCCACTTTAATAATAATGGGTCTAGGTTTAAAGTGAGGTAGTGGGTGACATCTTTTGAGATCCAAATCCCTAGATACTTGATTTTAGGGCTAATGGATATTTGGGAGAGGCTTGACAACAGGTGGGAGTCCACTGGGTCCACTGGTAGCAGGGCTGACTTCGACCAATTATTCGTGAGACCTGAGAACTGTTCAAATTCCTCCATTAGTTGCATCACTTTGTCTAGCGAGCCTTCAACATCCCCAAGAAAAAATAGGACGTTATCTGCAAAAAGTGCAATTTTATCTTCACCCTGGTGTCTTCTGAACCCCATTATGTCCGACCTCGCCCTGGCCATAATGGCCAGTGGTTCCATTGCGAGGGCGAACAGAAGGGGGGACAGCGGACACCACTGTCTCGTCCCACGTTCCAGTTGAAAGATCTCGGATACCTCGCCGTTGATTCTGACCTTGGCTCTTGGTCCGCAATATAACAGCTTAACCCAGTTAATGTAGAGCGGACCAAACCCAAAGCTATCGAGAACCTTCCAAAGGTATGCCCACTCGAGGCTGTCAAAAGCTTTGGCAGCGTCGAGCGACAATATAGCTATGGTTGTCAGCATCATGGTTTGGGCCTGCTTTTCTTCAGCAGGGACAGGGAAGATGGTTAAAATTGATGGGAAGATGGATGGAGCCAAATACAGGACCATTCTGGAAGAAAACCTGATAGAGTCTGCAAAAGACCTGAGACTGGGACAGAGATTTGTCTTCCAACAAGACAATGATCCAAAACATAAAGCGAAAATCTACAATGGAATGGTTCACAAATAAACATATCCAGGTGTTAGAATGACCAAGTCAAAGTCCAGACCTGATTTCAATCGAGAATGTGTGGAAAGAACTGAAAACTGCTGTTCACGTGTGTGAGAATGGTGGAGTAGGCAAGCGAGTGTGTCCTCTCCGCGTTCCCCCTCCCTCCAGTACACATAGACCGAATATGGATGCCCTGCAAGCCCGGGAAGTGTGAATCTCCCCCACGCCAACAGCAGCCTAACAGCATTTCCGGATAACATCCAATCTGGGATGTTAACTCTTGTAGCCCCATTAATTCCCCTTGTAATGGAAAAAGGGCATCTTCCACTGCACTTAACCTGTCTTCTAATGCATTCGTTCTTGACACAGTTTTGTGCAGTTCCTGCCTCATGGATAGCAATTCTTCTTTTAGCCCTATTAGCTGGATATCAAAGCTGGCCATATAGTGTCTGCATGCATTAACTGCGCTGAGTACCTCCCTAAGGGTAGGTTCCCCTTCTGGGGTTGGGCCTACTGCTAAGGGTTCAAGGCCACTGGTCATTGCAGGAGTTACAGGCATATTTGCAGTTCCAACAAATTCTGGGCCCAACCCTTTGGTACTCACGGTTTTGGGGTTCGCCACGTTAGCCGTGGTAGGTGCCTTTACCGTCACTTGTCCGTAGCTCCTTCTTTCCTTTGGATGAGCCCGTCGGCGCCTTGGTTTGTGATACTGCCGCAGGTAGATGGCCTTTAGCTGGCAATATAGCAGGGGTATGAGCAAAGCGCTCTAACTTAGCAGCTGTGGCCTGGTTGCTCTTGGTGGACCTGGTGTTAGACATCCCTTAGTAAGGTCAAGTAGAAAAGTTGAGCAGATTAGGCCTTCAGTCCTTGGTTTTAGTAAAGGTGTTTGGGGCTTGAGTAGCTTGCTTTGGGTAAGGCTCTCGTTAGAGCAGTCAGACCTCTGGTCAAGGTAAAGATGATCCTAGCCCAAACTATCAATAGCGTCCCCAAGTAGCGCAGCACCCGGGAGCAGTAGGGGGCCCAAACACCGCACAGCACAGCCGTCCCAGCCACCAGTAAGGTAGTAGTCCCAAGAGAAAAAAAAAAAGTGTACCAGGATAATGTCTTTATTGGGCTGTCTGCTGTATGCGCTGTATACGGATTGGTACAGCTGCTATAGCGTTGAGGATCGAGGCAAACAAACACCGTCACTCAGCACCTCTCACAGCTCACAGCTGAAGCTCACAACTTGGAGCCGCGGTGTAACACGAGAGTCAGAATACACCCCTGTTAGACAATCTCTGTACAGTCTATGTAAGGCTCTGTAAGGCGATGTCCTATAGCCAGCTTGTAGCAACTCGGGACCTATAAGTGAACAGCTGGGGGGGGGGAGTAAAAAAAAATCAGAGATTAGCTAACCAGCTCTAGTCCCATTGGCTTTTGCACTGGAGATATCACTGAAACTGGCAAGCAGGTTGCAGGACCGTCCTTACAGGCACAAGTCAAAGCACTGGTGGGGCTACTATGCAAATATGGAGAGTCCTGTTCAGAGACACATCAGGGCACCGCACAGTACCTCTTCGCGCTGACATCCAGTGAGGCAGCGAGATCTCGCGGTTCCCGAGTTCTCGCAAGATTTGCGGGATTTGCGGGCTACTCCGTCAGCTGTGGGGCTATGGTACCCCGATCCCCCGCTCCCCGACTTTCCTCGGCCCAGAGATCCAACACAGGGGAACTCAGGGAGTTTCAAAGACCACGGCCGCACCTCATCTTCCGGCGGGCCCAACACACGCAACACACAGCACGGGACCAGGATCCACCCGCCCGCACAAACAAGGTACTGCTCAAGGATAAGGCGTGGGGGGGCTGCAGGAATACGACACAAGTCCTCCAACCAGCCAATGTATGCCAGTGCGTGTAGCGGGTTATCCGGAAATGCTGTTAGGCTGCTGTTGGCGTGGGGGAGATTCACACTTCCCGGGCTTGCAGGGCATCCATATTCGGTCTATGTGTACTGGAGGGAGGGGGAACGCGGAGAGGACACACTCGCTTGCCTACTCCACCATTCTCACACACGTGAACAGCAGTTTTCAGTTCTTTCCACAGATTCTCGATTGAAATCAGGTCTGGACTTTGACTTGGTCATTCTAACACCTGGATATGTTTATTTGTGAACCATTCCATTGTAGATTTTGCTTTATGTTTTGGATCATTGTCTTGTTGGAAGACAAATCTCTGTCCCAGTCTCAGGTCTTTTGCAGACTCTATCAGGTTTTCTTCCAGAATGGTCCTGTATTTGGCTCCATCCATCTTCCCATCAATTTTAACCATCTTCCCTGTCCCTGCTGAAGAAAAGCAGGCCCAAACCATGATGCTGACAACACCATGTTTGACAGTGGAGATGGTGTGTTCAGGGTGATGGGCTGTGTTGCTTTTACGCCAAACATAATGTTTTGCATTGTTGCCAAAAAGTTTGATTTTGGTTTCATCTGACCAGAGCACCGTCTTCCACATGTTTGGTGTCTCTCCCAGATGGCTTGTGGCAAACTTTAAACGACACTTTTTAAGGCTATCTTTAAGAAATTGCTTTCTTCTTGCCATTCTTCCATAAAGGCCAGATTTGTGCAGTATACGACTGATTGTTGTCCTATGGATAGTCTCCCACCTCAGCTGTAGATCTCTGCAGTTCATCCAGAGTGATCATGGGCCTCTTGGCTGCATCTCTGATCAGTCTTCTCCTTATATTAGCTGAAAGTTTAGAGGGACGGCCAGATCTTCGTAGATTTGCAGTGGTCTGATACTCCTTCCATTTCAATATTATCACTTGCACAGTGCTCCTTGGGATGTTTAAAGCTTGGGAAATCTTTTTGTATCCAAATCCGGCTTTAAACTTCTCCACAACAGTATCTCGGACCTGCCCGGTGTGTTCCTTATTCTTCATGATGCTCTCTGCGCTTTAAACGGACCTCTGAGACTATCACAGTGCAGGTGCATTTATACGGAGACTTGATTACACACAGGTGGATTCTGTTTATCATCATTAGTCATTTAGGTCAACATTGGATCATTCAGAGATCCTCACTGAACTTCTGGAGAGAGTTTGCTGCACTGAAAGTAAAGGGGCTGAATAATTTTGCACACAGATTTGTCTTCCAACAAGACAATGACCCAAAACATAAAGCAAAATCTACAATGGAATGGTTCACAAATAAACATATCCAGGTGTTAGAATGGCCAAGTCAAAGTCCAGACCTGAATCCAATTGAGAATCTGTGGAAAGAACTGAAAACTGCTGTTTACAAACGCTCTCTATCCAACCTCACTGAGCTTGAGCTGTTTTGCAATGAGGAATGGGCAAAAATTTCAGTCTCTCGATGTGCAAAACTGATAGAGACATACCCCAAGCAACTTACAGCTGTAATCGCAGCAAAAGGTGGCGCTACAAAGTATTAACTTCGCAAGGTTCAAGGGGGCCGAATACTTTCCAAGGCACTGTACATGTATATGCCTTTAATTGGCATTTTGGAGCTCATGTCTTTATCCCATTAGGCCGCGTACACACGATCAGTTAACCGATGAAGCTGACTGATGGTCTGATGTGCCTACACACCATTGGTTAAAAAAACGATTGTGTTAGAACGCGGTGACGTTTACGTGTTTTAACACAACGACGTGCTGAAAAAAAAAGTTCAATGCTTCCAAGCATGCGTGGACTTGATTCTGAGCATGCGCAGCCTTTTAACCAATGCTTTTGCATACTAACGATCAGTTTTGACCGATTGGTCCGGCGCCCATCGGTCAAATTTTAAAGCAAGTTCTCTTCTTTTTGACTGAAGGATAACTAACTGATGGGGCCCACACACGATCGGTTTGGACCAATGAAACGGTCCTTCAGTCCGTTTTCATCGGTTTTGACCGATCGTGTGTACGCGGTCTTAGATGTCTTCTCCATCGTGTACTTTTTTTTTACTAATAAACAATTTATTATTTTATATTTCTCAATATTAATATTATTTGCTGCAACTCAAAGCCCCTAGGGGGTACCTCTTCCTTTTTTAAAGATATACAAATTATGGCAACCGAGATATGCATGCTCAGTGATTTCTATTGCAACTGTATTTGTATATTGGCAGCAGTTAGAATGGATAATCATGGTGTGAGAGGTGTGGCAGTGCAGTGAGTGCAGCTCAGCAGCCTGACAGCCTAATAAAATATGTGGCAGCAATAAGGGGTGGCTCATCATTAGATACTGTCACTAGACAGTCATTAGACTGTCACTGACAGTCTTGCGGCATTTCACAAATATTATGGGGTTGGTTGCTAGAAGTTGACCAGAAATTGTTTAAAATGTTTTCCATCTGTCCTGATTTTGATCTTTGAACCTTTTCCTGTTTCATACAATGCTGATAGATGATGAGTGGAGACATAGCAAGCTCACTTAAACTTATACAAGCTATACCAGGAAGATCTGAACCATATGACATTTCCATTTTAAGCTACAGTGACTGTTACACAAGAAGAGAAGCAATATAAAAAGCCTCTAAGATGGAGACTATGTCAATGTTACTAGTTCTTACAATCCATCCTTTACAAAGCTGAATATTGATGGCCATTGAACAAGGTTAAGGTTGTCTGCTAATATCTACTCTTTCTACCCACCAGAACTACGAACTATTAATATCCACCCTTCCTACCCCCTTCATCACCCTATGGTGATTACCTGCTTATACCAAAGATATTGAGTTCCATAAGAGATCAGAATGAAGTCTTCCTCCACCTTCCTCCCCAGCAAACCCTTATATTCCAGATGTTTAAAAAAAAAAGATCTAGAATCAGCAACAATTGTCAAAGTCGTTTAAAGGACAACTGTACCTATGCTTGAAGTTGCATAGCCTTTTTCTTTTTCACATTCCTATGGGGAGAGCCATACTCTGCAGAACCACTGAAGGCTATCATAAGTCGGACTTCCATCTGACAAATCCGTAGATTTTTATCATATGAATGGGCCTTAAGAGTAGGTTGTTTGCATTTAGAGGGTTGTGGCCTTAAAGGATAACATGCTAATCATACAGTTGCTCTAAATGTCTAAAGGCCTGTACACACGATCGGATATTCCAACAATAAATGTGTGATAAAAGGGGTTTTTCAGATAATATGACCGTCTGTATGCTTCATCGGACAATTGTTGTCGGAATTTCCAACAACAAATGTTGGATAGCCATGCTCTCAAATTGTGCCACAACAAATGTGTTCTGTTTGATTATCCGATCGTATGTACACAAGTCCGTCGGACTACAATCCAAAGTACAAACATGCATGCTCCGAACCAATGCTAACCATCAGACAACATTAGCAGACGTCGCCCAAAGGGTGGCGCTAAAGAGCTGAAAAACCACGTTGTTTCGTGTATGTTGGCTAAAAAAGTTCATGTACAACGCCCTTCGGACAAGATTCAACGGATTTGTTCGATGGAAGTCCGATCGTGTGTATGAAGCTTTAGGCTTTAAGCAGGTTCACATAGCAAAATGCTAGCCTGTTTGCTTAGCTTGTGTTTCTAGTCTGTGGTGTTCCACCAGTTTACTCATACATAGTTTTCTATGTGCTGAGGCTTTAGTTTTGACTGATTTTATCCAGAAAAGGAATTGAAAGTTTACTTGAAATCATTAAGGGATACATTTAAAAGGACCTCAATGCCATTAGCAAACAGGAAAATAATGCTACAGCTGAATACCCATACGTTCCTTGGAGAGCTACAATTCCTTCAGTAATTATGTACTACTGCAGTTGTGCACACCTAATTAAAAACATATATATTTAGTGTAAAGTACTCCACTACTGCTTACTGGAACACCACACTGTCATCAGCTAAATTAAACTATAAAGCTAGTTCTATCACAAATTAAAAGATAAAATACCCTGTATCAATTAAAATGATAATAGATACATTTTACAGCAAAATATAAAATTACTACTGCCAAACAGCAAATAGAAACCTAAACTGCAAAATAAAAGAAAAATGTGAATATTGTGGTTATTATCTTTTCTTATTCACATGGAGATGTTTAATCCTTGGAAAGGCTTATGAAGGTATGGCGAGAATGAGAGAATAGGAAGAAGGGTTTAGCTACAAAAAAAAATCCCTCTACCAGCAACACATGGAAAAAACTCAACGTAAAGGTGATTTGCCGCACGATCACTTTTATCAGCGGTGGAAGAGGGCCCCCTCCTGCCCCGCTCTGGTGCCCTCCGCTGCTTACCGTGGCCGTCGGTAGCAGCGGAGGCAATCGGATCCTCTTCCCAGCTTGACATGGAGATGAGTGAGGGGAAGATGGCCCCCACCCATCTCCAAATGAATGCAGGGCAGAAGGAATGTCAAAACGTCACTTCTGCCCAATTTTTAATTGTATTTTAGTGTAAATATGAGATCTGAGGTCTTTTTGACCCCAGATCTCATATTTAAGAGGACCTATCATGCTTTTTTTCTATTACAAGGGATGTTTGCATTGTAATAGGAATAAAAGTGACACAATGACACAAACAGTAAAAATAAAAGGTAAAATAAATAAGAAAAATAAATGTCCCACAAGCTCGCGTGCAGAAGCGAACACATACGTGAGTAGTGCACGCATATGAAAACAGTGTTCAAACTAAACTATGTATGGTATCACCGCGATCGGCAGAGCGAGAGCAATAATTCTAGCCCTAGAACTCGCTTAATGGAGATTTTTAAGGGTAAAAATTTGTCACCATTCCACAAGTGGGCGCAATTTTGAAGCGTGTCATGTTGGGTCTCAATTTACTTGTGTAACATTATCTTTCACAATATAAAACAAATTGGGAAAACTTTACTGTTGTCTTATTTTTTAATTCAAAAAAGTGTATTTTTTCCAAAAAAAGTACGCTTGTAAGGCCGCTGCGCGAATACGGTAAGTATTGCAACGACTGCCATTTTATTCTCTATGGTGTTAGAAAAAATATATACATAATGTTAAGATCCAATTTTTACCCTATAGGATCTAGGGGCAGTGATCTAGACTCTTTTCAAAAGTTAGTGGAGAGAGACCTCACACACCTGGCCCATAATTGTCATGGAGGTAGCTCTCCCAGTAACCTATCTTTTGCGGAAAAATGTGCATTAAAAACACTGGCAGCAGACAATAGGAATGCGGACAAAGGGTGTACAGTTGTGGTTTTGGATTCCACAGTATATAAAGACGAAGCACTCCGTCAATTATCAGATGTTAATACATAGCAAACACTTAGATCAAATCCCACTGTCCCCTTTACTAAAGAACTCACCGCACTTCTAGATAGAGCTGTACAGGCAGGGATTTTTTCTAATGAAGAAAGGAACTTATTTATACCCACAAATCCCATGCCAGTTTTCCACCATTTACCCAAAATCCACAAAGGGTCACACCTGCTTGTTGGCAGACCGATAGTGCCAGGTATCTGCAGCAATTGGTGGTCAAACTCCCTGGATTTTTGAAAGACACCAAACAGCTGTTAACTAATTTTGAAAACTTCCCATGGGTTGATGAATACCGATGGGTAAGTTGTGATGTTTCCAGTACTCAAGTACTCAGTACTCAAGCATCCCACACCACCTAGGGCTGCAAGCTGTCTCTGTGTTTCTGAAAGAGTCAGGCAATTTTTTCCTAGTTTTACATGAATTTATTTTGCAGTCCCTTGAATACCCCCTTACCCACAATTTCTTTCGATGGGGGCTATTATCTCCAAAGATGCGGGGAATCTATGGGAGCTAAATTTTCTCCCTCCCTAGCCATGGGTTGGTGGGTGAGGTCCCACATCTTTGGACATGATAGCCCCCACCGTTTGGACACCATTTTTTACTGTCGGTACATTGACGATCTGTTATTTGTCACCTCAGATAGTTCCACCAATTTGGATACATGGATTTCCTATCTAAATGACAACAGCTTGAATTTGACATTCACAGGCAATCTGCAGACTACCATTATCGAATTTCTAGACGTGAAGCTCACGGGAATCGATGGATGTGTTGTCATAGGATTGCATAGAAAAAGCACAGCTAGTAATGTTCTCCTTAGGGCTGATTCAGCACACCTGGGACATACAATCAAAGGCATACTGTTTGGTCAAATCCTAAGGCTCAAACACCTTTGCAGTACACCAGGTGAATAAAGAAACTTTGAGGTACCAATCCAAAGTTAGCCAAATCATATTAGAGAACTAAAATAATCTGAACATATATGAATAGATGACCAAAATGAATCATTACGAGTTAATATAGGTTTAAAAAGAAGCGATAATTGCCTCTCAAACAATACTTAACACCCCCTAGTGGGGAAGGAAATTAATTTATATGTTTTTTATTTTCAATATATATATAAATACTAAATATTATATCCACTTAACGGACACAATATAAGGACATAAGGGACTAAGGATAGTAAATATCCCAAAAATTATAAAATATGAACAAGGAAAGAAAGTACATAATAGTTGATACTTAAAAGTGAAGAAGTGCTAAGATAAACAATCAAAATTATTCTTAATTAATCTCCATCCTGGTATATCAAACCGAGACTTGTACACATTAAGAATATATTAAAACTTAGAGAATTTTTTTTTTTACAAAAAAAAACACAGGGTCAGGCATTATTAATAAAAGCATTAACATCGGTTTCAATGTTTAAACCATAGGGCGTGTAAAATTTTAAACGATAAATCCAAGACATCTCAAGTTTAGAGATTTCTCTCACTAGAGAACTACCCCTCCAATGAGGCTTAAATTTATCGACACCCAGAAACCATGTATTGGAGGGATCCTTATTATGCTTCAAAAGGTAATGTTTTGACACTGAATGGTCTTTAAACCCATTAATAATGTTGGTAATATGTTCATTTAACCGGACTTGTAGCAGTCTTTTGGTCCTGCCCACATACTGGAGGCCACATGGGCACTGCAAGAGATAAACAACACCGGTAGTCTTACAGGTAATAAAAGGTTTTATACCATGTTCTTTACCCGTAGATGTGGATGTGACCACAGTAGTTCTTCTATTACTACAAGAATTATTGGAACAAACCCTACAACGTCTGCATTGATAATAACCTGTTAGTTGTTCAAAGAAAGATCTACCAGCATCACGTGGAGGGTTCAGAACATTGGGTGCAATAAAGTGACGTAATGAAGGTGCACCCTTAAAGATTACCCTAGGTCTCTCAGGGAGGAGATCTTTAAGTACAGGGTCATTCCTAGCTAGATGCTAGTGTTTGTTGATTAACTGCTTTACACCTCCATGTTAAATGGAGTACGGGGTAACAATAGGAACGCCTACTGGGAAAAGATCACGTTCCTCAGAAACACGTTCTTTTAAAAGATCGGTGTGTGGAGCGGAACTAACATTCCTCAAAGTCTCCTCCAAAGACTCTATGTTGTATCCCTTTTCCAGGAACCTCTCGGTCAGGACTTTGGCCTGTTCAAAGAATTCGATTGAGTCGGAGCAATTCCTCTTAAGCATTAGGTATTGGCTCTTGGGGATAGCCCTAAGCCATTGGTTATGATGGCAACTCCTTCATGGAATGAAGGAGTTGCGATCCGTCACCTTAAAAAAAGTGGACGTGTTAAACCCATTATCCCTGATCTTTACAGTGAGATCTAAATAATGAACCTCGGATTGGCTAGTTTCAAACTTTAATCTAATCCCTCTTTGATTAAGGTTCAAATGGACCATGAAACTTTCCAAACTGGCGAGGGGACCATCCCATAGGAGGAGGATGTCATCAATATACCTGGCCCATAGGGTGAGCTCAGGTATATCAACAGCATGGATGACATCCTCCTCCCATTTGGCCATAAAGAGATTCACCAAACTCGGGGCATACTTAGCCCCCATAGCAACTCTGGTTGCTTGTTCATAGAACCCCCCATCAAACCAAAAATAGTTAGACCAAGTCGCATATTTCAAAAGAGACATAATAAAGTCAATTTGAGCTATGGGAAGACCAGAATCACGTTCAAGATAAAACTGGACAGCCTCAAATCCGAGCTTGTGTTGGATAATGGTGTAAAGCGACATAACATCTATGGTGGCCATCCACATACCCCGCTTAGGTGAGAGCCCAGAAAATAAGTTGATAATGTGTCTAGAATCCTTTACATAGGATGGAATCCTTTTAACCAGGGGTTGTATGAAAAAATCCACATATCTACCCACCCGAGAAATCACAGAGTCAATGCCACTGACAATGGGACATCCCGGGGTGCACACAGGGTTCTTATGGATCTTGGGCAAGTAGTAGATAGTGGGCGTACGAGGAGCTACAGGAATCAGGTACAACCTCTCCTTAGGAGTAAGTATCCTCTCATAGAACCCTCTAGCTACAAAGCTTCAAGTTGAAATGTCACACAGATTTGAAGATAGGGGTTACCCCACCCAAGTCATAAAAAAGGCCCTAACAAAGGTAAATGCTATTTCCAGAGCCTCACTACTACAAAATAAGAACAATGGAGACATTGTAGTGAAGTGGCCCAATACCTCCTTTAGCAATATACCCATTTTTTCAACACAGTACAGTTCAGAATTTAATAAAATCAGACAAATTATCACTAAATATCTTCCTGTTCTGTACAACGATGCTGCATACCAGGAAGTATTATCCAAAGGAATTAGGACGTGGTCCTGTAGGGCACCCACATTGGGGGGCACACTTTCACCCAGCCTCTTCCAAACCAAGACGACTAACCTTAATTGGTTAGACTTTAAATGCACCTTCAAATATGGAATGAAGAGATGCAAATATTGCACCCATATTAAGACAGGTCAACATGTACACTCATACATTACCGATAAAAGTGTGGAAATTCAGCAGTTTATTAACTGCAACACTAAGTACATAGTATATGTCATCAATTGCAACCAATGCAATGTCCAATATGTGGGACGAACAATCCGGAGGCTTGAGGACAGACTATACGACCATTTGTATTATATTGATAAAAACCACAATACCAATGTAGCCAATCATTGGAATGTGGAACTTCAATACACCAGGATTTGGCTATCACATCCAATCCCATGTAACAGCCCAGGACTACACATAAAGATAGATGGTTCTTTTTTATACACCAGTTTCCATCGGTGTAGAATAACGTTTTATGTTCATAGAACCATGTATTTACATGTCTTATGATGTTTTAGGTAATTGTGATGTTGTAATTAACCATAGTGAGCGTATGGTCTTTTATGAGTGACCACACATTATTACTTTTGCATTTCTTATATTTTTTATATAACGTACGCGTTTTTTTGTACATATTTTGGCACATGTGACAGAGACAGAAATTCATAGAGATGCAACTACCTATATACATATGAATGAAAATGGGGGGACTAAAATCTTTGGTCGATTCTTCCCAAGTTGAGACCAAAGTCTCTTCGACACATTATAATTCATTATAAACCTTTTTTTTCCATTGTTTTACATATTTTCCATTATTAACACATTCATATGGGCATTTGTATCCAACAATATGAATATTGTACATTCGATGTCTTGGATATTGTGAATTAAATTTATGTGTAAATTCTGTCACTCTGTCTTCGCTAATTAACCACTTAAGTCTCGGACCAAAATGCAGGTAAAGGACCAGGCCCCTTTTTGCGATTCGGCACTGCGTCGTTTTAACTGACAATTGCGCGGTCGTGCGACGTGGCTCCCAAACAAAATTTGCGTCCTTTTCTTCCCACAAATAGAGCTTTCTTTTGGTGGTATTTGATCGCCTCTGTGATTTTTATTTTTTGCGCTATATACAAAAATAGAGCAACATTTTTGAAAAAAAAAAAATATTTTTTAATTTTTGTTATAAGAAGAATCAAATAAACAAAATTTTAGTCAAACATTCAGGCCAAAATTTATTTAGCCACATGTCTTTAGTAAAAAAAAATCACAATAAAAAAAAAATAGCTACCTAGCGGGAACAGCGACACTAATACAGCGATCAGAAAAATGAACGCTTAGTGATGCTGGCAATAGGGAGTGAAAGGGTTAATTAGGGCGGTGATCAAGGGGTTAAAACTTTATTAGGGGGGGACGGGGGCTACCCTGAACCTAACACTAACTGCCTGTCACACTGACACTAAATACAGTAATCATACATATATGATTACTGTATTCAGTGACACTGTGACAGGGGGGGTGATCGCAAGGGGTTAAGTCTTCCTGTGTGTACTGGTGTCAGTGTAGTGTTGTGCAGACTCACTGTGAGATGTGCTCTCTCCTCAGCGGAGGTTGAAAATACCGCCGAGGGGAGAGATCACATCACTTCCCTCTTCCTGTGTTTACACAGGAGGAGGAAGTGACACGGCGGGAGCGCGCGGATTGGCTGGGAGAGATCCAGAGGGGGTGGACAAAACGAATAGCCGCCCCCTCATCCCGGATCGCTCGGCCAGCCACGGGGACCGCCGCATGTACCGGGGGGGTCCCGATCGGACCCCCCGACCCACGGCAAGGCAGGCACGTATATATACGTTGATGTGCCTGCCTGTGCCATTCTGCTGACGTAAATGTACATGCGGCGGTCCGCAAGCGGTTAATACTCCTATATATATGCCTATCAAATCCTTTTTTTGTTTTTTTTGGAGATCTATAAGCTCTTTAAATATTTATATGAACCATTCATGAGGACTATTGAATATTGCATACATTGAGGTCTCTTTAATATACACATACAAGGGAAACAATTACATATATGTACATGAACGCTTATATTGTTATATTTGTGCACTCACCTGCACATTCATAGGGAATTGCTATTTTTTCATCACTATTCATTACAACACATTTACTTTCATTTCATTTACACTTACATTCACATATGTTATAATTGTATTCATCATAATAATATTGGTGTTACAACACCAATGTTATTTAACTGGTTTTCTACACGATCCATAAAAACTTCTTTACTTATATTTTATTTTTACTCTTATCACATTATATTACAATTATTCCTATTTTTTGGAACATTAGGTGGTAACTAGTCATTTATATACACATCACTTAATAACTTCCATATTAGTTCCCAAAAACGAACTAGATTCACAGCAGTTTTCTAAAGCTCTTTATTTTCATTTTCATATGTCACAATTTAATCACTAGATTAGACCATAAGGCCTCATTTCCACTGGCGTTTTTACAGCCACTTTTCTGAGCGTTTTTTGCAGCTTAAAAACGCCTGTCCATGTTAGTCTATGGCCTCATGCCCACCATGACGTTTTTGAGCTGTAGATGGCTAAGCTGCAAAAAAAACGCGGGACCAGTGCGTTCTGAAGCTCCAGCAATAGAGCTGTAAAAACGCCAGACATTAAAAAACGCTCAAAAACGCGCATAAACGCGCACAAACGCTGAAAAACGCTCAAAAACGCGTCCGCGACGTTTTTAACCACTTAAGGACCCCCGCACGCACATATACGGCCACAGAATGGCACGTACAGGCACAAGGGCGTAAATTTACGTCCCCGCCTAAGTGCGGTTCGGGGGTCCCATCGGGACCCCCTCCGCGGCGTGCGGGGGTCCCCCTGGCTCCGGGAGCGATCCGGGAAAAGTTTTTTTTTTTTTTTTCTAAAATAAACATGGACAGGCGTTTTTAACCACTTGACTACTGGGCACTTAAACCCACTTAATAACCAGACCAATTTTCAGCTTTCGGTGCTCTCACATTTTGAATGACAATAACTCAGTCATACAACACTATAACCAAATAAAATTTTTGTCCTTTTTTTCCCCACAAATAGAGCTTTCTTTTGGTGGTATTTTATCACCTCTGCGGTTTTTATTTTTTTCACTATAAATGAAAAAAGAACGAAAATTTTGTAAAAAAATGAATTTTTCTTCATTTCTATTATAACATTTTGCAAAAAAGTAATTTTTCTTCATAAACTTGGCATAAAATGTATACTGCTACATATCTTTGGTAACAAAACAAAACATTTTTAGATATTATTTAGTCTGGGTGAAAGTTATAGGGTCTAAAAGCTATGGTACCAATTACTGAAAATTGATCAATTTGATCACATCTGATGTACTGACATCCTCTCTCATTTCTTGAGACCCTAACATGCCAGAAAAGTACAAATACCCCCCAAATGACCCCTTTTTGGAAAGAAGACATTCCAAGGTATTTAGAAAGAGGCATTGTGAGTTTTTTGAAGTTGTAATTTTTCCCACAATTCTTTGCAAAATCAAGATTTTTTTCATTTTTATTTTCTTTCCACAAAATTTTCATATTAGCGGGTTATTTCTCACACACAGCATATGCATACCACAAATTACACCCCAAAACACATTCTGCTATTCCTCCCGAGTATGGCGATACCCCATGTGTGGGACTTTTACACAGCGTGGCCACATACAGAGGCCCAACATGCAGGGAATGCCATCAGGCGTTCTGGAGCACCCAGACCAATTCTGACATTTCTCTCCTACATGTAAAAATCAACACTTATTTGCTAGAAAATTACATAGAACCCCAAAACATTATATATGCTTTTTTAGCAAAGACCCTAGAGAATACAATGGCGGTTGTTGCAACTTTTTATCGCGCATGGTATTTGCACAGCAATTTTTCGAACACATTTTTTTTGGAAATAAAACAGTTTTGTGCTTTTAAAAAAAAAAAACATTAAATTTAGCCCAATGTTTTTGCATAATATGAAAGATGAAGTTACGCCGAGTAAATAGATACCCAACATGTCACCCTTCAATATTGCACACGCTCGTGGAATGGCGCCAAACTTTGCGACTTAAAAATCCCCATAGGTGACGCTTTAAATATTTTTACTGGTTACATCATTTTAGTTGGAGAAGAGGTCTAGGGCCAAAATTATTGCTCTCGCTCTAACGTTCGCAGCGATACCTCACATGTGTGGTTTGAACACCGTTTTCATATGTGGGCGGGACTTGCGTATGCGTTCGCTTCTGCATGCGAGCTCACGGGGACAGGGGCGCTGTATGCCCAGAGTATTGCGGAGTATGCCCAGAGTATTGCGGAGTATGCCCAGAGTATTGCAGAGTATGCCCAGAGTATTGCAGAGTATGCCCAGAGTATTGCAGAGTATGCCCAGAGTATTGCAGAGTATTCCCAGAGTATTGCAGAGTATGCCCAGAGTATGCCCAGAGTATTGCAGAGTATGCCCAGAGTATTGCGGAGTATGCCCAGAGTATTGCGGAGTATGCCCAGAATATTGCGGAGTATGCCCAGAGTATTGCAGAGTATGCCCAGAGTATTGCGGAGTATTGCCCCCCAGAGTATGCCCAGAGTATGCCCAGAGTATTGCAGAGTATGCCCAGAGTATTGCGGAGTATGCCCAGAGTATTGCGGAGTATGCTCAGAGTATTGCGGAGTATGCCCAGAGTATTGCGGAGTATGCCCAGAGTATTGCAGAGTATTGCAGAGTATGCCCAGAGTATTGCAGAGTATGCCCAGAGTATTGCAGAGTATGCCCAGAGTATTGCAGAGTATGCCCAGAATATTGTGGAGTATGCCCAGAGTATTGCAGAGTATGCCCAGAGTATTGCAGAGTATTGCAGAGTATTTCGGAGTATTGCCCCCCAGAGTATGCCCAGAGTATGCCCAGAGTATTGCAGAGTATGCCCAGAGTATTGCAGAGTATGCCCAGAGTATTGCAGAGTGTTGCCCCCCCAGAGTGTTGCCCCCCAGAGTGTTGCCCAGCATTGCAGAGTATGTGCAGCAGGGATGGCTGAGCAGGGAGGGATGGATGGATGGATCTGTGACTACATTTGTCACAGATACAGCCCGCAGCACTGGCGCTGCCATCCGCTCGCTCCCCTCTCCTCTCACACTGTACCGATCGGTACAGAGAGAGGAGGGAGGAACCGGTCTGTTTACATCTGATCGCGCCGTCATTGGACGGCGCGATCACGTGGTAAACCGCCGCTATCAGCGGCGATTTACCGTGATCCGTGACCCGCCGGGTCCTCTGGACCCGGCGGTCACGGACATTCCCGCGTGCGCGCCCCAGGGGGCGCGCGGGAGCGCGACTCTGGAATCACGTTATATAACGTGATCCCAGAGTTAAGCAACCACCTTGCCGCCGTTATTTTTCGGCAGGTGGTTGCTAAGTGGTTAAGCTGTAAAAAACGTGGCTGTAAAAACGCCAGTGGAAATGAAGCCTAAAGGTTTTACTTTTCTCCATAAGTCTACAGGTGTGTCCACACCTTTGTTAAAATAGATTCCACCACCACACACACACATATTTTTATATAATTTAATGTGTTTTGACACGGTATTATATCAATATTAACTCACAGATGGATTCATGCATATTTAGTTTTCCAGTTTTTTAACTGGGTTACATTCACGCATTTATATGGATCTGTTATAAAATGTATTTATATATTTTTTATATATTTTTTTTATACACTCCACAATGACCCAGAAGGTACGGGGTTAAATCTCTGAAACCTTTTGAGATCAATTCACACACACAGGTGATTGTTGTCAGAGATCAAGACAGTTTTTTTGACCTACAGTTGCCACAAAAAGTATGTGAACCCTTTTGGAATGATATGGATTTCTGCACAAATTGGTCATAAAATGTGATCTGATCTTCATCTAAGTCACAACAATAGACAATCACAGTCTGCTTAAAATGATAACACACAAATAATTAAATGTTACCATGTTTTTATTGAATACATCATGTAAACATTCACAGTGCAGGTGGAAAAAGTATGTGAACCCCTAGACCAGGGATATTCAATTAGCGGACCTCCAGCTGTTGCAGAACTACAAGTCCCATGAGGCATAGCAAGACACTGACAGCCACAAGCATGACACTCAGAGGCAGGGGCATGATGGGACTTGTAGTTTTGCAACAGCTGGAGGTCCCCTAATTGCATATCCCTGCCCTAGACTAATGACATCTCCAAGAGCTAATTGTAGTGAGGTGTCAACCAACTGGAGTCCAATCAATGAGATGAAATTGGAGGTGTTGGTTACAGCTGCCCTGCCCTATAAAAAACACACACCAGTTCTGGGTTTGCTTTTCACAAGAAGCATTGCCTGATGTGAATGATGCCTCGCTCAAAAGAGCTCTCAGAAGACCTACGATTAAGGGTCCTTACACACGGAGCGGTCCGTTTTTCGGTCCGCTCCGTGTGTCCGTCAGCTCAGCGGGGGGTCTCCGCTGAGCTGTCGGGCGGACGGGGCGGTCCCCGCACACTGTGCAGGGACCGCCCCGTCTCTCCTCCGCTCTCCCCTATGGGGAGTCGGATGGAAACGGACCGTCTGTCCGTTTGCATCCGATCCGTTTGCCCGGATGGAAGAAAAATAGGACATTCTTCCGTCCGCAAAAACGGATGCGGATCGAGCGGACGTTAGCGGGTGCATCATCCGCTAACGGATCCGCTCCCATAGGGACCCATTACAAGTCCGTAAACGGACTTGTAATGAGCGGACCGTTCGTCCGCTAGTGTGAAAGGGCCGTAAGAATTGTTGACTTGCATAAAGCTGGAAAGGGTTATAAAAGTATCTCCAAAAGCCTTACTGTTCATCAGTCCACGGTAAGACAAATTGTCTATAAATGAAGAAAGTTCAGCACTGTTGCTCCCTAGAAGTGGCCATCCTGTAAAGATGACTGCAAGAGCACAGCGCAAACTGCTCAATGAGGTGAAGAAGAATCCTAGAGTGTCAGATAAAGACTTACAAAAGTCTCTGGCATATGCTAACATCCCTGTTAGCGAATCTATGATACTTAAAGCATTAAACAAGAATGGATTTCATGGGAGGATACCACAGAGGAAGCCACTGCTGTCCAAAAAACAAACATTGCTGCACGTTTACAGTTTGCACAAGAGCACCTGGATGTTCCACAGCAGTACTGGCAAAATATTATGTGGACAGATAAATCCAAAGTTGAGTTGTTTGGGAGAAACACACAACACTATGTGTGGAGAAAAAAAAGGACACAGCACGCCAACATCAAAACCTCATCCCAACTGTGAAGTAGAGGCATCATGGTTTGGGGTTGCTTTGCTACGTCAGGACCTGGACGAATTGCTATCATCGAAGGAAAAATGTATTCCCAACTTTATCAAGACATTTTGCAGGAGAACTTAAGGCCATCTGTCCACCATCTGAAGCCCAACAGAAGATGGGTGTTGTGACAGGACAATGACCCAAAGCATAGAAGTAAATCAACAACATAATGGCTTAAACAGAAGAAAATACACCTTCTGAAGTGGCCCAGTCAGAGTCCTGATCTCAACTCGATTGAGATGCTGTGGCATAACCTCAAGAAAGCGATACACACCAGACATCCCAAGAATATTGCTGAACTGAAACCGTTCTGTAAAGAGGAATGGTCAAGAATTACTGACCGTTGTGCACATCTGATCTGCAACTACAGGAAATGTTTGGTTGAAGTTATTGCTGCCAAAGGAGGTTCAACCAGTTATTAAATCCAAGGGTTCACATGCTTTTTCCACCTGCTCTGTTAATGTTTACATGGTGTGTTCAATAAAAACATGGTAACATTTAATTATTTGTGTGTTATTAGTTTAAGCAGACTGTGATTGTCTATTGTTGTGACTTAGCTGAAGATCAGATCACATTTTATGATCAATTTGTGCAAAAATCCATATCGTTCCAAAAGGGTTCACATACTTTTTGTGGCAACTGTATTAGGGGCCAGCATTGATCACATGTCTTTGGAAATTGTATTATATATTTGAAGTGATGTTTATATTTGTTAGCTATGACTAAGCACTAGTTAATAGTGTGAAACGCGTCAGCTGCATATCCCTGTATTTTGTGCTGTGTTTTGTAGTGCATTTTTCCTTTTTATTAAAAGACAACCATCAAGGTTTTTTGGAGTGGGGCTGTCCATATTTTCATTTTCTACTTGTTGCCTTGTGCATTGCTAGCACCCTTTATTTCCTGAGAGGACACTGATCATCCTAACACAATTCACATGGAGCAATAACTTTCTCTCTATAATGTTTAGGGGTTGTAAAATTGTAAACATTTAAATGGGTAGTTCCCCCAAAAACCTTTTTTTTAACATTGATTGAGGCTCGTTTTGTCAAGGGGAATCGGGTGTTTTTTTTTTAGAAACGAAGCAGTACTTACCGTTTTAGAGATGCATCGTCTCCGACGCTTCCCGGGTATGGTCATCGGGGAAGGGCGTTCCTATTTGATTGACAGGCTTCCGACGTTCGGATACATCGCGTCACGATTTTCCGAAAGTAGCCGAACGACCGTGCACAGGCGCAGTATAGAGCCGCACCGGCGCTCGGCTTCTTTCGGCTACTCGTGACGCGATGTATGCGACCGTCGGAAGCCTGTCGGAAGCCTGTCAATCAAATAGGAACGCCCAGACCAGACGATCATACCCGGAAGCGACGGAGACGATGCATCTCTAAAATGGTAAGTACTGCTTCATTTCTAAAACAAAAACACCCGATGCCCCTTGACATAACGAGCCTCAATCAATGTTAAAAAAAGGTTTTTGGGGGAATTACCCCTTTAATTTGGCCAGAAGCAGTGATTTGCAATGACATTTGCAAAGGAACATGGTTTTAAATTTCCAGCAAATGACATTTGCTTTCTGGCTTCCTTTAAAAATGGCAGACAGAAACACAGAAAAAATATACTGTCATATGTCAGCAATTTCAACTGTATGATTTTTTTTTTTTTGTAAATGTCCCTTTTGCGACAATGGGCAGTGGGAGTAAATGCTATTTGTGACACAGGTTGAGGTCAAGTGACTGAATGTGGGACAGATGGCACCGGAGGTGGCAGAAACAGCAAATATAATGGGTGGCCTCGCCATATGGCGCCCCAATTTAAAAACCTAGCGCCTGGGGCAGGTGTCCCAGTTGCCTTCCCCTTGTCCCAGTCATTCTCCCTACACTCATGTATCAGATGCCAGAGCTCAGTGTGAGATGCCAGAGCTCAGTGTGAGAGGAAATCCTCTTGAGTCTATCATATGGACAGAGCAAGAGAGGAGACTTGCTCTCACACTGTGCTCCAGCTGTCACTAAAGCACCTGGTACAGATTTACAGGGGGAAGGTCGGGACAGAGCCCCTCTGCCCCAAAGCACCCCCCATGTTGAGGCAGATAACCTGGTATAGTTCAGGAGGGAAGGGGCACTAGCAACTCCCCCCTTTCCTGACATGCCGGGCTGCATGCTCGGATAAGGGTCAGGCATGGATTATGGGGGGACCCAACACCATTTTTTTTATTTGACATGGGGTTCCCCTTAAAAACCATACCATGCCGTGCGGGTCCCCAAACTGTTTTGATTCACATACGCATCTTCTGAACGCACACCACACCATGCCCAGCACTGGCTTTCTGTCCCTCTGGTGACTCTTGGCCATCTCCTCTTCCCTCTGCCCTGGAGCTCCGGCTCTGCCGGCAGTGTGAGACGCTGCAGACGTCAGCTCTCCACCTGAATCTAACCACAAGACGTTGATGATCTTAATTCTGTTTCTAGCCTGCTATCCTGTGAGTGTACCATATATTAAAGAGTGACTATTTTAATCCTGTACAGTACTGCACTTACTGTAGATTGGTGCTGCTCCCTCTTGCTTACACAGAATTCAAATGGGTCAATATTTTTTCGAGCAATCTAAATTTGAATTATTCTGAAAATTTGGGATTCTTTAGAAAATGAACAAACAAAACTAAATTAAAACGAAATGAATTCTGCAATGAATCAACGATACAGAATTAGTAAGATAACAAAATTGATCTGAAACTAAACAGATTTTTTCATTCTGCAAATGAATCGTACCTGAAATCACATGCTTTACACCTTCTTTACAGATCTTCTCCTTTGCAGGAAAATACAATCTCACTTGTATCAGTCCAACTCTATCACACACAACACACTTTTAGACAGTATCACTGAAATACGTGTCCCTATTAAAGGATTTACCTCTATTGCTATTGTTATGACAACTCAAAATTTTTAACTCTTCCTCAGTTACAGTGACAATGATCACCGAGACATATCGCCTATCTCCTTAAGCTTAGAGCAGTGAAGTCGCAACTCCTTGTCCTGCTCTCTTACACTTAGCTTCAAAAAATGTCAACCTGCTCCATGCCCAATTATCTGTCAGTATTAATCTAAAGAAATGTGGACTGGTCTACTCCAGACTTGTGTAAACT
Organism: Rana kukunoris; assembly: GCA_029574335.1. Taxonomy (NCBI): domain Eukaryota; kingdom Metazoa; phylum Chordata; class Amphibia; order Anura; family Ranidae; genus Rana; species Rana kukunoris. The sequence goes on along the minus strand of CM056051.1, from coordinate 169,348,602 downwards.
GGTTCGCTCAACCCTGTGTGTAATGGTAATATGCATAAAGTATATGAAGTGAATGGAGCTTACTATTCCAAAAAGAACAATAGCTTTAATAATATTGTTTTTTTGTCTTCCCTAACCTCCTCCTTCTTTAATGGGTGTTTTTCTTTGTAGTAGATGACCAGAAAACATACGTACCGTATCTTAAACTTTTCTTGTGTAACCAAGCATACATGTTACTGAGTTCTGCAGGACATTCCTAGATTATAATGTAATATTACTGAGTTATGCAATTTTTATTTTTGACCATAAGATGGAGTGTCAATGAGAAACTGACCCTTTTCTCCGTCTTGGGAAGCAAAAAACATTGGGAAGAGCAGTTCTTTAACAACATTCAGAACATAGTGCTAAGGGAGGGGGGGGGGTTAATACAATTTTTCATAAGCCTTGAAGCCAGGAGGAGCCAGAGAAGGGGATTATAAATACAAAACCCAGAAAAGAGCAGGCGATTGCTGCCAGCCAGTGAAGAAAGAGAGGACCTTCCACAGAGAGTAAAAGAATAGAAAGACTGAGGAGACCAGTTTGTGACTATAAAGCTGAGCTGATGGTGGGCCTGCACCATGCGGAGAGCCACTCACTGCAGCGGCAGATTGCAGGACTGAGCCCTTTAAAGTATTTGTATCTGCCTGCTGTTGCCAGATAACCCTCTGAAGCCTGTTCATCTGCTACTGGGAGAACCAGATCATACAGTCCTGCAGAGCGATCTGGTCCTCCTGCCAGTCAGGTCTGCTTTAGGGAAGCTGATGGCCTGCAACTGTGTCAGAGGGACCACCATTCATGAGATCACTAAAGAAAGCCATCTGGAATCATCATTACGCTAAAGGGGGCCCCTCCATCAGCAAAGCCTGCTGCAACAGATCCAAGGGTGTTGGTGAGTGGGTCATTGACCTATTATTGCCTTAATTGCTGATACTTTACAGATCCTTTGTGAGCTTCAAACACCTCTCGCCTTATTCATTATTACACTTTCCTGCTATTAGACACCCCCAGTCCTATTTGGTCAGAGCTTATATCACAAAAGCTTAGCTCATTATCTGGCCCCTCTTACTTCAGTGTCCTAGGGAGCCCTTTGTCTTCTTATTGAGTGCCAAATTATTTAACACCTTTAGGTGTGTCAATGTCCTCAAGGGCCCAAACATAGCCAACAGAGGACTAATTCTGAGGACTGTACATGCTGTTGAGGGTAGTTAGCATTACATTGCAACTTTCTTTTACAAGAGGCCTTTAGCTCCCTTATTGCAAGAACGCATTGGCAAAATTAGCCTCTAGCTGTGTTGATACCTATCTTGGTTTCCTTTTTGCTGCTTATTTAGTGAGGTCAGATTTGAGTTCACTTTAGTACTTCTGAAGAAACCCTCAGTGTCTTGTGTATGCTGGTGTATTTTCGTTTAATGTTATGTTATATTTAATCTAACAATATACTCTGTTATTTGATACAAAGTCTAATTTCAGGATGACCCTAAGTGTTTGAGAAACCGATAATGTACAACTGTTACAATGGTGTACTCTAAGGTGCCAGTGGGGCTGAGGCCTTTGTCAGAGTTAAGGTAGGAACAGAGGACCCCACCTAACCAGCGGCTCCTGGGGGGTAATTGCTGCACCCCTTTATTATTTGTATTTATTTCTTTATTTCATGAGTTCTAACATGGTTTTGGCATTTGTGTTTGTTGTAGGAGTCATGCACTTTTTCAATATATTACTATTCAGACATTTGTGATGTGGCATGCTTTCATATATGAACATGCATATATAACATACTATTTATAAACAAAAAAGCTTGTTCTATTGTTTTATTTTATTTACAGCAAGCAGCATAATGCTTCCTAAGTGGTCATGTAAAATGTTTGCTCTGTTCCCAAAAATACGAACATACATGAATACAAATCAGGAATAAGGTTTGGCCAACAGGAAATTGTTCCAATTCTAGATGCTTTTAGAAAAGTAAGTTGAAATGACATTGGTCCTATTCGCTACATAAGTAATAAGGCTCTTTTAACTGTGAACCACTTTTGGGTCTTTGTTAACAATTAGCCATGCTTCGGCAGTGTATAAATAGAAATACTTTTACTGCCAAAGAAAGTGCTTCTTACTGATGTATAATGGCAGGCTATAGTGAAACCTAAATAAATGTCTAAAATGTAAGCAAATGATTCTTGAATGCTAGGTTTTCCCTGTGTCATATAATGAAATCTCTTTACAAAATGCCAGTCTGGGGCAGCTTCAGAAAAGAGGACCACAGCATGATGTTTTCTATTCATAGGGTTTACAGAGCTGATCCTAGACTATCATAGATCAAATACACAATTACAGCTTCTTTATTAGCGAAAGCTATTTCATGATTTTGTGAGCTAGGGTTTTTTTTTTTTGTTTTTTTTTAATCTGAACCACCTGTATACCCCTTTATGCCTGAATATCTCTTGCAGACCAGAGCTTTTTTTATTTTTACATTTCACTATGGGTCTGGTTATGCAGTGATAACTTTTTTTATTACCCAGGATAACAAAGTATTACATACAATATTTTCAGGACAAACAATACTTTCATTTAGTGTCTTGATAAAACATTACATTTTCTATGTAATCCGTAGACACAAATATAACAAACTAAAAAGCACATTTTTTCTATTTGATCAGTGTTAGTTTAAATTGTGTTAATATAGATGAAAGGCTTATCTTCTATTGTATTATAAAAAAAAGCCCAGTCCAGTGTGGTCGCATATAGGCGTACTGTCAGCGCAAATATGTTAAGCTTTTAAACAATGTTTTGAACACTGTTTAGGAAATCTATTTTACACAGCAGTAAGTAACATCTAGCTATCATTTTGACCAGGTAGAAGTAGAAGTAGCAGAAGAGAGGAACAAGGCGTTTGACTTACACCCTGTGTATTTTTTTTTTTTTTTTTTACGTTTTTTGGGATGTACCTTGCATGTCCAAAGTCAAAAAGTAAAAAAAAAAAAAAAGCAAAAAAAAAAAACATGAATTTTCTGAGGCTTTGTATTACTGCATTTACATGAAGACGTTTGTGTCACTTACCATTATTTTTATTATTATCATTATTAATAATAATAATATTAGTAATGATAATAATAATAATAATATTAATAATAGTAGTAAAGAGACCTAAGGTTTTGGGTACTTTCTAAACTTTTGAAAACTTTCCTGTTTGTATTTAATGACTGCTGTATATGCTAACTTTGCTTTTTCAGGAATGAATTTGAATACGATTATGAAGACATAACAGCATCTTTAGCATTTCAGTATTGCTTAATATAATTCAGAAAAACTTGCCAGCTTAGAGGTGTTATCCATTACCTTCTATGGAAAATGTACTGTCATTGAAGTTAATGAAGCAATTACTGCAAATAGACCAAGGGAAAAAAAGGAGGTAAGGGAACCTTAACTGCAATGCTAATGGGAAAGATTTTTGTTAAAGAAATTACCAGTATTCCCTCAAACTGAAGTGCAAGTGCAGTTAGCAAGATGTGTCACCTGCGGAACACAATGGGGCTGATTTTCTAAAGCTTAAACAAGTGCGCCAAAACTGTGCAGAAGCATTATTGTGCAAATACGCACTTTAAACTATTTACCAAACTTTGGAACAGCTGAAAGTGCAGTATTTTCTACTTAAAGAACTTGGTTTGGAATTAAGTTAGCAGCAAGCAAATTTTTTTTATTTATTTTTTCAGCACACTGTTCATACCTGTATCAAGGACAAGTTGAACACACATATAAAGATTTAAATATAATGAATTTAAATAAAGAAACATGCTAAAAATTTCTAGATACAAACACAATGATGATTATTTACTAAAGCTGGAGAGTGCAAAATCTGTCTCACTTCTGCATAGAAACCAATCAGCTTGTAACCTCAGCATGTTCAATTAAGCTTTGGCAATACAACCTGGAAGCTGATTGTTTTCTTTGCAGAAATGAGACTGATTCTATACACCCTGATCAAGACCAAGACACAGACATGGGCCAGACTACCCCTGGGCGTAATGGCCTGGGATGCGTCAGCTTAGTCAAAATGATACTCCTCCCAAATATACTCTATTTGGTATGGCATGCTCCCCTGCATATACCTCAAAAATTCTTCAGGATAATTGAATCTATTCTTAACTCGTTTGTATGGGGCCACAACTGACACAAATTATTTTGGAGAGTTCTGAAGAACCCTGTGACACTGGGAGGAGTTGCTTTCCCAGATTTTCAGGATTACTACCTGGCCTCCCAATTGTCCCATTTTTACCATTTTAGTAAAACGGAACAATTGCGGTACCAGATATTGCTCTGCGAGCACCCTGACGACCCTGCCCACTCTCCACTTCAGTCGGTCCTCAGGGCCCCTCTGACAGGATGTTCCCTTCAACACAAGGCAAGCATGCTGACACACCATCGAAGGGTATGGAAGACAGCACTACAGAAACTCGGGACCCCACAGGTCCACTCCCATACCCCCCTTTGGTTCAACACACGCCTCCCAGAATTATTGACTGTTCCGGACCCTGCAGTGTGGATACGCCATAGAATCCTGTATATACACCATATCATGAACGCTACGGGGCTTAAAACATTCCAAACGCTGAAGGATGAATTTTCCCTCCCAAATTTCCTACTTTTTAGGTACTTACAACTCCGACATGCTATACAAACCCAGTTCATTAGCTCCAACCCTGTCTCTGGTAGTTCCCTCCATAGTAGACATAGTCACAGATACTGCATCGACCAAACTGATCTCCACCTTATACTCTGCCATCCGTCTCCCTAGTACAACAGCTTTGGCCTATGCTGCCAAGACTAGGTGGGAGGTGAACGTTGGACTAGTTGAGGATGAGGATTGGGATGAAATTTTGGAGGGCGTGAAAAAAGTCTCCCCTAAACTGTCAGACCGTCTCACACAGTTGTACATTATACATAAGACATACCTGACCCCTCAGAGGATAGCGCATTTCAAACCCATGTACAATCCAGGGTGCCGCCTCTGCGACCACACCCCAGCCTCCTTGTACCATCTTATATGGTCCTGCCCAGTTATCCAAGCATACTGGATGCAAGTGATACGGTTCCTGCACAACGAGATGGGCTCTCCTGCCACTCTAGACCCAAAGATGTGCCTGCTCGGTCTGCTGCCGGAATTAGACGCTGACAAACACCTGCGATTCAGTGCTGGAAAAAAGAGGTGAATGACGCCCTTCCATGTAATAAATTGATTTATGTCCATAGAGAGTGTCCGCTTAAGTATGAGAGGGTCTGGGGCAGATGGTTGACGGATGGTGAAACGTGTGCGTGATATGTTTTTCCCTCTCTTCCCCTCCCCCTCCTCTTCCCTTTCTGTACCCCTTTTTTATTAGTGTTTGCTGGCTCCACTCCGTTGGGATTATACTTTTGTGTCACTCAGATAATCCAATGTGGTTATGTATGTATTACCTTTCTTTTGACCGCGATGGCTTATGTTGATTCTTGTACCGTGCATATACTTTTCAATAAAATCGTTTTTTCCAATTAAGAAGTGAGACTGATTTTGCACTCTCTAGCTTTAGTAAGTAAGCCTCAATATTCTTTGAAATTTATCAAGGGATTTTCATTTGTGATGCATGCAACTCTGCGGTGTCAAATTACTGTAGCACTGGAAGTTTCTTTAATCTGCTAGTAAATCAGCTCCATGTAGTAAAGAAACTAAAGAGTATATGGTCTTGACAAACTCCAGTTGATGGTGATCCAACTTGGTTACATGGTAATTGTATGGTAATTCCCTACTTGCAGACCTTACGCTCACCTTACTGATGACAGTTAAAACTGGTAGGAAGCCATCTAAGAAGATTGACAGGATTTCAGCAAAACAAGCAATTCAAGAAAGGATGAGGACACAGGGCAGAAGATTGAAATCATAGTAGTGGACAAACTAGGTTTCTGCCATAGAGAGAACCAAAATATGAAGGGGTGGCCAAGGTCCAATAGCAAGCCAGGCCACACAAGATATTGAATAAAGTAACACATAAATATGTTAGGAGATAAAAGAAAGTGCCAAGCTGTGTAAAGGGTTTAGCGTCAAACAAAGCATGTGTAATGGCCATTCCTCTCAGCATTTTAATTACTGTATTTATTGGCGCATAACATGCACTTTTTTTCCCTAAAAATAGAGAGTAAATTGTGCCTGCGTGTTATACGCCAATATTCTTTTACCAGTGAGGGGAGGTCCTCCCCTAGTGCCAACCATTGGGGGGTGTCAGGCTGGCTGCCCCGCCTCTACTAGCCCTGGGACAGCACTGCCAGCATACTTTAACTGCTTCCCGACTGCCCACCGTCATATTACTGCGGGACAGTGGCTCTGTCTCGCGGGAGCACGTAGCTCTACGTCCTCTCTTTTTCGGCCACTAAGGGGGGGCGCGCACCTCTGGCGGCCGGCGCTCGCGCCCCCCGCACGCCCCCGAGTCCCGCGCGCGTGCCCAGGGGATACGATCGCCGCCGGGCTCCCGCGATTGCTCGTTACAGAGCGGGGAACGGGAGGTATGTGTGTAAACACATACCTCTCGTTCCTGTCAGTGGGGGAAACGCTGATTTTTTTGTTCATACAATGTATGAACAGAAGATCAGTGATTTCCCCTAGTGAGTCCACCCCCCCCCCCCATACAGTTAGAACACAAATAGGAACACACTTAACCCCTTCCCTGCCCCCTAGTGTTAACCCCTTCACTGCCAATGGCATTTTTATAGTAATCCAATGCATTTTTATAGCATTGATCGCTATAAAAATGCCAATGGTCCCAAAAATGTGTCAAAAGTGTCCGATGTGTCCGCCATAATATCGCAGTACCGAAAAAAACGCTGATCGCCACCATTACTAGTAAAAAAAAATATTAATAAAAATGCCATAAAACTACCCCCTTTTTTGTAAACGCTATAAATTTTGCGCTAACCAATCAATAAACGCTAATTGCGATTTTTTTTTACGAAAAATATGTAGAAGAATACGTATCGGCCTAAACTGAGGAAAAAAAATGGTTTTTTTTATATTTTTTGGGGGATATTTATTATAGATAAGGGAAAATATTGCGCTAACCAAGGTGAAAGGGAAAATAAAAAACAAAAAATAAAACTAAAGCAGCTACACTACAATTTGACAAAAATTGAATGAAGTGTGGAAAATAAATGTAGCGCTATAAACATAAATTAGTAACACACACATGAACAGTGAATGAATGATGTAGTCCAAACAAACCACGTGAGTGGAAAAGTCCTAGTAAGGAAAACGTTGGAGTGCATCGGTGACAACATAAACCAAAACATGAATAGAAGTCCATCCACAAATGGGAAAACAGTAGATGTAGAATCACTTCATGGATCCTCGGATAAGATGACACTTAAATCGAAACGAAAATGGTATGCTCTTACCAGAAAAGTAGGACCTGTCTGTCATGAACAGCAGATCAGTATAGCATAAGAACTCCAGTAGCAGCCAGCTGGGCTCACTCGGACACAGTGGAACGGATGTGAATCTTCAGTCAGAAGCCGGACATGCACGGTGTCTTTGTAGAGTTCTTGGGAGGAATGGGATGGCAATGGTACGATCCTCAGATGGATGGGGTGGAAGCAACTGGATGGCTCCAAGCACTATATGAAGAGGGGAAAATAAATAAAAAACGCAACCCAAATGGTGCAGATAAATAAGATAACGGTTTTATTTTAATAAAACCAATGATCACTTAATATAATAAAATAAAGGCAATGCGGGAAAGGGTAATAAACCAAGCCCTACGCGTTTCGTCCTAGAGGGACTTCAACTGGGGCATCAACCTGTTCCCCCACATTGCTAACATATAAATACTACACATTCATAGAAGAAGCACACCTAAGCCAATCAAATCACTCATCCAATCAGATTCGTGATTGGAGGAAAAAGAGCACATGACATATTGGACCAATAGCAGGGCATCATCATACAAACCCACCCATAATTATACAAGGAGTCATGATAAGGCCTAATGAAACTATAATGAAATGTTAAAAAAGGTCAGCTGTGGGGGGTGGGCCAGCAGGAGGAGGACTCACACTAAACCACCCCCAATCACACATATAAACGCCGAACAACACGGCTACAAACCAGTATGTAAAAATACACCTTCCCATACTCATGCGATGGAGGGGTGCTGGAGTTAGATATAATGGGGTCACTACCTAAAAAGGGAAACCAAAACAAACCAAGGGGAAGCACAGGTGTTCGACTACACATCAACATGAGCACATTTGATGTATAGTCTCCTGTGTACTGATCATCCGTCCTCACTGGGCTACACAGTAATCTGGATATGATACACAAAGGGAGGGGGGCCACTATGCAGGAACACAGGGCGGAAGGATAGCTGCAATGGAGACTGGGGACATCACCAATCACCATGGGGAACTGAAGAAACGTCAACGCGGCGCCGTGTGACGTCAGAAACATTGGGCAGGTAGACAAACCACGCTGTGTGTCAGCGCGGGGTCCGTTGTCAGCGAGGAACACGTCCAGGGTGAGAACGCTGCGTCACGTGTCATCGCGAGAACGCGTGGACGCGCGACGCCGTGAGAGAGGGGCGAGCCGCCACTAGGAAACACATCCAGCGTCAACACGCTACCTCACGCGTCATCACGGGATCACGTGACATAATGGTCACCGCAGACCAATAGCACCAAGGCAAAGGGACATCACATGGACTGGAAATGTTAGGGGCATATACGCCATCCAGTGGCGAAGCCTCATAATGAAGAGCGGCCGAATTTAAAATACAAAACTCAATAGCCCATCATATGGGGTCATACTCCGCCATCCAGTGGCGAAGTCTCATAATGAAGGGCAGCCGAATCTAAAATGCAAAACTCAATAGCCCATCATATGGGGTCATACTGGGTGACAAAAAGATAAATAAAAAATATCACAATAACATATACATAGCCATGAGTAACATGCATAATGAATAGAGACATACAAGAACTGGCTAATAAGGACAAAACCACAGAACATGTTAGTGTCAGAGGCATTAGACTAGAGAAAATAAAATGTAAACAAACACTAACGAGTAACACACATAAATAAGCTGTAAATGGAAGATACCATATATATAGCAATGGAACAATTGAATACTGAGCAACCGAATTAAAGATATCAGTAATGTGTATGGATGGAGAAAGGGGAATAGGAAACTAACAATGAAGTTATGCTGTATTAATAAACGATTTTATGTCCCACTCGACATTCATACCGTAGGGCTGATAGGTACGTAGCTCATGGATCCAAAAAGTTTCTAAACGGGACACCCCACGTATCCGCGATTCGCCTCTCCAATGGGACAAAGATTGGTCTATAATCAGAAACTGGGTGCCTATGGGATATTGGTTATGGTGCTGCAAATAGTGACGGGGCACGCTGTGGTTAGTCTTGCCAAGTTTGATGTTTGCGATATGTTCGTTCACCCGAACGGTAAATGTTCTAATGGTACGACCTATATACTGTTTTTTACAGGGACAAGTCAGAAGATATACCACATATTGACTTGCACAGGTGGTAAATCTCCCCATTTGGTATACCCGCAGGGTAGCCGTGGATTGAAAAGTCTCACTCTTGCGTCTACCACAGGTGTTGTGTATACACACATTACACTTTCTGCAGGGAAAGTATCCCTTACAGTCCTGGAAAAAGGATACTTTTTTGGGGGGGTCAATGATGTTAGGTGCAATCTGACCTTGAATTGATCTAGCACCTCGAAAAATGACTCCAGCCTGTTCACGAAGGGCTGGTCCCAGAAGCCGATCGTTTCTAAGGACACCCCAGTGTTTTCTAAAGATTTCTTTAATCTGCATAGACTGAGAAGAATAGGTGGTGAAAAAAGACCACCTAAACTTCTCGTCTTTAATCTTCTTGGGGCGAACTTGAAGTAAGGTGCCACGATCCGACATGCCAATCCGATTGATTTCAGCGTCAAGATCAATGGCATCATAGCCCTTTTCGATGAATCGTTCTTTCAGAGTGGCAGATTGGATCGTATAGTCCTCAATTTTAGTACAATTTCGCCTTAAGCGGAGAAATTGACTCCGTGGAACTGATTTGAGCCACTGAGGGTGATGTCCGCTGTCAACAGGGATATACTCGTTGTGATCAGTGGGTTTGAAGTAAGTGCAAAATTCAAGTTGGTGATTAGCCACTTTGATCTCTAAATCCAAAAAGTTTATGGAGCTAGTACTCGCCTCATAACTGAGTTTAATACCTCGATCATTCAAATTGAGTGTAGACATGAACTCATTCAAAGAATCGAGGTCGCTTTTCCATAAGAGGAGGATGTCGTCTATATATCTGGCCCAAAGTGCCAACTCTGGTCTCTTAAGGGCATAGACGACATCCTCCTCCCATTTAGCCATGAAAAGGTTGGCTAAACTGGGGGCAAACTTGGCCCCCATAGCAACCCCCTTAATCTGAAGAAAAAAGGAATTCTGGAACCAAAAATAATTGTGTTGGGCCGCGAATCTAAGTAATTGCATAATAAAATTACGTTGGATGAGAGGAAGGGTAGCACTTTGGGAGAGATAGTATTCAACTGCCTCAAAACCCAACTCATGAGGGATGCATGTATATAGTGCGGTCACTTCGGCCGTGGCCAGGATCATACCATCCTGGAATTCAACGGATTCCAGTAGCCGGATGGTATCCCCTGTGTCCTTTAGATAAGAGGGCATGGCTCTGACCAATGGCTGAAGGTAAAAATCAACATATTTACCAATGCGGGCCGTGACCGAGTCAATCCCACTGACTATGGGACGGCCAGGGGGATTGACTGGGTCCTTGTGGACCTTAGGGAGATAGTAGATAGCAGGAATCCTGGGTGCAACAGGGACCAAAAAACTCTTCTCCTTTTTGTTTAAAATCCCTAAAGAAAAGCCTTCGTCCACCAGTTGAACCAAATCTTTCTTAAAACGGGAAGTGGGGTTGGTATGAATGGGAGTGTAAGTCTCAACGTCACCCAAAATCTTGTTCATTTCTGTAATATAAGCACTTTTGTCCAGCACGACAATGGCGCCCCCCTTGTCGGCCGGCCGGATGATCAAATCCTTTTTCTCACATAATTGTTTCAAACCACTTTTTATTTTGGGATCGACATATGTCTTTTTACTGGGCAGTGCGTCCAGATCTTGTAGAACCAGACTCCTGAAAACATTAATAGCTGGAGCCATGTTTCCAGATGGATTAAATAAGGAAGGATTGGCCAACCCACTATGAACATGTGTGTCCAAAGGCTTGGACACGGTGGAAGCGCGGTTGGATGGGGGAGCTAAAAAATGTCTTTGGATATTAAGTTTTCGGACAAATTTCTGCACATCTATGAATGTGGTGAATTTATTTTGTGTCCTAGGGGGAACATATTTCAGACCTTTATCCAGGACATGTTTTTCTTCCTCGGTGAGGATGGTGGTGCTCAAATTGAAAACTCCTGAACCTCTCAGACACGTTTTCTTTTTGCTTTGGACCCTCCACCCCCCTCGAGTGCCTCTTGCCCTTCTGGGCCTTCGGGGTGTTCTCGTGTTTCCCTGTGAAAACCCGAATGGTAAGAGGGTCCCGGCTGATTATAGTCATAATTGAAGGGTGATTGGAAAGATAGATCGTCATTCCTGTCATGATAATTACCGGGATAATGGCGATCATCTCTCAGATAGTCATCCTGTAATGGGAAAAACCTATTTTGAGTAGACAACGGTGTCCTGTTGGAATGGTCACGGTTGTCGTGGCGATAATCACCACGGTGATCATGCCAACCGGGAGGAGGTCCCCTGGGGCTCCAGCCCGGAGGGGGCCCCCTAGGATTCCAACCACCAGCGGGTCTCCTAGGGCTCACATAGGGGTAACGTGTACCTAGATGGTTAGGCTGAGACCCTCTTCCTCTGTTGGCTGAACCCCCCCTTCCAGGGGGTGGTTGAACCAAATTGGGCCCAGAAATATGGGGCTTTCTTTGTGTGTTCACCGGTTTAGAAAGCTTGGTTTTGGGGGGCCTTGAAGAGGCCGGGACGCGCACTGGACTATCTCTGATAGAAGGGTCGAAGGTGAGCACTCTGTCAAGATTAGGCGTGTCAGAATGCATGACCTCCATCTGGGCTGCCTCATTTCCAGGAGGAGGCAGCTAATCACCAACTTGAATTTTGCACTTACTTCAAACCCACTGATCACAACGGGTATATCCCTGTTGACAGCGGACATCACCCTCAGTGGCTCAAATCAGTTCCACGGAGTCAATTTCTCCGCTTAAGGCGAAATTGTACTAAAATTGAGGACTATACGATCCAATCTGCCACTCTGAAAGAACGATTCATCGAAAAGGGCTATGATGCCATTGATCTTGACGCTGAAATCAATCGGATTGGCATGTCGGATCGTGGCACCTTACTTCAAGTTCGCCCCAAGAAGATTAAAGACGAGAAGTTTAGGTGGTCTTTTTTCACCACCTATTCTTCTCAGTCTATGCAGATTAAAGAAATCTTTAGAAAACACTGGGGTGTCCTTAGAAACGATCGGCTTTTGGGACCAGCCCTTCCTGAACAGGCTGGAGTCATTTTTCGAGGTGCTAGATCAATTCAAGGTCAGATTGCACCTAACATCATTGACCCCCCCAAAAAAGTATCCTTTTTCCAGGACTGTAAGGGATACTTTCCCTGCAGAAAGTGTAATGTGTGTATACACAACACCTGTGGTAGACGCAAGAGTGAGACTTTTCAATCCACGGCTACCCTGCGGGTATACCAAATGGGGAGATTTACCACCTGTGCAAGTCAATATGTGGTATATCTTCTGACTTGTCCCCGTAAAAAACAGTATATAGGTCGTACCATTAGAACATTTACCGTTCGGGTGAACGAACATATCGCAAACATCAAACTTGGCAAGACTAACCACAGCGTGCCCCGTCACTATTTGCAGCACCATAGGGGGCGTGTCCAGCGGCTAAAGGAGAAGGACGCACTTTCACTGGACTCCGCTGGCTGGAATTGAATCCCGAGACATCCACCGCTCAGCTCAGATTTTGGGGCACTAAAATAACACAACCTGCCTCCTGGATACTCCTAAACACCTGGCAGCCAAAATCGGGACTCAAACAGAGCGGCATCAGCTACATCTAGGCTCCCTCCATCACAGCCCGGCCGCCATCTTGGGCCTACGAAACCCTCGGATCCTCCGGGGTTCGCAGACAGGATCCCCACACAACTTCAGGATCCCTCAGGTCAGTCCCCGGCCTATGCCTACAGATCCCCGAGCCTGGTACCTGTAAATTCCGGCTCCCCGTCTGCTCCTTCCCCCTCCGCGCCCGGCCGCCATCTTGAGGCCTGCTCCGCTGTCGGGACCTCCTGCGGGAGCCTGCGGCGTTCCCGGAGCCCTGGACTCTTCCGGGTGGGTGTCTGGCTTCCCCCAGGAGCCGATGCTGGAGGTCTGCAGGCAATCGAGCTCCCGACCGGCTCCACCTGCCGCTGTCCGCTCGCCATCTTGAGGCCTATGAGGCCTGCCGTCTGTCCAGGATCGGGACCCACATTCCGCGGCTGCACATCGGGCCCCACGTATTCCACCTAGTGGGGCCCCCAACGATCCGTGGGCAACGCGGTAGGGGATCAGGGCGCAGTCCTCTGTATACAGGTCCTCAGCCACAGGGGTGTACGGCGGCCATCTTGCTGCACCCAGGCCTAGCTACAGCCTCCTCATCCCCCTGGACCTTGTTTGATTCGTGACCAGCCCTGGGAAGCCACCCTCAGACAATTAGTTTGACCCTAGGGACAGATCGGGGGAGCAGTCAAGCAGTTTGAAGACCCTGCATATAGTTAATCCAGCCTCTCAAAACAGCACTGGAACTGGTGTCCCCTGTTTAACAAACCATCTTCTTCACTAGCTCTCTCAGGTATCTCCTACATACTACTACCGCCACCGGTCGTCACATTTAAGTGATGGCAGCAAATTCAAACATTGTTTTAAAAATGTCAGCATGAGCTAGTAGACACAATCTTCACTAGGGGGGGTCGCTTGCGTGATGCGACACCACAGCGACTCTATGTAAAAGATTCAGCGAGGAATGTAACATAATTACGGTGCCGAATCCTAGCGGAACCCACATTATTCATCTATAACACCGGAAAACGCCTAAAAACTGCCATCACCCCCACAGTACACCTCTGTGCATGCCTGGAAACTACAGGACTCGAGGTCGCCGATCAAAACATACCCCAACTAACATCCTGCTCCGCTCCAAATCGAAAGGCAAGATGTCCCAGAACGGCTCCCATCCCTCGCCGCAGGCCTCTCCGACATTCCCTCATACCTCTCAATGCGCAACTCCGCGTAAACAGGTTTGTGAACCACCTACACAGCTCACAAAATCAGATCTGGATGCCAGTCTCACCATAATGTATGAAAAGCTAGCAAACAAGTTCCACTCAGAACTGAAAACATCCACTAGCACATTGCAACAGGAAATAGCATCCTTGGGTGGTCGCACAGACATGTTAGAAACAAAGCATGATGAATTAGCATTAGCCCACAATGATCTAAGGAAGGATTTTGAGTTGCTGGCGGAAAACTACTCCTATCTACAGGCTCACGTCGAGGACCTGGACAATAGAAATCGAAGAAATAATTTGAGAATACGCGGTGTTCCAGAGTCGGTGACGGACCTGATGCCGGCTGTCTCAAAACTGTTTCATTCTCTTCTTCCTGACACCCCACCTCAATCCTTCACCTGCGACAGAATTCACAGGGCTCTCCGTCCCAAACCTCCTATAGACAAACCACCCTGCGACATTATCCTTTGCATGAAGGACTTTATCACTAAGGAGAATATATTAAGGGCCGCAAGGAACTCGCGCAATATCGAGTTTGAGGGCACAAAGATCCAATTATACCCTGACATCTCACAGGCCACCCTGGAGAGAAGACGCAAGATGAGAGAAGTAACATCGATCCTACAATCGGCCCGCATCAGATATAGATGGGGTTTTCCATTTAAATTAACCGTACCGCATAATGGAACTGTCTACTCTGTTGTCAACGTCGCAGAGGGCAAGGAGCTCCTAATTAAACTGGGATTGCTCGATCCAGAGGCGTCCCCGAGACCACCTTCTACTCCACACCCATCTCCCATCTGGGCCACCCCGTCCTCAAGATACGATCAAAGAAGGATGAGATCAACTTTGAGATTCGCAAATCCGTGAAAATTACAAGAAACTGATGGGTTCTCTAGTTTTCCTTTTTTTTTTTTTTCTCTCTCTCTCTAATCTATACTTTTACTGACCCGCAAATGATACCTTGGCTCCACCTTTGACCCCTTCTTTAAAGATTGTATTAATTTCTGGTTCCCCTATATAACATTTCACCGCCGAACATCTACACTCAACTATCCATTACGTTTTGAACCTTCATTGCAATCAAGGGAATTAGCTCACATTCTAGTATTAACTGTTGCCCGTTATCCTGGGCTTTGCTAAAGTAGGGGAGTCGCCTTAAGCATCTTCACTCTTTCAGGAAATTTCTGATATGACTTCCCCCCTCCCCCCAAGGAAAAAGTTCTCTCTATCCCCCCCACCACCGGGGTCAGTAAATTCAGTCAACTCGCACCGGACTGTTTCAGGAGTGGGAGAGGAGATGGGGGAGAGGCAAGGGAAAAGAATTTTTTTTTTTTTTTTTTTTTTTGAGTGTTTTGTCTCTCTCTCCCTCTCTCTTCTTACACTCCCCCCTCACTACCAGTAGATAGCTCTCGCTACAAATACATGGAGAGTAACTCGGTCTCTCCGCCCCCGCTAGATTGACCCCCCTCTCACTTTTGGAGTCTCAGTATGACTCTCACGGCACGCTTTTTTATGCCTTTGATCATACTTTCTGCTTTTTTTTTTGGCAGGACTCCGGAGGTGAGCTTTGGACTCCCAGATCCAAAGGTTACTACTTTTTTGTCAAACCGTTCTCTTCAGTTTGACCCCTTTTTTTGGTTTACTCAATGTTCACAGTTTTATTACATGATTAGATGCTTTATAATTATAGTAATAATGTTTGTACGGTTCATTTTATGTTGCTTTATTATACTCAAGTCTCGCAGTAATAACAAAGTGTTTAGTTATAGACTTGGCAAGTATTTCTCAACTAAGGTTAATGCTATATTATCACATGTTTCTTTATACTTAGTAGATACACACAATGCGATTGCGGGTTTGTACTCTTTGTATACAACCTATCTGTCACGGCCTCACATTTCCAAACCCCATGACACAGACAGTGCTAACCACTATCACTATATGTCATCCCTCAGAACTTTATTTTTACACTATAAATGGAATTGAAGGTAATTTCCCATAATGCCAATGGCATAAACTCTCCCCAAAAAAGGAAAAAGGCCTTCCGTCATTATAAAAGACTGGGCGCTGACATAATATTGGTGCAGGAAACCCACTTCGCTGTATCCAAGCATCCCAAATTTTTTGACAAAACTTATAGGCAATTCTATTTCACATCTTTCGATTCCAAAAAAAGAGGAACTGCCATCTTTATCAAAAATTCAGTTTTCTTTGAAACCCATAGTGTCTTCAGAGACCCAGAAAGTCGTTTTTTGATTATTAAGGGCTCTATAGGAGGACGTCTAATCACAATAGCCTCGGTATATGCACCCAATGAAGCTCATGCAACATTTTTCTCAAAGTTTTTTGACACTTTAGATAAATACTCCTCCCCCCATTTGATTGTGGGTGGAGACTTTAATTTAGCCGCTCACTCATCCCTAGATAGAAGCAAAGTAGCACCTTCATCCAAAGCCTTCCCTAAAACGTTAAATCGCATACTACTCACCCACCAACTCATTGACACGTGGCGGGCCCACAACGTGGGCATCAAAAATTACACCTTTTACTCTCACCCTCATGATTGCTCTGCTAGATTAGATTACATCTTTAGCACCCCAATCCTAGTCGCTAATTCATCAAAAGCAGACATCCATTCTTGCCCCTGGTCAGATCACCAGATTGTATCTTTCACCACCTCTAAAATTGGCCTCGCTGACACCCCCCACAAATGGCGCATCAATGATGCACTACTAACAGATTATCTGAATATCCAACAGCTAACATCCAAAATGGAGGAATATTTTCTTCTTAACTCCTCCCCTGACATTCTTCCCACGTCTCTTTGGATGGCCCACAAAGCGGTCATGAGAGGCCATCTTATTAAGTTGGCCTCGATTAAAAACAGGAATAAGCTGACAGATATAAAAACAATAACTAGAGACCTAGATAAACTATATCACAAATATAATCAATCCCCCTCCAATGATATATTAAAACATATCCAAGAGAAACGCACGGTCCTAGACACTCTACTAACCTCAGATACAGAAAAAGCCCTTAGATGGTCTAAAGCCAAGTTCCTTTTACATAGTAACTCTACCTCCACCATGTTTGCCAGGAAACTAAACCAATCCACAAAACCCCCCCATACCTATAAACTGAGAAACTCTGCAGGCAACCTAATTTCCCATCCTAAAGAGGTCATGGAGGTCTTTTTGAAATTTTACAAGAAACTTCTATCATCTCCACAAAACACACCGAAACCATCCTCGAAGCAATGGCTTGATGAAATCCCGCTTCCCTCCCTTTCAACCCAACAAAAAGAGGCCTTGAATGCACCCTGCTCTGAAACAGAAATAGGTAAGATCATAAATTCTTTAAAGACCTCCACAGCCCCCGGTCCCGACGGCTTTTCCTCATCCTACTATAAAAAGTTTGCACCAGTATTGATTCCCCACCTTATGAGTTTGTTCAACCACATCCTAAAAGGCAATCAATTCCCTTCTGAAATGCTCCTTGCTAATATGTCTCTCCTTCCAAAACCAAACAAAGATCATTCAACCCCCCAGAACTACCGTCCGATCTCAGTTATAGACAATGACCTAAAAATTTTCGGCAAAATATTAGCAGACAGATTGGCCTCAGTCATCTCACCCCTTATCCACCCTGATCAATCAGGTTTTATCCCAGACAGGCAAATTACAGATAATATAAGATTAACAACAAACATCATTCAAGATTCCAACCTCCACGCTAGATCCACCCTTCTACTTAGTTTAGATATTCATAAAGCTTTTGATAGCGTTAGTTGGTCCTACTTAGACTCACTACTCCCCAGATATGGTATAGGTGATGAATTTTTACATGGATTTAAAGCATTATACCACGACCCACACACCCGTATCAAGCTCCCCGGCCATAACTCTGAATTTTTCCCATTAAGTAAGGGCACAAGACAAGGCTGCCCCTTATCCCCTCTTCTATTTGCCCTAGCCATCGAGCCCCTTGCTTGTGCCATCCGCAGTAACTCCGACATCAAAGGGTACACAAAAGGCTCGAAAGAATTCAAGCTAAGTCTCTACGCGGACGATGTCCTCTTATTCCTCACTGATCCGCTAATCTCGCTACCAATCCTAATCGAGACGTTGGATACGTTTCACGACCTCTCAGGTTTAAGCATAAATCTATCTAAATGTTCTGCCCTCCCAATTAATTGCTCCCCCGATTTAACTGCCTCATTGAAAGAGAAATTTTCATTTCAGTGGAGTTTGGAATCCTTTCGTTATTTGGGCATTCATATCACCCCGTCCTACAAAACCCTATACCACAAAAATTACCCTAGATTACTTCAAAACATCAGAGACTTACTTAAGGCCTGGTCAGTATTCCATATATCTTTTATGGGTAGGATAATTGCCACCAAGATGGTTATATTGCCAAAACTACTGTTCTTCTTTAGATCGCTCCCTATCCTGGTACCTAAAAGCACTCTAGACTCTGTACAGAGAGATATAAATAAATTCATATGGCAAAATAAAAAAGCCAGATTTGGTTATGCACTAATGTTTAGACCTCAATCGAAGTGCGGGTTGGGTATTCCCAACCTATGGCTATACTATCTCTCAGCCAGGTATACACAACTCGCACAATGGTACGCACCCTCCAATCATATCCCGTGGCTAGAATTTGAGGAACAGTCTGTCCTACCGTTCCACCTCCAAGGCCTCCTATGGTCCAAATCTATTAAAACACAAAGAATGGGCAGCCTCAACAGAGTGGTACACCAGGACCTACTATTGTGGCACAGACATAAACAAAAATTTAATTTATCCTCAGAACTCCCCCCCCTAGCTTCCTTCCTGGGGGACCCCCTATTTTCCCCCCCGGACCTACACTCTAACCAATACTCTCTTTGGCAACTCCTCAATCTATCTAACCTCAAAGCATTCACTAAAAACAATACTTTTCGCACATTCTTAGATTTGCAATCAGAATATAAACTCAAAGATACTGATCTCTCAGACTACAACAATATCAAACAATTCTATCAAAAAAACTTCTCTCTCAACCTCCAAACCCCCTTCACAATATTTGAAAAAATGTGTCTTACTTCACCTCGAGAAAGGGGCTTGCTATCTAGAATGTACAGAAACCTAAATGAACACAATTTACCAGACAAAACACGCCAAATGTTGCAATGGGAGTCAGATCTAAATGAATCCTTTTCCACAGAACAATGGGACAGCATGGCAAATAACCTAAGAAAATGCACCAAAACAGCCTCTATTAGGGAATCCGCTATAAAACTTCAACATAGATGGTACCTCACCCCTGATAGAATTAACTCATTCTATCCTGAAATCTCTCCCTTGTGTTTCAGAGGCTGCCCAGACCAGGGCTCCCTTATACACACCTTCTGGGACTGCACACACCTCAAAAATACATGGCAACAACTCAGTATCAAAATAGAACAGATAACAGGTAGAAGATTAGAACTAACACCTAAATTATGTCTCCTTTTCTATCCTATCCCTGACATTCCTATAGCCCACACTAGGTTAATACACACCTTGCTCACATCAATACACTGGGCCATAGCTCTCAACTGGCGTTCCGCTACAGTGCCATGGTCCCAAATTATGGATCGTATGTTGTCCATCAAACTAGCAGAACGCATTCACCACACCTTATATGATACCATGGACATATACGATCAAAAATGGAAACCATGGGACCTAAGTCTGTTAATTCATTGAATAAAGTTGTGAGTCTATTATCTTCCCCCTTTTTTCTTTTTTCTCTCCTATTGGCCATTAAACTAATTTGTTAGACCATTTTGTCACTATATATTACTAGTGAATGACCTTTTATACTTAACAGGACCTATATCTTCTCCTCTTGATTTACTGCTATGTCTATGTTTCACAGATGCTTACTGCTGATATATATATATATAATAATGTACATATGTTTTATTTGTTTTTGTACCTCTTGCCACTGTACTTCATAACTGTATTGAGACCTATTTTTCAATAAACCGTTTGTAAACAAAAAAAAAATATTTGCAGCACCATAACCAATATCCCATAGGCACCCAGTTTCTGATTATAGACCAATCTTTGTCCCATTGGAGAGGCGAATCGCGGATACGTGGGGTGTCCCGTTTAGAAACTTTTTGGATCCATGAGCTACGTACCTATCAGCCCTACGGTATGAATGTCGAGTGGGACATAAAATCGTTTATTAATACAGCATAACTTCATTGTTAGTTTCCTATTCCCCTTTCTCCATCCATACACATTACTGATATCTTTAATTCGGTTGCTCAGTATTCAATTGTTCCATTGCTATATATATGGTATCTTCCATTTACAGCTTATTTATGTGTGTTACTCGTTTATATAGTGTTTGTTTACATTTTATTTTCTCTAGTCTAATGCCTCTGACACTAACATGTTCTGTGGTTTTGTCCTTATTAGCCAGTTCTTGTATGTCTCTATTCATTATGCATGTTACTCATGGCTATGTATATGTTATTGTGATATTTTTTATTTATCTTTTTGTCACCCAGTATGACCCCATATGATGGGCTATTGAGTTTTGCATTTTAGATTCGGCTGCCCTTCATTATGAGACTTCGCCACTGGATGGCGGAGTATGACCCCATATGATGGGCTATTGAGTTTTGTATTTTAAATTCGGCCGTCCTTCATTATGAGGCTTCGCCACTGGATGGCGTATATGCCCCTAACATTTCCAGTCCATGTGATGTCCCTTTGGCTTGGTGCTATTGGTCTGCGGTGACCATTATGTCACGTGATCCCGTGATGACGCGTGAGGTAGCGTGTTGACGCTGGATGTGTTTCCTAGTGGCGGCTCGCCCCTCTCTCACGGCGTCGCGCGTCCACGCGTTCTCGCGATGACACGTGACGCAGCGTTCTCACCCTGGACGTCTTCCTCGCTGACAGCGGACCCCGCGCTGACACACAGCGTGGTTTGTCTACCTGCCCAATGTTTCTGACGTCACACGGCGCCGCGTTGACGCTTCTTCAGTTCCCCATGGTGATTGGTGATGTCCCCAGTCTCCATTGCAGCTATCCTTCCGCCCTGTGTTCCTGCATAGTGGCCCCCCTCCCTTTGTGTATCATATCCAGATTACTGTGTAGCCCAGTGAGGACGGATGATCAGTACACAGGAGACTATACATCAAATGTGCTCATGTTGATGTGTAGTCGAACACCTGTGCTTCCCCTTGGTTTGTTTTGGTTTCCCTTTTTAGGTAGTGACCCCATTATATCTAACTCCAGCACCCCTCCATCGCATGAGTATGGGAAGGTGTATTTTTACATACTGGTTTGTAGCCGTGTTGTTCGGCGTTTATATGTGTGATTGGGGGTGGTTTAGTGTGAGTCCTCCTCCTGCTGGCCCACCCCCCACAGCTGTCCTTTTTTAACATTTCATTATAGTTTCATTAGGCCTTATCATGACTCCTTGTATAATTATGGGTGGGTTTGTATGATGATGCCCTGCTATTGGTCCAATATGTCATGTGCTCTTTTTCCTCCAATCACGAATCTGATTGGATGAGTGATTTGATTGGCTTAGGTGTGCTTCTTCTATGAATGTGTAGTATTTATATGTTAGCAATGTGGGGGAACAGGTTGATGCCCCAGTTGAAGTCCCTCTAGGACGAAACGCGTAAGGCTTGGTTTATTACCCTTTCCCGCATTGCCTTTATTTTATTATATTAAGTGATCACTTTTATATCATTGGTTTTATTAAAATAAAACCGTTATCTTATTTATCTGCACCATTTGGGTTGCGTTTTTTATTTATTTTCCCCTCTTCATATGGTGCTTGGAGCCATCCAGTTGCTTCCACCCCATCCATCTGAGGATCGTACCATTGCCATCCCATTCCTCCCAAGAACTCTACAAAGACACCGTGCATGTCCGGCTTCTGACTGAAGATTCACATCCGTTCCACTGTGTCCGAGTGAGCCCAGCTGACTGCTACTGGAGTTCTTATGCTATACTGATCTGCTGTTCATGACTGGTAAGAGCATACCATTTTCGTTTCGATTTAAGTGTCATCTTATCCAAGGATCCATGAAGTGATTCTACATCTACTGTTTTCCCATTTGTGGATGGACTTCTATTCATGTTTTGGTTTATGTTGTCACCGATGCACTCCAACGTTTTCCTTACTAGGACTTTTCCACTCACGTGGTTTGTTTGGACTACATCATTCATTCACTGTTCATGTGTGTGTTACTAATTTATGTTTATAGCGCTACATTTATTTTCCACAGGATATTTATTATAGCAAAATGTAAAAAATATTGCATTTTTTCAAAATAGTCGCTCTATTTTTGTTTATAGCGCAAAAAAAAAAAACACAGATGATCAAATACCACCAAAAGAAAGCTCTATTTGTGGGAAAAAAAGGACGCCAATTTTGTTTGGGAGCCACGTCGCACGACCGCGCAATTGTCAGTTAAAGCGACGCAGTGCCAAATCACAAAAAGTGCTCTGGTCTTTGGACAGCAATATGGTCCGGGGGTTAAAGTGGTTAAAGTTTAGAAAACATTACTGCCAGTCCTTTCTCATACACTGCTCCTCCTGTGCCACCCTCAATGTAAATAGAAGCCTCTAAATACCTAGATTACCACCGCTCTTTCTGGCCGCTTTCCTCCTCCCACTCTGCGTCCTTGAGGTTAGCTTTTGATTGGAGGAGGAGAACGGTCATGTGACCGTCAGTGAATAATAATAATAATGCAAGTCTTATATAGCGCTGTCTTACCCTAACTTGGCAGGCAAGCTTCTGAAGCCAGGCAAGCTTCTGAAGCCACAGCCGAGGCTGTAGCTCATCGGGTCTTGAGGCGCTTATATAGTAACATAGTCACTATTACCCAAATCAATGGTACTCATTTTACCGACCTCGGGAAGGATTGAAGGCTGAGTGGACCCCACCGGGATCGAACCTGCGACCCTGAGGGCTCAGGTGATCACAGATTGCTGCAACGGAGCATTAGCCCGCTGAGCCATCTTACCAGCTTTAAGAATCAGCAGAGGAGAGCAGTCACATGACCAAGTCCATGAAAGAGTGGTGTTAATTGAGGTTTTTAGAAGCTTCGATTTATGACAGTGACACAGGAGGAGCGGTGTATGAGAAGAGGCTGACAGTGATGTTTTCTCAACTTAAGAGTATGCTAGCAATGCTGACCCAGGAGACTGGGGGTCTCCTGGGAGTGCAGGGGGCCTTTATAATGAATGGGAGTCTGTGTCCTGTGCAGGGGGGTGTGGAAAGTTTTTTACCTGAAACGTTCCTCTTAAAGTTAGGGTGCGTGTAATACGCCTGTGCGTTTTATATGCCGATAAGTAGATTATTAAAAAGAATATAACAGAAAGTCTCTTCCCATGCATAG
This sequence comes from Rana kukunoris, assembly GCA_029574335.1. NCBI lineage: Eukaryota > Metazoa > Chordata > Amphibia > Anura > Ranidae > Rana > Rana kukunoris. Next base: position 169,324,814 of record CM056051.1, on the reverse strand, counting down.
AGTATATCTAGCATGATTCCAAAATGATGAAAGCCTACTCTGTGCTCTGGCTGTCAATAGATGGGCCTCTCCACATGAACACACCTTAAACAGGCACTTCCTATTCCTAACAACAAGGCTATTGTGTTGGTAGAAGAAAGTAAATCCAATTGCTGGGTGATGCAATTCCACGATTGGGATATTCATTCTCACAAACCATTCTATCAATGAAGTAGGAAGAGACTTGCAGTGGCAGCGTTGGCAGAAATTGAGTAATGAGAGACATAATGGGGAACTTATTTGCACATTACTGCAAGTATCTCACCACCTCCTTCTTTAGTTTTATTCTGAAGTCACTGTAATTTCACACCTTTCTAGAAATCCCTAGATAACAACTGAGAAGACTATGTAAAAAAAAGACAATACATAAAGCACTTTCAGGATAAAAAAAAATAATGCAATTGGTTCCGATTTGCACAAACCAAGAAATATAAAAAAAAAAGTATAACAATCTGTAGCACAAAGAGCTAACTTCTACAACTGCGAACAAAACATTTTCAATAGTATGTAACAGATTCGCCAATAAACAACCACATAGGGGTTGATTTACTAAAGGTAAATGGACTGTTTACTTTGCAAGGGAAGTTACACTTTGCAGGGGAATTTTCTCCAGAGCTCAGTGAATGAGGTGAAGCTCCTCTGACTCCCACCATCCGATCAAGTGCAAGCAAAAATGTTTTTTTTTTCCTTGCATATGATTGGGTATTCTTTGCTAAATGAAATTGCGCCACCTTCACTAAGCTCTGGGGAAAATTCTCTTGAAAAGTGCAGCATCCCTTGCAAAGTGAACAGTCTATTTGCCTTTTGTAAATCAACCCCATACATTGTAGCTTTGGTAAAGCAGAATGTAGCATTTTGTGAAATGAAAGAACATCAAAGCACAAAATAGACTGCAATGACATAAAGGTAATAAACTCACACATTAAAATCCTTGTACTGCAGCATATAGGACAAAGCACCTCACTCTTCACTGCACAACCTCAGCACACCATTGGTATTGATTAATTGTGCAGAAAAGAGAAAGGCACTATGAGAGGAAGAGGTGGAAAACCATCAGAGAGAGGTGTGTTGCAAACTGATTAGACCCATTCCTACTAGACACCCATGGTCACTGCCACACTGGCAGTTCTTGGTTACATATAGCAGTCTTGTGACTTCTATCAGTTTCTGGTAAAGCTTGTGGGGGGAGTTTTCATACTACACTAAGCTGTCCTATCAGGATCTAGAACCCCTGATCCTCTGTCTGGACAGTGATGATTGGCCCTGCGCTGACCACATGCACTCTGCTAAGTAAAGAAAAACTCTCTAGAAATACACACCAAACTAAGCATGTGCAACCTGAGTACAAAGGCTCTGTTCTATCAGGAAATGTTCTGGAGACAGTATAAGAAGAGGAGGATCTTTGCATACAGGATCAAGCAGCCTTTTTACACAATGCAGAGGATTGACCCCTAAGGTTCCACAGTGAGTATAACAACAAGTATGCTTTACTGCATATTTAAACTGGATCCAGTAGCCTGGCATCTCCAGGAACTTGCGTCTTTGTTCTTGGGGTCCCTATGCAGCAAATATCATCATGGTTTATATGTTCATGCATTTTCATGTACTTTGTTTTTAATCAAACATTACCCATCTGGGTCTTTGTGCTTCTATAGATTTTTTTTATTTGTCTTTGTAATAAATGTATATATTTTTCTATATATATTTTTTCTATATTTTCTATATCCATTCAATTGCCTGCAAAATAAAATTTTATCAAGGTATATCCTTTCATCTATTCATGAGGGATGGTGGCAATTCTCATGACAGTCCATGGGAGTCCTTTTCATTTGTACCATGCATTAGTAAGCTGAATGAGATTAATTTCTGTGATTACATACCACATGCATTGCTGAGAATTCTAACCAACAATAAGTGGATGCAATCACGATCATATATTAAAACATTCTTACCATTGCCAGTGGTGAATGAAGTACAATAGGCTTCTTTATATGTCAAGGGTGCTACATCTTTATCCCAGGCTCACACTGAACTGCGGGAATGAAGACTGAACTTCCACGATTTTACTCTTGCTTGTCAGTCGCGATTGCAAACACAATTTCATCTGTGCAGGTTTCTTATTACATCCAGAAAGGATACTATTGATGTTTGTTTTTTGTTTCTATTTTTATTATACATTGTATATGGTGATGGTACAATGAGTCGGATAAACTGCTTTCCAGGATGAACAATTTTTTACTACATGTTAGCTCTTTTTATTCTTTTTGATACAATTAACTGCTTGCCGACCTGCCGCCGTCATTTTACTGGGGCAGGTCGGCTCTCCTGGGCGAGAGCCCGTAGCTCTACGTCTGCAGTTTAGCGGCCACTAGGGGGCGGCGCGCGCGCCCCCCGCTCGCTGAGTCCCGTGCGCGTGCCCGGCTGGCACACGCTATTGCTTGGTACAGAGCGAGGACCGGGAGCTATGTGTGTAAACACACAGCTCCCGGTCCTGTCAGGGGGGGAAATGCCTGATTGCCTGTTCATACAATGTATGAACGAAAGATCAGTGATTTCCCTTAGTGAGTCCACCCCCCCATACAGTTAGAACACACCCAGGAGCATACTTAACCCCCTTCCCTGCCCCTAGTGTTAACCCCTTCACTGCCAATGGCATTTTTATAGTAATCCAATGCATTTTTATAGCACGGATCGCTATTAAAAATGCCAATGGTCCTAAAAATTTGTCAAAAGTGTCCGAAGTGTCCGCCATAATGTGGCAGTACTGAAAAAAATCGCTGATCGCCGCCATTACTAGTAAAAAAAAAAAAATTATAAAAATGCCATAAAATTACCCCCTATTTTGTAAACGCTATAACTTTTTTGCAAACCAATCAATAAACGCGTATTGCGATTTTTTTTTACGAAAAATATGTAGAAGAATACGTATCGGCCTAACCTGAGGAAAAAGAAAAATTTATATATATTTTTGGGGGATATTTATTATAGCAAAAAGTAAAAAATATAGATTTTTTTTCAAAATAGTCGCTCTATTTTTGTTTATAGCGCAAAAAATAAAAACCGCAGAGATGATCAAATGCCACCAAAAGAAAGTTCTATTTGTGGGAAAAAAAGGACGCCAATTTTGTTTGGTAGCCACGTCGCACGACCGCGCAATTGTCAGTTAAAGCAACACAGTGCCGAATCACAAAAAGTGCTCTGGTCATTGGGCAGCAATATGGTCCGGGGGTTAAGTGGTTAAAGGCATGCTTTTAGTCTATTTTTCAAGCCCTGTTTTGCCATCCAATAACCACTATGTTACTCCCTGGGACTTTTTTTGTATGCATGTTTTGTTAGTTGAGTAAACATGTGAATTAACTGTGCTAGCGAAATATTAATTGACTATGTACTGTTGATATATAACAAATAAAATGCTAAGTGCTCCAAAAATGAATGCTTCTTGGTTCAAAGTGGGATTTTCAGTTATCACAATCCCCACTTGCGACCCCACTCACCAGAGTTAATGGACCCTCAGCTTTGCAGTCCAGGGGTCAAAGAACTTTAGTTAATAATATACATGTTCTGTTAGTTGGCAAATACCCCACAGGTGATTGGGCATTAACATAGCGACAATTTATCCCCTTTATGCTTTTTTTTTATTATTTGCTTTACTTAAGGCAAATAGTCTGTTCACTTTGCAAGGGAATTTTCACTTTGCAAGATACTTTTCCCCAATGCTTAGTAAATGCAGTGAAATTTAATTTTGCAAAGAATACCCAATGACATGCAAGGAAAATTAAAAACATAATTTTCGCTTGCACATCATTAGAGGATTAAAGTCAGCAGAGTTTCACCTCATTTACTAACCTCTGGGGCAAAGTGCAACTTCCGTTGCAAAGTAAACAACCTATTTGCCTTTAGTTAGTCAACCCCACACCATACTCTGTTGCCCATTTAAATGTAATTTATTTTTAATATATGTTGCTATATGTATATATGTTTACTAGTGGCACTTGATTCTTGTATTTTGTTGCTCAGCAATTATAGTAATTATGTTTAATCTGAGAGCAGAACATATCACACACAGTTAAAAGCAGAAGAAAAAAGTACTAGTCTGAGCACTTAATATAGATGTTAATTCTTCAGAGTACTTTGATAAACAATCAGGCACCAATTTAAAAGGAATATCTACTGCCTGGAGAAACAATGTCTAAGTTATTTAGAGGGATCTAATATTAAAACTTTAATTTTCCTCTTTGGCTCTATTTCCTGTTTCAAATGATTTAGTAACAGTCTGCTGCCAATCTGCGTTCTCTGGTTAGCCCCAAGGACTTATTCATTAAAAGGAAAGGTTAAGGATAAAAAGTAATTTTGAAATAGAAAGACAAGCATTATCTAATGTCAGAAAGTTAACACTTCATTGACAGTGACTGATGTACATTTAAAGCACCTTTAAATGTAATAACTCTCCGTTAGTGGAAATATAAAAAAAAGAAAATTACATAGAGTACACAAATCAAATCATACTGGCTTGTTGGGTTTTCTAATATATATATATATATATATATATATATATATATATATATATATATATCATAGGCGTGCGCACGGGGTGTGCCTGGGCACACCCTAATGCCCAGGCACATCCAACACACCCAGGACTTTTTTTGCCAGCAGAATGTGCAGCAGATGTTCAGGTTCTCTATTTCAGCACATCGGGTAATAAACATAGGCAGCGCTGCTACTCTGTGAGTGGGACTACTTTTAAGTTTGCTGTTTGTGCAGTCCCTGATCGCGGAGTGAGCAAGCACGGGGCCGCATTTTCCGATGCTACTTCTATAGTTCCGGCTACAGCACCACTGACAGCTGAATATCACTCCGCTCCCTGCTGTCAGGGGTGCTGTAGCAGGAACTACAGAAGTAACATCAGGGCTGAATTAACCCCACTGATTTTGTCACCTACCTGCTGCCACCGCTGGGCTTCCGCAGCCCACCACTGCCTTTTGTCAGCTGCAGAGAAAACATTGTTTGCCAGGACCAACCCAGGCAGAGGAGGAGGATGTGACTTTCTCATCTCTTCTATGCCTCTGAGTGCCCCGCCTTCCGCCTTCTGCCTTGCAGTGAATACCGACAATGGTGAAGGAGACCTGCTGGGACTTGGGACTCAGGACGTGTCTCTCCAATCTCCTTTTTGATGCAGCATTTGAGGGAAAACTGTCTCTCTTCTCGGATTCCTATCTGGCTTTCAGTCGGGGCTTTCACAGATGAAGGACAGGTGGGAGGAGCAGGAAGAGGAAGAGGATATCACAGTGCACCCTCCATCTCCTTCCTCCTGTCCAGCAGACAGCACAGCTCTCCCTGGGGATGACTGAAAATCTCAGCCTTTACCTGTGAGTACTTACCTTCTTTCTCTGCATTTTCCACAATATAATTCTGTGCTGTAAACCTTCCCTGTACTTTGCAGGAGGGGGTTACTGAAAGAAAAAGTACAATTCTTTAACAGTTTAGGAATTCCTGGGACTTCTGAGGTGTTACATAAATGGATTCCACATACACATTATATCCTGTTAACTGCTTGCGGACCGCCGCATGTACATTTACGTCGACAGAATGGCACCGACAGGCACATCAACGTATATATACGTTGGTGCCTTGAGGGGGTTCGGGGGAACCCCCCCCCGTACATACGGCGGTCCGGTTACCTGGCCGAGCGATCGTGCAGAGGGGGCGGCAGTTCGTTTTTGTCCGCCCCCTCCGGATCGCTCTCAGCCAATGCGCGCGCTCCCCTGCGTGTCATTTCCTCCTCCTGTCTAAACACAGGAAGGAGGAAGTGATGTGATCTCCCCCTCAGCGTTTTTTTCAACCACCGCTGAGGAGAGATCACATCGCACAGTGAGTCTGCACAACACTACACTGACACACACTACACATAGGCACATTTAACCCCTTGCGATCGCCCACCTCCCCCCTCCCCCTGTCACAGTGTCACTGAATGTTTTGCTGCTCGGGGACTTCAATTTCTGGGCCAACTCCGCACAAGACCCCGTTGCCGACACCTGTATCGACCACCTGGAAGGATTAGGCCTTCAGCAACTAGTATGTGGGCCCACACATGCTTCAGGTCACACGTTCGATCTTATTTTCAGACAAGATCTGGAAATAAAAATCTTGGAAAATGAACCATTGCCATGGACTGATCACCATGCAATTAAATTCATTATTTCCGAATTCCCCCCCTTAACAAAAACATCAAATCCAGTGACAACACACTGGACCAGATGTCAGAAGAAGCTCCACTCGGAACTCTTCAAAGCCACGTTAGGGGATAAAATAAACACAATTCAGCCGCACCTAACAGCGGAAGAAACACTGGAGGCCATAAACACAGCACTATTGCAGTCAGCTGACTTGATAGCGCCGAAACGAAAGACCCAGATCAGGAAAAATAACTCCAGCTGGTTCAACAACCAGCTGGCGTTACTGAAGCAAGAGCGCAGAAGGGCAGAAGCAGCCTGGAAAAGAAACTCTTCAGATGAGAACCTCTCGATCTACAAGGCAATAACCAGAAAATACTACAAGCAAATCTTCGAAGCCAAGAAAAACTATTTTTCTGAGGCTATCAACGGTGCCCTAAATCGCCCCCGCGAACTCTTCAAGATGGTCACTCAGACCATGAATCCAGGATGTCTTGAAGCCCCCAACTTGGATACACAAGAATTTTGCGATGAGTTATCGGATTGCTTCATTAACAAAATTGAGGCTATCCGGCAAAGCATTCAACAAAACAATTTCGCTCCTAGCCCCCCCCCCCCCCGTAGTCATTTACACAGCACCGGCAGCAATTCACCACAGTTAGGTGAGTTCACGCTGCAACCCATCTCCATTCAGACCACAAAAAATATCATCGGCACTCTGCGCAACAGCACTGCGCCAAATGATATTATCCCCACCAAACTGCTGAAGGAATGCGCCGACATCCTGGCACCTCCTGTCACGCAGCTTATCAACCAATCCTTCAGGGAGGGCATAATGCCCTCCCAGCTGAAGGAGGGCTTTATTCAACCCATTTTGAAGAAAGCCACCCTGGATCCGAAGGATCCACTCAATTGGCGCCCCATAAAAGGCCTAAATGTTCTCTCCAAGGTAATGGAGAAAGCAGTGGTACAGCAGCTGCAACAGCATCTAGATACCCACAACCTACTCGACCCATTTCAATCAGGATTCCGTCCCGGACACGGGACGGAAACAGCATTGCTTAAGATATGGGACGACGTTCTCGAGGCCGCAGATGAAGGAGAATCTTCTCTTCTGGTTCTGCTGGACCTAAGCGCAGCCTTTGATACAGTAGATCACAAGCTGTTATTGACTCGGCTGGCTAAAACAGCCAAAGTCGCAGAAAGCGATCTATCCTGGTTCTCCTCTTTTTTTGGATAACCGATCGCAAATAGTGAAGCTAGGACCCTTCACTTCTGAACAACGCACATCATCGTGCGGGGTCCCTCAAGGATCTCCCCTGTCGCTGATGTTATTCAACATCTATGTGCGTCCTCTTTTCGAAATCATCAGCAGCCAAAAACTGCTATATCACTCATATGCAGACGACACGCAACTGTACTTCCGCATTTGCAATAAATAGGATCACCACCTCAATCTAGAGACATGCCTCTCTTTGATAGAGGACTGGATGACAAAGAGTTATCTCAAACTTAACGGAGCGAAAACAGAACTTCTTCTGTTTCACGCCAAGCGCAGGAATCAACCGGCAACAACTTGGATCCCCCGCCCATTCTGGGCAAAATCATCTCCCCTAGCGCCAAAGTCAAAAGTCTTGGGGTCATCTTTGACTCCGACATGACAATGAACGCACAAATAGGGTCAGTAGTCAGCGGATCTCACCATCTGCTGCGCCTACTACGCAGACTCATTCCTTTCATTCCCAAGAAAGACGTAGCGGTCGTGGTGGGAGCTATTGTAAACTCCAGACTGGACTATGCAAATGCCCTTTACCTCGGACTCCCCAAGTACCAAATCGCTCGTCTTCAAGTCGTTCAAAATACGGCCGCCAGACTTGTGACTGGGAAAAAACCCTGGGAATCAATCTCGCCTTCACTGAGATCCCTTCACTGGCTACCAGTTAAAGACAGAATCACCTTTAAAGCTCTCTGTCTAACGCATAGATGTATCCATGGGAATGCTCCCCATTATCTATGCGAAAAATTAAAAATTCAGAATCCCAATCGTATTTTACGATCCACCAATCAAAATCGGCTTCAGATACCGAAAGCCAGATACAAGTCCAAAGGGGACAGAAGATTCGCTGTCCAAGGTCCCAGACTATGGAACGCCTTACCAGCCAGCATTCGGCTGGAGGAGAACTACTGGGTCTTAAGAAGAAAGATTAAGACTCATCTCTTTTGATCTCAAAGGAGACAGGAACAACAAGCGCCCAGAGGCGATTTACTTCGCATGTGCTGCGCTATATAAGTTTTTCATTCATTCATTCATTCAATGCAGTGATTATATACTGTATATGATCACTGCAGTTAGTGTCAGTGTGACAGGCAGTTAGTGTTAGGTCCAGGGTAGCCCCCATACCCCCCCTAATAAAGTACTTTTTTAACCCCTTGATCACCGCCCTAGTTAACCCTTTCACTCCCTATTGCCAGCGTCACTAAGCGATCATTTTTCTGATCGCTGTATTAGTGTCGCTGTTCCCGCTAGGTAGCTATTTTTTTTTTATTGTGATTTTTTTTTTACTAAAGACATGTGGCTAAATACATTTTGGCCTAAATGTTTGACTAACATTTAGTTTATTTGATTTTTCTTATAACAAAAAGTAAAAAAATATTGTTTTTTTTTCAAAAATGTCGCTCTATTTTTGTATATAGCGCAAAAAATAAAAATCGCAGAGGCGATCAAATACCACCAAAAGAAAGCTCTATTTGTGGGAATAAAAAGGACGCAAATTGTTTTTGGGAGCCACGTCGCACGACCGCGCAATTGTCAGTTAAAGCGACACAATGCCGAATCGCAAAAAGGGGCCAGGTCATTTACCTGCATTTTGGTCCGGGCCTTAAGTGGTTAAAATCATTATTTTTTAATAACATACAGCGTGTGTGTATATAGAATACATCTATGGAGCACCTCAGGAGTCCCAGGAATTCCTAAACTATCAAAAAGCTTATAATAATTCACCCCAACTCCAGGACAGTAAAAAGTCCAGCCTTGCAGTGTGTGTGTGTGTGTGGGGGGGGGTAACCTCTTCCACTTACCTGATTCTAATCTCTCTTCCTTCACCCCAAAGCTGTGACATCATCACATACCATACAGAGACATTAACCCTGTATGGTATGATGGGGAGGTTGGAGTGTGACCACAGCTAGTAACTTAAGACCCCTTTCACACTGGGGTATTTTTCAGGTGTTTTAACGCCTGGAAAACCCCTGAAATGCCTCCTCAGTATGAAAGCCTGAGTGCTTTTACACTGGAGCGGTGAGCTTGCAGGACGTTAGAAAAGGTCCTGCAAGCAGCATCTTTGGGGTGGTTTGGTAGCGCTGTATACACCGCTTCTAAACTCACCCATGCCCATTGGAATGAATAAGCAGCGCTGGCGAAGTGCCTGCAAAGCGATTCAGCAGCGCTGCAACACGGACAGTTTTAACCTTTTCTTCAGCCGCTAGCGGGAGATAAAAGTGCCCCGCTAGCGTCTGAAAAGCGCTGCTTAAACAGCAGTAAAGCGTGGCTAAAACTAGCAGCACTTTACTGCTGATGCAGCCCGCACCCCAGTGTGAAAGGGGTCTAAAACCTGAGGGGACAAGTCGCAGTAGTGGAGGGGGTCTGCTGGAGCAAGTCCAGTACGGCAGGCATAGCCTTAATTTCAGTTTGGGTATAGCCCTCCCTGTGTGTCCGTCAGCTCAGCGGGGGGTCTCCGCTGAGCTGTCGGGCAGACAGGGCGGTCCCCGCACACTGTGCAGGGACCGCCCTGTCTCTCCTCCGCTCTCCCCTATGGGGAGTCGGATGGAAACGGACCGTCTGTCCGCTTGCATCTGATCCGTTTGGCCGGACGGAAGAAAAATAGGACATTCTTCCGTCCGAAAAAACGGATGCGGATCTGGCGGACGTTAGCGGATTACGAACTTGTAATTAGCGGACCGTTCGTCTGCTAGTGTGAAAGGACCCTAAGACAGAACCTTTTTTAATTAGTGGATTTCAGCCGATCGTATACAGCACTAATCAGTGTATTCTGACAGTGGGGAGTCCCCCCATCAGAATATAGTGTCCCAGCATCACATGTGTTGATGCAAGCACCTGTCAGCTAGTGATCTGAACAAAAAACTTGTGCACGTATAGCATCTTTAGGCCTGGTTCACACCTATGCATTTTTTTTGTGCATTTTCAGTTTTGCAGAAACACACTACAGTCCATTTAACATGTGATAGTTGCCCCCTCCCCTCCTCTCTACCCACACAGCCTAATCATTAAGGCTACTTTCACACTGAGGCGTTGCACCGTAATTTTTTGCGGCGCTATTCGGTTGCTAGTGGGGCACTTTTAACCCCCGCTAGCAGCTGAAAAAGGGTTAAAACCGCCCGCAAAGCACCGCTGCAGCAGCGTTTTGCAGGCGGTTCAGCGATGCTGCCCATTGATTTCAATAGGCAGGGGCGCTTTAGGAACAGTGTATTACACCGCTCCTACAGCGCCTCAAAGATGCGGTTGGCAGGACTTTTTTGAGCGTCCTGCCAGCGTACTGCTCCAGTGTGTAACCACTCAGGCTTTCACATTGCAGTAAAAGGAGAGGCTCCTTCAGGGCGCTTTGCAGGGGCTATTTTTAGTGCTATAGCGCCTGCAAAGTGCCTCAGTGTGAAAGTAGACTAAGTCATAGGAATCTGAGAATGTTTAAACTACAAGTTCAATTCAACAATGCAGCTGGCACATTGATCAGCACACCTGTAATTCATTCACACTGCCTACAGCTCAGCAATGACAGCCATACAGGTACGGGTAACAGAACTGTGGGCAGTGTCTGCAGGAGCTTGACCTTAACCCACACTCTTCTGAGTGTAATACTTTGCAGTCTCCAGTTTAAAAAAATAATTAATGCCCTAGCAAAAATCTATCTATTTATTATTTTTTAATAAAAAGGTGAACGAAGGCACTTGGACAAGGCAGGCACATTAATGAGTGTTTGTGTGTGTGTGTATATATATATATATATTTACACACGCGCATGTGTGTTTGCGTTTTGGGGTGCACACCCTAATTCAATAGGCTGCGCACGCCTATGATATATATATATATATATATATTTTTGTTGTTGCTTTCTTTTATTCATATACTGAATATAACAGTGAAAAAGTGGTGCTTTGGATGGTATAATAAACCACTGTATCGGTCTCTGTCCTGAATGAACGTACAGGCTTGTTATTCCATGTTCCATAATTTACCTAGCACAGAGGCATTAACCTCTTCCCGACCAGCCGCTGCAGTTGTACCCAGTTGTACTGCGGCAGGTTGTCTACCCTGGGCGAAAGAACGTTACCTTGCGTTGCTTCACCTTTTGACCACTAAGGGACGCACGTACGTGGCACACCGCCGAAACAGATGCGAGTGCCCGGCTAGCGCGATTACCACCTGTAGCTGCTGGCTTTTAATATTTTTTTTTAAGGGGCCATCCACTTTAAGTCAAATTCATATTCAGGCATTTACACTACTTAAGAAACAAGTTTAATGATGTGTTAATAAATGCAGAGCGTAGATAATTTATGACTTTTTATATCTGCCTTTAATTACAAGAAAAATAAATAGAAGTTTTACAAAAAGTATCTATAATTTGCTAATTTATTGAGTCCATGTGATAGCAGTTGAAAACATTACCAAAATGTACACAAAGACAGCTGTCAATCTGGCAATACGGAGTAGCAGATTGATCTTCTCCTAAAAATGTCCATATGATGTTGGTTCCTATGTTACTTGTCAGAACTAGAGGCACAAAATCATCGAGGCATCTTCTCCTTGTCTCTAACGCCAGCAGTTAAGCCCCGTACACACGATCGGAAATTTCCAATGGAAAAAGTAAGATGGATTTTTCCATCGGAAATTTAGACCGTGTGTATGCCCCATTGGAGTAATTCCATTGGAAATTCCGATGAATTCCATCGGAGTTTAGATAGAGAACATGTTCTCTTTTACTCTGATGAAATTCCGTTGGAATTCCGATGTGAGTTTGGTCGGACAAAGGTCCGATCGTGTGTATGGGGCTTAAGGGGGCACTTCTTTATTTACCACCAGACTAGGGCCATCATAATAGCATCATGGGCCCCTGGGCAAAGTAATGTTCTTTTCCCCTGTACACACTGCTCCATTTTACACTACCCCCCTCCCTGTACACACTGACCCAGGTCATAATCCTCTCCTAGCCTGTCAGTGGCTTACATGTATGTATGTCTGTACGTTACTGTTTGGTCCTGTTCACATGGGCATACTTAAAGTGGGAGTAAACTCACATGCATAATTTGTATCTATATGTAAGCCACAGTTACATCACCAGCACATGCACTATAAAGAAATGGCAGCCGTAAACATCATTGTGACTCCGGCCAGTCACGTAGCTGGAGTCCACAAACCCAGAAGGAAGATGGGTGACGATGGAAGATGGTGAAGATGGAAGCCTTGTCAGCAGGGACAGCTCACTGCTGGAAGGTAAGCTCACCACTTTAAGGTAAGTTTTACATTAGGTGCTAGTATGCAACACACTTTTTAAGACTAGACAGTGCTGCAGTGCTTCTCTCTACTCCCTGCTGATACTCCCGGTGATGCTTCTGTCACATCTCTTGTCAGCCTATAGTGGCAGAGCCTAATACAAGATTATCATGGGGTCCCAATGCACTTGGTGGGTCTATGCGTTAAGACAGCCCTGCACCACACTGACAACCAATGTAAAGGGGCATTTCTCTAATGGAAACCAACGTAAGAGGGGACAATGATCAACAATGATCTCTTATTTAAGGGGATACTTTTTAATGGATTGAAACAATGATTACTTACGGGCTTGCCGCCCGCCGTACAAACGTATAAGTCGACAGAATGGCACGCATGGGCAAATGGGCATATATATACATCCCCTTTAATTTGACACTGTGTGGTCGCGCACGCTACCCTGTCGAGAGCTCTGTGACTGAAGAATGGGGAGATGTCAGCGTAAACACAACATCTCCCTGTTTTTGCTAGTGACATGTCACTGATCGAATGCTCCCTCTCATCGGGAACAGCAATTAGTGATGTGTCACTCGTAGCCACGCCCCCTTACAGTTAGGAGCACTCCCTAGGACACACTTAGCCCCTTCAGTGCCCCCTACAGGTTAACCCATTCACTGCCAGTGTAATTTTTACAGTAATCAGTGCATTTTTATAGCACTTATTGCTGTAAAAATGACAATAGTGTCAAAAGTGTCCCATGTGTCCGCCATAATGTCGCAGTCACGATAAAAAACTCTGATCGCCACCATTACTAGTATAACAAAAATGGCATAAAACTTTCCGCTATAACTTTTGCTCAAACCAATCAATAAACGCATATTGCAATTTTTTTTATCAAAAATATGTCGAAGAATACGTATCGGCCTAAACTGAGGAAACATTTTTTATATATATATATTTATATATATATATATATATATATATATATATATATATATATATATATATATATACATATATATATATATATATATATATATATATATATATATATATTTTTTTTTTGGGGGGGATGTTTATTATAGCAAAAAGTAAAAAATATAGATTTTTTTTCAAAATTGTCGCTCTATTTTTGTTTATAACGCAAAAAATAAAAACTGCAGAGGGGATTAAATACCACCAAAAGAAAGCTCTATTTGTGGGGGAAAAAAAGGATGTAAATTTTGTTTGGGAGCCATGTCACACGACAAATGGTCATAGTTACATAGTTAGTCAGGTTGAAAAAAGACACAAGTCCATCCAGTTCAACCATAAAAAAATAAAAAAATAAAAAAAAAACACAGTACATCCCATACACCCAACTCCATACCCACAGTTGATCCAGAGGAAGGAAAAAAAAACAGCAGAGCATGATCCAATTTTCTACCGAAGGGGAAAAAATTCCTTCCTGATCCCCCGAGAGGCAATAGGATTTACCCCGGATCAACTTTACCTACAAAACTTAGTACTCAGTTATATTATGTGCATTTAGGAAAGAATCCTTAAAGCAATCTACTGAGCTGGCCAGAACCACCTCTGTTCCACATTTTCACAGCTCTTACTGTGAAGAAACCTTTCCGTATTTGGAGGTGAAATCTCTTTTCCTCCAGACGTAAGGAGTGCCCCCTTGTCCTCAGTGTTGACCTTAAAGTGAATAACTCAACACCAAGTTCACTATATGGACCTCTTATACAGTATATTTGTACATGTTGATCTGATGTTGGTCCTGGGCTTTAGTGGTTAATAATTGTGATGTGCAGGGGGGGTGTTAAATTACCATAACCATCCTCTGTCTAAAATACTGGACTTCTACGTTAAGGGTATCTAATTTGAGTTAGGATCATATTATTTTGTGCTGGGTCTAATTTATGATACATTTATGATAAATGAAGCAATTTGTCCAAATTTCAGACAACAAGCCAATTAACTGGTTTCAATAATGACATATGTAAAGCTTTTCTGAAATACAATATATACTGTATATATCTATTTTATGAAAAAATATCTTGGGAAATATTCAAGTTCTTGAACTAATAAATGGAAACAGGAAGGGGACTTCCCCAAAGTAGAAATGAACCCACCTTTAAACAGGAGTGGGTATTCTTTTAACTTCAGTAGTTGGTGCCCAGATGCTACAATGAGGTGGTCCATAGTTGAGGTAAGAATAAACAAAAGGGTACATAATGTAAGTGCATATTTTGTCATATAATAGGAACACATCTACTTGAAAGTGGGCACTCTATAGTATTAAATTATAGACATGTGCGCACTGAAATATTTTGTTTCAGGACTTTTGTTTTCGTCCAAAAAATAAATGTAATTAGTTACTCCCGAAATTTTTATTTATTTATTTTGTTTCGTTAGAAAATGCATTCATCCGAAAATCTGAATTAATTAAGGTTGAATCTGGCATTGAAGGCTTATGTCGTCTGTCAAATGTTCTAAGAAGATTCAACGGAGCAGCTGAACTATACTTTGAATTGTACATTTCGAATGTTCCGCCTACAAGCTATAGTAGAATTCTAATGTTGTATGACTAGTAATAATTATATTTATAAATTATTATTACTAATCAACCAACATTCAAATTCTTCTACAGCCTAAGGGCATTTGACTGAAAATGTATGATTGCAGCGTCGTAAAGTTTAGCGGCTTGTCGAATCTTCTTAGAACTTTCGACAGACACCATAAGCCTTCAATGACGTTTGTATGTTTTTCGCTGCTTCATCGAATCTTCGTCGTTCATGTCAAATGGTCTACCCCAACACTGTCTCTATAATGTCGAATCTTTTCTCTCTATGTTGAATCTTTCCTCTCTATGTAGAATAATCTTGGACTAATAGAGTTAAGGTTAGGCACATTTGACCACATAGATTGCTATTGTCAGCGTCATGTCGAATCTCCTAACTGTTGTAGCAATGAAAATAAAGCATTTTTAATGTCGGATCTTTCGGATTTCGGATTCTGTGTGTTCGTTTGTTAAAATGATAACGAAAATACCCAAATTTCGGGGGCGAAAATGCATTCGGATGAAATAAAATGCACATGTCTATTAGATTATAAACAGATTACAACAACAACTATACAAAGCCATGGCATTTGGGAAATTTCTATGTCAATATTAAGATATAAGAGACCTTTTAGGTTTCAGTACACAGATTTGAATTCTAAAAACAGCAAACTATACAGCATGTTTGATAAAGGCTGTTTTAGCTGAAATATGTTTGGATGAATATACAGCTTTTGGACTGTAGTAATAAATTTGCCTGAATGTGGTGTGAATGTGTGTTCCTGCATTTGGAACAGGCTTTTTTCTTACAAGGAAATTACAAGTTGTGTTACTCACAAGCACAGCAGAGCCTTCACAAAACACAAGATATTTATATGTCCTAAGTAAGCTCATAGCAGCCTCTCATTATTCCATAATGTTAAGCAGAATATGCTAATTTGCAATTATTCAGCAGTGATGGAATTTTGTTTAAACATTCTAATACAGGGCAGCTATGTAAAATTTGACCTTTCGGTAGTTTTTAATCACAGGGAAAGCTCATTTGGTAATTAATTATTAGGCATCAATTCTTACTTTATTTTCCTGGTTAAAACTACATTTGGGATTATAGAAAATAATAATTTAATTCATCACAGTCTACTAAATATGTTTAAGATGTCGAAAAACGAAATATGAGAGGTTGAATTATTTTTAATTAAATCGGCTTTATTATTAATCTTTGCAGACAGACTGAAAAAAAATCAAATAAAAGTATAATTACTAACTCCTAAATCCTAACTTGCACTGCAAGGCTGACACCTGTTGACTACAAATATACCAAATAAAATATAGTAATTAAAAAGAGCCAAAACTAAGTCTTCCAAAAGAAATAATTTATTTTAATAATTGTTATGGCTTCTACAAAATTGCAAATTGCAAATACCCTGAATGAATGAATGAATGAAAAACTTATATAGCGCGGCACATGCGAACCAAATCGCCTCTGGGCGCTAGTTGTATCCGTCTCTCTTGACATCAAAAGAGCAGAGTTTTAATCTGTCTTCTGAAGGTCAGGTGGTTTTCCTCCAACCGAATGCTGGTTGGTAAAGCGTTCCAAAGTCTGGGACCCTGGACAGCAAACCTTCTTTCTCCTTTGGACTTGAATCTGGCTTTGGGTACTTTGACCAAATTTTGGTCACTGGATCGCAGAGCGCGATTGGGGTTGTGGGGTTCTATTTTATCGCAAAGATATTGCGGGGCTTTTCCATGGATGCATTTATGGGTCAGACAGAGCGCTTTAAAAGCAATTCTGTCTTTTACCGGCAACCAGTGAAGGGATCTCAGCGACGGTGAGATTGATTCCCAGGGTTTTTTCCCAGTCACCAGTCTGGCGGCCGTATTTTGTACGACTTGCAGACGAGCGATTTGGTACTTTGGGAGTCCGAGGTAGAGAGCATTTGCATAGTCCAGTCTGGAGTTCACAATTGTTCCCACCACGACTGGCACATCTTCTTTGGGAATAAATGGGATCAGTCTGCGGAGTAGGCGCAGCAGATGGTGAGATCCGCTGACTACTGACCCTATTTGTGCGTCCATAGTCATGTGGGTGTCAAAAATTATCCCAAGACTTTTGACTTTGGCGCTAGGGGAGATGATCTGGCCCAGAATGGGCGGAGGTGTCCAGGCTGTTGTGAGTTGACTCTTGCGACTGGCCTGAAACAGAAGAAGTTCTGTTTTAGAATTGTTGAGTTTGAGATAACTCCTAGTCATCCACTTTTCTATTGAAGAGAGACAATTCTCTAAGCTGAGATGACGATCCTTTCTATTGCAGATGCGAAAATACAGTTGCGTATCGTCTGCATATGAGTGATAAAGTAGTTGTTGACTACTGATGACTTCAAAGAGAGGTCGGAGATAGATGTTGAAGAGCACCGGTGATAGAGGTGAGCCTTGGGGGACTCCACATGACACTGTGCGTTTTCCAGAAATGAACGGTCCCAATTTCACCGTTTGAGATCGGTTTGCCAAAAAAGAGGAAAACCATGGTAAATCACTCTCTGTGACTCCGGCTACCTCAGTCAGCCGAGTCAGTAGCAGTTTGTGATCTACGGTGTCAAAGGCTGCGCTTAGGTCCAGCAGAACCAGGAGACAAGATTCTCCTTCGTCTGCGGCCTCCAGAACGTCGTCCCATATTTTGAGCAGTGCTGTTTCCGTCCCGTGTCCGGGACGGAATCCCGATTGCAGTGGATCGAGTAAGTTGTGGGTATCTAGATGCTGTTGCAGCTGTTGTACCACCACTTTCTCCATTACCTTAGAGAAAACGTTTAGCATTGTTATGGGACGGCGGTGATTTGGGTCCTTGGGATCCAGGGTAGGTTTCTTCAAGATGGGCTGGATTGTGCCCTCTTTCAGCAGGGAGGGCACTATGCCTTCCTTAAATGACTGGTTTATAATCTGCGTAATGGGAGGCGCCAGGATATCGGCACATTCCTTTAGCAGCTTAGTGGGGATGATATCATTAGGCAAAGTGCTGTTACGCAATGCGCCGATGATATTTTCTGTGTCCTCGATGGAAATGGGTTCCAAAGTGAACTTTGTTGGTTGTAGTGTATTCCTCTGGGTACTGTGTGGTAGCTCAGGGGTATTGTTTTGCGAAATGCTTTCCCGGATTCCCTCAATTTTATTGATGAAGAAATCCGACAATTCATTGCAAAATTCTTGGGTGTCTGTGTTGGGGGCTTCAAGACAGTGTGGATTCATGGTCTGTGAGACCAGCTTGAAGAGATCCCGGGGGCGGTTTAAAGCGCTGTTAATAGCCATGGAAAAATAGTTTCCTGACGCATTCATGGCAGCACACACTGGGTTGTGACTCCGCCCCCACAACCTGACAGGATTGGTTAGCTATAAATTTGAAGGGGAGACGCCCCGCATCATTCTCTTTTTTCATCCTCACCTGACAAGATTGAATGAACAAGCAAAAAGCATGCCTCTTACCGCAAATCGCCCCAGCAGGTTCAGCCTCTCCTGTTTGGAAGTCCCTCCTGTACAGTCTCTAAATGAGCTTTATGGTGGGAACCCCGTTCTGGTGGTCTCAGGGGCTTTGGAATTATACTGGCATCTGTAGCAAGCTTTAAAGAAGCTTCAAATCTCGCAGTGGCCCCCACTTTCGCTCTGTCTTTCCTTCCAGTGCAGTGTGTCCTTCCACAAAGGTATTTGTATCATTACATTTACCACCTAAGGTTAGTCCGTTTTGTACCTTTGTCTGCCTGTTGTTTTTTTCTCAGCTCTGCTGAGCCCTGTGGTTCCTCTGACACCCCATACTCTCGGGGTCACCGCTGCGTACCCCTTGGCGCTCTGCACATGCGCGCAGCTCAGTGATGACGCCGCCTGTCTCCTCTGCCCTCTTCCAAAATGGCGCCGGGCGAGCGGGACGCTTCTGCACATGCGCGCGTCATTAAAAAAAAGAAGGAAAAAAGAAACAGTCCTATTGCTCTGTAGTTCTGGCTGCCGCACTGCTGCTCTGCTCTACTCAGAGTGAAGATTGCACCAGGTGTGTGCAGGCATGTCCCAGATCAGCCTGGGCTAATTGATTACACACAAAAAAAAAAAAGGAATAAATAGGATAGAAGATATTATACAAGCGCCCAGAGGCGATTCAGTTTGCATGTGTCGCGCTATATAAGTTTTCATCATTCAATCATTCAATACATTTATATATTAATTTATAACATACCATAGAAGAAAGTGTATCCATAATTTAACAATTAATATAATCAAAAAAAAAAAAAAAAAAAGGATAGATATATGTATATAAAATTATTATATTAATTTAATAAATAGAAATGTTGGGGGGGAACATATTGTAATGTTTTCCCTTCTCTCTTTTTTCCCACCTTTTCGGGCTGTCTCTCTGCTATCCTCATGGGAGCCACTGCCCTCGCAGACCACCATCAGCTGACCAGGTATAGAGGCCGCCCAGAAGGTGGTAAGTAGAGGGGAGACAAAAAAGAGAGCCTGGCCATTGACGCTACAGTTTTGGTAGCCCTATCGGGTCAAGAGACGCAAGTTTGCGGCACAGAGGGAGATTCTAGCCATGCTTCCGGCAGAAGGCGCAAGAAATCGCTCAAGGTTACCCTCTTGATTTCTTCAATCAAGGCATAGCCGCTCGCGTCACAGCACTCCCGTCATAGTCGGTCCCACCGCAGACGATTACCTTCATCCCAGACAGAGCTATCTTACCCGCACCACGGCAAATGTTTGCCAAATATGCGGGGCGCCATCCTTGCCAGGGGAATTGGCCTGCCACTCGTGCTTCATCGAAGTAACCAAGGATTCAGAGGCCAGAGTAGATACTGAGCTCCCAGGAGAATCGCCACAGGGATCATATGTGGGCGATCCTTCCCCAAGCACATCGCCCGGCCGTTACGCCAGGGTGCAGTAACCCTCTCTAAGAATGAGGAGTGTGAGCAGGCGTCGGACTGTCTCTTTTTGGTTGAACCATTTGCCCATTCACTCAAGGAAGCGATCGGCTGGGAGGAGGTTATGGCAGAACTTCTGAAGGTTCAGAAATATTTCCCGGTGCTGAAAAGGGGGTCCTGAATCATTTCCCTTCATCGAAGAGCTGGAGAACCTCATAAAGGATAAGTGGGGGGGTCGCATAAGCGGCCCAGTATGAGCAACAAGTTTGCAGATTGTACCCCTTGTGGTAGTCTAAGATCGATTCTTTGATCAATGCAACTACGGTCGATTCATCTTTAATGCGACTCGCTAGAGACGTTCCTCTACCGATTGAAGACGCAGTTACCTTCCGGGACGCTCTTGATCATAAAATCAATATAGAACTGAAGAAAGCCTGCTCCACGACAGGAGCCGCTTGTAGGCCGGCTATCACCACAGCGGCAGTCGCTAAAACTATCGCTGCATAGGCAGCTAATGTTGAGAATCCCATGACTAGGATGTCAAGTCTACCATCTCCAGTTATGTCACAGCTACATCTCAGGAAGACGGATTCTCTCTTGATTATCCCACACGGGAGCAGACGAGGTCAGCCAGCTACCTCCCGTACCATTACCTCTTGGTTGTTAAAGCTATCAAGGAGACCTATTCCATCCAGCAACTTACGCCTCCTAGAGGGCATTAGGGCTCATTCGACAGGGGCAGAGGCCACTTCTTGGGCAGCATATTGCGGGACTTCACCGGAAACCATAGGCAGAGCAGCAACTTGGTCTTCCCAACACATCTTCATTTCTCACTACAGAGTGAATTCTGCTCTCCTGGCTACCGGCGACTTCGGCAGATCTGTTCTTAGAGCCAATTCCTCAGCGCTATAAAGAATAAATATTACTGTTTTCTTGCACCCTCCCGACTGGCGAGTTATATCCCAGTGTGTGCTGCCATGAATGCGTCAGGAAAACGGAAAATTGTATACTCACCTTTCCGTAATTTTCCTTTCCTGACGCATCTTCATGGCAGCACACAGATGCCCACCCTGCTGTTTTATGATGATATATACAGAGAATGATGCGGGGCGTCTCCCCTTCAAATTTATAGCTAACCAATCCTGTCAGGTTGTGGGGGCGGAGTCACAACCCAGTGTGTGCTGCCATGAAGATGCGTCAGGAAAGGAAAATTACGGAAAGGTGAGTATACAATTTTCAGTTTTTTCTTGGCTTTGAAGATTTCTATGTGGTATCTTCTAGTTGCTGCTTTGTAGAAGGCGAGGTTCGTCTCGGAAGCGTTTCTTTTCCAGGCGGCTTCTGCCCTTCTACGCTCTTGCTTCAGTAGCGATAGCTGGTTGTTGAACCAGCCTGCCTTGTTTTTCCGGGTAAGGACTTTGTGTTCTGGCGCTACTAAGTCGGCTGACTGTAGTAGGGCTGCATTTATGGCATCCAGAATATCTGCGGCCGTTTGACTTGGTTGCATTGTTTTAATTTTATTTTCCAAGGTAGATTTGAAGAGTTCCAAATGGAGCTTCTTCTGAGATCTAGACCAGTGTGTTGTCACTGGCTTGGGTGTTTTTATCAATAGGGCCGTATTGGAAATTATGAATTTAATTGCATGGTGATCCGTCCATGGCAATGGTTCATTTTCCAAAATACTTACTTTCAGATTTTGTCCGAAGATAAGATCGAGTGTGTGACCTGAAGTATGTGTGGGCTCATGTACTAGTTGCTGAAGGCCTAATCCTTCCAGATGGTCGATACAGGCGTCGACCACGGGGTCTTGTGAGGAGTTGGCCCAGAGATTGAAATCTCCGAGCAGCAAAAGGTGTTTGCTGGTTATGGCGTAAGTGGAGATGAACTCTGACCATGGGGGTAAAAACTGCCATTTAGGCCCTGGTGGCCTATAGCAGAGCAGAATACGGACGGTCTCCTGGGGGTTTGTTTGCAGTTGGAGAGTAAGGGTTTCCATAAATGGAAGCGAGTGCTGAAGGGCTGGTTTAGAGATCACAAGATGCGTCTTATGAATCACCGCCAGTCCTCCACCTCTTTGCCCTATTCTGTTTTCAGTGATAATCCGGTAGTGTTCTGGCACCAGTTCTCCAAGAATGGTGTTACAGTCGGCTGTAAGCCAGCTCTCTGTAATAAAAAGACAGTCTAAGTTGTTCTGTAGAATGAAATCATGGATTTCTAATCGGTGCCTTACTGACGATCTTGTATTGATCAAAGCACATGATATGTGCTTTGCTTGGGGTGGGTCGCTAAATTTTTTTCCTGATGATCGACGATCGATCCTCAAGAGTTGCTCAAATCTCAGGGCCTTTTTGGTGACGGCTGGTAGCTTCGTGGCAAATTGCCTCAGGCCCCAGATGATTTCTGCCGAATATTGCCAGACGGCCATATTCCGCCGGGGGGGGGGGGGAGGGTGGTCAGGTGGCGGTGGGGAGTAGATTCCTTGAATCCTTTCTCCTGGATATTTTTATTTGGTCCAGAGGAAGGCAAAAAAAACCTGGTTCAGCTAAGCCAATCTGCTGGTCAGGGAAAAAAATTCCTTCCTGATCCCTCAGAGGCGATCGGTTGAGACCCTGGATCAAATCTAATGATCTGGTGAGGGGATGATGTGAAGGGACACCAGACCACACATTTTATGTTTTGCTGTATTATTTTATCAAATTACTGTAGTTTAGGTGTAGTTTTGAGATTCTGAAGCTCTGACTGATATTTTGCATGCACTCCAACAGATTATGTAAGGTTATGGATCTATTTAAATTGTATTCATATTTAGAGAGGCTGGTAATTTTTTTTTGTAAATATGTAATGTGTTTCAAAATGTAAGCATGGGTTATGGAAACACATTTTGAGTAATGCAGTTTATGAGTATCAATTTATTTCTGCAATAAACATATAAGGTCAGAAATTAGATAATGTATAAAACAGCAAGGGACAGTTCTAATGCTGCATACACACGGTCGTTTTTTGTGATGAAATAAAACAACGTTTTAAAAAATGTCATTTAAAATGAACGTGTGTGGGCAAAACGTTGTTTTATGTCTTCTGAAAAACGGAAAAAAAAAATCGAACATGCTTCAATTTTTTATGTCGTTTTTCAGAATGTCATTTTTTGTGTCATAAAAAATGATTGTGTGTATGCTAAAATGACGTTTAAAACAACGTTTTTAAACCCGCGCATGCTCAGAAGCAAGTTATGACGCGAGCTTAAATGGAACAGAGTGCTGTCGTACGTGTTGTACGTAACCGCGCTTTGCAAGAGCATTTTCAGAAAACGATGGTGTGTAGGCAACGTAGTTTTTTAAAATAAAGTTTGAAAAACGTTGTTTTTTTTCATGACAAAAAACGACCGTGTGTACGCGGCATAAAGCTTGAGACGAAATTTCAAAATAACTTACTAAATGCCTTCCTGTGCATTTGAACTATATTTCAGCTCTTCTTTCACTAGGTGTTTCATTTCTGAGCTGCTCTCATATACTCACTCAACTTTTTACTTAAAGCCAATATCAGGCAATTTTTCTTTCCATAAATGTTTTTAAAAGTTTTGATTGCCATTTGTGTCCTTGCTATAGGGTGTCTTTCTCTCCACTTGCTGTCCCAGGGACAGGGTGTCATAGATATAGCACATGATGGCATAGCTTTCTGATGAGAGACTGATTAACAAAAGCACATTTATTGACCAAAGTGGGGAAGAGTTAGAACATCTGCCATGTTTTTATTGCTCTTGGTGTCTCTTTGCACCCTTTTACTTCTTGTCCTGACATCACAAGAACAAGACTTGAGAAGAAATCACCTTTAATAAGGCCATGTAGAGCAATCCAAACCTGACAGGGGTTCTGGCTCATATTTTTCTGCTGGAATGCAATGCACCTACCTAGACACAGTTTGTGTAGACACAATTACCACTTGCTTACTTACCACCATCCACAGGCAGCTTAACTTTTTAATAAAACAGAAGTTGAATCAAATTACATTTTACATTCATGTAGATTACTTGTCCTCTGAATCTAGAAAGTATAAAAAGAAGAAAGAAAACATTCAGACATACAGTACAGACCAAAAGTTTGGACACACCTTCTCATTCAAAGAGTTTTCTTTATTTTCATGACTATGGCAATTGTAGATTCACACTGAAGGCATCAAAACTATGAATTAACACATGTGGAATTATAAAAGTAAATGTGAGGCATAGGAGGTCCAATCACGACACCACATCCCATATGTGGATCAAAGAAGAAAATGGGGGGGGGGGGGGGTAACAAACCCAGGGACTTTGAACGGTGTCAATAAAGAGAAAATATATCAAGTAGAAAAATACATAATTTATTTGATTTTAACATATATATAATTAAAATGGAAGTAAATACAACCATAAATAAATCCTAAACGGATTTGCGTGGCTTCAAAAGGAGCCACAAGAATAACCTGTACATGAAGTGCCCAACATGTTTCGCCCAGGGCAGGGCTTCATCAGGAGCTTGTACAGGAAATACTATAAAGAAAAGAAAGAAAAAAATAATAATGTATAAAAAATCAGACATTGAGACAATAGTCATTAAACAAGCTCAATGGGATCAAATGCATCATGCAAAAGAAAGAAGAAAACCCAAACATGCATAGAGAAATAAAAAAGGGCACCATGAAATAAATCTAGAAAATGTTTATTTAACATGCTACATTAATCCATATATTAAACATCATATATGATCATTGATTATATTACATGACGTTATGTCCTTTATTTTCTTGGAATAGTATTGGCCACGGCCTGGTTCACTGGTTTTCTTGAAACTGTTGAATAACACCATAACTTTATTTAAAACTTTAACTCTTGAAACCAACTTTAATAACCAAAAATACCGCAGCTCAGCCACTTGAGACTCGAGCTGATCCATCATTAAGCAACAAAACTTGCCTTAAATCTCCCCTCTGAAGTTATTACCGGAGTGAGCCACCACGTGAACCGGCCACGACGGGGAAAAAGAAAAAGGGGGGGTAGGGCGGGGAGCTCCTCCTACTGCTTCTGGTGATAAACTGGCCCTGATCTACGCCAGACTAGACCCTTAAATAGGCTTCTAGCTGGGTTCCAGAATTTTCTAAGCATCACCTGACCACTAAGGGCCAATAACTGCCTGTCTCTCCTCCCACCTGAAGACTCTCCTGTCACACCTGCGCCTCATTAACCACCTCTAGTTAACTGCTAACCTCCCAGGGCTAACTTTACCTCTGACTTTTGAATAACCCCTGACCGCTACATGACCCCTACCAGCTGATAGCCTAAACCGCAGCACCACTAAACCATACCTGACAGCCCCTAAATGCTGCTGCAGTGATCCCATCCAAAAAGGAGGGCCTATAGCAGGCACCCCCTTCCTTTTCCATGCACAATACACATACTCAGAACAATTGTTATATATTAGAGTAAATGTTTTTTACATCAAAAATGATAAACGGAAAGGGAAAAACAGTTTATCACAACAATGTAAGATGCATATACCTACATAACAGCATGAAGATACATCACATAATCGCCACTAGGCAAAACCACTTACCCATAGGGCAAGACTTCAATCCAAATGCGTAGTGAAGACAATATTGAGATTCAGTAAAAAGTTGAGAAAAGGAATATGATAAACAAAATTCCCAAACAACTGCCTTAGAGGGGAGCCCTCAAAATCCGATCCATTCCACACAGGTAAGAGAGGCTATAGTAAAAAAAAAGCAAAAAATAAAGAAGGTATAAATAATAGATGCAAAATTGGTTGCAGAGAAGCAGACCAATAAGGCAAATCAAGAGGACACAGGGATAATGAATCTCTGTGCCTGAACGAAGCCTTCAGTTAATATGGTAAATACCTGGTAGTTTAAGGCTCACAACATAGGGTTAAAAATAAACTGGCTGTGATGATAAGGAGAACTCCAAAAATTGCAATCTCTGCCGCCAAACAAGGCATATACAGCAGCCAGAGCAGCCCGAGCTGGATAACTGTTTAAACAAACAGTGAAAGTGGAAATATATATACTGTACGTAACAAAAAAGTGTGAAACAACTGAAAATATGTCATATTCTAGGTTCTTCAAAGTAGCCACCTTTTGCTTTGATTACTGCTTTGCACACTCTTGGCATTCTCTTGATGAGCTTCAAGAGGTAGTCACCTGAAATGGTCTTCCAACATTCTTGAAAGAGTTCCCAGAGATGCTTAGCACTTGGTTGCCCTTTTGCCTTCACTCTGCGGTCCAGCTCACCCCAAACCATCTCGATTGGTTTCAGGTCCGGTGACTGTGGAGGCCAGGTCATCTGGCGCAGCACCCCATCACTCTCCTTCTTGGTCAAATAGCCCTTACACAGCCTGGAGGTGTGTTTGGGGTCATTGTCCTGTTGAAAAATAAATGATGGTCCAACTAAACGCAAACCGGATGGAATAGCATGCCACTGCAAGATGCTGTGGTAGCCATGCTGGTTCAGTATGCCTTCAATTTTGAATAAATCCCCAACAGTGGCACGAGCAAAGCTCCCCCACATCATCACACCTCCTCCTCCATGCTTCACGGTGGGAACCAGGCATGTAGATCCCATCCGTTCACCTTTTCTGCATCGCACAAAGACACGGTGTTTGGAACCAAAGATCTCAAATATGGACTCATCAGACCAAAGCACAGATTTCCAGATATTCCTAGCAGATATTCTACCATGAAGGCCTGATTCACACAGTCTCCTCTTAACAGTTGTTCTAGAGATGTGTCTGCTGCAAAAGGTGGCTACTTTGAAGAACCTAGAATATGACATATATTTTCAGTTGTTTCACACTTTTTTGTTATGTATATAATTCTACATGTGTTAATTCATAGTTTTAATGCCTTCAGTGTGACTCTACAATTTTCATAGTCATGAAAATAAAGAAAACTCTTGGAATGAGAAGGTGTGTCCAAACTTTTGGTCTGTACTGTATATGCATAAGTCCATAGAAGCTCTGAAATAGTCTTCTGAGGAATTGTTCAGAATTGTAGACATGATAGATGGAACAGTCTTTGAAACATAAGGTCCATACGTTATGTGGGAACTACAGGCCTATAGCTTTATTAAATTTGGATCTGAAAATTTTCACAAAATTATTATCCCTTCGAGTGAATGTGATCCTCCCCTCCCTGATCCATAAGGATCAGGTAGGCTTCGTTCCTGGGCGCCAGGCTGGGGACAACACCAGAAGAGCCATCAACTTAATTGACATCAATAACAGACAAAAAGACGAGGCGCTCTTGCTCCGCTTAGATGCTGAGAAAGCCTTTGACAGGCTCAGCTGGCCTTTTATGTTTACCACTCTCGAACATCTGGGCTTCCGGGGGCCGTTCCTTCAGGCGATCAGGCATTTATATGCAACCCCATCTTCCTCCATCAAAACACCTTTTTCGACCTCTGCCTCCTTTCCTATTTCGAATGGGACTAGGCAGGGCTGTCTGCTTTCTCTGCTGCTCTTCGCCCTGTGTATCGAACCCCTGGCGGCCCAGATCCGACGAGATCCCAACGTCACTGGCGTAATGGTCAGAGGACGCAAATTTAAAATATCATTATTTGAGGATGACGTTCTTCTCACCCTAACACGCCCGCATATGACCCTCCCCAACCTCCACAAACGTATTGAGGAATATGGGTCCCTATCAGGATATAAGGTTAATCCAGTTTGCATCCATAAGATCCCTATTGACCAAATGGAGACGTTACCCGTTGTCTTGGTTTGGACGCATTGCCTCAGTCAAGATGAATGTACTACCTAAATTATTGTACCACTTCATGACCCTCTCGGTTCCTATCCCGTCCGCCCAGCTTGGGAGGCTCCAGACCGACCTCCTAGATTTTGCGTGGAATTACAAACGGCACCGAATAGCATACCCCATAATGTGTGCGTCCTGAAAAGACGGGGGTCTGGCCTTTCCGCACCTCCAGCACTACTATTATGCGGCATAACTAAGGGCTATAGCTTCCTGGGTTACCCTTCCGGCCTATAATCGCTGGACGCAAATAGATAAAATTTGGTTAGCCCCCATCCACCTAAACAATTTATTGTGGAACACTAATGCAGATGTCCCCTCCACCGCCCTGCTGCATACCATGAGCCTCCTACGCACTATTTGGAGATGACTAAATCGCAACACCCCCCTACAATCTGAGGCCTCTTTGGTAACAGCTTTTCTTTACAACCCTAAACTACCCGACAGCTTAACTTCCCAGGTGACTTCCCCCTGGCAGCAGAGGAATCTCTTTTACTATGGACATCTGGTAAATCCAGTTTGTAGGACCTTGCTGCCATTTGACGAACTCAGGACTAAACACAAACTCCCTTGTATTGCCTTTTTCGGTTTCCTCCAAATCAGACACTACGCTCTTACCATCACCCCCACCCTCCAATTCTCTAAGCTATCCCCATTTGAACGCTTAATCTTATCAGGGCCTACACAGAAAGGGCTCACCTCGGACATATATAAACTTTTGAATTTCTATGATATGGCCACCCGGGGGAAACATAGCTATATGCGTAAATGGGAAGAACACATTGGAGAGGAGCTGACCCCTGAACAATGGGCTACCATATGGTCTTGGGCAGCCAAGAGTTCTCTGTGTACGCTTTACAAAGAGAACACGTATAAGGTACTTTTCCACTGGTACCTGACTCCGTCACGTCTGCATGCTATCTTTCCGTCGGCCTCGGATCGCTGCTGGAGATGTCTCCAGGACCGGGGCACCCTACTAGATGTTTACTGGAGCTGTCCACTCCTCCAACCCTATTTGCACTCGGTCCGGGGGCTGCTTCACCAGCTATTCGAGGCAGATATCCCTCTCTCCCCTAAGTTCTTTTTACTGGGCCTCCCTCCTCCTAAACTATCCACGCTAGCTAAAAAGTTGGCCACACAAATTTTAATTGTCTAGTACCCTTTACTGGAAACAACGAAACCCCCCATCTCTATCCGATCTTTACTCCAGAATTAAAGATGTGGAGGTCATGAAGTCCATGACAGCTAGGCTCGCGGACCGGGTGGACCGACATTCAGCAATGTGGGAACCGTGGCACCGGCAAATAGACCCCCCTTGACCTCACGAGGCCTCACCCCCCCCCCTCGTCATGTACAACACGATCACTTGGAGCCCGGGAGGGACGCGCCCCCCTGCTTGGGTCTATCTTATGCCCTCCCCTTGCCTTATCCTCTCCCCCCTTCTTTCCTCTCTTTCTTTCTTTCTTTCTTTCTTTCTCTCTCTTATTACTTTACTTTTGCTCTTCTCTCCCCCTTCTTTTTTTTTTTATTATTTTTCTTTCTCTTCCTTCCCTTTTGGAATAGCAGGACACGCAAACGTAAATCGCGGACCTCACTAATGGTCTGTTTTATGGGAGAAGCCTGCGCTATAATTACTTTAGCGCTATTTCAGTCTGATACGCAGTGCTTCCCCTTGTTGACTCCTGTCTGTGGTCTGTATGTTAATTTTATACTATGTAGTCCTCCGTGTCCTTTCCAGAGCTGATGACGACTGCTGATTTCCTTTTACTTTTGTACTGTTTTGTTCTTTCGTTTGTTTTAAACTCAATAAAAATTGTCAATTATATAAAAAAAAAAAAGAAACATAAGGTCACTTCTCCAAAAGTGAAAATTCTTTAAATTCTTTAAAGTTGGAAGTAGGATACTGTCTCCAGTTGCATTAAAGAAACTTATTGGTGGGTGTTTATTCTTAGCTGTCTCGGCCACTAGCCTGCAAAGAAAAGGCCTTCTTTCACAATGACTGTTGTAGATGACTTCGATAAGTATCTTTTTTCACTGTTAGCAGAATTTGTGGTATGACGATTGAGTGATCATTTGTATCAGCTTCAGTCTTGATAAGCTGTATCTGCAGTTTTAGGGTTTCGTTTTTCCAACAACAGGATCAGCCAGAGGCTGCAGATGGTCCTCTGTGAGCAATTTCTTACTTGGCATCATTGTCAAGTGGTGGGATTTAACTAGTCAAATCGATGAAGAATATATTATGTATGTCTTCTGGTGTATGGATCTCCTTTTTAATGTTAGTTTTTTTTTCAAGTGCCGAAAATTAAAATACTTCAATTCCTTTTATGTCTAAAATATTAAATTATCCATCAGAAGCAATTATTCCTGTGGTTTCAACTGTGCCAGCTCCCAAGTGCAGCATTTAAGACAATAATTCTCCCTTTACATTAAACATGGCAGAAAACTCTGAAGTGACAAATGAATGACTCCTTTAATCGTCTAACAGCATACATCCTGACAACTTTCTTTGGTTGACCAGGAGTAAACACTTGTTATATTTTTGCAGTGGTTTTCTTTAAAATTCCTTTGTGATCTAGCTCACTATATTTAGATATGATCATTGAAGTTGACTATTCGTGGCTCTCTCCGCCACAAAGTGATATGGGTATAAGATATTCAGGGATTCTAAAATCCTGTTTAAAGGGGGCGAAATGTAATGCTGATATGTGCATATCACTTTCTGAACTGTAGCCTTGAAGTCTCTGTCTCTGCAAAACCTCAAAGGAAATTACATGGCTTCTTAAAATCTCTTTATGTTTTTGAAAGGTCTTTCCCTTAGATTTCCTGAGAGCATGTGGTTTTTCATATATGAGACAGTAGGAGCTGTCGTAGCTGATAGCAGGAGTATTTCTGCCTTTCTAACAAAGATACTATTTCTGGAGTATCTGTATTCAGTGGTGATGTTTTCTCTTGTTGTAATGGGGGGGGGGGGGGCTAGTAATTTAAGTTAATAATTAAGAAGCCTGGGATAACTTATGAAAAAAAGGAGAACAGTGAAAAGAATAATTGATTCTCCTCCCTATAACCTGAACCCACGTTTGCCCATTTTTCTTAGATATTGTAAGGTAACTTTGTTGCAACTGGGTTTATACCATGTGCAGTGTCAAGGAATCTGAGACCTGGTAGATGTGGCACTTCCTTGGCAAGCTCAAGAAGATTACTCAGTTCCTGAAACTTCTGGTTGTCTCTGTTGGACAGTGTAGGAAAGTCCCATAATCATTTGAAACAGGCAATTTCTATTAATTTAGGTCTGTCATACATTTTCTCCAATCTCTCCTTTATGAGATGAAGGTCTTTGTCTGATCTGTGGATGTAAACAGTTTTAAGTCTCTTAACAGAGTCCAATGACTGAGCACCTAACCATCTAATTAGCAGATAAAGTTCTTGCATAGATGGGATGCTAAGGTCCTGTTCTACTGACTTCAATGAGGACCTTCAGCTTCTATAGGTCTCTGGACAATCATCAAACTTCTCTTCTTTGTGAGTCATGTACTGACAAGTCAGTTCTTCAGGCCTTGTCCTGACGGATGCTCCTTCACCATTGCTGTGAGTTGTAGTATCTAATACCTAACGTTTAGGTGTTGGAGGCAAGAATAGAGTAGCAGATGGGTTCAGACTCAGTGAAAGCTTGGGATCTGGAGGTCTTGAGGTGTGGTCTCGAGAACATGTGACCGCTCTCAGGAAGTTTTCAGGTAAACTGGTGAGCTTTATTTCATGATGGTCTGTTAACGCACATGAGTTACTGCATTGGGCGTTACTAACCTATGAGTTAGGGAAGTATCCGATATGCCAGGGTGAACTGTGAACGGCTCCTGCCAGCAAATATGCTGTGGTTTGGTGTACAAGATTTGAAACATTCTGTGCTGTTGTGTTGACATTGTTCTCGTTTATGATAAATTACAAAGTCAGTCTTGCTGGGTCAACAGAAGCTGTCAAATTAGGATGATGGACTTTTTTCAAACCTCTGAGCATAGCAATAGCTGCCACTTCCTTTGCTGTCTTTTGGAGGACTCATAGCAAGTGCTTCTGACTGCACTGGTGCTTGGGTGGCTTGTCTTTCTCTCTGGGCAGCTTCAGCCTCTGCCTGCATTTGTGATTGGGCAGCTTGCATCTCCAGCTGTTTGCATGTTTAGGTGGTGTGGAATTCTGCTTGGGCATATGCTTGGGAAGCTTGTGCTTCTGCCTGGGCAGATTGCGATTAAATCACGGCTTCCCTTTCAAAGCTTCCACCTTTGCTGCTTCTGCTTCAGTGCAGGCTATTATGAATTTCCTATTTATTGATGATTTGAATTAGCAGAATCTTAGTATAGATCAGTGTAACTGATGTAACGGGAGGGTCCGTGGAATCTAGAAGCTCTTATAAAGCATGAGCCAAAAAATAATGGACATTCAGAATATGTCTTGGTCTACCTAAGATGGGACTGTTGTGTGATTATTGTCCACAATGTATTCCAGGACATCTGTAGAGAACTGGTTGCTGTTTGTTGATTCGGAACTCAACAGTTAAATTGAAAGAGTGACTCATTCATAATGTGGGGACACATATTGTTAGGTGTTAATGTCATCAACTCCGGCCCACCTGTCTGTCTGGTGAGATGTAAATGAATCTAGGATGGCTTCTGAGGATATTTCATTGTGGCTTGTGCTAATTGACCCTGTATTGTGTAAAGTTTTCATTGATGGTAATGTGTATTGTAAGTTAACAGACAGCCTAAAGGTCAGGTGTATGAGTCATCAGCTGTAGTTAATTAGCTCATGTAAATTAGGAGTCAGGATGTCTGTTAAAAGATGTATTGAGGAGGATGTGTATTGGGGCTCATTAGGTAAACAGTGTGTGATGTTGTGGGTGGAGTTGGTTCATTGTTCATTTGACTACTGCAGTATCCTAAAGTGTATATAAGAGCTGTATTTCTCAATAAAGGGTCATTCCTGTTGAACCTCAAACAGAGCTGTGTGTCTCGTTAATGGGGGAATTCTTTAGGGTCGTGTTTGCTGGATTGTGGAGTGTCGGTAGCTGCCTTGTGTTGGGGAATGGAATATCCTAAACGGCTTTAACCCCTGTCCCATTTGGGGTGCCGTTACAATCAGTGCGACTGGGACTTTAAAAATATTGAGAATTTATCACAATGCTTGGAGAGAGTAGACAAGTGGGATATAGCTTAATGCAATTGTTATATTATGTCTTCTATCCATACCCCAACTTCTAAAGAAACAATCTTTTTTTGTTAAGAGTGATGCAATTGTTTCATTCATGTATACACTCCTCTGTGTTAATATTTGAAAGAAGAGAAGGATGTTTTTTAGACAGCCTTTCATAGTTTTTATAAGCTCTTTTTTTTTGCTTTGCAAGTGCGCTGGTTAGTTACTTTATTACAATTATTCATTTGTGGCAGTTATGCATTACACAGTCCTATTCCACAGATCATGTACATTTTTTGATATTTTCTGCCCTATTTGTTTCATAATTCTCTTTAAGCTTCAGAAAAAGGCATAACTGTGTGTTTGTGACTAGCATATATCTCTAGCTGTTGCAAATCAGCATTGTCATTTAGAAGAGAAGGCTGCTTACTGTCTACCTGTAATGGATGTACATATTCTTAAAATTGTTATTGTATCCATGTGCAGTAACAGATTATTTAGAAAACCAGGTGTTTGTGCAGTGCATAATCAAATACAGTAGTCTATTTTGGCACAGCAATTTCAGCATGGGGTTACCTCTATCAAACTGTAGAAAGATTTTCTTCTAATAAGAGAGAACTGACACATTCAAATGATACAGCAGACTGCAATCAGATCCTCTGTTGCTAAAGGCAGTGTTATGCAAGCAAATATCAGAATTTAATGTATATAGCAGCATGTGCCCACTCTGATAATGTGTTCACGAGGGCACAGGGAAAATTTCACAGAGTGAATAAGACTTTTTAAATTTTACTTCTCAAAATACTGTAGAGGGGATTGCTTTACCAGATTTTTGAAGTGTGAAGACAATTACTTTCTATATCTTGTCTTTGTGATGTCCAATGTTGACTAAGAGAGGAAGCAGGATGGGTCTAGCTAGGGTGGAACTAACTAGACCAAAACAGGAAGAGAGAACAGAGGGAGATACCAAATACAGAACATAGGCAAGTTGTAGTGGCGCTAATCTGACAAGATATCAGTGTACATCAGAACATCAATGAACATCAATGACACAATGCAGTTCGGTGCAGCCACAGAAAAACAGATAATAGGTGAAGCAATACACAAGTTTATTCTACAAAAAAATTTCACCTGGAGTTGGGCTTTACAGGAAACAAGTAAAGTGGTGGGTAATATAGTCTTTGCTTTCTAACCTATCCTAAAAATTCTAGTTGCCCAGCTATTATTTAAATCTAATGCCTCATACAAAAGATCGGAATTTCCGATGGAAAAAGTCCAAAGTAATTTTTTCATTGGATAATCCGACCGTGTGTATGCCCCATCTGACTTTTTCCATAGGAAATTCAGACGGAGTTAGGCCTTGTACACACAACCGTTTTCCTCGACAGAATCCATCAAGAAACTTAGTGGCAGAGCTTTTTTGCCAAGGAAAACAGTCGTGTGTATGCTTTTCATCGAGAAAACTGATGTGGAACACGACGAGAAAAAAAGAGAACAAATTCTCTTTTTCCTCGTCGGGAGTCTCAATTTCCTCATCGTGTTCCTCGTTGGGCTGATTTTCGACGAGAAAAACGTTTGTGTGTATGCTTAGAAACCAGTGCATGCTCAGAATAAAGTATGAGACGGGAGCGCACCTTCGGTAAAAGTAGCGTTTGTAATGGAGATAGCACAATTGTCAAGCTGTAACAGACTGAAAAGTGCATTGTCGTATGTGTTGTACTTCACCGCGTTTGAGAACAAGAAGATTTGGTCTTGACTGTGTGTACGCAAAGAAAGCTTGTCAAGTTTCTCGACAAGCCTAACAAGGAACTCGTCGAGGAAAACGATGTGTCTTTTACGACGAGTTCCTCGGTCGTGTGTACGAGGCCTTAGAAAGAGAACATGTTCTCTTTTTTTTGAGGGAACGGAAATTCCGCTTGTCTGTATGGAACTCCGACCGAGAAAAAAACATGCATGCTTGGAAACAATTTGACGCATGCTCGGAAGCATTGAACTTCATTTTTATAGGTTTGTCGTAGTGTTGTACGTCACTGCGTTTTTGGAGGAATTTGGTGTGTCCCTGTGTATGCAAGACAGCTTGGATGGAAACTACATTGGAAAAACGCGTTAGAGTTTATTTCCGACGGAAACTCTGATCGTGTGTACAGGGCATAAAAATTTCAGTACTAAGCCACTGACTGGGATCAAGCTCACAGATCAGAAATTTTCATTTCACTCTGACTTTGCTTGCTGCTTACTTTGTCCAAGTTAGAATTCAGGGGATCAGCATAACAGCCAGGAAATGTACATTTTCGGAAGGGTGTCACACATTATGTTCCACTTGTTTCTTATAACTAGCACTGAGTGAGGCACTGCCTGTGACAACTGACATTGATTGTATCTGTAGCTGTTATAAATACATTCATAGCACTGCTATCTGTGATTGTGTGGGAACTAGGTTGTGGTGATACATATCTATTTAAATATCAGTTAGCAGGGGATATCTGCACTAGCTCAACCATTGCTTCAAAACTCAAAGACTATGGGCCAGATTCAGGTAGAGTTATGCCGGCGTATCAGTGATACGCCGGCATAACTCTGACTTTGCGCCGGTGTATCTGTTTTATGTATTCAGTACGCCCGCCCGACGTAGTGACTTTATGCCGTTTCCGTAAGGGGTTTCCCGGCGTAAAGATAAAGCACCAAAAAGATGGCGCATCCTATGTTAAGTATGGACGTCGTGACCGTGGGAAATTTGAAAATGTTTACGTTGTTTGCGTAACTCGTCCGTGAATGGGGATTTACGTCGATTACGTTCACGTCGAAAACACCGTCATAATTCGGAGCATGCACAATGGGATTTTTCAATGGTCGACGCATGCGCAGTACGTTCGGCGCGAGGACGTGCCTAATTTAAATAGCATACGCCCCCTACCCGCCCAATTTGATTTAGGCCGCACAATTTATGCTACGCCGCCGCAACTTTACATGCAAGTGCTTTGTGAATACAGCCCTTGCGCGTAAAAGTTGCGGCAGCGTAATGTAAATAGGTAACGTTACACCACTGCAAAGAACCGCTCGCCATCCTGAATCTGGCCCTATGTATGCATTGCTACTACTTGCCTGAGTGGAAGCACACAAGTAGCGATACCAAATATTTCATCCATGCTGTAACTTGCGGAATGTTTAATATGGCTAATGATAGTCCTCTGAATTTATTATAAGTTCTGGACAATTCAGGGATTAACAGCTTCAGAATAAAAAGCAGAACCGACTCTATAAATAGTTGAGAGAAATGTGTAGAAAACCTTTCTTTTATTTTAAAACATAAAAAACAGTTAAACATTATTGTGTAAACATTGCAATGCATGGGCAATGCATGGTCAAAACGGCATGTTTATGGTAGATTTATTAAAGCTTTTTTGATGTTATAATGTTGTCAAAGAGCAGCAGTAATGGGCTTTTCTCGTGCTTTTATTTGCATCATCTATTATCTTCGGAAATACCCTTTAAAGAGTAACTTTGTCCTTCTATATGCTTTATTCAAGAATACAAAAAGTCCAGACTAGTTTTATCAAAGAGAGGGCTAAGAACAAAATGCACCTTTCAAACTGGATCAGAGCTCTTTTTACAGATCTCTCTTGGCAGAAAGACTGCACCGAGACAAACAGTGAAGCATACTTAGCAGGAGAATACTAATAGAATAAGAGGTTGACTCATTTCCAACTGGTGTTTATCTTCTGAAAGACCAGCGAGGTTTTAGCCATCTTTACAACAAGCATGACCGTAAACTATATATATCTATCACTATAGGGATTGTTCCTTTTACTGAGAAATAAACTGAGCACTGTCACAGATAAGAAGCACCCATGTATACTTATATTTTAGTGACTAATTCCGCTATTTAAAAATAAAATGGGAGAAAATGGGAACAAAATGTATTGCGCATAGTGACAACACTATGTGAAAATGAAACAAGGAATCTGAATGTTCAAGCTCTATGTTTAAAGGTTTTCTTGTGTACTTGCAGATATACTCACATCTATACATTATTTGCAACAGGTCTACCCCTTTTATTTTTTATAGTATGTGTATTTGTGTGCAAGGGAATGGCAGACAATTTTATTAAGTATTTTCCTATTTAAAGTGGAACTAAACTGTATCTGAATACTACAAACCGAAAACGTGATTTAATTCAGTTTCAATATTCAAAGTAAACCCCCATCTATCCACGTCGCCATGCTTTTTTTATGTTGAGAAATCATTTGAAAAACACCCCCTGGCATTTTTAGCTGTGGCCATCCTGAGTAAGAGCAGAACATTCATGTAGTATTTACTTCCATCTACTGTACTTCAGCTCATTTATGCATGCAGGAGGGTGTGCTTAGCTGAAAAAGTCCCTTCTCCTCTCCTCCAGATGAAAGAAAAGAAAATGCCATGAAGATTCCTGGAATGTATGGCAGCATCTTGGCCTAAGCCAGAAATCGTGAAGCAACTAAACACACTAGCAGGCGCTTCAGTTAGAACACACATTAGGGAACAAAATTAACCCCTTAATTGCCCCGTAGTGTTAATTTTTATAGTAATCAGTGCATTTTTATAGCACTGATTGCTGAATAAATACCAATGGTCCCAAAAATGTGTCAAAACTGTCCGATGTGTTTGCCATAATGTCGCAGTCCTGATAAAAATTGCAGATCGCCGCTATTTCTAGTAAAAAAAATAATAATAAAAATGCTATAAATGTATCCCCTATTTTGTAGACCCTATAACTTTTGTACAAACCAATCAATATACGCTCATTGCCATTTTTATTACCAAAAATATGCAGAAAAATACATATCGGCCTAAGCTGAGAAAAAGTTCACAAATACCACCAAAAGAAAGCTTTATTTGTGGGAAAAAAAGGATGTTAATTTTGTTTGGGTACAGAGTCGCATGACTGCTCAATTGTCCGAATCGCAAAAAATGGCCCAGTCATTGGGCAGCAAAATTTTCCGGGGCTGAAGTGGTTAAAGAAACCAGCTTCTAAACTGCAATACAGAATCTTTCTGGCATGTCATAGCTTGTACATGGGTGTTAAAATATATGTAAAGCCAAATATGTTTTGTTTAGTTTTGGTTGAAGTAGAAAAGATGTAAAACCCCTATCTTTTTTTTTTCTGTTTATGTCCAGTTGAAGTAGATGAGCAGAATGAGGGGAAATCCCCTCTTAGAGCGTGGACACTGGAACAAGCCCCCCCCCCCCATTGAAAGATTTCACTTCAACACCAATAATAATGAGAACTGTAACATTTTAATTTACCAACACTTTTTGTCCCACTGGCAGTGGTCACAGGACACAGAGAAAGTGGATTTTCATAGCATGAACACAAACAGCAATAAAAGAATGACAGGGGTTCTCCTGCTAGCTCCCACTAATTGAAGATAAAGATGTTATAAAAAAATGACAAAAAAATATTAGCCTTATGCCGCGTACACACGGTCGTTTTTTGCGATGAAAAAAAAAACGACGTTTTTTAAAACGTCATTTAAATTGATCGTGTGTGGGCAAAACGTCGTTTTTGTCTTAAAAAAAACGACCAAAAAAAAATTCCAACATGCTTGAATTTTTTGTGTCATTTTTCGAAACGTCGTTTTTTGTTTCACAAAAAGTCACCGTGTGTAGCAAACACGTCGTTTAAAACGACGTTTTTCAACCCGCGCATGCCCAGAAGCTAGTTATGAAGCGAGCTTCAATGGAAAAGTGTGGTGAACGTAACCTCGTTTTTTGTGAAAAAAACGATGGTGTGTATGCAACATCGTCTTTGAAAGTGACGTTTCAAAAACGTCGTTTTTTACTTCACAAAAAACGTCGTTTTTTTTTTCATCGCAAAAAACGACCGTGTGTACGCGGCATTAGTCCCAGACTACATGATGACTCCTGGGCACTGACAATTCTCTGAGAATGCGGTAAAAGCACAGTGATGGCACCTGAAGTAGAATTTGTATAATCTTTCTAATGTAACATCTTTGTTTTAACCACTTCAGCCCCGGACCATTTTGCTGGTCAATGACCAGGCCACTTTTTGCGATTTGGCACTGCGTTGGGCAATTGCGCAGTCGTGCAATTGATGTGCAATTGACGTCCTTTTTTTCCCACAAATAGAGCTTTCTTTCGGTGGTATTTGATTACCTCTGGGGTTTTTATTTTTTGCGCTATAAACTAAAATAGAGCGACAATTTTGAAAAAAAATGAATATTTTTTACTTTTTGCTATAATAAATATCCCCCGAAATTATATAAAAAAAAATTTTTTTTTCCTCAGTTTAGGAAACAAAAACAAAATGTAACTTTTCAACATTATAGTAATCAGTAACATTTCCTTAGGATGAAGGTTGGAAGCATTTGGCTGAATGGCTGAGAAAATAATTTCACACAGTGCAGCTGTACTCAGAATGACAAACAGAAGGATGTATACGTTAATGTATGTCTGTCCTTAGGGACTCACAGCGCTCAATGGCTCACTGAAAACTGCTACTGTGGAGAAATGAAAGTGACATTCTGAAGAAAAAGAACTTAACCAACACTCTTTTTTGCCATTTATTGTGTCTGCAAAGAACAAGGTAATATTGATTAAATAAAATGCTTAATTTCATCCAGATATACTGTATATATAACAACAAATTCACTATGCTCAGCAGCAGAATAAGAACTCATCCTAGCAGTACAATATATTTGGTGATTTTAATAAAAAAATATTATTATTATTACCATTGTTAATTTTGATGAAAATATTACTTTTTCACATTCCTCCTTTTCTACATATTACCATTTAGTAACAGATTTGTATACTTTCTTTTTTCTAAGCTATAGTTATCACCACTCTTTACCAACTGCAGAGATTTGACCAGTTACACAAAAAGCTATCTTGGGATTAACATCTTTTAGCCAAGGGGAACAGACATATAGACAATATGTCAAGTTGTGTGGAGATGCCCTGTCAACACAAATTTATTTCTCAATGGACAACATCCCTAATTGCAATAAAAATGGAGGAAAATGTTACTGCCCATAAAACGCAGAGGCAGATAAATTGGATTTTATCTGTGCCATGAGAAATAACACAATTGAAATAAAATAGATTTTTTTTATTCTCTATATTTATAATGAAATAAAAGACAAAGCTCTAAAAAAAACAATAATGCTCAGTATATGATCAACGTGTGACAGTTGGCATCTGGGAGTTTCATGTTTCCAGAAGTACTCACTTCTTCAGGAAACACATTGTCAGGGCCTGGACTTGAACCTTGGACCTCTGCTGTGTCTGGTGATGACTCTTCTCACTAAGCTACCTGGGATGCTGGACAGGGCCCTGTCTGATCCATTTGACAATCCCGCCTTAAACCTTGAACTCTTTGCTCCTCCTCTACACTTCCTGTTTGCTACCAATCAAAACATGTAAAAAATGAAAGAAAAGGTTCACACCCCCGCCCTGCGACGTTAGTATAATGTCAGACTCCCGCCAATTATTATTTTTTAAATAACAGGCATTAAAGTGACCACCAATAGGTATGGGCAATAAAACTACATTATCGCCGAACACAGCTCGCACGTCTGGCGTCAGTGTCCCTGCATTATGTCGGGCATACCAGCCAGATGCGCCCAATGAAAGCAAACCGCCGCTAGGACCCCGCGGTCATATTGCTGTTCAGCAGTCCTGGCCGCCACATCTGCCATGCATGTGCTTGTGCTCGTAACAACAGGATGACGGAGGAACACCTAACTGCAAGGTCTGCCATCGTCACGGAAACCTGTGACGTACGGCCGGCACCGCATTATGTAACCTGAGAGTGAAAAGAAAGTGTAAGCATGTAGGAGCAAGGCTGGGGAAGAGAAAGTAAAGCAATGAAAAAGTGATACACAAGCAGGGCAGAGATAAGAGAGCAAAAGAGGAGATGATTAGAGTAAAAAATAGAAGAAAAAAAATACAAGAAAGAACAGCAATAGAAGGAGAGAACTGGGAAAAAGCAAAAATGGCAGAAAAAGAGGGGGGAAAAAAAGGAAAAAGAAGGAAAAAAAATGACAAAAAAACAAGAGTATTCAAATAAATGTATAAAAAAAATAAGAGAGAAAATGCAAAAATGAATCCAAATTAAAAAAAATAAACAAAAACCTATACTACAAAATATATAAATACAAACAAAAATGCATCTAAATATATATTTATATATTTAGATGCATTTTTGCATTTTCTCTCTTTTATTTTTTATTAATTTTCTTTCTACTCTTGTTTTTTTATCCTTTCTTTCTACTCTTTTTTTAATTTCTTTCTTCTTCCCAAAAAAAAAACATAAATTAATGTCAAACTACACACCAAACAAAACTAAGAAGAAACGTAATAAAATAGAAACAAACATTTTTTGAGAGAAGAAACAAGAATCCGGTTTTCTAAGAAACCCAACAAACATATACCGGTACTTTAAATGGTTCAATGGTTCATACTATTGATATGTCAGCCCTACAAATTATGCAAGAAATGTTACAATAACTAAACTTGTATTAGCAGGAATCCCATAATAAGAGTCAAATCCACACACCCATCATTACCATGCACTAGGTGTAGATGAGAATCCCCCAAACACATGTAAGCATATAATGAGGGCTGCTGTAATCAAATAAACACACATTGAGTTTTCAATCTATAAATAAAAATAGAGCGACAATTTAAAAAAAAATCAATATTTTTTACTTTTTGCTATAATAAATATCCCCAAAAAAGGATATATTAAAAAAAAAACATTTTTTTTCCTCAGTTTTGGCCGATACGTATTCTTCTACATATTTTTGGTAAAAAAAAAATCGCAATAAGCGTTTATCTATTGGTTTGCGCAAAAATGTATAGCTCACGACCCCACGGCTGGGCTCTTAAAGGGGATTACCGGTACGTGCTTGTGCCTAGCCGTGCCCTTCTGCTGACGTATATCGGCGTGAAGGGATCCTTAAGTGGTCAAGTTCATCAAGTTGCTGAATATGTTTCCACAAGAAAAAAAAAAGAAATGTACTTCTGCGCTATTATTATAAAGTAAGTGCTATATAATAAATCTAAGATGTTACTGCTTAACACCAACAGTTATTAGCAGATCAGAGTAAAAAGAAAAATATATGAAGTGCTCACTCTTTTCCCCCCAAAAAACGATGTAATGTAAATACAAAATAAATAAAATAAAATAGTGAAATAGTGACCCCTAGTGGGAGTTTTGCATATGACACCAAAAATGTATTATATATGTCACAATGAAAGTGATATCTATCTGTGCAACCAGTGACCTCTAGTGGGTACAAAAAATGATAACACACATGTATGTATATATATATATATATATATATATATATATATATATATATATACATATACATATACTGTGTATATATATATATATATATATATATATATATATATATATATATATATATATATATATATATAAAATCAGGCAAAGTCCATTAATCCAGTGATATCTTCTGTGAACCAATGCTGTCCACACACAATCCAACGGTAAATGATAACAAATGAGTGATTTATCACCATGTGGACTCTCCACTAGTCACACTATGCGCTCACCTCCCAGAGTGGCCCCCAAGTAGCACCTTCCCCTTTGGGGTTTCAATCCAGGATCGTTAAGTTTCCAATAGTAAACTCCTGCAAGCGTGATCTCTTATATATGATGGTAACATAAGGGTAAAAAAGGAACTAGCCTAGTGTAATACTGTAAAGCAAAATGTATTTAAAACACAAGCAACTATTCCACTCATATTTAGGAATGCACTATCCCTGGTGCATACAGGTGATGAACTTGAAAGTATACAGATCCGTCCCTGCGGTCACAAAATTGTCTGCAAGTCCTCGGCCCTGCTGCCCTCATGGGTGATCGTATACTTCCTACAAACAATGCAATGACGTCACAAACCCTGCTCTGATGCGTTTCTTCGCTCACATGCAACTTTAGGAAAAAGGGCCAAAAATTAGTGTATAAACATAGTAGCGGCCATTTTACTGGTGAATCCTGCATAGGAAATAGGTGTGTATACCTATACCCGATGGCGGGCATTTTTTAGAAGCCCCTCCACAGCTATGTTACTGTGATGTTCCAAATGAATGAAACTACATATGGCATGACAAACTAAAAAACTGTAAAAAATCCTATGTCCTTAATAATATAAACTGCTACAGCAGCAGTTAGAGGCCAAAGTGTGAACATATAGGAAGGCTTAATCTCTTAATCAGTATATGTACAGACCCTATCCAACACATACTGTATACTTACTTGGGCTAGAGGAACTTAAAGAAGTCCTCTACCCTAATAATATTTATATTTAATATTTAGAGTAATTAACTATTTTAACCCTCCGAGGAGATGAGACAAATTTAATCAAAATATAAAAAAAATATAAAAAAGATGATAATAAAATTACTAAGAAACTACCATGGGCATATCTACTAACTTAACTATAATCTGAATTACATGGCCGAGGAGTGCGGATGATTTGGTGATTACATGATTTAATAATTAACATCATATAACAATCTAAAAACATCTGAGGAATAAAAATATATGTACAAGTCAATAATTAAATAACAATATTAGCAAAGCCCCACCAGGGAGTCGCTAATACCAGCACAACTATCCATAACAAACAGCTTATAGCCCCTTATGCTACCACTAAACCTAAACCAATGAACTAACCTATATTGGTATATGTTGGGAAGCAAAAAATGCCTTCCTATATCACCTAGGGGACACCAGGAAAAATGGGGGGGAGGGGGGTTAAACACTCATCCCCTAACCCAGAATTCACTAATAATAATAACTAATAATAATAATAATTAA
This sequence comes from Rana kukunoris, assembly GCA_029574335.1. Lineage (NCBI taxonomy): Eukaryota > Metazoa > Chordata > Amphibia > Anura > Ranidae > Rana > Rana kukunoris. The sequence continues at coordinate 169,280,830 of CM056051.1, read as the reverse complement.
CTAATAATGGGCAAACCTAAATAGTTGGCAGGGATAATAGGAGAATAACTAGTTTGAACTATACCACCCAAGGAGGGACCTACTTAGCTCTACTTATCAGAGATAAAGCAATTGAGATCGAAATCTACATTATATCCATTTGACTTAAGAGATTGCATCTCATAAATCCACCAAGATTCGCGTTTACTCAATGACTTTTTTCTGACCCCCTACACCGACTATGGTATTTCTCCCAATGGACTCTGGTGATGGAATTCCTTATAGTTTTATAATTAAGTGTAATGGCTCCAGAAAGATCCTTATCTAGTTATTCTTAGTATTATCCTTAATGAGGGGTGCCCTATCTAGTGTGGCTACTTGTTGGATTTGTTCTTGTATCTTCTCTCAACGATAACCTTTTGCTATAGATCAATTACCAATCATATTGGCTTGATCCCTAAATGTATTTACATCAGTACAATTTATTCTTAAATGGAGCAATTGCCCTCTAGGAATATTATCCAACCATGGTTGGTGGTGACAACTATTCTTTGGGATATACCCATTCCTGTCCATAGACTGGAAATGAGTACTGGTGATAAGTGAATTTTCCTTGATTTCTATCTCCAAGTCCAAAAAATTATTTTTTTGTGGGCTGACATGCCAAGTGAGCTCAATACCTTTCTTATTTGCATTGAGACTTTGTTGGAATGCCTCTAGGCTAGACACATCACCCTACCAGATAAAGAAAATGTTGTCTATAAAGCGACAATATATCTTCAACACTGGTGGGCTTCATTGGAAAATATGATCACTCTCCCACATGTCCATGAATAGGTTTGCCATGCTCCCATGGCAATACCCCTGACCTGCTGGTGATATTTGTTTCTGTTCCAAAAATTGTTATGGTTTAAGCAATAGTCCATACATTGCATCAAGAATCTCCTCTGTTTGCCACAGAGGGAGTTATCATGATCCAACAACAGGGAAGGGCTGGGCCGGGGGGCAGGGTGGCAATTACCTCCCAGGCCGTCCTGACTTATGGCCGGCAGCCGATGCCCACTGCCTGCTGCCCGCTACCATTTTCATTTTTATTCTGGTCTAGGGCTTGGGCCGGGGGCATGGCCATGGCGGCCGATCACTAGCTGTTGCATTCTGGGAGTTGTAGTCCACGCTCAAGCTCCCGGTGGTTAGAAAACAGAGCAGCGCAGAGGAAACTACAACTCCCGAAGACCAGATTCTTGGAAGCAGGGTGTGCCAGGGAGTCGGGTCCCAGGGCTGGGTGCTGGCTGCAACTTGACCCCAGGACGCAGGGCTGGGTGCTGGCTGCAACTTGACCCCAGGATCAGGAGCATTACCCCCCAGGAGGCCGTGGCGTGCAAGGACCTCCTGAGATCACTGTGGTGAGAGACCCTGACACCCATAGCTGAGTCCCCATGCACCCCATGTAACCTGCCCCAGTTATCAGGCTGCATTGATGGGCACTGGAGTTGACTGCACTGGTAAGGCTGCATTGAAAACCAGATGGGCCATGGATGGTGAGCTGATATGGACCATTTGACTAAACCTGGCTCCCAGGCCCATCTTCATGGTTCATTCTAGCATATAGCGACCCCACATTGGCATTCACCAATACACTATCCGATGATACCTCCAGTCTTTCTAACTGTTGCAGTAAATGCTTGGTGTTGCTAAGATATGCCCTAGTTTGTTTTAATAAAGCCTCGTACACATGATAAGATTTTCTGCAGACAAAGCATAGGACTTTTGGCCAAAGAGCGTTGGCCAGGAATTTGTCCTGCATACAAACGGCACACAATTGTCGGCCAACAAACACGAAAGTACGTGTTTTTTAGCTCTTTAGCGCCACCCTTTTGGCATCTTCTGCTAATGTTGTGTTTGGTGAGCATTGCTTCTGAGCTTGTGTGTTTGTACTTTGGACTTTTGTCCGACGGACTTGTGTACACACAATCGGAAAATCCAACAACAGATCATTGTTCGCGGAAAATCCTAAAGCCTGCCATTTGTCCAACATTTGTCAGCTGAAAATCTAACAACAATTGTCCGATGGAGCATACAAACGGTCGGATTTTCTGCCAACAGCCTGTCGTCACAGAATTCCCATTGGAAAATCTGATTGTGTGTACAAGGCTTAAAGGGGTTGTAAACGTAAAAAAAAATTCCCTAAATAGCTTCCTTTACCTTAGTGCAGTCCTCCTTCACTTACCTCATCCTTCGATTTTGCTTTTAAAAGTCCTTATTTCTTCTAAGAAATCTTCACTTCCTGTTCTTCTGTCTGTAACTAAACACAGTAATGCAACACTTTCTCCCTGGTGTGGAGAAAGCCTCTTGAGGGGGCGAGCAGGAGGGTCAGGACGCTATCTACTTTGCAGATAGAGAAAGGAGCTATGTGTAAGTGGGTGTCCTGGCCCTCCTGCTCGCCCCCTCCCCCTTCAAGAGGCTTTCTCCACACCAGGGAGAAAGCCTCGCATTACGGTGAGTTACAGACAGAAGAACAGGAAGTGAGGATTTCTCAGAAGAAATAAGGACATTTAAAAGCAAAATGGAAGGATGAGGTAAGTGAAGAAAGACTGCACTAAGGTAAAGGAAGCTATTTAGGGATTTATTTTTACCTTTACAATCCCTTTAAGGGTTGCAGATATCCATCTACATATTGTCCCATACGTGCCAATATGGAACAGATCCCATTTATTATGGGTCTTCCGAGGGCCTCTTTAAAACATTATGTATCATAAGGATGGAATAAATGATAGGGATTCTACAAATAGTTGGTAATAGGTAATGATCCTCCTTATCGTTAAGAATTTTAGTTTTTTTCTTGACACCTATCTATTAATTTCTTTCTTGTAGTTCTTCTTGGTCATTACCACGACCCCCCCCTTCGCCTGCTGGTTGAATGATTACGCCTTTCTGGTTCTTAACTTTATGAATTCCCTAAGACATATACATTGGGTCTTTATATTTTGTAATTTCCAAATCCTCCGCATCTTTTAGCCCCATGGGATTGTACACCCCATCAACCCCCATCATACCATAAGAACATACCTTAAATATAAAATAAACACAACAAGGATTGTGGAGAAGTTTAGGCCCCTTTATTGGGTTTAAAACAATTTTAATTATGAAATTAACTTTAACCTTTAATACCAAACAGAATCGCTGTTAACCATTAACAGACCAACATGCTTAGTCACTAAGACTCAAGCAGCAATATCTTATACCAACCAAATACCAGTTTTCCAACCACTGTCCACCCACAAAGTGGGCGACATTACCCAAAAAGATAGATCTTTAGTATCAAACAAAGCTGTTGGTAACCAATAACAAATCAACTTACTTAGTCACTACGACTCAAGCAGTAATATTTTATATAAAACAAGTAACAGCCTACAACCACTGTCTACCCACAAAGTGGGCGACATTACCCACATAAAGGGGGACCGCGACAAGGGGAATAATAGGGGAGGGAGGGTGGGAGAGCAGGTCAAAAGATCCAGAAGGAAAGCTGAGGAGAATCCAGAGGTGAGTCCAGCTGAGAGACCTGAGGTAAATGCTGACTCCTCCCAGTGACAGGAAAGGATATAAGTAAAAGGTTACACTCATTGGCTAGATTTTTTCCCGCCAAATGATTTGTCACCAATCCAGTGCTCTGAAGCTGAGATGAATCTTCCTAACAGCAGCAGGCAGCTTGTCACCTGAAACACAAAACATAAAGAACCAGCAAAGCAGCCATAGAGAGACATGCACTTATCAATTATCATAGCCCTCTATTGAGAGTAAAATGTACTCATTAAACAAATGGGTGTTAGGGGGCGACAATCCCATGGGTCCACTTCTCTATTTTATTCTTTCGTGGCCCTTACGTTCTGTTGAGCACATCAACAAAGCGGTTTTCATGGATCTGAGGTTGAAAGCTGACTTTTTGCAGAGATTACTATGTATAATTTCTGGGTTGGTCACATAGTTAGACCTAATCTCTCCTTTTGGTGTTTGCATCACCATATATTTTTTTATTTATTTTGCACAAGAACTGTTCGCTGCTGCAAATAGACAAAAAAAATAAACGAATAGGAAATATTTAGAGAAAAATACATTTGCGTTTAAAATGTTTACAAATGCTTATAATATTATGTTGATCCAAGGATTCTATGAGGATATCTTCTCACTTTAATAGACTAGGAAATAGGAATAGGAAATATTTGGAGAAAAAGACATTTGCGCTTAAAATGTTTTTAAATGCTTATAATATTGTGTTGATCCAATGATTCTATGAGGATATCTTCTCACTTTAATGGACTAGGAAATAGGAATAGGAAATATTTAGAGAAAAAGACATTTGCGCTTAAAATGTTTTCAAATGCTTATAATATTATGTTGATCCAAGGATTCTATAAGGATATTTTCTCACTATGCTACTAAAGTCAAAACTGTTTATTTTATATTGGTTAGAATAAGGGAGGGTTATTACCTATGTCAGATTCTTATTTGCCTACTTTGTCCCACGGAGGAGATTTCTCTTCACTTCCTGTCCCATAGCCAAAACAGGAAGTTAGATGAAATCCCCCCAAAGTGAGGGAATCCCTGGTTATAGCTAGGGTCACCAGAAATAGTGAAAAATTGGATGATCTCTACTCTATTGTTGTTCTGGTGACAACCCAAAATGTGGGATTTTCTTTCACATTCGGTGATAACGTTACCAGAAGAAATTGATATGGCTAATCTCCCTAGCAGGGACACAGGGAGCAAAAAAAGCCTGACAAGTGTTGTGATCGCTCTCCACTCCAACCAAAACTTAAAAAAAAAGGGTTTGCTTTTAGTTATACTTTAATGCTAATTGAGCTATTTTCCTTATCTGTATCATCTGATTTTTTTTTGTTTTTTAATACTGACTTACCAAACGAGTTGAAATTTTGCGCCTAATAATTTATTTGAATATTCACTTGAATTATCCAATCATGTGAAAAGCACAATTCTCAATTGCTGTAGTGAATCGGTCTTAACATGATCAACTACATTTAGATACTGATCAGCAACTATATACAGCTATAAAGGTATTATTGACAGCCAAAAATAAAATGTGAATACCTGAATCACATCAAACAGATAATTTTACTTACATCACAGTATAATATACAATGCAGCTTAGTAAAGAGCTCATTATTGACTTTACTCCCCTAGATAGTTTGTGCTCTCTCTTATAGTACAAATAATCTTCTCAATGTGAATAAACTTTTTTTCTTTTTAGTTAAGTATCATAAAATGCAAACAGAGAGAATTATGAGGCACACAAGGACATAAGACAACAGGCAGCCAAACATGAGATCTCAGAGTTGCTTCTCAATCACTTATTGCAGAAACTTTTCAGTTCCCTGCTTAGATAAAACGTACCGCCTTGAAGACCCAGCATGTTTCTTCACTAAATCCCCTCACGAGCTTAGTAGAAAAATCACTAAACCACCATTAAGGCCTGGCATAATAAAGCCAATAATTGATTAAAATAAACAGGAATCTTTCCAAAACCATAGAAAGAAACTTTCAAAATAACAGTAGTTGGGATAAAATGAAGCTTTAAAGCAAAACTCCAAGCAATATACTTTCTAAACCCAGGTCCCACCCCCTTCCCTTCAATAATTATCTATATGCATTCCATAGACAAACTCCTAATAAATACTTTACAAAGACAATTTAAGGTCACGTGATTGCTCCAGTCCAGTCTACTTTTTGCCCTTTGTTAGCTGATGATTTGCAGGAAGCAGTGGAACAAGTGACTTAATGTCCCATAATGCCTTGTGCCTCTATCAGCAGGAGGGGTGTCTTTTTTGGGATATCAGGAAGAAAGGAAGAAGGCAGACTCTACCAGATTCCCCATCGAATGGCTTTCTGATATCCCAAGAAACGACACCCTTTCTGATGATAGAGGCACAATGCATTGTAAACAACACATCACCCATATAGTCTTGTGAACTACATAGGGGTATTTAACCACTTCCTGCTGGGCAGGCGTACATGGACGTCCTCCCATTTCAGTGGTTATACTGGTGCTTGAGGCACCTACAGACATCAACCTGGTATTTTTCTTTTTAGCCAGTGATTCCCTGCACAGTAAGAACAATCATAGTGGCAGTTCAGCCGCTTGATTGTTTTTACGTCAGTGCTACCAAAAAAACTCCCCTTTCTGGCAAATCCTTGCTTACTAGTACAGTTTTTTAGTCCCAATTATCTGGTAACTATGGTCATAATTATGCTCCTGTTGTGTCTCACTTGCCTTTGTCTGTAGAACATTCCCATATCTGCTTTCTGGTCTGCGTTGGTCCTGCTTCTCCACATCTGCTTACCTATTTTGCTGCTAGTCAATTCCATACATTCAATTACCTATGTAAGTAAACCAAGACAGCTCTGTAGTGATATGAGGATGTTTATTGTTCTTTACGTTTTTAACGTACAAGCCTATCTATGATGCTATGTTTTTTCATCCATTTATATATACGTTTAAACTCCTGAAGAAGCATGCCTTAAAACAAAACTAGTTGAGCAGAAACTGTTACACCCCAGGCTGGACTAGTCCCAGAGCCATAGCTATCGGGCAGAGGCTCATTGTGTCCCATGCTATGTTACGCTACATCGGGAGCACATTACCAACCTTATGGGTGTTATAGGTTTATATTGGTAAAGAGCAACATAGGACTATACATTTTTGGTACCACTTTTAACACAGTATTTTTTGTATAATTTTGCTATAATAAAGATGTACACATGTTTTAAAGATTTGTGCCTGAAGTCCATTTTCTTTCCAAAAATTGTTTTTAAAGCAGGGGTTCACCCAAAAATCAACTTTCTGCGATTAGATCCAGCATACTGCTGACATCTGCAGTATGCTGGTTTTTTTTTTTGTACTTATTGTTTTATCAGCCGTTGTTATCCAGCTCCGAGCGGGGATTCCTTCTGGGTATAGGCGTTCCTAAGCCAAGCGGAGTTGATTGACGGGCTGCTAAAGCGTGTCACGCCTTCCGAAAATACCCGAAGTGACACTCGGGTGTTTACGGCGCCTGTGCAGTCGGGTCTCCACGGCAGGCGCAGGCGCCATATAGCGCCGTAAACACCCGAGTGTCACTTCGGGTATTTTCGGAAGGCGTGACGTGCTTTAGCAGCCCGTCAATCAACTCTGCTTGGCTTAGGAATGCCTACTCCCTGCAGAAATCCCAGCTCGGAGCCGGATAACAACGGCTGCTAAATCGATAAGTAAAAGAAAACAAAAACAAAAACAGCATACTGCAGATGTCAGCAGTATGCTGGATCTAATCGCAGAAAGTAGATTTTTGGGTGAACCTCCGCTTTAAAGCGTTTGTACAGGAAAAAAATGTTTTTGTTTAAAATAACAAACATGTTATACTTACCTCCACTGTGCAGTTCGTTTTGCATAGAGTGGCCCCGATCCACGTCTTCTGGGTCCCTCGGCGGCTTTTAGTAACCACAGTCATGTGAGAGCTCGCATGGTGGTCACTAATTGCGGGCACGCTCCCGTGATACAGCGAGCGGACATAGATCACTGTATCACTCGGCCCCACCCCTCGGCGCGCCGCGTCACTGGATGTGATTGACTACAGCGCCAGCAAATGGCTGCGCTGCTCTCAATCCCATCCATTCTAGCCAATCAAGCTGCCAAGCTGAGCGGCGAAGAGGAACTCAGGACCGTGCGGGACTTTCGAGGGGTCAGGTAAGTATAACGGGGCTCGGGGGGGGCGGGGTTATGCAATGTTTTTTAACCTTAATGCATAGATTGATTTTTTTTTTATTTACAACTCCTTTAATTTAACTAATAGGACATGACAGTTATTCAAGAATTTGTAATATTGCTAGTTGTCCAACCCCAGTGAAGGTCAGAGTAAATATACAGTTGCACTGTGGGAAAGAGCTAACTCACCAGTAGCAGCAATCAAGCTCAAGTTGACAATGACCATAGTACAATGCCAGATAACAGTCAGTCTAAGGTGCTCACTCCACCCGGTCAAAGCAAGCATATATACTGGAGATATATCTATATATATAATATGGGTGATAAGCGCTACAAAAAGTGGTGCATAGGTCCTGCAGAAACACAATATATAATATATAATATATAATACCAAAGGCAAAACCTCAAAGTGCTATGTGAATAACAAAGCTATAATATGCTAAATGCAAATAACAGTGAGGAAACAATGATGATCATTAATATAGTTCCGTGTGTCAAACACTAATTGGTGACCAAGGGTGAATGTGGTGGTGAGTTCCCTTAAGGGTGGTGGGGGATGTGCTGGATTTAAATCGATGGCACCAGGCAGGATCTGGCCGGCAACAGCTGGCGGGCTGGATGGTAATGTGATGGATGACTTCTCCCAAGATGTTATTCAGTGCTGAACATCCCCAACAGGTAATGTAGTTCCCTTACCTTCAGGGTGCTATATGAGGGCATATGAGGGGATAGATCCAGGTGTGCAGGTCTCACTGTCCCAGATAGGTATCCTCTGTTGTGTCCAGGAACTGCTATTAATCCAAGCTCGACCGTCCAAGTAATGGATGTGGTGGATATGGAATGTGAAAGAGAGAATCTCCAATCGTGAAGTACGTTAACCAACGTGGGTTTAATAAAATAAAATGAATAAAATACAGTCCAGCAATAGTTTGCACCAAATGGAAATAAAATAAGAATGTAGAAAAATCCAAAAGTAAAAAATCGAGACAGAGCGATCGTACCGCCGCCTGTATACAAATGTTGTCCGGCTAATGCGGAGCCGCGTTCACGCTACATCCGCATCAGCCGGACAACATTTGTATACAGGCGGCGGTACGATCGCTCTGTCTCGATTTTTTACTTTTGGATTTTTCTACATTCTTATTTTATTTCCATTTGGTGCAAACTATTGCTGGACTGTATTTTATTCATTTTATTTTATTAAACCCACGTTGGTTAACGTACTTCACGATTGGAGATTCTCTCTTTCACATTCCATATCCACCACATCCATTACTTGGACGGTCGAGCTTGGATTAATAGCAGTTCCTGGACACAACAGAGGATACCTATCTGGGACAGTGAGACCTGCACACCTGGATCTATCCCCTCATATGCCCTCATATAGCACCCTGAAGGTAAGGGAACTACATTACCTGTTGGGGATGTTCAGCACTGAATAACATCTTGGGAGAAGTCATCCATCACATTACCATCCAGCCCGCCAGCTGTTGCCGGCCAGATCCTGCCTGGTGCCATCGATTTAAATCCAGCACATCCCCCACCACCCTTAAGGGAACTCACCACCACATTCACCCTTGGTCACCAATTAGTGTTTGACACACAGAACTATATTAATGATCATCATTGTTTCCTCACTGTTATTTGCATTTAGCATATTATAGCTTTGTTATTCACATAGCACTTTGAGGTTTTGCCTTTGGTATTATATATTATATATTATATATTGTGTTTCTGCAGGACCTATGCACCACTTTTTGTAGCGCTTATCACCCATTTTACCTATTTATCATTTCGTGATTGTGAACACTACAGATTGAGCTGCCCCAATTTGTGGTTGCTACCCACTCTTCCACCACAGTTTACTCACAGTAGCGCATTAGACTTTTCCATATACCTGTATATATATAATATATATCCAGTATATAAATATAACGTGACCACCAGTGGTGGCTGGTGTTCCATTTTTTGGGGGTGCGCAACGTCAAACAAACCTTACCCCCATAGTCGTCTGTCCTTCCGCTCGCCGGTCTGCCCTTAACTTACCCCATTCAGGTCACAGCGGCATTGGCTGTTTCCATGGCTTCTCCTCCTGGCCGATCTGGTCGCTTCTCCTCCTGGCCAATCTGGCCTTAAGACCTGCCTCCTGATTGACCGGGAGGATAATCAGGAAGACAATAGCGAATATTGATTCACTAATATCACACAAGTGAAGTCAATTATATCCCCAGGCTCTAATCATGTGCTTCTACAAAAAAAACGCATGGAAATCCATGCGTCCGGCACCCCGCATGGAGGTGAGGATTCTATTGTGCTACTGCGAGTGTTGGAATGTGACAAATATCAAAGTGAATAAATGTGAACTAAAGCCGCTATATCTAAAGGTAACACAGCCGCTAATGGATAATTAATATAAGGTGATAAGCGCTAAAGTGTATGTGTAAAGTGCACAAAAAGTAAACAAATACGTAATAAATAAATCAAATAGAACAAAGTGCTGTACTGGTGGGTGGTAGAACAGACTATCACAATAAATGTAAATGGAGCCCACCCGGATGGGGTGAATAAACAGTTAATGACAATAGTGAGAGTCTATGGTGAAAAAGCACGATGGGTCAAAGGTGACCGATGGGTCAAAGGTGACCGATGGGTCTTCTATAAGGGGTGAACTCATCCGATAAATGGTCTCATATTGCCCTTACCTTAAGGTAGTGGTAACAGTGCAACAGGTGGGCAATGTTGGTTTCCTTCTCTTGTAGTATCTGTAGGGCTCCTTGGTGCTGTGTTTGTTGAATGGTCATCCGTGGTGTAGATCCTCGAATCTAGCAGCTCATGAACGCAGGTCAGAGCGTGGGATAAATAACACCAAATAGTGAAGCCCGTTTGAGAAGAGGGGGGTTTAATGTAAAAATAAGCCTCTTACATGAAAAAACAGTAAAAAACGCCAAACAAATTAATGACAGAGCACGGCGAATACAAACGCCGTCTTACGTCTGCTAGCCTCCGGTTGGCTGTGAGTGTCCCGTGGTCGCACTTCCTACGTCGTTACGTCACGGTCTCGTGACTTCTTCAGGGATGCTGATTGGCTGTGAGGCCAGACCTTAAATACTCGATAACCGGAAGTAAACACAGCGCCATTTTCTTGAAGTCCATGTCGTAGGACTGCATTCTGGCACTAGACAGAGCCGCGAACGGCAATCTAAAATACATAGCTCTACCTGGGAGTAGTGTGTGTCAGTACAGTGTCCACCCAGATGTTTGACACTGTATATAATTAAAAGGCACATCGTACTGAGCCAATGTGTGAAAATAACTTTCTGGTAAAAACAATACAGTAAAATGCAGTAAAACATGCATCACTGAAAAACCTGAATAAATTCGACACGTACATCGGGATTAGGAAATATGTTAGAAAATTAAATATGAAGAAATATTTTCCAAATGATAGATTTCAAAACATCCAACCCAGTGTCAAAGTTAATCAAAGTACATCACCTAGAGTCAAAACTAATTATAGCACATTAAGAAATAATTCTACATTTAATCCACAAGTCTCTGACAACCACCATATAGAAGTATTCAAAAGATCAGTACTAGAAGATTTGGAATCTCTTAAAGTGAAGAAGAGTTTTGACCCAATACATATGAAAAAGGGCATCAAACTCCTTACAGATAGAAATGATATAGTTATCCGCCCTGCTGATAAAGGCGGAGCTATAGTCATTCAATCTAAAGAACAATATATGGGAGAGATCATTAGACAACTGTCTGATAGTGACACATATGTCAAACTGTCAGGTAATCCAACACACAAATACAAAAAGGAATTAAAACTAGTGGTCAACATTTTAAACAAAAAATAAGCCAAATATCTTATACCAGAATGCTGCCGTATCGCAATAATCTATACTGTACCGAAAATTCATAAGTCGAAAGAAAACCCACCGGGACGCCCCATTGTCAACGGTATAGAGTCCCTCACATCAAGGATGGGACAATACATCGACTATTTCATCCAACCTGCGGTTCAAAACACCAAAGCCTACTTAAAAGACACCAAACATGTCCTCCAGCTCATTGATTCTGCGCCAGTATTAGAAGGTCGGACACTACTAGCTACGGCTGATGTTACATCACTGTACACGATAGTAGGACATCATGAGGCCTGCCATGCCACAAAATGGCTACTACGCAACCACAGCAACCTGATATGTCAACAGCGTAAATACTTAATTAAATGCCTTGAATTCTGCTTGAAGTACAACTATTTCTGGCATGACCAAATTTACTACAAGCAAGCCATAGGCATAGCTATGGGCGCCAAATTTGCCCCTAGCGTTGCGAACGCCTTTATGGCCCAGTGGGAAGAACTAGCGGTCTATACCAATATGCCAGCAGAACTCACACGATATAAAAGATACATCGATGATGTAATTATAATATGGAATGGCAGTAAACAGAGTCTGGAAAATTATCTGAATGAGTTGAACAACAATGATAAAAACATCAAACTAGTTTGGAAAATAGATGAAAAATCAGTAGACTTCTTAGATTTAAACATCTCATTGGAAGAGAATAGAATCACAACAAAAACGCACTTTAAAGCAGTAGACACCAACAGCTACCTGTCCATAGACAGCTGTCACTTCAAACCATGGCTATATAATATACCTAAAGGCCAACTGATAAGATTAAAGAGAAATTGCACGAAGGAAGAAGACTTCCAAGAACAAGCTAATTTCATTGGCAATAGGTTTGAAGAAAAAGGGTACGACAGATTGTGGTTGAAAGAACAGATCCAACATGTTCAGAATCTGGACAGAAAACCAATGTTGGAGAACAAAAAGATTACGACTGAAAAACAAGATATTGCACCATGTCTTATATTAGATTACAACACCCAACATAGGGATGTGAAGAAATTAATTGGACGACATTGGCCCATACTACTAAGTGACAAGGACTTGAAACACTTACTTCCACTTAGACCCAACATAGTATTTAAGAGAGCTCCCACACTCAGAGACTTATTGGTCAAAGCAGTCATTGTACCCCCTCCAAAACCCAACTTTTCCTTCTTTGACGGAAAAGGTTTTTTTCCCTGCAGAAACTGTTACGCATGCAGACATGCAAGACAATTCCAGGGAAAAAGAACGCAGTTCACAGGTACCAATACAGGACAAACGTATCAGATTAAAGATTTCGTAGGCTGTCATACCATAGGAGTCATATATGTACTTCAGTGTGACTGTAAATTGCAGTACGTAGGCAGGACCAAGAGAGCCTTGAAAGTACGAATAGAAGAACACGTACGCAATATAACTTAACCGCTTGCCGACCAGCCGCCGCAGTAATACGGCGGCAGGTCGGCACTGCTGCGCGAGAGCCCGTAGCTCTACGTCGCCACTTTCGACGGCCACTAGGGGGCGCGTGCGTGCCGCCGGCGGCCCGCGCGCGTGCGCGCCCCCCGCTCGCCCCCGAGTCCCGTGCGTGTGCCCGGCGGGCACGATCGCCGCCGGGCACACGCGATCACTCGTTACAGAGCGGGGAACGGGAGCTGTGTGTGTAAACACACAGCGCTCGTTCCTGTCAGTGGGGGAAACACTGATTTTCTGTTCATACAATGTATGAACGGAAGATCAGTGATTCCCCCTAGTAAGTCCACCCCCCCATACAGTTAGAACACAAATAGGAACACACTTAACCCCTTCCCCGCCCCCTAGTGTTAACCCCTTCACTGCCAATGGCATTTTTATAGTAATCCAATGCATTTTTATAGCATTGATCGCTAAAAAAATGCCAATGGTCCCAAAAATGTGTCAAAAGTGTCCGAAGTGTCCGCCATAAGGTCGCAGTACTGAAAAAACCGCTGATCGCCGCCATTACTAGTAAAAAATAAATAATAATAAAAATGCCATAAAACTACCCCCTATTTTGTAAACGCTATAACTTTTGCGCAAACCAATCAATAAACGCTAATTGCGTTTTTTTTTACGAAAAATATGTAGAAGAATACGTATCGGCCTAAAATGAGGAAAAACATTTTTTCTTTATATATTTTTGGGGGATATTTATTACAGAAAAAAGTAAAAAATATTGCATTTTTTTCAAAATAGTCGCTCTGTTTTTGTTAATAGCGCAAACAAAAAAAAACGCAGAGATGATCAAATACCACCAAAAGAAAGCTCTATTTGTGGGAAAAAAAGGACGCCAATTTTGTTTGGGAGCCACGTCGCATGACCGCGCAATTGTCAGTTAAAGCAACGCAGTGCCGAATCGCAAAAAGTGCTCTGGTCTTTGGACAGCAATATGGTCCGGGGCTAAAGTGGTTAAGGACGCACCAAACATAGCGTATTGAGACATTTCGCATGAGTACATAACCAAGACCCTAGCACTCTCCAATTCTGGGGAATAGAAAAATATAAACCATCATGGAGAGGCAGCCATATGATAAGGGTCATTAGTCAAAAGGAATCACGTTGGATTCATACATTCAATGCATTAACCCCCACAGGCCTCAACGTGGACTTTGACCTCAATTGTTTCTTTTTTTTTTTCTTTCAATAGATTTTTATTGGATTTTAGAAAATTACACATATCTAGTATACATATGCAGTAAGATACATCATGAAATACAGTAGCAATACACAGCAATACAGAGGTCGCAAATAAACAATCTAATACACAGGAATATTCTCATAAGCATAGAATCTAGTTTTAAATGAAGACAATCAAAAGTATCTACAATACAAACTTCAAGTACCATCAAGGAACAATACATGCAGTAAAAGGAAACAGTCAGAATATAGAACACAGTGTCTCCCACAATAAACAAAAAAATGTTCACAGCAGGCATAGGTGCTGCTGCAACCAGAGAACCTCAGAAAAAATAAATAAAAGGGCATTTAAACATATAGACGTTTATCATTTTGGTCGTTCCATATTACCCAAGGATGCCATAATGTATCATGTTTATGCAAAGTATTCATAGAAGTGGCTAACATGCGTTCATACGTCATATGTAAATTGGTCAGATCTATAGCTTCAATAACAGATGGGGGATGAGAGTCTTTCCATTTTCTAGTGATGGATAACCTGGCAGCAAGAAGAAAGTGGGTGACAGAACTGCGTACATGAGTTGGAAAATCATTGATCCCCAGGGTTAGTAAAGCCAAAGCTGGGTCAGGTTTTATCGGGGAGCCAATCAAAGCAGATATGATGTTAAATATGGCTTTCCAATAATTTGCAAGTAGGGGACAACTCCATAAGACATGTAGTAGATCACCCTTAATGTCACAAAGTCTCCAACATTTATCAGAGTTTTGGCTGCTGAACTTGGACAGTACAGCCGGTGTATAGTACCATCGTAAGGTTATCTTAACTGACAATTCCCACAGGGACGTACACTTGGATACTGATTGATTGATTTTACATGCAGTAAGCCATTCATCACAGGAAAATGACTGTCCTAGGTCCTCCTCCCATTGTATATGGGAGGGAGATTTCACAAAGGTTCTCTTAAGTTGGAATAAATTATAAAAATGGGAAATCCCTCCCTTCTTTGTATCACAAGAATTTAAGAAGGACCATGCTGATGTGTGGAGGTAAATAGGGGCAGTATTCAATTTTTGTAAGCAGCGTGTAATTTGAGTATAATGAGAACAGTATGTTGAAGGCAAGTCAAATTCCGATTGCAATGTAAGGAATGATTTGATTCCGTTTTTGTCGTATAAGTCTTGTATATACACAATGCCTTTCTCACTCCAAAGGTCAAAGGGAACTTGGTTCACAATTAAACGCAGCACTCGAAGTGGTATTTTCACGTCAATTTTAGAGTCTAGAATTTCAGCAGACTGAAGAATTTTCAGCCATGTCGTGATAGACACCTTTATCGTCGGGGACAAATGCGTAGGGATTTTGATGCCCATATGTGCTCCAAACAGCCATAAATAAGTCTGACCCTCTTTGACATAAGTGGATTCGATCATTCCCCACATTGTTGTTGGAGAAGAACGAAACCATTCTTTAGCTTGTGTCATAATGGATGCATAAAAGTAATCCTGGAAGTCGATATAGCCCACTCCACCCCACATCCTATGTTTGATAAGTTTATGGTGGGCACACCTGGATTTTTTGCCATTCCATATGTATCTAGACAATAAAGATTGAAGAGATTTAAAAAATTTAATAGGGACTGGGATGGGCACACTTCTAAATACATATAAAATTTGCGGCAGATGGATCATTTTAAACGCAGAGAGTCTACCCCACCAAGAGAATTCATTCCTTCCTAGTTTGAGCAAATCCAATTGTAATTTATTTTTTAGGGGAACATAGTTATGTACAAATAGGGATTTAGTTGTTCTCGTAAGGTTTATACCAAGGTATGAAATGTTGTTCTCCGCCCATACATAGGGGAATGTGTTTTGGAGAATGTTGTTTGATATAGCGTCAATTCCAATGTCTAGCACATAGGATTTTGTGGTATTTACTTTATAATAGGAGATCCTTCCAAACCATGACAGTATATTTTGTACTTCCACTAGAGATGTACATGGGTCAGTCAACATTAATATAATATCATCAGCAAATAGACTGATCTTATGGACTTGAGGACCAATAGTAATGCCCGAAATTTTAGGATGAGACCTGATATGTTCCGCCAAAGGTTCTATCATTAAGTTAAAAATCAGGGGCGACAGAGGGCAACCCTGACGAGTTCCATTAGTGATATCAAAAGGTCGGGATAGTAGATTAGAAGTAAAAACTCTTGCATTTGGGAATGAATATAAGGCAAGTATAGCTTTAAGAATAAGTCCCTGGAATCCAAATTTCTGTAGAGCTAATGATAAATAGGACCAGTTCACTCTATCGAACGCCTTCTCTGCGTCCAATGATAGGAGCAGAGAAGGCGTTCCAGTCATATTAATATTGTGAATAACATTAATTAGTCTTCTAGTCGCATCAGATGTTTGACGTCCCTTGATGAATCCAGTTTGGTCTATATTTATAAGGTTAGGGAGAATATCAATCAGTCTATTAGCAATTATTTTAGCATATATCTTAAGATCAATGTTGAGTAGAGAAATGGGTCGAAAATTTGGGGGGGAGGTAGGATCTTTGCCAGGTTTGGGAAGCGTGATAATCAATGCGGAGAGCATTTCCTTCGGAAATGACGACGAGGATGCAACATGGTTATAAAGGTCTCTCATATGGGGTACCAACAATTCCTTAAACAGTTTAATATATTCTCCAGAGAAACCATCAGGGCCTGGTGCCTTGGCGCTGGGCATAGAGTTAATGGAATGTATAATTTCAATGTCGGTGAAAGGGGTATTCAGTAGGTCAAGTTGATCATCTGATAATTTAGGCAATTTTAAAGGAGAGAGGAAGGAATGAATCTCGTCAATGGAAGGCTGTTGAATAGTGCCGTCATTGTTAAGGTTATACAAATCACTATAGTATGAGCTAAATAAATCAGCCATTTTTTGCGGATTTATAATTTTTTCTCGAGTGACGGGGTCAATAAGGTGCGAGATTTTAGTCTTTTGTCTGTGTCCTTTAATACGAGATGCCATAACTTTACCTGCCTTATTATTGGTGACGTAGGAGCGCGCCTTTAACTTCCTAAGTTTGAGGTCATAAGATTGCAGGAGCATAGAGCGTAATTCGTGTCTTAAGTCATAAAGTTGGGATTGGAGAGTCGGAGAGGGGTTAGCCCTATTTTTTGAATCAATGTCATTCAATTCCTTCGTTAGTTTATCTAGTTTTGCAGTCCGTTTCTTTTTGTATTGCGATCCAAGTTGGATCAAAAGACCACGTACATAGGACTTATGTGCATTCCACAATACCGTCGGGTCGGATACAGAGCCCACATTGTTAGAGAAAAATTCAACTAATTTTTCAGAAATATATCGAATATTATCCGGTAGTTGTAGAAGGTAGTTATTTATACGCCATAAGTGTGATTTTTGATGAGAATTTGCATTTTTCAATTTTATGCTGATGGGTGCATGATCCGACCAGGTGATATCATGGATGCGGGTGTCAATTACATTTTGTAGCAGCCATTTATCAGAGATAAACAGATCAATCCGAGAGTAAGTGTTATGACGCGGGGAATGGAACGTGTAGTCCCTTTCAGCCGCGTGATAACACCTCCATACATCATAAAGATCATTATCCATAAGAAAGGACGCAAGGGGAGAAGCAAATCTTTTGGCACTGGAAGAAGAGTCCATAATAATATCTGGGACCAAATTAAAGTCCCCACATATTAAGAGATGACCTTGCTGAATTTCATTAATTTTCTTCAGAACAGCTTTGTGGAATTTCATCTGTCGAATGTTGGGTGCATATACATTCACAAGCGTGTAGATAACATTATCCAGGGAACAGACCAAAATGATAAACCTGCCCTCAGGATCCAAGGTGCAACCTAACTCTTGGAAGGACAAAGAATCTCGTATAGCTATCATAACTCCCCTCTGTTTACGGGAGTAACTAGCCTTAAATATATAAGGGAAAGATTTATGTAAGCATACAGGCGAATTTTCTAAAGAAAAATGGGTTTCCTGTACACATAAAACATCACAACTATTAGTCAATGCCGTTTTCCACATGGATGCTCTTTTGGCTGGATGGTTTAAGCCATTGGCATTGACTGATAGAAAATTAATGGACATTCTAGCGTGATGTGAGTTGGTTAAGCTATTTGAATACACTCACAAATCTAGATGTCTTGTGGGAAATATGATTTTTTTTTTGTTTTTTCTCTTTTGTCCTTACTTCCCAGAAGATATAGGGGAGTGCAATATCAGACAAGGCCGATAAAAGCGTCCCAATCAGGTACTTGACAAACAACTAAGCCAAACAACAAATAAACAAACAAAAAAAAAAAAAAAAAAAAAACTTAAAGCAAAATCAAGACAAATAAATAATTACAAATATTCAGGGATTGTAGGGACAGTCCCTAGTTGTGTAGAACAGAATATTTGTATGAGTAAAACAACTAAAAGAAAACAAATAGCAAGAGTCGGGTACAATATTAAACCGACTGTGTAGGGGTATTAGTTCAAAAATATTCAAATATTAGATCACTACAGAACAGAACACCAGGGGAATTTGTTGACACGTAAACAAGAAAGGAATTTGCAAAAACAAGGGAAAAGTTTCAAGACATTCATTTCCCTTTAGGAGGGTGGTAACCTTCGCGTGAGTTGCGCCCGAAGCGTGATTTTTCCATAGCTTTCCTTTCTCCAGCGGAGACATCCGGATTTATACCCCAGGAGTTCAGAAGTTGCAGTCCTTCCTGAGGCCTTGAAACTGTGACAGTCATACCGTTGTTGGTGATAAGCAATGTAGCAGGGTGTTTCCATTTATATGGTATTTTATGATCGATCAAGGCTTTTGTGATTGATCTCAGTTGCCTCCTCAGGTTTAATGTATATTGTGACAAGTCAGCGTATAGATGAATATCGTTATACGGGTCAGGCAGCGTTGATAGTATTCTAGCCTGTGTCAGAAGCTTTTCTTTGGTAGGGAAGAAATGAACCCTCATAAGAACATCCCTTGGGATAGATGCATCCATATATTTCGGTTTGGGTATACGGTGTATGCGATCAATCATGCGCTCTATTTGAGAAGTCTCAGGCATAAGTTTAACTATCAAGTCATCCACATATTTAAGCAGATCACTCGGAGACACAGACTCAGGTATCCCCCTCAGCTTAATATTATTTCTTCTCGAACGGTCCTCGAGGTCCGCGAGCTTGGCTTTGACCCACAAAGTATCATCAGCCTGGTCCTTGTACGCACCAACAAGATCATCAATGGTACCAGATTGATCCTCCATTTTGTTTTCAACAGTAAGGACTCTGTCTCCCAGACCTTTCAGTTCAATTGATATGTTATTCATCATTACTGAAAAGCTTGTCATGAGGGATGTTTGCAGTGTCAAGAGCATATCTTTCATTGTGGTATCTAGTACTGGCATCCCTGAGGTAGGATAGTTAGCTATAGATGCAGCGTTATGACCCATTTGGACATGAGGTAAAACAGCCATATTGGGAAGGGATATCTGCAATGCGTCATCAATTCTCCTCTTAGATTTAGCCGGGCTAATCGATGATGGACTATGTGGAGGGGAATTCAAATCCTGAGTGTCTGGTTGTACAGAGCCCCATAGATCAGGGTTGTCATCAGGAAGGTCTGTGTATGAGGAAGGCTGTGACGCAGTTGTGTTGCCATTCCTGTCATGAGGCAGTTTCCCCACAGAGGCTGACATGGCGCAGGGATTTATAAGCTTTTCAGCTGATTTTTTGTCCTTACGTTTTCGAGTCAGCATCGGATGTGTTCCGCCACGGGAATTCGATACTTTATATCCGATCTTGTATCGAAAATCGATCGTTTCGCCGCTGTTTTCCCCGGTGTTCTGTCGGAGCTCCGTGCTCAAGCGGCCATTCAGATCGCGTGCAAGCCACGCCCCACCTCAATTGTTTCTTGAATAATTTTTAGATTGTTTATTTATTACATGTAGTCCAACCATGCCCATATCTATTAGAAGTCCATTATTATGCACGGATACTAGTTGATTCACATAGAATCTATATACAGTAGACTGAATCTGAAGTTCCAGGTATCAGCAGTATTTGTGCACCAGGCCACGACCACAGGGATTTCTACCATTATCTATTTTATTTATTTTTTCATTTTTATTTTAATTTTATTCCATTTTTATAATGCTCTTTATATATTGTAAATAATTTCATATTTTCACATATATTTTATTAATTTATACATATATGTACTGATTCCCTATATAGCTAGATGTTTAATTACACTATGTATATCTATTATAATATGTTATCTGCTGACCTCAGGTTGGATGTGAAGGTATTGGTCTAGCCAGCTATATGCTAATGCATTCGATACAGTTGGGCTCACACGTGTATTGGTGCATATTATACTCCATACAGTGGACCACCCCATCCTACACATATATATAGAAACTAACACTGCTATACGGGTTGGACAACAGAAACACTTTTTTCCGTTTTATTTATTTAGTTTCTTGTAGTGTCTTATATATGCCCTGATAATGTTAAGACCTCATGCAAACTAATTGCATTTTACTGTATTGTTTTTACCAGAAAGTTATTTTCACACATTGGCTCAGTACGATGTGCCTTTTAATTATATACAGTGTCAAACATCTGGGTGGACACTGTACTGACACACACTACTCCCAGGTAGAGCTATGTATTTTAGATTGCCGTTCGCGGCTCTGTCTAGTGCCAGAATGCAGTCCTACGACATGGACTTCAAGAAAATGGCGCTTTGTTTACTTCCGGTTATCGAGTATTTAAGGTCTGGCCTCACAGCCAATCAGCATCCCTGAAGAAGTCACGAGACCGTGACGTAACGACGTAGGAAGTGCGACCACGGGAAACTCACAGCCAACCGGAGGCTAGCAGACGTAAGACGGCGTTTGTATTCGCCGTGCTCTGTCATTCATTTGTTTGGCGTTTTTTACTGTTTTTTCATGTAAGAGGCTTATTTTTACATTAAACCCCCCTCTTCTCAAACGGGCTTCACTATTTGGTGTCATTTATCCCACGCTCTGACCTGCGTTCATGAGCTGCTAGATTCGAGGATCTACACCACGGATGACCATTCAACAAACACAGCACCAAGGAGCCCTACAGATACTACAAGAGAAGGAACCAACATTGCCCACCTGTTGCACTGTTACCACTACCTTAAGGTAAGGGCAATATGAGACCATTTATCGGATGAGTTCACCCCTTATAGAAGACCCATCGGTCACCTTTGACCCATCTTGCTTTTTCACCATAGACTCTCACTATTGTCATTAACTGTTTATTCACCCCATCCGTGTGGGCTCCACTTACATTTATTGTGATAGTCTGTTCTACCACCCACCAGTACAGCACTTTGTTCTATTTGATTTATTTATTACGTATTTGTTTACTTTTTGTGCACTTTACACATACACTTTAGCGCTTATCACCTTATATTAATTACCCCGCATGGAGATAAGGGGCCGGGTGCATGGAGATTAGGTGTCACCCTTGCGCCTCTTATGGAGCGGCCACCGCTGGTGACCACAAGGCTAGAGTACTTATCGTTCATGTCCTTGTAAATCAGGGATCTTCGAACTACTGCCCTCCAGCTGTTGCGAAACTACACATTCAATGAGGCATTGTAAAAAATTCACAGACATGATTAGGCATGATGGAAATTGTAGTTCATGAACAACTGAAGGGCCATAGTTTGGAGACCCTTGTAGATTAACAGATTAAACAGTAAAGGCAATCCCAGGCCCTTGGGAAAATCCACGACCACATATTAAGTCTGCCCTGCATAGTCTACAGGAAGTTGCCAAGCCGTTTGTCTGCGAGCCCAGGACTATGTAACATGGATGTAGCCGTCAATGCATTTCGCCTGCTTAGATTGGTCCCAGGTTACTTAAGGACCAGCTGGGGGCACTCTCCCTGTACCTCAATTTATACATTCTTACTATCTTTTGAAACTAGGTATTTTCAGTTCCGGGTGGCTACACCCAATTCAAACCACACTTGAGCCCTGGTTCACACTGGTGTGATTTGACATGCAATTGACATGTCAAATTGCATGTGAAACCGGCAGCATTTTCCGGCAATTGCCAGCAATGACACTATCCCAATCTGAGCGAAGCCGAATCTGCGGTGCTGCACCGATTTCAAAAAGTATTTTATGTACTACTTTTTGCGATTTCAGCCCGCGATTTACATTGACATCTGTGCAGAAACTGCAAAGACGTCTTTGTAATCGCGGCTGAAGTCGGGACTGACTAGCGGAAGTGAAATTGTGCAAATTCAGCTGAACTCGCACGGCTTTGCTCCTGCAGCCCAGTGTGAACCTGGGCTAAGTAATAGAAAATTGACAGGGATAGTCACATGATCAAGACAAGGGTAGATTGACTCTGTAGAGTGGAATTATTCCCAGGGAGCAAAAAAAAAAAGCTCTAAGTAGCAAAAAGGTAAACAGATAAACATATAATGCTAACTAAATAATCAGTGGCAGTTATGCTGAACAGAACAATACCAACCTAATAACCAAACAGTGGTGTACGTAATACAATTTTGGGGGTTAGAGGATAAGTAGAAAAATACATATTTCCATGACATTGAATTTTATTGTGCTTTAGTTGGTTTCTCGTTTCTTTTTTGTCCTCAAGGAACACCCCTAAATTTAACTCGGTGTTAAAACCTGTAGGAAACATCAAATTAAAAATCCACCTTTTCTCAATTTGTTGTAAAACCTTGTCATAGCCCCCCCTGCTTTGCGATAAACCCAGGAGATAGAAGCCTGTTACTCTAATGCCGCGTACACACGATCACTTTTCGGCATGACAAAAAAAACATTGTTTTTCAGCACGTAGAAAAAACTTCATCATTAAAAACAATGTTGCCCACACACCATTGTTTTAAAAAAAATGATGAGCAAAGCGCTGTGACGTACAACACGTACGACGGCACTCTAAAGGGGAAGTTCCATTCAAACTTCCGTCTCATAACTTGCTTCTGAGCATGCGCGGGTATAAAACAGCGTTTTTAACCTCGCTTTAGCCCACACACGATCATTTTTACAACCCGAAAAACGGGTCATGGTCATGGGAGTCACTCCACTTCCCGTCCCCCCGCTGCCTTCTGGGAAACACACTGGTCCCAGGAGACAGTAGGGACCACTGGGAAAGTGCCGCGCTACTCGCGCATGTGCAGTAGAGAACCGTGCAGTGAAGCCACAAGGCTTCACTTCCTGATTCCCTCACCGAGGATGGCGTCAGCGGTAGCCGAGAGACGAGCGATTGCTCTGTGTGCAGCATCGCTCCTTTCAATTACTGACAGTCAAACACCTAAGGAGGAGAGAGCAGGGGCATGGCTTACCGGCACTGTGTGTGTCTATGGATGCATACAGCATTAGAAGGCTTACCTGTAGGTACAAATGCCAAAACAAGAGTTTAATTCAACTTAAAGTGGTTGTAATCCCACTTTCGTTACATAGTTACATAGTTACATGGTTACATAGTTAGTCAGGTTGAAAAAAGACACAGGTCCATCAAATTCAACCATAAGAAATAAAATAATAATATCATGCAATCACATATACCCAATTCTATACCCACAGTTGATCCAGAGGAAGGCAAAAAACCCCAGCAAAGCTACAGCCCGCCCGCCTCCGTCAGCACGTCATATGACGTACTATCATTTAAAGCGGCTAGGGGCGCGCGAGTCACTGAGAACACCGTGCGTGTGGCCGGCGGCCAAGATGGCCGCCGGGCACACGCGATTGCCAACAATTGAGCTGGGACGTGGAGCTCTGTGTGTAAACACAGAGCTCCACGTCCCTGTCAGGGAGAGAGGAGACCGATTGTGTCCCTTGTACATAGGGACACAATCTGTCACCTCCCCCAGTCACCCCCCCTCCCCATACAGTTAGAACACAAACTAGGAGAAACATTTAACCCCTTCCCCGCCCCCTAGTGGTTAACCCCTTCCCTGCCAGTTACATTTATACAGTAATCAATGCATATTTATAGCATTGTTCACTGTATAAATGTAAATGGTCCCAAAAATGTGTCAAAAGTGTCCGATGTGTCCGCTATAATGTCCCAGGCCGAAAAAAATCGCAGATCGCTGCTATTCCTAGTAAAAAAAAAAATCATAATTATGTCCCCTATTTTGTAGGCAATATAACTTTTGCGCAAACCAGTCACTATACGGTTATTGCGATTTTTTTTACCAAAAATTTGTAGAAGAATACGTATCGGCCTAAACTGAGATAAAATTTGTATTTATTTTTTTAAATGGCAAACAGCAAAAAATATTGGGGCTGATTTACTATTGTCACTGCGCTGCGCCGGTTCATGCCTTAATTAGTGCGCTGGATGAAGCCTTGGGGACCTCAGTCCTGCCCCAGGAGACATGTATTAATGCTTTTTTTATTTTTTAAAACGGCCGTTTTTTCGGGAGCAGTGATTTTAATAATGCTAATTGTGCAACAATAAAAGTGTAATATTCCTTTAAATTTTGTACCATGGGGGGGTGTAATGTCAGCATGTGAAAAGGTGCACTTTTCCTGTGGGTAGAAATGTCCCTGCAAAAAATGACATTCTGAAAATAAAAAAAAGCTGTTTAAAACTGACTCGCAGCAATAATGAATTGTTGGCTCCCGGCAATTGTGAGTGATTCATTCATAAAACCAAAAAAAAACAAATTCCATTAGTAGGCCCTTCAGGTCTGATATGGGTATTAACCACTTGCTTACTGGGCACATAAACCCCCTTCGTGCCCAGGCGAAATTTCAGCTTGCGGCACTGCGTCGCTTTAACTGACAATTGCGCGGTCGTGCGACGTGGCACCCAAACAAAATTGGCGTCCTTTTTTTCCCCACAAATAGAGCTTTCTTTTGGTGGTATTTGATCGCCCGTGCGGTTTTTATTTTTTGCGTTATAAACAAAAAAAGAGCGACAATTTAAAAATATATATATATATATTTTACTTGTTGCTATAATAAATATCCCATTAAAAAAAAAAAAAAAAAAAAAAATATTTTTTCTCAGTTAAGGCCGATACGTATTCTTCTACGTATTTTTGTAAAAAAAAAAAATCACAATAAGTGACTGCTTTGCACAAAAGTTATAGCACCTACAAAATAGGGGACAGAATTATGATTTTTTTTTATATTTTTTTTTACTAGTAATGGCGGCGATCTGCGATTTTTATTTTGACTGCGATATTGCGGCGGACACATCGGACACTTTTGACACATTTTTGGCGCCATTGACATTTATACAGCGACCAGTGCTATAAATATGCACTAATTACTGAATAAATGTGACTGGCATTGAAGGGGTTAACACTAGGGGGTGAGGAAGGGGTTAAATGTATTGCCTGGGTGTGTTCTAACTGTGTGGGGGGAGGGGGTGACTGGGGGAGGTGATCGATGCTGTCTCCCTATGTACAAGAGAAACAGCATCTGTCACCTCTCCCTGACAGGACGTGGAGCTCTGTGTTTACACACAGAGCTCCACGTCCCTGCTCTGTCACCGACGATCGCGTGTACCTGACGGACATCGCGGCCGCCGGGTACACGCATCGAATCCTCGGTGATGCGTCGGGACTGTTTTTCCCCGCTGCCACCATTTCACGAAAATAAAAAGCGTCAAGTGTAAAAAAAAGACAAGAGATGGTTTTTGACAAGTCCTTTATTAATATCTTCTTCCATCTCCTTCTTTTCTTCTTTCCTTCGGGTTTCTTCCTCCATCTTCTTCTTCCTCTGCTTCTTTCTTGGGTCTTGTAGTGCCGCATCTTGACCGGCGTCTTCTTCCATCTTCTTCTCCTTCCGCTGGCCTTCTCGTCCGCATCTTCTTCTTCTTCTTCGCCGGAGGCGCCTCTTCCAATTAAAATCCCCGCTGTATGCCGGACCACGCCCCCTCTGACGCCAGGGTCAAACTCTTAGGAAAGTTCCTGTGTGGTGCATGTGCGTCAGAGGGGGGCATGGTCACATGAGCGTCAGGCGGCGGGGAATTCAATTGGAAGCTTGTGTGCGGCTTCTTCTTCGCCGGAGGCTCGGCTTCCAATTGAATTGCCTGCCGTCTGACGCTTATGTGACCACGCCCCCCTCTGACGCACATGCAGCACACGGGACTTTCTTAGGAGATTACCCGTGGCATCAGAGGGGGGCGTGGTCCGGCACACAGCGGGGAATTCAATTGGAAGCGGCGCCTCCGGCGAAGAAGAAAAAGAAGATGCGGACGAGAAGGCCAGCGGAAGGAGAAGAAGATGGAAGAAGACGCCGGTCAAGATGCGGCACTAGAAGTCTACCTGAAGCTGTGTAAGGGGCCCCATAATTCCTGATGGCGGCCCTGTTTACACCCCCCCATGGTACGAAATGTAAAGGAATATTTCACTTTTATTGTTGCACTTTAACTACTTCCATACCGCGCCTATTCTGGCACTTCTCTCCTTCATGTAACAATTATATTTTCTTCCTTGAAAATTACTCAGGACCCCCAAACATTATATATATT
The DNA here is from genome assembly GCA_029574335.1 of Rana kukunoris. NCBI lineage: Eukaryota > Metazoa > Chordata > Amphibia > Anura > Ranidae > Rana > Rana kukunoris. Next base: position 169,254,002 of record CM056051.1, on the reverse strand, counting down.
TTATTAGCAGACACCCTAGGGAATAAAGTGGCGGGCATTTTTTATTAAAAATTTCCAACGGTATTTGCGCCAAAAGTTTTCTAACGCCTTTTTTATTTTTGCTAAAAAAAAAACTGTTTCATGAATTAAAAAATAACAAAGCAGTAAAGCTAGCCCAATTTTTAGGGATAATGGTTCAAGCAAAAATAAGAAAAAACGCAGAGGTGATCAAATACCACCAAAAAAAAATAAAAAATGTTGTGGGGGAAAAAAGAGGACGCCAATTTTGTTTGGGAGCCACGTCGCACAACCGCGCAACTGTCAGTTAAAATGATGCAGTGCCGAAACGCAAAAACTGGCCCGGTCAGTGACCAGTAATATGGTCTGGGGCTCATGTGGTTAAAAATTAACAAAACACTAAAGTTAGCCCAATTTTTGGCCATAATGTGAAAGATGATGTTACACCGAGTAAATAGATACCTAACATGTCACGCTTTAATATTGCACACACTCATGGAATGGCCCCAAACTTCAGTACTTGAAAATACCCATAGGCAACACTTTTTTTTTCAGGTTACCAGTTGAGAGTTACAGAGGAGGTCTAGTGCTAAAAGTATTGCTCTCGCTCTTACGCGCGCTATGATACCTCACATGTGTGGTTTGAACGGTGTTTACATATGTGGGCGGGCCTTAAATGTGTAAGTCCCACCCACATATGTAAACACCGTTCAAACCCCACATATGAGGTGACTAATAAATTATTTTATTCTGTGTGGTGTCTTATTTTTACACTTTTCCACCAGGTTAATGGGTAGGGGTACGATGTACCCCATACTCATTCACATAGGGTGGGGGGCCGGAATCTTGGGGCCGCCTTATTAAAGGGGGCTCCCAGATTCCGATTGGCTCCCACCTGTATACCCCGACAACCAATGGCCAGGGTTGTCGGGAAGAGGCTCTTGTCCCTATCGACATGGGGTCAAGAGTGCTTTGGGGTGGGGGGGCAGTGCCCCCCTCCCTCAAAGCACACACTCCCCCATGTCGAGGGCATGCGGTCTGGTACAGCTCAGGAAGGGGGGACCTTCATCCCCACCCCCATTCCTGTCCGGCAAGACTGCGTGCCTTTTTGATGTGGGTTTAACCCCTCACGTTCCAGACCAAGCCGAAGAGCCTACTGTACCCCTGGAGGGGGACCCGCGCCGGTTTCCAGTTTGAAATTTGGTGCAGAGTTCCCCTTCATGGTCAGCGCAGGCTGAAAACCGTTCAGAGATTCCCGTCACGCATATGAATTTCAGCTACGCCGCATGGAATTTACTAAGAATTTCTCGGCGTACTGACGAGGCGCACGGGAAGCCCTGAAATTTCCCTCTGCGCATGCCCAGTATGCAAATGAACTTTGCAAGCGCAGGGGAATCGGTTATTAAAAGTCACTTTCACTTTCGATTCGGCCCGCCACACACATTCAAACACATGTCACTACACTTCCCCTGCATCACCCCCCTCCCTCCCCTAATAAACTCCCACCCGAATCCCCGATATTTACATTACTAAGTGCCGTACGCCAGGACTATACTGGCGGGCCATGCTCCCTCTCCTGGGCGCATTAGGCACTTTAGTAAATGAGGAAATACACTGCACTGGCAGCAATTGTCAGTTAAAGCGACGCAGTGCCGGAAGCTAAAATTTTGTCTGGGCAGGAAGGGGGTGTAGGTGCACAGTAGGCAAGTGGTTAACCACATGACCACAGGAAGTTTTTACCCCCCAGACAATTTATTTGCTATTCAGCAATCAGCACTGTGCTATTTGACTGGCAATTGCGCAGTCATGCAGTCATGCAACACTGTACGCAAATGAAATTTACACCATTTTTTACGCAAACAGAGCTTTCTTTTCATGGTATTTGATCACTATTGGGTTTTATATTTTTTATTACACAAACCCCAAAAATTTTTACATTTTAACCACTTGTCCACCGCCCACCGTCATATGACGGCGGGCGGAGGACTCCATTGTTCTGACATCACGTCATATGACGTGATGCCCCTTTAAAGCCGCGGGCGGGCGCGCGCGCGTCGCCGGCAGCGCGCGCGCGCACCTGCCGCTCCGCGGGGATCCCGTGCGAGTGCCCAGCGGCAACGATCGCCGCCGGGCACACGCGATTGCTCTGTAAGTGAGCTGGGACGTGCAGCTCTGTATGTAAACACAGAGCTGCACGTCCCTGTCAGGGAGAGAGGTGACAGATTGTGTTCCTTGTACATAGGGACACAATCGGTCACCTCCCCCAGTCACCCCCCCCTCCCCCTACAGTTAGAACACTCATAGGACACACATTTAACCCCTTCCCGCCCCCTAGTGGTTAACCCCTTCACTGCCAGTCACATTTATACAGTAATCAATGCATATTTATAGCATTTTTCACTGTATAAATGTAAATGGTCCCAAAAATGTCAGAAAAGTGTCCGAAATGTCCGCCATAACGTCGCAGTCCCAATAAAAAAATCGCAGATCGCCGCCATTAATAGTAAAAAAAAAAAAAAAAAAAAAAAATGCCATAAACTATCCCCTATTTTGTAAACGCTATAAATTTTGCGCAAACCAATCGATAAACGCTTATTGCATTTTTTTTTTACCAAAAATATGTAGAAGAATACGTATCGGCCTAAACTGAGGGAAAAAAAAAATGTTTTATATATTTTTTGGGGTTATTTATTATAGCAAAAAGGAAAAAATATTGCATTTTTTTAAAAATTGACGCTCTATTTTTGTTTATAGAGCAAAAAATAAAAACCGCAGAGGTGATCAAATACCACCAAAATAAAGCTCTATTTGTGGGAAAAAAAGGACGCCAATTTTGTTTGGGAGCCACGTCGCACGACCGCGCAATTGTCAGTTAAAGCGACGCAGTGCGGGAAGCTTATATTTTGTCTGGTAAGGAAGGGGGTCTAGGTGCACAGTAGGTAAGTGGTTAAAAAACAATATTTTCGCATGGGACACTCTGGAGGAGATATGGGGTGGTCCATTTGGGTCAGATATTTAGAAATGGGAATCTGCTCTCATTTGAGACCCTGCAGGGTCTTTTTAGGCTACCACAGTCAATGAAGTTCTATTATATGCAACTTAGGCATGCAGTGAAGGCCCAGCCTTTGTTTAACTTGATCGCAAGAGCAGCTAATACCAAGGGGTTTATATCACAATGTTACAATATGCTGCTGCACAGCTTTTTGACCAAACACCCGCTGAGAGTGAGGGCCAAGTGGCAGGGAGAAGTGGGCCCGATGGAAGACGAGCAGTGGGAGGAGGCTCTCCAGGCGGTACCAATCTGCTGTCTGAATGTGTCTTATAAGGTCTCGCAATTGAACCTACTGCTGAGGGTGTACAACACCCCCAGTAGACTGTTTGCTATGGGGCTGCGCCCACCCCATTATGTACCAGGTGTAAGAGGGATCATGGAGACTTGATTCACCTACTGTGGAGATGCCCGATGCTTCACCCCTATTGGAAGGGGGTGGTGGACATCATTAACAGGGTGTTCCAGATCTTATTGCCTACTGACCCAAAACATTGTCTGCTCCTTATATTGGAGGAGTGGCTGTAATTAGGTCTCTATTCTTGGCCCGCAAGCTCATAATGTCTCATTGGATATCGGAGGAGTCTCCTAGTCTGAAAGAGTGGATTAATGCAATGAGGGATATGCTTCGGAAAGAGAAGGTGATATACCAACATAGAAGGTGCTCCCAGAAGTTTGAGACGCTGTGGGGCGCGTGGCTGGATGTACCGGGCCTGGCCCCGGTGGACCTGGTCATGGGTAGGTTGCTGGGCCTGAGTACTTAAACATGGTGTTTGGGTTGTGACTGGGCCTCAGCCACGGGATATGGGGGCCCTCTACAGTGGGAGGTGGAGGCAGGGCAGGGCCGGGATTGGCTAATAACATATATGTGGTTGGTGCAGTGGTATGGTTTATTTTTGCCTGAAAAAAACAATATTTTCTACTTTCTCTTAGAAAACATATCCAATAAAAAATAAATAAAACAAATCAGATTTGTTCATAGATTTAGGCTAAATGTATTCTGCTACATATCTTTGGTAAAAAATATCCCAATAAGTGTATATTAATTGGTTTGTGTGAAAGTTAAAGCACCTACAAACTAAGGTATACATACTGATGTAGATCCATCGTCAATCACAACGCCCACCACACCGCACCTAGCAGAACAAAGGAAACAAAAATAAAAAGCTCCACCCGCGATGATGAATAACCGATCGTCTGCCTGCTCTGCCATCTGACAGTTCTTAAAAAGGTAAGGCGTGGATCCACCAGGCAATGTCACCTGATGGTACTGCCCTGTGTGACGTCACCAATTGGTGCATGCTGGGTCGGTGATGTCACATCGGGGGCGGTGACATCAGGTGACGTTACCAGGTTCCCCCGCCCCTTTCCTATTTAAGAACTGTCAAATGGCAGAGCAGGCAATCAGCAGTTAGCCTTCATCATGGGCATAAGTTTTTTTTCCAGGTCCGGCAGTGCAACGGGCATCATGACTGACGATGGATCTACATCAAGGAACATTGTTTTTTATTTTTAACAAATTAATTGTCAAAAAGTGTGAGTATTTTTTTATTTTTCCACTTTTTTTGATGAATGAGTAGAGGTACAATGTACCCCATACTCATTCACATAAGGGGGGTCTGAATGTGGGGGCCCCCTTGTTAAAGGGGACTTCCAGATTCCAATAAGCCACCACCACAGCCCAGGGTTGTGGGGAAGAGAACCTTGTCCCCATCAACCAATCAACATGGGAACAAGGTGCCTTAGAGTGGGGGCAGAGCCTTTCTTTGCCCTAAAGCACCCCCTTATGTTGAGGGCATGTGTCCGGGTATGGTTCAGGAGGAGGGGGGGCGGTCGATTGTCACCTCTTTTCTGTCTTGCCAGACTGCATGCTCAGATCTGGTATTTTTTCCTTAATTTTGGCGTGGGGGTTCCCCTCAAAATCCATACCAGACCTAAGGGGGGGCATGCCTTTTTTAAATCTTTGGCTGCTTAGCAACCAGCTATCCACTTTGCCCTGATTGGACAAAGAGTTGCACCTGACCAGCAGTCAGGTGCATTGCTTCAGCCAATCAGGGCTTAGAATGCACTGCGCAGCTCGCAGTGCATTGTAGGGCACTCAGTGGGTGCACATCCCATTGAGTGCCCCGCTAATTCAGGTGAATGGGCGATGTTCAGGCCGAACTTATGATCAGTCCGGACCGCTCGCCCAACTTTAGTCCTAGCAACAATGCAGGATGTGAGTTTTTTAGTTAGGCTTCCAAGAGGGTCAAATGGCCTCACAAGATGACAATAACGTTTTTGAAAATTTTACAAAGCTGCCCAATTTTAATATCTACTGGGGCAGTGCTGACTGCTTACACTATTTTATGGAAAAGGTGAAATTAGACTTTTGCATACACTTGTTACACAATCTTAGGTGAAAAAGCTCATTACATCTAGCCACTTTCTCGATAATGAAAGATAAATCACATTTAACATTTAAAACACATTTAAAAGCATTTTTATTACCAGATACAACATAGGAAGACTGGAATTAACCCTTTGTATTGCTATCTAATGTTTATATGAACTATTATCTTCTTTATTACTCCACAAGCACTGAAGACCCAACAATTTTTCCAATCAGATGCAGCTGTTGTTCATGTATTCTAATGCAATAGTCCAGCAGGAGTGATTTGTTCCCCTGCACTATATACAGTAGTGTGAAGGGAGGAGTCTGTTAGATTGCATTCACTTAACCTTTAGTGTATGGCCAGCCTAATTGAACAGAACTAAGCTTAGTAAAACAAATCCAAATTGCCATATGGACTAATGCCACTATAAACTTATAGCCTTCTATAAGTTTGTCAGCCAAAATCTATGTATAAGAATAGCTGATAATAGCTTTTTCCTTTTGGGTTACTGTAACAGCTTGCCATAGTAATCATTGATAGATACAAGATAGCTATTGTGTTACCCTGTGATTTGTTCCAGCTATTACATGAAGATTACAAGTGTTCCTATCATCTTCTTTGTAACACAAAGTGGAAAAAAAAGTTTTTGACAAAATGTTTAACCCCTAAAAAGTCCAATAACTCTCATAACCTCTCTCACCTAATAACTCCCTTTCTCTCTTCTCTCCTTAACCCATTATTTATTCACAGTTTTTATATTTTAATTTGGTATCACCAATAATAATTAGGCCCATAGTTAAATTGTGAGAATTGGTCTGGTCCAAGAAAGATTTTTTTTTAGACAATTGACTAATGTAATAATGTGTTATCCTTCTTTGCAGTGCATGCACAAATAAAATTAATGGGTCGTGTTCTTGTGATCAGTAATGGCATTGGACAGGAGTGCCCATTTTTTCCTCTTTTTTGATTGTGTAGAAATTGTAATCCAAAATGTAGGGGAAATGTAGACATATAGTGGTTGATTTACTAAAGGCAAATCCACTTTGCACTGCAAGTGCACTTGGAAGTGCAGTCACTGTAGATATGAGGGGAAGATCTGAAATCAGGGGAAGCTCTGCTGATTTTATCATCCATTCATGTGCAAGCAAAAATGCTGTTGTTTTTTTTTTTATTTCCTTTCATGTCCCCCTCAGACCTTACAGGACTTTCATCATATCATAACATAGGTCTAGTGTACTTTATACAATAAAACGACTTTATTTTAAAACATATCTTATTGTATTATATTTGTATCAAATTCACCCACAAAAAAATTGTAATGTTCTAAAGAACCTATTTATAATGTAATACAAATTATATTAATACTCAGTATAACCGTCGGTCCATAGATAAATACATCATGCAGTGGCATTGCTAGGCAGGTGCGAGGGGTGCGGGCCGCATCCGGGTGACACCCGCCAGAGGGGTGACACCCGTGGGTAGCAGCACCATTAACACTGCCCGCTTCCCTGTGGATCGCGGCTCGCACCGTGGCTGTGTCCCTCAGCAGAGCGTAACAAAGCCGATGCCTCCTCCTCTCTGTTTACATCCACAGAGGTGGAGGAGCCTGTGCTCTAGGGACTCACAGCTGTGTGCATCTGCTGTTCTAAGGTCTGTGAGGTAAGGGGGGCATCTATACTGATGGGGAAGGGGGTGTCTAATATTGGGGGTCTGCACTGAGGGGGGTGACTGTACTGCTGGGGGTGTCTGTACTGGGGGTCTGCACTAGGGGGGTCTGCACCAAGGGGGAGTGTCTGTACTGAGGGGGATCTGTACTGAAGGGGGGTCTGCGCTGGGGGTGTCTGTAATGGAGGGGGTCTGTAACTGAGGGGGCTCTGTAACTGAGGGGGGTGTCTGTACTGAGGGTGTTCTGTACTTCTGGGGGGTCTGCAACTGAGGGGTTTCTGTATTGAGGGGGGTCTGTACTGCTGGGGGGTCTGCAACTGAGGGGAGTCTGCATTGAGGGGGGTGTTTGTAACTGAGGGGGGTCTGCACTGAGGTGGGGGTGTCTGTATTGATGGAGGGGTCTGCACTAAGGTGGGGGTGTCTGTATTGATGGAGGGGTCTGCACTAAGGTGGGGGTGTCTGTACTGAGGGGGAGGTTTATACTGAGGGAGGGGTTCTATATTGATGGCGGGGTCTGTACTGAGGGAGGGGATCTATACTGCAGGAAGGGGTCTGTAGTTAGTGGAGGGGGGTCTATACTGAGGGGGGACTATAGTTGGTGGGGGGTGATACAATTTTTTTCGCACCGGGTGACACCAATCCTAGTGACGCCACTGACATCATGTAACATGAGTTGCTCTTTTCAGTCTTCTGCTTTCTTCAGAGGTGTGATTTAATAATCTTACAATTCTGAAAACATAAATATCATTACAGTAGAATAAATATAACAAAAGGTTATTTACCATGATCCAACTTAAATATATACAATTCCCCATACTATGGTCAATAATATTTTTCACTTACGGAATTGAGTAACACAAACATATAAAGAGCAAATGCTAAAAGCTCATTTATTTCTCCCACCCTGCAGCACTTTGATTAAGAACTGTAAACTGTAAAATGTACAGCATTAATACAGGCAACTTAAAGTGACACTAAAGTCTTGTTTTTTTTTCTATTAAAATAATAAACATGTTATACGTACCTGTGTAGTGGTATTTTGCACAGGGCAGCCCAGATCCTCCCCTTCTTGGGTCTCTGGCTGGTGCTTCGGGCCCCTGTTGAGTGCCCCCACAGCAAGCAGCTTGCTATGGGGGCACCTGAGCTAAGCATCAGCTCTGTGTATCCATTCAGACACAGAGCCGCGGTTCGCCCCCCCCCCCTCTCTCCTGACTGGCTAACTGAGTTTGACAGGAGCAGGATATGCTGTGTCTCAACCAATCAGGAGGGAGAGTCCCAGGTAGCTGATTCACTCGTGAACATCACTGGATAGAGATGGGGCTCAGCTAAGTGTTAGAGGGCTGGGGGAGACTGCTGCAACCAGAAGGCTTTTTATCTTAATGCATAAAATTTATTAAGATAAAAAAACTTCTGCATTGCGTGGATTTTTAACCGATGGTCGTGCCTACTAACGATTGGTTTTGACCTATCGGTTAGGTATCCATCGGTTACATTTTAAAGCAAGTTGGCTTTTTTTTAACCGAAGGTTAAATAACCGATGGGGGCTACACACCATCAGTTTTGAACGATGAAAACAGTCAATCAGACCGTTGTCCTCTGGCTAACCTATTGTGTGTACGCGGCCTTACTATCTCTCACTCAGGTACACAGCCTACAAACTGCCACCATAGCTTGTGATAAAACATGAAATTGAACATGGAAATGTTCAAGTCACATCAGAGGTACACTGCCAGCAATCCTCTAATAAATAAAACAAATGAATATCCGGTACTGGAAAAAATATGTTTAATAGTTTCCTGGCTGATTTTTTTTATTGTTGATGGACTTTGACTAGCTTAATCTTCCACCATTTTGCATGACTAGAAGAGTAACATTTGTTGAAATAATCAAATAAAGCTTGCAACAAGTCATCTCAGGTTAAGTCTTATGTTGTATAAACAATAATATAAAAAAACATCTTCCCCCAGATTAATTGTAAAAAGATATTATTTGAAAAACATCTCTCCAAAGACTGAATACTCAATATTCAGAAAACATAAATTATAAACTCTTAAATAGTGAATTATCTCATATGCTGTTAGACTCGTAGATAGTGGATTTTCTCCAATAGCAAGTGTCAAAGTATTTGTGACTGATTGTTCCCAATAGCTAAAAGTCTGTCTTTTGCTCTTGCAGATATTCACTTCAGTTAAAAGGAAATTACATAGATCATACATACGTCAGCATGACTGTCATATGGAAATTTCCAAACTTGCATGAAAAACACCATTTAAGAGTGCAGTACTTGGTGTTTTCAACTCCTTAAGTGAATCCAGCAAACAGTAATATGTTGAATATATGATATCAATTCAGAGCAAATATTTTCATATGCAAACAAATTGCCTTTCTTAGGAGATTGAAATGCACTGCCAGGATGATTTAAATAGCACTTATATATTTCAAAAATACCTCCTTGCATTCAAAGGATGTACAGAAAACAATTAAATCAAATGAGCCCTGGAGCTGTGCTTAGCTTTACTGTTTTGTTTATACAGGTCTGGAAACAATGTTCATCCAAATGGATATTAACCAGAAACCCAATTGGGTTAATTACTAAAGGCAGATTGGCTGTTCACTTTGCAAGGGAATTTTCCCTTAGCTTAGTGAATGTGGTGAAAATTCACTATGCAAAGAATGACCGATCACGTGCAAGGAAAAAAACAGTATTTTTGTTTGCTCATGATGTATGATGGAAGTCAGTAGATCTCACTTTGCTCAGTCAGTATTCCCTTGTAAAGTGAACAGCATATGTGCCTCTAGTAAATCAACCTTAATGTCTCTATAGAAGAGGAACAGGTCCACTTTAAGCAAAATAGTAGAACAGTGTGTCTGTTTGCAGTGTACTGAAATATTGGTGGATCTTACTGATTCCTTTGATTATCCACATACATTGCAATAGAAACAGATTCTAATGAAAACAAACTATATGGTAAAAGCTTGTCAAAGAGATCTGTTTTTTTTTATGCTTCCCCTAGCTACAATAACTAACACTATAATTAGACCAAAATACCACATACAGTATCTCACAAGAGTGAGTACCCCCGTCACATTTTTGTAAATATTTTATTATCTCATTTTCATGTGACAACACTGAAGAAATGACACTTTGCTACAATGTAAAGCAGTGAGTGTACAGCTTGTATAACAGTGTAAATTTGCTGTCCCTCAAAATAACTTGTCACACAGTCATTAATGTCTAAACCGCTGGCAAGAAAAGTGAGCGCACCCCTAAGTAAAAATGTGTTCAAATTGGGCCCAATTAGTCATTTTCCCTCCTCGGTGTCATGTGACTCGTTAGTGTTACAAGGTCTCGGGTGTGAATATGGCAGTAAGCATGCCTGAGATCTTGCTTGTGCAAATGACAAATGTGAAATGGTCAGCTGGCCAGCCCCGAGCAGCTTATATGCCCGGTAAGGGGCGGGTCCCCACCAACGTTGTGAGAGCCTGGCAATAAGGCAGGAAATGGCGACAAACTTTGGATGCTATTTAACTCATACATACACACAACACTTTTTGGGTTTATTACAATTACACATTTCAAATTACATCACCCCACAAGGACATGGTGGGTTTGGTTTTAGATTAATCTGTTGTGGATATATGTATACACATTTTACCTGTCTGTAGTCCCCTTAGCTAGTACACTCCATATCAATGCAGTTACCACACACCATTTATTGCTTCCACTCACTCATAGGCATAGGCTCATCATATTAATAGTACATCCTTTTTACATGGCTTCATCTCCATATCCCTGCAGAGCAGTGTGGACTGTTAAGCATACACCAGAGTCTAATGGTTGTGACATGGTCGCCTGGTCTTCACCTGGCTGCTGCCTCTGGTCTGGATGAGATTCCTCACCTCAGCCCAGGGGAGATCATTATCTCTGTCCCCTGTCTTCCCTTGGACATAGGCTGGTCATCACTACTGGGCCGTATTGTAAGTTATAGACCTTTTTTTAAGAGATTGTTCTCTGTTTAAAGGGTATCCAATATTTATAAATATTACTGATTTAATTTCAGAGCATTTTACTCCTGATAATTTGGCACGAGCCATGAAATGTGTATACATCGAAATTATGCCCAGATAGGTTTGGCTCACCAGGAGCAATTGCTTATGTTTATTGAATTATTATGAATGGATGCGTGTTTTTATAATTGTTCTGATAGTCATGTCATATTTTATTTTGTATAATAACTGTATATTCATACAAGTGAATGAATGAATGAATGAAAACTTATATAGCGCGGCACATGCGAACTGAATCGCCTGTGAAGTGCATCATAGTAAATTGTGTCCTGTATCACAGATTTGTAAACGGCACATTTTTTAGTGCCACATCCAGTATTTGAAGCTGTATCACAGATTGACACTTTTTATACCATGATTTGTATTTAATAAATAATTTAATGAATAATATGAACAAGGTACTGTATCCATTCAGTGACATGCCTCATACATAGTCCGATTCCTTTCTCTTTTCTGTTCAACATTAATGGCTGTGTGTTGAGTTATTTTGAGGGGACAGCAAATTTCCACTGTTATACAAGCTGTACACTCACTACTTTAAATTGTAGCAAAGTTTCATTTCTTTAGTGTTGTCACATGAAAAGATATGATAAAATATTTACAAAAATGTGAGGGGTGTACTTACTTTTGTGAGATACTGTATATTGTTTAGATTTACAAATGATATTGTTGTCACAAGCTTTGAAAATACTGAAAAGAGTCAGGGGATCCGGCTATGCAAACCATGTACAGTATTTGTGTTTTGCCAGAAATGGCTTCTTCAGAGCTGTACAAGGTTGCTGCCCAAAGTAGCATGGGTACAAATAAACATACTTAGGGGCTCTGGAACAGAAAACGGACACCCTGTACTATGCTGTTCTATGAAAGCCTGACTGCATATTTATCAGCAAATCTTCATCAAAAAAATCAGGCGATTAAAACCAATAACCTTTGACTTAGTCAATTATAATTATAGCATTCAGTCCCATTCTATTAAATACTATAGATTAGTGTGTGGATTTGTTTTCCTTAATGTAATTTTCATAATTCTAAACTTCACATTTAGTGTTGACTGCAACTCTCCTATGCTACAAAACCAAATATAAGAACAGTAATTCTATTCCACACCCTTTCCAGAGCACAAAGGGTCAATTGAGATGCTATTTATGATCAAAAACAGCATTGGGTGCTACAAAGGGTTTTCATTTACCTGATACCATGTCTAAAATTTGGTTAGCTATACAAACTTTAAATGATAGTTTTGTTTATTCAATATAAAAATAACGACATTCACATTTAATAAGGTCAATATTTCCCCAGTTTGCAATTAGCATACTGTGATTCCATAAGTCTTTGTCTATCAGGTAGAGCAATTAAAGTGATGCTGAACACACATGTTTAATTGACATTATCCCTTTTTTTTTGGTATGTGTATGTAATTATTTTAATAAAAAAATAAAAAAAAACATACAGCCAGAGCTACATTGGAATGGTTTAGATCAAAGCATATTCATGTGTTAGAATTGCCCAATCAAAGTCCAGACCTAAATCCAATTGAGAATCTGTTGCAAGGCACTATAAGTAAATTTTTTCCTAATCGATATACAGCTGTCAAATGACCCAGCTCTTTCCCAGCCTGTCTTTAGGGAAACAGTGGCAGGAGAAGAGTCTAGTCCTCTGCTGCTATGCACATGTTCAAAATAATAAAAACAGCCTTTGGGATCCAGAGTAAAAATAAACAATTAAAACGGTTGTAAACCCGCATATACATTTTTGTGATTGAGTTTTCAATTTGGCAAGGTCCGGCGGCTGCCGGTCCTTTAGCCGAGAATCCCCCCTGCGCATGCACCACCACCATAGTATTTTAAATATTCTATATTTCTGTCTTCCCAGAAGTCCATAAGGGTTTCATCTGTATTATTTCCTGCTCAATTGACACCAGTCATTAATTAAACCTTTACAAAGGAAGGTTTTGTTTAATCAAATGTAATGGCTACATACACCAGGCCAGGGATGTGGAGATGAAGCCATTGGATAAGGATAAGGGTCTGGGGTGTATTTCAGGAGGGACCCATGGTTTTTTTTGTATTTTTTTGAGTGGTTACCCCTTAAAAATCCATATCAGACCCTGGGGATAAGCTTCTGGTATAGATTTTGAGGGGGACTCCGTGCTATATTTTACAAACAGAGGCAGGCCACAAAAAGAACTATGATTTAGCAATAGGTTTTATTTGTTTTCAAATAATGTTACCTATAGTTTTAGGACATCAGTAAAGCCTGTTATTTAAAGGATGTGTGTTTTCCCTGTGAAGTTGTAAACTAGTGAAAGCTGCTATAATATTGTCAGTATAATATTTCTTGCTTTTCCTGTGAAATAATTCACTCTCATTTTGAATTTCCTGATTATAACCCTGCTTGTTGTGTCCCTGGGAAAATGCAACCTAGTAAATGTTGCTTGCATACTGAAACTGAAAATGTTAGTTCACAATAAAACTGCATCCTTTCCACAACATGTATAGCTACTGATTGTGAAGTGATACACTCAAATGTTTAGATATTTTGGTCTAATCAAGCAGCTTGCTTACATACTGTGCATTGACTGTAAAATAGTTCTGGTTATTTTCTATATTCTAATTCAGTTCTGGAAATGTACTTTTTATTTGATGGCTTCAATAATAAAAATCTTTTCACTGATCTGCTTTACAACTCTTTTGTATGTGTGCAGGGATCTGCTGCTAATATCACAGTGTTATGTATAATTATGTATTAGCACTTTCTGTCTTTCTGTCTATTCCAGTGGTTCTCAACCTTCTAGTGCCATGACCCCTTGATAAAATTTCCCAAGGTGTGGGAACCCCTAACAGTAAAATTTTCATAGTGTGGGTTGTCAGCACCCAAGGTAAGACAAGTCATTTGCGCCCCTAACCCACGGACATTTAGCGCTCCCTGAGTCCCTTCCACTTGTACAGTAATAAAACCTCTTATGGAATATTTTAGGATGTACTAATCTTTGTTCTCTTTTCTTTACCTTTTATCTCTCTCTATCCTAATGTCTTGTTTTTTTTCCCCTATCCCTCTCTCTAGTCTTTTTTCTTGTTCTTTTTCTCCCTCTTTTTTTTTGTTCCTCCCTCTTTTTCTCTCCCTTCCATGTATTCTCTATTTTTATTCCTTCACTTACTCCTTGGTGGGGAGGTTGGGGGAATGGGATGAGTGGCAGTGCTGTCGGTGAGTTAAGATGAATGGCAGTGCTGATGGGGGGTGGGGTGAATGGGATCAGTGGCAGTTCTGGGGAGTGGGTTCTGATCAGCCAACTTAGATGCTCTTGATCAAGGTCATCTGCTAATCTGAGAACTGTAGTGGGGACTTCTAATGGCAAGTATAATCACAGGTAGTGTTACTCATTCTTTCTCCAGGTCTGTGGTATCCCGCAGCAGTGATACCTATGCCGAAATCAGGAGATAGGGTATCCTTCAGCCCCACCCACTTCACATTCCTCACCAGTCAGCTGACCTATAGTCTCTGGGCGGCTGCAAAGAGGCTGAGTGGGTGGACGTGGGCTCCAGCAACAGCCCAGCTGGGTGGCCACAGCTCCCAGGGACAGCCCTGCTGGGCGGTCGCGAAAAGGCTGGGCGATCGGTGCGGGCTTCAGGAAAAGCCCAGGATTTGGTGACCCCTGGCAAATTGTCATTTGACCCCCAAGGGGGTCCCGACCCCCAGGTTGAGAACCACTGGTCTATTCTATGGGTGGCTGGATAAAAAAATAAATAAAAAAATAAAGGAAGTGGAGAGAGAGAAACTCTCTGCCACATGTCCTGTCCATGTTGCTAAGTTCAAGTCAAAAGAGAAATAGATGTACAGTGGGGATCGAAAGTTTGGGCACCCCAGGTAAAAATTTGTATTAATGTGCATAACGAAGCCAGGGAAAGATGGAAAAATCTCTAAAATGCATCAAATTACAGATTAGACATTCTTATAATATGTATAAAAAAGTTAGATTTTATTTCCATCATTAACACGTTCAAAATTACAGAAAACAAAAAAATTCCGTCTGCAAAAGTTTGGGCACCCTGCAGAGTTAATATATTGTACTGCCCCCTTTGGCAAGAATCACAGCTTGTAAACGCTTTTTGTAGCCAGCCAAGAGTCTTTCAATACTTGTTTGAGGTATCTTTGCCCCTTCTTCCTTACAAAAGTCTTCCAGTTATTTGAGATTTCTGGGCTGTCTGTCACGCACTGCTCTTTTAAGGTCTATCCATAGATTTTCAATTATGTTGAGGTCAGGAGATTGTGAAGGCCATGGCAAAACCTTCACGTTAACGCCTCTTGATGTAATCCCCTGTGGATTTTGAGGTGTGTTTAGGATCATTATCCATTTGTAGAAGCCATACTCTCTTTAACTTTAGCTTTTTCACAGATGGCATCAAGTTACCATCCAAAATTTGCTGAAATTTTATTGAATCCATTTTCCTTCTACTCGTGAAATGTTCACTGTGCCACTGGCTGCTATACAACCCCAATGCATGATTGATTCACCCCCATGCTTAACAGTTGGACAGAGGTTATTTTCATTAAATTCTGTGCCCTTTCTTCTCCAAACGTACCCTTTCTCATTCCGGCCAAAAAGTTCTATTTTAACCTCATCGGTCCACAAAACTTGTTTCCAAAATGCATCAGGCTTGTCTGTATGTTCATTTGCAAAGTTCAAACGCTGATTTTTATGGTGAGGACGTAGAAGAGGTTTTCTTCTGATGACTCTTCCATGAATACTATGTTTGTACAAGTATCTCTTTATAGTGGAATAGTGTACCACAACTCCAGTGTCTGCCAGATCTTTCTGGAGGGATCGTGCAGTCAAACGTGGGCTTTGAATTGCTTTTCTTACAATCCTGCGAGCTGTTTGATATTTTTCTCGGTCTTCCAGATCTTGCTTTAACTTTCACTGTTCCTGATGACTGCCATTTATTAATTACAATCCGAACAGAGGATATTGACATATGAAAACGCTTTGCTATCTTCTTTTAGCATTCTCCAGCTTTGTGAGGGTCAACTATTTTCAATTTTAGTCAGAGGCGTTGCTAGGGGGGTGCGGGGGGTGCGGTCCGCACCCGGGTGACACCCGCTAGAGGGGTGACACCATCCCAACATTGAGGATTTAAAGAAAAGTGTGTCTATCCGACTGGACTTTGTACTTTTGTACTCTTTTTTTTCTTCCTCCGCTCCCCTTCTGAGCCAGCCACCAGTGAGCAGCGAGCCTCAGCAGAGCTCAGTCTGTGCCTGCCTGTCACACTGCACTGTGTGATGATGTAATGTAAGTCACGTCAGGGGCCGGCCCTGCATGGGTCCCGAGCGGCACTTTCAGGGGGGCGGCAAACTGCCGTCCATGAGCAGTGGCAGAACTGCCGCCCGCAAGCCAGCCCGTCGCCTGCTTTTTCCACACTAAGAAAGCTCGGCACCGCTGCTGTTACAGCCACTGCTTTTCTTATTCATCACGTTGCTGTAGATGGGGACTGTAATCTCCGCCCCCGTACCTCCCCCCCACCTCACTCCTTCAGCACAGCCACTGTCCTGCATGAATACAGTGACATCCCTGAGGCGGATTCTCCTTGCCTCTGCTGTTTGAGTGGACAGGATGGGGATTCACCTGACCTACAAGATCATACCCATCTGGTGTCAGACTCAGAGGGAGACAGTGTGTGGAGGTAAATCATCTTGCAGTTCCTCGTGTAGCTTGCATGCACCTCAATGCTAAATCTGCTGTATTACTGCAGATTAGCATGGAAGTGCTGCCTACTAGCAGACAATTGGATTTAATGATCGTCACTGTACTCTCCTGACCCCTCCCTGCTGTATACCATCCCTAGTGTATACCCTTCTCACCCTGCCTGGTGTATACCCTTCTCACCCTGCCTGGTGTATACCCTCCTGACCGCTCCCTGGTGTATACCCTCCTGACCCCTCCCTGGTGTATACCCTCCCGACCGCTCCCTGGTGTATACCCTCCCAACCGCTCCCTGGTGTATACCCTCCCGACCCCTCCCTGGTGTATACCCTCCTGACCCCTCCCTGGTGTATAACCTCCTGACCGCTCCCTGGTGTATACCCTCCTGACCCCTCCCTGGTGTATACCATCCTGACCACTCCCTGGTGTATACCCTCCCGACCCCTCCCTGGTGTATACCCTCCTGTCCCCTACACCACCACCGCTGCCTCTGACTAAATCCCTGCACCACCACCGCTGCCTCTAAATGAACCCCCCATCACCGCTGCCTCTAACTGAACCCCTGCACCACCACCGCTGCCTCTGACTGAACCCCTGCACTACCACCGCTGCCTCTAAATGAACCCCCGCCATCACCACTGCCTCTAACTGAACCCCTGCACCACCACCGCTGCCTCTGACTGAACCCCTGCACCACAACCGCTGCCTCTGACTGAACCCCCCCACCACCACCGCTGCCTCTGACTGAACCCCCCCACCACCACTGCTGCCTCTGACTGAACCCCCCACCACCACCGCTGACTAAACCCCCTGCACCACCACCACTGCCTCTGACTGAACCCCCCACCACCACCGCTACCTCTGACTGAACCCCCCACCACCACTGCTGCCTCTGACTGAACCCCCCCACCACCACTGCTGCCTCTGACTGAACCCCCCCCCACCACCACTGCTGCCTCTGGCTGAACCCCCCCACCACCACTGCTGCCTCTGACTGAACCCCCCCACCACCACTGCTACCTCTGACTGACCCCCCCACCATCACCACAGCTGCATTGGTTGGAACCCCCAACCACCACCACTGTTGCATGTAAATCTAACTCTGTAATACATTAAATTTTCATTTTAATTGTCATGATATAACATTGTATGTAGGGGCCTTTTGGTGGCCGTAATTTTTGTTTGGGGGGGGGGCAGCATTTAAATCTTGGGCCCGGGCAGCACAATGTCTTGGGCCAGCCCTGGTCACGTCACACACAGTACTTTCAGTTTCTCTGCCCGGGTGGCGCGGCGGCTGCTCAAAGGCTGCACGTGTGACCTGGCACCTGCTGTGATGATTGCTGCCCACACCAGTCCTCTGTCTCCAGACTTCGGCTGGTGCCGGCCGCGGCTAGGAACAGGTGCGGGGGGTGTCCACAGAGTCCACCGCCAGCCGGTTTGACCCTAAAAGATTAAATCAAAGTGGCGAAAATTCATGGCACAGTGGCTGCGTTTGATGGCGTGGCATAGTGGTGACAATTGCTGGGCACAGTGGTGACAATTGATGGCACAATGGTAACAATTGATGGCACAGTGGCTGCTTTTGATGGCACAGTGGCTGGGTTTGGCATGGCACAGTGGTGACAGTTGATGGGCACAGTGGCAACAATTGATGGCACAGTGGTGACAATTGTTGGCACAGTGGGTACGTTTGTTGGCATGACATAGTGGTGACAATTGCTGGGCAGAGTGGTGACAATTGATGGCACAGTGGCTGCGTTTTTATGGCATGGCATAGTGGTGAAAATTGCTGGTCACAGTGGTGACAATTGATGGCACAGTGGTAACAATTGATGGCACAGTGGTAACAATTATTGGGGGGGGGGGTGACACCATGTTATACCGCACCAGGTGACACCAACCCTAGTGACGCCACTGGTTTCAGTTTTCTAGACAACTGCTCAGAAGAACCCATGGTGCTGATTGTTGGGGCAAGGTCAGATGAGTCTGAGCATTTAAAACCTTTGAGATTGACATCACCTGGTCTTTCCAGACGATGATTGAGAACAATCCATGACACTGGCAGGTCTCAGCTTTGCAAAGGGGGCAGTGCATGCTATAAATTCTCTAGGGTGCCCAAACTTTTGCAGACGCCTTTTTTTTTGTTTTCTGTAATTTTGAAAGTGTAAATAACTGTAAATAACTTTTTTGACATATTATAAGAATATCTAATCTGTAATTTAATGCCTTTTGGAGATTTTTCTATCTTTCCTTGGCTTCGTTATGCACATTATGGTCCAAAGAGAGGTTACTCCAAATGACTCACGTGGCTTCTATAGAGAAAGAAAAAAAATGATTTATTCTGCAAAATTTTCAAAAAAAATATACCAAACTATCAAAGTCAAAAAGACAACAATTTCTTTCCACACAGGAAAATGACTGGACATCATAATGGCATCTGTGATAACGTATGCCATCAAAATACAGTTATTGCAGACCTCAATAATAAACAGAACACTGCCGATGTATTTCACTTATGCCATGAGGCTAAGCCTAATATACATAAAAAACACTAATGAATCCAAAAATGGATATAGGTAGTTTATAGGGATGGCTTATACTGGTATCTACTATCTACTATGAAAAATGTATCTGCGCTGTAAAGAAGTAAACCTGCTGAGGCTGCTTACACCAAAAAAGCAGTATGCCTGTGCCTCTCTAGAAATGTGCAAAATAAAAGTGTAGTGCCTCAAACCTTACATATACAACAAAAAAACATGTGATTATAATAAAGATAAAAGTCCAAAATATAAATCTCAGTGAAGGGCCAGATTCAGGTAGATGCGCGCATCTTTTCGCCAGCGTAGCGCAACGCATATACGCTGCGCTGACGCAAACTAGCGAGTGAAGTACAGCATTCACCAAGCGCATGGCCGTTACTTTGCGACGGAGTAACGAAGATGCGTTGGCGCAACCCGACGCAAGTGAAAGTGGGTGTGATCATATGTAAATGATGGGCGGAGCCCAGCACAGAGGCTTACGTTCAGCGCATCATCATCCACGGATCATGCGCAGTGAGTGAGGCTTCACTCGGCCCCCTGTGCGCATGCTCACAACTTCTGTCGGCACCACTTCACGGGAAACGTCAGCGCAATGTGTTCCGTTGCGCGTATAAAAGCGCCAGCGGAAGCGCCATTCCGGCGCAAAAGTATTTCCGTTTCCCCCCACCCCAGGGAAGTTACTTTTGCTCTGTTATGGCTGATCCCGCTCCCCCCAAAGAGAGGAGGAACCTCAATTTCAATGCCCAGAAGGTCTCTGTGGTAATCTCCGCTATGGAGACTTATAATGACTTTCTCCACGGAAAGAAAAGTCGGAAGACCAGCCGGGAGAGGAAGCAGGCCATCCTGGACACCATTGCTGGCAGGGTGAATGTGTTGGGGTACTCCACCCGGACTGCTGGTGATATCCAGAAAAAAATAAACGACCTGCGGCGCAAGGTCCGTGGCAAGGTGGCCACCATCAGGAGGCATGAGAGGGGCACAGGTGGTGGACCCCCATGTCCGGTCAGCCTGACCACGGAGGAGGAGGTGGTCGCCCGCTGCCTGGAGAGGGAGCAGTTGGAGGGGGTACCAGTCTATGATTCTATGGAGGAAGGCTCCAGGACAGGTAAGTGTTTTTTATCCCCTATTTGGTGTGTTGCATGTGGGGGGGGGGAGGGTACATGTGCCAAGTGTGTGGGACCACCAACATGTGTCTGCTTTGTGTCATCCACAGATGACGGAGCTGGGCCATCATCTGTTGCTGGCCATTCCACCCCAACCCCCCAACGGGATCCTGAGGACGAGCCCCTGGGTGCTGAAGTCACCGAGGTGGAGGAGAGTGCCCACACCACTTCTGCAGAGATGGTTGAGGAGGAGCCTGTTCCTCAGCAGGAGTTTTTTTTGTTTTATCAGAGTCCTCCCCTTCTGCAGGCACCTCTGTCATCCCCTCACCCATCCTCGGTAGCCCCTCAAGGGCGACTCCATCCCCACAGGGACAACTTTCTCCTGGCCCCAGGAAGGCAACCCGTAAGACCAGGGGGGTGTCTGATCTGGTCCAGGACCAGGTGGCGATAGACCACACCAGGCAAGCACAGCAGATGGGGGAGATTGCTGGCCACTTGGACCGGGTCGCTGACAGCCTGGGCTCCGTATCGCAGCTGCCCAGTGGTGTGCAGGACGTTGTGACCAGCCTGGGGGAGGTGCAGGCTGATGTACGGCACCTCACAGCAGCCGTCCACGCCAACACAGCTGCCATCCGGGAAGAGGGGAGGCAGCGGCAGCATAATGTCACCCGCCAGTTGAGAATACAGGCCCAGACCAATCTCTATCTGAGCCGGATTGCCGTGGCCTTGGAGGGCATGCAGCCAACAGCTGCCAGGAGTGGCCCACCCGGGGATCAGCCTCCTCCAGATGCCCCCCCACCCCCACCCACTCCCTCCAGGCAGCTGAGGAGCCCAAGAGTGCCCACAAGCGGAGCCCCTGTCATCCCAGATGAGGGTGTTTTTTTTGTTGGGGTTAATTTTTATTTATTTTTTCTTGCTCAGGTTATGAGTTTATATTTTATTTTATTACTAAGGTTATGAGTTTATATTTTATTTTATTACTCAGGTTATGAGTTTATATTTTATTTTATTACTCAGGTTATGAGTTTATATTTTATTTTTAACTGCACACGGTCAGGAGTGCAGGGGACAGTGTGAATGGTGTGTGAATGTGAGGGGGTGGCACTCCTGCCAGTAAGGGGTGTCACCCTCGGCCGTGGTGGAGAAGTTATCCCCACGGCTGTATGAATGACGTATGAAAGGTGTATGAATGGACAGCGACATCATTGGGGCCTTGACGCTGGCGTTGCTCTTCCCAAGTCCTACATGCTGGACTTGGGCTAATCCAATGTGATGTGGATGTGGTGTGTGTGATCTAGGGACATCAGTGGTGTGCATGCATGCATTGTCTGTGTGATTAATGTTTTGGTTTAGTGTCCAAAGATGCCTACGGTGAGGACCCTCCTGACTGCTCTTCCATCAGCAGACTGGGTCTCCTCTGGCAGGTGGGGACTGTGTGGGTCGGGGGTCAGGTCATCACGCATGTCAATCTGCAGGACTTTTCTCATAGCAAAGTTGTGCAGAATGCAACATGCACCGATGATCTGACACACGAAGGTAGGGGAATACAATAGGGTCCCACCGGACTTATCCAGGCAGCGGAAACGGGACTTCAGGAGCCCAAATGTTTGCTCCACCACTACACGGGTTTTGATGTGTGCTTCATTGTATTTTCTCTCTCCTCTGGTTTGGGGGTTCCGGAAAGGAGTCATTAGATGGGGTCCCAGTGCATATGCAGAGTCACCTGTAAGGGAGAAGAAAGGAGGATGTTAGTCATGCATGTGCCACTTGTGATGTGTGCATCATGGGAGGGGATAGTCATGCCTGCCACCTATGTCACTCACCAACCAGCCAGCTGTCCCCATACATGTTCTGCTCGAATTCTGCTGGGATGGGGCTCTGACGGTATATGAAGCTGTCATTGCTGGATCCGGGGTGTTTGGCACGGACGTGCCATATGAGGCGTTGGGCATCAGCTATCACCTGTACGTTGATGGAGTGCCAATGCTTCCGATTGCGGTATATGTGCTCTGTGGCACTGGGGGGCTGTAGGGCCACATGTGTGCAATCAATGGCCCCCACAGTGCGTGGGAATCTGGCAATGCTGTAGAAATCTGTCATTGCCTTCAGCCGCAGCTCCTCAGTGGTGGGTCTGATGAACTGGTTGGACATGCGTCTGAGGATTGTGGGGACAACCTGGTGCACACATCTGCTCATGGAGGACTGTGACATCCCAGCCACCACTCCACTTGTACGCAGGAATGATCCACTTGCAAGGAAATGAAGTGTTGCCAGTACCTTCACCAGTAGCTGCACTGCTTGTGAGCGGTGTGTCTTGCTGGTGATGTCATCCTGCAGGGTTGTGGTTAGTTCAAGTATTGCATCAGGGCTGAATCTGAAGAGGCGATACACCTCCTTATCCCCCATGCCAAAGAGGCTCGTGCGTGTGCGGTATATCCTCTTACGTGCCCGCCTCCTCCGTACCGGGGGACCCAGTACTAGTGCTAGGACCGCGACTGCCCCTGGCATGTTGGCACACAGAGGTGTTGTCCTTGCATGTGTGGTTGTTCAGCTTGCTAGTTTCGTCGGTAACGCTGCTGCTGTAGCTGCTCTCCTGCTGACCTGTGGTCGTCTGGAGTAAAGATAAAGCAGCTATTTGTAGAAATAACTTTGCGCCGGACGGACGAGATACGCGCGGCGCATGTAGCCAGCGTATGGTGCTAATCCAAGCCAAATTATGCGCCGACGATACTCTGGCGTCGGAAAGTTAAGCCGGTCGGGGAAAGCCCGTTTTCTGTCGCATCTAGTTTGGTGGGTACGGCCGCATAGATACTACGGTGCATCTTCACAGTTACGCGGCGCATATCGAAATACTCCAGCGCAAGTCTTGCTGAATCTGGCCCGAAATGTCCAATGATGTTACAACTGCCAAACAATATCCCCAGTGTTAATAAAACAATTCTTCAGTGATTTCCCACCATCAATAAGTAAATTGCAAATTCAAGGGGTCCCCTTGATAATGTCCCATTGGACGGAACATGCTGGGGTAGAGATTGAGGTGCTGACGTCATGCCACTGCACGATTATGGGTCGGCAGTGGCCTTCTGGTGGGAGTTTTTTGATTCACTGTCCTATGCTTGTTTTTTTTAATTACTAACGTTTTTTATTGTTATTTTAAATAAGGTAAAACAAAATAAAAATCATGAAGAAAGATATCAAATAATCATGCAATAGTGTACATAATGAAAATTACATGTCCTGTGCTTGTTATATGTTCTTTTAACATTAAAATACTACACAATTGGAATCTTTCTTAGGCTTGTGGTGAGCTTTGTTCATTCAAAGTTGGAGACTTTCTAAAAGGAGAAGTCTTTGGAGTCCCTTTACTGCAGTGCCTTCTGTTTAATCGTGCAGTGCCTTCTGTTTGATCATGCTGTCTTTGGGCGTTTATGCTGCTGTAATGGCAGCTACTCGCTTTGGTGAGTTTGCAATTACTTTATTGGTGGTAGGAGGACACTGAAGCATTGCTAACAAGAATTGCTTTTGGTGCTATTGTTTGGCATTTGTCACATCATTTGACATTTCACTGAGCTTTACATTTTGCGCTTTCATTTTTATTATCATCACGTCACGTGATTTTATGTCATATGTTGTATATGTAAGATTTGAGACACTTTTTATACTGGTATCTGGTTTATCATTCAGTGTGCAAATATATTTATCTCTTTATTTCTGGCAATCCATAGAAACCTGTGGATATATACGCTTCAGTACTTCTGGAGTTCTATACCACCTGCTCAGAATCTTATATCTTCCCTCTTGGTACCTAGTTGCTATTGACACCCTGGGCCACCAGATTCACAGAGCCATTACGCCTGTCTAACTGGTGTTAGACTGGAGTAATTTCAAATTATGCTCGTTTTTTAGCTAGTCGGAAACCTCAAAGCATGAATAGACGGCTTCGGGCTTCAATTCGACTGGATTACTTGTTCGTACGCCTTCGGATCTACGCTGCAATAAAATTGCGGCCACTGGGTGGACTTCCCGTCGTTTTCCGCGTCGGGGTATGCTAATGAGCTTTTGCCGGCGATTCCCGAAATTACGATCTTCATTCGTAATCTCTTACGGCACCTTTAGTCATCTTTTTTTTGCGTAACACTATACCAGCTTTTTGCTGGTCTAATATTAGACAGCCCATGTTAAGTATGGTCGTCGTTCCCACGTCGAATTTCTACGTTTTCCGACGTCTTTTATTATTTTTCACGTAAGTCGTCCGGGAATAGGAATGTTCGTAAACTACGCTACTCAAACAACGAATGACGTAACAACGTGATTTTGCGCAATGCACGGTGGGAAATTTCTGAACGGAGCATGCGCAGTTCGATCGCCGCGGGGACGCGCTTAATTGAAATGCATCACGCCCCCTAATCGCGTATTTCGATTACGCGGCGAGAAATAGACTACGCCGCCGTAGCGTACGCTCAAAAATCTACCAGAACTCGGTGTAGAGCCTGGTAAAATAAGGCAGCGTAGAGTATTTCGATTACGTAGCGCAATATTAAGTGTATCTGAATCTGGCCCCTTGTGTGTAAACCTAAATATCTTATTTTTTTTGTATTTCTGAAAAAGTGACCCCCATCTCTCTGCCATGCCTGTATAAAACCAAGGTTCTGTGGGGCCTTCAACTCGATCACCATGGCATATAATATCGATATTGCATGTCGGACTGCCTCTCATTTTAAGCATAGATTTTCAAACTTAGACGGTGTAGCTATTTTTCTTGTTCGCATGGAAATTGTTCTGAGGAATGCATTTACCGGCCTTCTCCTGAAAGGGTCTAAACTTTCTTCAAACTCCCCGTCCAACTCTTCTCTAGACATTACTTGATTGTCAGCCATTAAATGTATAAGTCTACTTTTACCCTGTCATTTTAACCTTGACATTATTTTATCCTTTAGACCCATTTCAAACTCTGGATTGCCATCAGGAGTCATCAGGTTCGGCAGAGTTGATGACTCAACTTTTTGGAGTATCCTTTTAACTACACTAAGTGTCGCGCCCGCTGTCGGTTGTTTGACTGCTTGCGGTATAGTCGTGTTTTTTAGCCAAATTACCCCCTCTAGAGGTATCTCCACTATTGCTTGTTCCATGTGTACCCATGTTTTTACTTTTTGAAGTGTGCACCAAACCAACACTCTTGCAAAATGTATTGCCTCGTAATACCCCTCCGGGTCTGGGAGCCCTACACCACCTTTTTCTTTTGGTAAGGTCAAAATATCTCTATGAATTCTGGCAGGTTTTAAAGCCCAAACAAACCTTGCCAATCTTATTCTCAACTCTCTCAAATATTCCCACCGGAATCTTAATAGGCAAGGTCTGTAAAATGTACAATAGTCTTGGCATTACATTTATTTTGATAATGTTGATTCTACCAAACCACGTAAACACCTCCTTATCCAATTTCTGTAGATCTATTTTAATCTGTCGTACCAAGGGCACAAAATTAAATTCAAACATCCTGTTCAGTCTATTAGGTATTTTTGTCCCGAGGTAACCTATATGTGAATATGTCCATCTGAATGCAAAAAAGTTTGATAGCTGCTGTTGTAGTACTGTACTCGTCTCAATCCCCATTGCTTCCGAATTATTATAGTTAACCTTAAAGTTGGACAGTCTCCCATACTTATCCATTTCAGTCATTAATGACGGCAGGGACAATGCTGGGAGAGTTATAAAGAACAACAGGTCGTCCGCAAATGCAGCCAGTTAATATTCCCTTCCTTTTAATCTGATGCCCCTAATATCTGGATTGGACCTTATAGTTCTTAGAAATGGCGCCAGTGTCAGAATAAACATAATATGGACAGCCCTGTCGTGTTCCGTTCTTGATAGAGAAGGGCTCTGATAATACCTAATTTATCTTGATTCTAGCATTTGGAGAGGAAAATAGGCTCATGACCCAGTTCTTCAACCCTATGTTGTATAGTCGCCCTCAAGAAAGACTCTTTGTCTGCCCTTCTCGTATCGAATTACACGCCTCCACAAACCCTGGTGCCAATTTTTCTGCAAAAGTTTTATAATATAATAGGGTAAATCCATCTGGGGCCGGTGCCTTACCAGGTTTTAATGTTTTCAAGGCTTTCAAGAATCCCTCAATGGTGATTGGACCATCTATTTCCTCTGCTTCTTTGTCTGTCAATCTAGGCATTTCTGAGGCTTCTATATATGCCTTAGCCTCCTCTTTTTTACATATCCTGGCTCCCTGATCTCACGCCTCTAGTTGATATAGGCCAACATTGTAGTCTCGGAACGCCTTAGCAATTGCCTGTGATGAATGTACCAATGTGTCACCCTGCATTTTAATATGTTATATGTAGTTTCGTGTCTTTGTCGCTTTCAATGCATTGGCCATCATCCTGCTAGGCTTTTTCCCAAACTCATAAAAAGTTTACCCCGGGTCATAGCTGCTTTTGCTTTATCTGTTAACCGGGCATTCAATTCCTCTCTCAGACGGGTTAGTTCCTTCTCTCTCTGGAGTGTCTGCGATTTCTTATGTAAAGTTTCTAGCCTCCTGATGTCTCAGAGCAATGATTCTAGTTGGGCCCCCTGTTGTCTTTTTCTACAGATATAAGTATTCCTCTTATATAGCATTTATGTGTTTCCCAAACGCTGAAAGGAGACACTTCCCCTGATTTGTTTGCTAAGAAAAACAATTCTAATTCCTGTACTAAATGTATCTCGCATTCTGGATCTTTCAGGAGGGTTTCGTTAATCTTTGTAACGCCATCTGCGTTACTCTTGATAGAACGAGCGCAGCTGTACATTGTATTGACAGCCGCGCTCCGTTCTACATCTCGTCCGCGTCACTTCCGGTGCGCGGACGTCTGCGCTCCACGCTGGAACGCGGAAGTGCGACCCGCACAATTCCGCGTTCCAGGCGCGCTATTTAAATCCCCTGATGTGGCGGCAGGGTGTTCGTTTATTCCTGTTGGACGCCTGCCGCCACCAGGGACCCGGACACCAACCTCAAGAGACCCAGGTCACCCAGCACCTGCACCTCAGCAATCTGCCACAACCTACTGACCGCAGCACCAGCCAGCCTGTACCCATTGCACCGCTTCCAACCTGCCTGCACCCCCACAAGCCTACATGGACCTCAGTACCCAGAAGGATGGATTCTAACTACCTACACTTCAGTACCGCAAGTACCCCATGTGGCTAATACTGTGTTGCTAAGCTTTGCCTATACTGCAGTATCTTTAGGACTGTGATCTTTCTGTGTGTGCTGTTATCTATTGCTGAAGTTGTATCACCATAAGGACTGCAGGGTGCCCCTACTGTTTACATACAGATCTATTCCTCTTGCAATCCACACACCATCCCAGCCTCTTACAGACCATACAGTACACTGCTTCGCTCCCTATATCTGCATGTTGCTAATATAGCTACCCTAGTACAAAGGTTGTTTCTCTTTGGAGGCTGTGATGACAAAGACCCCATAATCTCTGTGTTTCTATAGAGTAACTGGTGGCTCTGACCTGAGTAACCTCCGCAGCTGAGATCCAGACCACTATCCAGTGTCCTAATATCTCGCAGGGTCATAACATAATAAACGAACCTCAAAAGGAAAATGGATCCAGCGGAGCTTGCAAACCATTTGGTTGGACTCTCACAAAGGGTAGATACCCTTACCAACTCCTTAGCCGAGTTACGTTTAGAGAATGATGCTCTTCGCAACCAAAATTTAGCACAAGCCAGAGAGAGACCTGAGCCCAAAGTATGCCCCCCAGAAACTTTCTCAGGGGATAGAAAACTTTTTCGACAGTTTGTACGTTCGTGTCGACTAATGTTCGAGTTACGGCCCCGCACCTACTTCTCCGATAGGGTCAGAATCCTCACGCTAGTCTCTTACCTTAGGGGTGAACCTAGAGTCTGGGCTGACTCTTACATAGAAGAACATGGAGACCTCCTGGGTGCTTTTGACACTTTCCTGGAGGAGATGTCCCAGCTTTACGAGGATTCAAACAAACAGCTGACTGCTGAGAACTCAATTAGGAATCTCAAGCAGGGAAGAAGACCCGTCGAAGACTACATAACAGAATTTAAATGTTGGTGCAGAGAGACCCAGTGGTCAGATGTTGCCCTACGGAACCAATTCCGGTTAGGCCTAACGGAAGTAATGAAAGATGAGATTGCCCGTGTCGAGCTTCCTCCTTCTCTAGAGGATCTTATGCATCTTTCTATTGCTATTGACCGACGCATTCGTGAAAGGAAAGCGGAACGTGCTGTCACTTTTCCACCTACTCCGTTCAAGAGAGCCAGGTCTCCACCCAAAGATGTTCCAATGGAACTTGGAGCAATCAAGGGACCATTATCTTCTGCTGAAAAACAGCGCCGCAGAGCACAAAACCTATGTCTGTATTGCTCAGCTCCTGATCATATTGTCCCCAACTGTCCTCTTCTAAAAAGGAATTCTGAAGGTAAAGATGTCCACATTAATAAGCTCAATACCTCTGGTTCTATCTCTAACCAATACATCTTTATTGCCCTTACCTTACAGTGGGAACAAGAAAGGATTACCCTTGACGCTATGGTCGACAGCGGAGCCTGTGGAAATTTCATAGACTCAAAAATTGTAGATTCCAATAAAATCCCCTGTGTGTTAAAGCAATTTCCTGTGTCACTCACTTTTATTGATGGTTCTTCATCCCCTTCTGGTCCGGTTTCTCGTCAAACCTCCCCCCTTTTGGTTACTAATAGTTCAGGTCACACTGAGACCCTTGTTTTTGACATAATCTCGTCACCTATATTCCCAATTGTTCTAGGTCTACCATGGCTTTGTCTTCACCAGCCCACTTTTCATTGGGCAACCAGTTCGCTAACACTACAGTCCAAATTTTGTACGGAGACTTGTTACTCCAATTACTCTATCTCCTTTATGGAGTCTCACCAGGCTCAACTTCCAGAACACCTACTTGACTTCACGGATGTCTTCAGTAAGACTAACGCAGATAGACTTCCTCCAAACCGCATTTATGACTGTCCAATAGACCTCATTCCCGACAAACCCATCCCGACTGCGCGGATTTATCCGTTGTCGCAACCGGAGCTTGGACATCTCAAGATTTACCTGGACGAAAACCTCAAGAAAGGTTTTATTAGACCTTCCACCTCTCCAGCAAGTGCTGCAATGTTTTTTGTTAAGAATAAAGATGGTTCACTCCGACCAATAATAGATTACAGATCTCTCAACAACATCTCTGTGAAGAATAGATATCCCTTACCACTAATCCCAGAGCTAATTGAGCGTCTCCAGACATCCAAAATTTTCACTAAATTAGATCTTAGAGGTGCCTATAATTTGATAAGAATCCGCCCAGGTGATGAATGGAAGACTGCCTTCAAAACACGCTATGGACTATTCGAATACACTGTGATGCCATTTGGCTTATGTAACGCCCCCGCCACGTTCCAGTGGTTCATTAACGATATCTT
Organism: Rana kukunoris; assembly: GCA_029574335.1. Taxonomy (NCBI): domain Eukaryota; kingdom Metazoa; phylum Chordata; class Amphibia; order Anura; family Ranidae; genus Rana; species Rana kukunoris. Next base: position 169,224,033 of record CM056051.1, on the reverse strand, counting down.
TCGAGATTTACTTGACATTTGTGTCGTAATCTATTTGGATGATATCTTAATCTATTCTGACACTCCTGAGGAACACACCAAACACGTGCGCTGGGTTCTGGCTAGGCTCAGAACACACTCCCTGTATGCAAAGCTTGAGAAGTGTGTTTTCAGTCAATCCAGCATCTCTTTTCTCGGATATTTAATTACCCCAAAGGGCATTCAAATGGATTCTTCCAAGGTAGACTGCATTCTCTCCTGGCCAGTACCGCTTACTAGGAAGGCCTTACGAAGATTCCTTGGGTTTTCAAATTATTACAGAAAGTTCATCAAGAACTTTTCCGCTATTGTGAAACCACTCAGTAGTTTAACTAGCACAAAGACTCCTTTCTCTTGGTCAAGAGATGCTCAGAAATCTTTCGAGATGCTCAAGGAAAGTTACACCTCCGCTCCCATCCTCCAACTTCCCAATCCACTTTTCCACTTCACACTTGAAGTGGATGCCTCACATTACGCTCTAGGTGCTGTTCTCTCCCAGCAACCAACCCTATCCGAGCCTCTGCATCCTGTAGCTTTCTATTCCAGGACTCTATCTACAGCAGAAAAGAATTATCCCATTGGAGAAAAAGAACTCCTTGCAATCAAGGATGCCCTCAGTAATTGGAGACATCTATTGGAAGGTTCCACCCACCCAATCACCATCCTTACAGACCATCGCAATCTGCAACACCTGAGGGCCTGTAAGACACTGTCTGCTCGTCAAGTTAGGTGGAGTTTGTTCTTCGACAGATTCGACTTTGTCATCTCCTACCGCCCCGGTTCTCAAAACCTTAAGGCGGACTCCCTTTCACGTATCTATGAAGACCAGACCACGGAAGATCCTCCCCAATCTATTATCCCTTCCAACCGCTTTGTTGGAGTTTCTGCTTCTTTCAAGCATTTACTTACTCAGAGCTATGCTAAAGAGATTACGCAATTACCAAAAGGTCTCACTAGACACTCTGACGGTCTTTATACCTTCAATAACAAGATTTATGTACCACCTCAATTACAACTCTTGCTTCTTAAACAACTACATGATGCCCCTTTAGCGGGTCACCTTGGCATCAGTAAGACCATCCACCTAGTTAAACGTGATTACTGGTGGCCCCACTTATCAAAGACAATCCATGATTACATTAATTCCTGTGTTACTTGTGCCACTAACAAACACTCAAGAAAACCTCCTTTTGGTCTCCTGTCTTCCATCCCAATTCCTAACAGACCATGGGATGTCATTTCAATGGACTTCATAGTCGATCTTCCCCGTTCCGAGGGGGCTAACACCATCATGGTCACAGTTGACGTCTTAACGAAGATGGCCCACTTCATCCCTTTAAAGAAATTACCCACATCTCTTGAAACAGCAAAAGCTTTCATACTTCACGTTCTTAAGCTCCATGGCTTACCCTCTCAGATCATCACTGACCGTGGTTCTCAATTTGTGTCCAGGTTCTGGAAAGCCCTTTGTCAAAACTTAAAGATAAATCATAAAATGTCCACCGCTTACCACCCACAAACAAATGGACAAACCGAACGTGTCAACCAGACACTTGAACAGTATCTTCGTTGTTACTGTACCCATCTACAGGATTACTGTTTTCACCTACTTCCCTACGCCGAATTTGCATATAACAATGCCAGGAGTTCTTCCTCTCATCTCTCACCTTTCTACGCCAACTATGGATTTCATCCTAACAGCTTACCATCCTCTTTTCCCACAAATAATGTTCCCTCTGTGGATAATTACCTTACCACCTTGAAAAAGAATCTGAGTATTCTCCGTTCCAACCTTGAAGCTGCCCAGCAGAAACAAAAAAAGTATTATGATTTTCATAGGACAAGACCTCCTATATACAAAGTCGGAGATATGGTTTGGCTCTCCACTCGCAACTTACGTCTTAAGATTCCTTCAAAAAAACTTGGTCGTCAATTTGCTGGACCCCTCCCAATCTCTCATGTAATTAACAAGAATGCGGTTAGGTTACTCCTGCCTCCAGATTGGAAGATACATCCCTCTTTTCACGTCTCACTTGTCAAACCTTTCACACCAAACCCGTTCCCTAACAGAGATCCTCACCCCCCTCCTCCTATCGAGGTTTTGGGTGAGACAGAGTATGAGGTTGAGAGAATTCTCGACTCCAAAAAGAGAGGTTCTACTATTCAATATCTTATTCACTGGAAAGGTTATAGTCATCTTGATGATTCCTGGGAAGATTCCTCACACATTCATGCTCCCCGACTCATTAAACAGTTTCATCACAAACATCCTGATCGGCCAGCTCCTATTGGGTACTCTGTTGGTACCCCCTTGAGGAGGGGAGTATGTAACGCCATCTGCGTTACTCTTGATAGAACGAGCGCAGCTGTACATTGTATTGACAGCCGCGCTCCGTTCTACATCTCGTCCGCGTCACTTCCGGTGCGCGGACGTCTGCGCTCCACGCTGGAACGCGGAAGTGCGACCCGCACAATTCCGCGTTCCAGGCGCGCTATTTAAATCCCCTGATGTGGCGGCAGGGTGTTCGTTTATTCCTGTTGGACGCCTGCCGCCACCAGGGACCCGGACACCAACCTCAAGAGACCCAGGTCACCCAGCACCTGCACCTCAGCAATCTGCCACAACCTACTGACCGCAGCACCAGCCAGCCTGTACCCATTGCACCGCTTCCAACCTGCCTGCACCCCCACAAGCCTACATGGACCTCAGTACCCAGAAGGATGGATTCTAACTACCTACACTTCAGTACCGCAAGTACCCCATGTGGCTAATACTGTGTTGCTAAGCTTTGCCTATACTGCAGTATCTTTAGGACTGTGATCTTTCTGTGTGTGCTGTTATCTATTGCTGAAGTTGTATCACCATAAGGACTGCAGGGTGCCCCTACTGTTTACATACAGATCTATTCCTCTTGCAATCCACACACCATCCCAGCCTCTTACAGACCATACAGTACACTGCTTCGCTCCCTATATCTGCATGTTGCTTATATAGCTACCCTAGTACAAAGGTTGTTTCTCTTTGGAGGCTGTGATGACAAAGACCCCATAATCTCTGTGTTTCTATAGAGTAACTGGTGGCTCTGACCTGAGTAACCTCCGCAGCTGAGATCCAGACCACTATCCAGTGTCCTAATATCTCGCAGGGTCATAACAATCTTCCACTGCCATTCTCAGACAGCGGGTTCCCCCCATTCTATAACACAATGTTTTATGTTTTGCTGAGAAAAAGGTATAATCTTTATAATGCACATGTAGAGTTCTCCAGCTATAATGTGTCAAATTTTTACAGAAGGTCAAATGTGTTTCAACTATAATAGTAAGAGATAGAGCAGTAGACTTGGATAGAGCAGTAATACAGACAGATGTTTCAACAATAGTATTCACAACAACAAAAGTGTACATCTTATATTGTACAGAAATAATGAAAAATTACTTGCGTCACAATGTTTGTGGACAGATATACATTCTAAGTTTGCTTCTTCAAAACTACAGGGTCTGGAGGTTGTCAGGGATGCCACCAGGGTGCATAAGAGAAGAGAACACAGAGATTGCCTAGAGGACTCTCCCAAATAAGTATGCTATAAAATATATTGCATATATCATCAGTATCAGCTCTCTAAAAAGTGTCCATGCATTATAACCACTTCAGCCCTAGAAGGATTTGCCCCCTTCCTGACCAGGCCATTTTTTTTTTGCGATACGACACTGCTTTGCTTTAACTGACAATTGCGTGGTCATGCGATGCTGTACCCAAATAAAATGTATTTCCTTTTTTCCCAAACAGAGCTTTCTTTTGGTGGTATTTTATCACCTCTGCGGTTTTAATTTTTTGCACTATAAACAATAAAAGAGCGTCAATTTAGAAAAAAAAAAACACAATATTTTGTAGTTTTTGTTATTATAAATTTCCTTATTTTTTCCTAAGTTTTGGGCAATATATATTTTTCTACATATTTTTGGTAAACAAAATCTCAATAAGCATATATTGATTGGTTTGCGCAGAATAGGGGATAGATGTGACTCTTCTTTTTTTTTTTTCTACAAGTAATGGTGGCGATCTGCTATTTTTATCAGGACTGCGACATTGCGGCAGACAGATCGGACACTTCTGACACTATCTTGGGACCATTGACATTTATACAGCAATCAGAGCTAAAAACAGCCATTGATTACTGTATAAATGTCACTGGCAGGGAAGGGATTAACATTAGGGGGCGATCAAAGGGTTAACTGTGTTCCCTAGGTGTTTTTTCTAACTGTAGGGGATGGCACTGACTAGGGGAGGAGCGAAATTGGTATTCCTACTTAGTATGAACACACAATCTGTCTCCTCTTCCCTGAGAGAATCTGAATTTTTGTGTTTACACACACAGATCTTGGTTCTCGCTCTGTTACGAGCGATTGTGGATGCCTGGCGGTCATCACGCCCACCGGACACGCGCATCGGCTCCGGGACACGTTGTAGTGATTGCGCGTCTGCTGTGGCATCTTAAAGCACAGCTACGGCGATTTGCAGATAATTATAAAAACAAAATATAGAGAATACAAAATGCCAACAATCTGAATTAGGGGATCTAATATATATATAAATACTTATCTTTCAACAATAGGCAGGGAAATCTAGAGAGCAACTTATATACATGTATAGATGTATCCTCATATCAAAGCACATTTTCCCCACCTTCATTCAGACCTGGGGGGGTTAGTTGCAGCTCAGAGAGTATAAATCAGTCTGAGTTCTCATTTCAAAATAGTTTTATGCCAATCACCCCCTCCCCTTCCAGTATGTCCGGATGAATTCTGTTCAATGTCAGAAATCCTATCTTGCGGATTGTATAATCATTCATGATCATTAGATATATGTCTACCTACTGGGGAATAAATATTCCCCACCTGCATGGTGTGGGTGTGATCGTAATTTCCACCTACAAAAAATCATGTTTTGTTTTTCCCATTACTATGGAGAGTAAGATAAATCTGAGGCAGAACTCTGTTGTATTTTCTTTGATCTCAGTTAAGTGTTGAAATCTTCACTATAGTGGCATAAAAAGAAGTTTGAAAAGTATATTAGTGTAGGAAATAATTTATTGGGTTTAGGTCCGTCTACAGATTTTCTCCCCAATATATTTAAAATTTTAGAGACTTTAACCACTTGCCGACCAGCCGCCGCAGTTATACGGCGGCAGGTCGGCACGGGTGCGCGAGAGCCCGTAGCTCTACGTCGCGCCTTTCGCGGCCACTAGGGGGCGCGTGCGCGCCGCCGGCGGCCCGCGCGCGCGCCCCCCGCTCGCCCCCGAGTCCCGTGCGTGTGCCCGGCGGGCGCAATCGCCGCCGGGCACACGCGATCGCTCGTTACAGAGCGGGGAACGGGAGCTGTGTGTGAAAACACACAGCGCTCGTTCCTGTCAGCGGGGGAAACGCTGATTTTCTGTTCATACAATGTATGAACAGAAGATCAGTGATTCCCCCTAGTAAGTCCACCCCCCCATACAGTTAGAACACAAATAGGAACACACTTAACCCCTTCCCCGCCCCCTAGTGTTAACCCCTTCACTGCCAATGGCATTTTTATAGTAATCCAATGCATTTTTATAGCATTGATCGCTAAAAAAATGCCAATGGTCCCAAAAATGTGTCAAAAGTGTCCGAAGTGTCCGCCATAATATTGCAGTACCGAAAAAAAAACGCTGATCGCCGCCATTACTAGTAAAAAAAAAATAATAATAAAAATGCCATAAAACTACCCCCTATTTTGTAAACGCTATAACTTTTGCGCAAACCAATCAATAAACGCTAATTGCGATTTTTTTTACGAAAAATATGTAGAAGAATACGTATCGGCCTAAACTGAGGAAAAAATATTTTTTTTTTATATATTTTTGGGGATATTTATTATAGAAAAAAGTAAAAAATATTGCATTTTTTTCAAAATAGTCGCTCTGTTTTTGTTTATAGCGCAAAAAATAAAAACCGCAGAGATGATCAAATACCACCAAAAGAAAGCTCTATTTGTGGGAAAAAAAGGACGCCAATTTTGTTTGGGAGCCACGTCGCACGACCGCGCAATTGTCAGTTAAAGCGACGCAGTGCCGAATCTCAAAAAGTGCTCTGGTCTTTGGACAGCAATATGGTCCGGGGCTGAAGTGGTTAAGAAAAAACAAAAATTGAATTTACCAATTGCAGACCATGGACGTTATATAACATCCTTGGCTTTATGGTGATATTTCTGAATGGTGCCTGCAGCTACAGGCATCATTCAGATATTGCTGGTTGTAGCCAGCGATTCCCTACACCAAAAAATTATCATATTAGCTGTTCCGCCGCTTGATCGTTCTTACGGGTGGCGAAAGGGGACGTACCCCCCCCCCCTCCCGCTGTCCTCCGGTGCTTCTACCGACTCACCTGTGCGATCGGTGAGTCAATGACAGGATCCGCCGACCCCTAATGTTGATCATAGGGATTTTCAGCAGACCAGCTGGTCTCGGAGTCTCTATGATCGTCAGAGGCCAGGCGCAATGTTATTAAGTCACGCCTGGCCTCTGCATTAAAAAAACAATGCCGCTTCAGCTGTGAAGCGGTGATCGTTTTTTTTATTTTAGGCTTCCCAGCCAAGAGGTGAGATGTGGGGTCTTATTGACCCCATATCTCACTGTAAAGAGGTCCTGTCATGCCATTTTCCTTTTACAAGGGATGTTTACATTCCTTGTAATAGGAATAAAAGTGATCATGTTTTAATTTTTTAAATTTTTTTAAGTAAAATTAACAATACTTGCCCCTGGCCCCATGTGCTCGCACGCGGAAGCGAATGCATACATAAGTTCTAACCCTAGATAAATCTAGCCCTAGACCTCCTTTGTAACTAAAAACGTGTAACCATTAAAAAAAATTAAAGCGTCGCCTACAGGGATTTTTAAGTACTGAAGTTTGGCGCCATTCCACAAGCGTGTGCAATTTTGAAGTGTGACATGTTAGGTATCTATTTACTCAGCGTAACTTTATCTTTCATATTATGCCAAAAAAATTGGGCAAACTTTACTGTTTTGTTTTTTTTAAAGCTTGAAACACGTTTAAAACATTGCTGCTCAAATAAAATACAAGATAAAAAATTGCAATGACGGCCATTGTATTCTCTAGGGTCTCTGCTAAAAAAAACATATATAATGTTAGGGGGTTCTATGTAATTTTCTAACAAAAAAAGGAAAATTTATTACCAAATACTTACCGTAATTTTCCTTTCCTGATGGACTCCATGGCAGCCTACGTGTGGGTTAATCCCGCCTCCTCTCCAATGCTATAGGACCCCATACCCATAAAGCTTTGCTCACCTTCAGTGCTGGTGTTCCGTAACTAGCCGACTCCATGCTTACAGGGTGGGTACTCCGTCTGCCATGAAGTCCATCAGGAAAGGAAAATTACGGTAAGTATTTGGTAATAAATTTTCCTTTTTCCTGACAGACTCCATGGCAGCCTACGTGTGGGAAATAACTAGCCAAACCACACGGGTGGGTATGCTGAACAAAAAATAGTTTAATTTGTCCTGTCGGTCGACAGGATTGAACGCCCAAAGTTTACAGAAGAAAGGGATGCAGGTTCAACACAATAGTGGGACATAAAGGTATTAATGGAGGACCAAGAGGCCGCTCTACAGATAATGTCTGGAGCCACATGATGGGCAGCTGCCCAGGAGGTTGCCATCCCTCTGGTAGAGTGTGCAGTCACCACCTGTGGAGGAGCCAAGCCCTTCACTTTATAAGCCTGCTGAATCGCGTGGATGATCCAAGCCGCAATGGTTCTTGAAGAGGCCTTCCTCCCTTTGTTGATACCTGAGTGCAGGATGAACAGATGATCTGAGCGTCTGAAAACAGAAGTTACTTGGATGTACTCCGTAAGGATTTTCCCTAAATTCAAAGGGTGAACACTCTCTGACTCCGAGTCTCTGAAAGTAGGGAGAACAATCTCCTGGTTGGCGTGGAAAACCGACGTCACCTTCGGGTTGGAACCCAGCATGGGAATCAGGACTACTCTGTCTGGAAAGAATGTTAGAAACGGCTCTTTGTAACCCAGGGATCCAATCTCCGAGACTCACTTAGCAGAAGTGATGGCGACCAAGAAGGCCACTTTAGCCGAGAAATCCTTCAGTGAGAATGAAGGAGATTCTGTTGTATTAAGTCCATTCAGAAAGTCCAGAACCAAGGGAAGATCCCACTTGGGGAACCTTGGCTTTCTTTGAGGCCTTAGCCTTGAAGCTCCACAGAAGAATTGCTTAACTAGTGGATGTGCCGCCCAAGATATTCCGGAGAAGGCAGATAATGCTGAAACTTGCACTCTTAAGGAACTTACTGATAATGGAAGGTCTAACCCCGTTTGGAGGAACCTTAGGATATCCTGTATTCCTGGACTTGTAAACGATGAGCCTGATGTTAAAGAAAACTCCACAAACTTTGCCCAAACTCTTTCATAGACTTTATTTGTGCTTGGTCTTCTTGAGCTCATCAGAGTTGTGATCACCCTAGGAGCGCAGCTGAGGACCTCTATCCTCTCCCTCTCAAGAACCATACCGCAAGCTTCAGTATGGACGGAGCGGGGTGAAGGAGCGCCCCCTGGGATAGAAGATCCGGTCTGGCTGGTAGAGGTATCGGGTCCCGGTAACTCAGTTGGACCAAGAGGGGGAACCACGGCCTGTTGGGCCAGTAGGGCGACACCAGTGTTAACTGTACTGCCTCCGACTGGAGCCTCCGTAGGAGTTTGAGGATCACTGAGAACGGGGGAAAAGCATATGCCCTCTTGAATCTCCACCCGTCTGTCAGGGCGTCTGTCCCCGTTGCTTGACTGCAGTGACCCCTCGTATAAAACCTCTTCAGCTTGTGGTTGAATAGAGAGGCGAAGAGATCCACCTGGGGATTGGTCCCCAGGGACAGAATCCACTGAAAAGACTCCTCGTGGAGGGACCACTCGTTGACATCCACCCGAGTGCGTGACAGGAAGTCCGCCTGGGAATTCTGTTTTCCGGGAATATAGACTGCGGACAGGTTCGCCAGATTCTTCTGGGCCCAGCCCAAGATTGGTTCGATCTCTCGTAAAAGAGCTGAGCTCGTTGTCCCTCCCTGTCTTTTGACATAGGACACTGCCGTGGTATTGTCCATCTTCAGTAATACCGACTCTACTTTTAGAAGCTGGGGAAAGGATTGGAGGGCGCACCAGGCCGCCCTGATCTCCAGGATGTTCGAGCCTGGGTCGCGAAGGCGGGCATCCCACTTGCCCTGTGCGATCTCCGTGCCGCATAGGGCTCCCCAGGCGGAGCCGCTGGCATCCGTTGTCACCGAAACCCAGGATATTGGAGCAATGGAGTGGCAATTCAGGAGATTCTTCCGATGAAGCCACCAAAAGAGGCTGTTCCTCATGGATGGTGAGATGAAAATCATCTGGTTCTTGTTCCCGGACTTCCATTGTTTGAGGAAGCCGAACTGAAAATGACGTAGCCTCCACAATGCCCACTTCACCATGGGAGATGTTGAAACCATTGTGCCTATTATCTTCAGACATTAAGAGGCTCTCAGATAACGAACATCTAGGGCCTTGACAATCCTCTCCTGAATCACGGGAATCTTCTCTAGTGGGAGGGAGGTAGTCTCTTTTGCGGTGTCGAACTGGGCTCCCAGATATATTAGACGTTGCGATGGCTCTAGGTGAAACTTTTCTAGATTTAAAAGCCAACCGAATTCCGTCAGGGTCGAGATCACTTGATCCTTCTGTACTAGGAGATGCGCCCTGTCTTGAGACAAGACCAGGAGGTCGTCCAGGTAATGATAAAGTCGTATCTTCTTCAGCCTGATCAGGGCCACAACTGCTAGTAGGGTCTTCGTAAACACTCGTGGGGAGGTTGTCAGCCCGAACGGCAGACAAATGAATTAGAGGTGCTCCTGCCCTACATGAATCTGAGGTATTTCTGGAGTTCTGCTGCCACTGGCACGTGGAAATACGCATCCTTCAGATCTATCGAGATCATCCAATCTCCTGGTTGAATGGCTAGCTGAATAGTGGACAGGGTCTCCATCTTGAACCTCCCGTGTTTTATAAACTGGTTTAGGTAGGTTAAGTCTATGACTGGCCGCCACGAGCTGTTCTTCTTTTGGACCAGGAAAAGGGGGGAGTAAACCCCATGAAACCGTTCGTCCTTTGGGACGCATCTTACTGCCCCTTGAGCCTTCAACAGATCCACATAGGACAGAAGAATTTGCTTTTGTTCCGCTGGCTTTGGAAGTAGAGTAGGGATGAACCTAGGGGGGGGAGTGTTGGCAAAGGACCAGGCATGGCCTGAAGACACCGTCCTGATGACCCACGGGTCTGTGATCGAGGCCGCCCAGACGTTCCGAAAGTTTTGCAATATTGCCCCCACTCGAACCGCCTGGACGTGCTTCATGTCAAAAAGACTTCCCCTGCTCGCGCCCACCGGACACCTGATTTGTGGAAGCTGGTTTACGGGAGGACATCTGACCTCTGCCCCAATTCCTCCGGAAATTCCCGCCAGGTCTATAGGCACGCGCTTCCCTTGCGCGGTCTGGGCTACGCTTCCTGAACTGTGGTCTCCTTTTCCCTGGCTGTCGTCTGTCCTGGGGAAGGAACCCCGATTTACCCCCTGTGGCCTTAGAAATGGCATCATCCAACTTGTTGCCAAACAGTGATGAACCCTCGAAGGGAATTTTACACCAGTTCTGTTTCGCTGAAGGATCAGCGACCCAGGGACGAAGCCACAAGGCCCTCTTGGCTGTGACTGAGGACAGCATAATCCGGGCTAGTAGTCGAACCAAATCCACAGAGGCTTCTCCCAGGAATGCTACTGCTAGCTTCAGTTCTGACGTTGCCGAACTTCCGGCCGGCTCTTCGGAAACGCCCATCAGAAAGGAGTCCATGTTCTCCGTCCAGACTTCCATTGCCTTAGAGAGAGCCTCTAGAGCCAGAGCTTTTTTTCTCAGAAAATAGGTGCAGGAACTCAACCACGACCCGTTCAGATTTCACAAACAGTAGAAGGGTCTTAAAGGGGCATTAAATACCAGAATTGCATTACATACAGTGTGCAGAGTTCAGGGGGTTACAAAGCAGTCACTTGTAAACACAGAAACCAGACTTCTGTGTTCACAAGTGATTGTGGTGAGCGGGCACCAAAGGGTCTGAGCCAAAGGTGGTGGAACTAAGTTCCCCCAAGTTCCCCCAGAAAAAAAGCCCTGTCTAGAGCTATAGCGGGCTTACAGGCCATATATCCTTTTTAGGTCCAGGTCCATTCTTCTATCCAGACTATCTTTGAAAGACACTGAATCAGACAGAGGTAATGTCACGTGCTTGGCCAAGCGCATCACTGCTGCGTCCACTGACGGGACGTTCTCCAGATATCTGACATCCTCCGCTTTAAACGGGTATACACGGGAAGTTTTATTAGACATAGAGGACTTTTTGTCCACCTTGCTCCACTCCTCTTCGAAGATGCCGTTTAAATCTGCAAGTAATGGAAAGCTTGGGCGTTCTTTCCCCAGACGTTTGAAGTATTTCATCTGTTTAGCTGGGGCAGAGGATGGATCTTCCCACCGGAGTGCCTCTTTAATGGCCTTGATGAGTGGGGTTACTTGGGCAAAGTCAAACTCCAGATCTTCTTCATCGCTCTCCGAGTTGCCTTCCAGGGCCACTGGGACAGGGGTGCGAGGCTGAGAGGGGCCTGGATCCTCATGGAACTCATCGGCCGTAGGGCCAGACCTAGCGATACTGGCTTGCCCGTGCGTGCGAGACGCGTCCCTCTCCCTTAGGGACTTCTGCACCGCGCGTTCGACCATGGATTCAATCCGTCGGTCTTCTGTCTCCTTTTCCCCAACCGCCTGGGCATAGCAGTGATTGCACAGCGATTTACCCTCCGGGACTTGTGAATCGCATCCCCAGCAGGTTCTGCGCCTAGAGCGGCTATCATGGCGGTGGGAGCGGTGTCTTGAGGAAGAATGTGACCTTCTCTCATGGTGACGAGAGGTAGATGAGGAGCTGCGTCTCTTAGGCGGCGTACAAACGACCGAGGTTCTCGCTGGAAACCAGCGAGAACCTCGCTGGAAGCTGCATTCCAGCGAGGACCTCGGCCGTGTGTACGCTCCTGGCTCGCCCCGCCCGTCGAGAATCCCGTCGAGCGAAAAGAGAGCACGCTCTCTTTTTGCTCGACGGCCCACCTGGATGAATGGCTGGTTGCCATTCCCGACGGGCGGGTCGCCGATTTCGACGGCCGGCAGAGAACCTCGACAGGCGGAACGATGTGTTCTGCCCGTCGAGTTTCTCTGCCGTGTGTACGCCGCCATAGACTTTGAAGAAGAATGTTGATTCGGCCTGGCAAGGTCTGAAGTGGACTTGCTTGGTGCATGAAGTTCTGAATCAGAAGGGCTGCAAAATAAATAAGTCAAGGGAGACTCTATAAGGAACAGGGTTGCAACCTTACACCCCCCTTCCGAATTGCACATACCTTGTGCGTGAGGGCTGGCCATGTGCGGGCGGTGACTGATCCATGATGGCTGGACCGATGCAGCAGGACAATATCAGGTCAGAGGAAGATAAGAGTGGTAAGGACTGCACCCTAAAACGCATACATAAACCATATAAGTAAACAAGAAAGAAGGAAATACACAATGAACCTGCCTAGCACCTACTGACCTGAAAGTCTGACAATGATCAGCTGCTCGCCTGAAGGAACGTGTTCCAATAGCTATGGGGCGAGCAGCTGATTTTAAAATGCCTGCTGGTGACGTCACACGCCACCCTGCCGCGCACCTGCGCGGTAGAAAGCTCCTCAGCGGCGCCTGCGCGGCCACCGCGAGAACACGCATCTGCGCATGCGCGAGCCAAGCCTCGATCTGAAGGCGGCTATTGCGCATGCGCGTGCCACGATGGGCCGCAAACCCCGGAAATGGCCTGTGCGGCTGGAACGCAAAAGCGTTCCAGCCATTCTAACTACCCCAGCCCAGGAAGGGAAAGAAAGAGAGAGCAAAAAAAACATGCGAGACAAACAAAACACAGATGCGGCTGCCATGGAGGTGAACAGACCTTGCCAGCCGAGGTATCCAGGATCCTTGACACACGCAGCCAGTCACAACAAGTGCTTTGCTGCAAGAAAGCTCACCACCCGCCCGTGGCTGGGATCCGAGCTGCACCGCTTGGAAGTGTGTCATTCCTCTGCTTGTACTGGACATCCTGAACACAACTCTTGAGATCCATGGAGGAGGACAAAAAAGGAACACCAGCACTGAAGGTGAGCAAAGCTTTATGGGTATGGGGTCCTATAGCATTGGAGAGGAGGCGGGATTAACCCACACGTAGGCTGCCATGGAGTCTGTCAGGAAACATGATTTTTACATGTAAGAGCCAAGTGTCAGAATTGACCTGGTTGTTAAGTGGTTAATAATCTGTTCTAAAAACATGATCATCCTGTTGATAAGTGATTACAAAACCCAAATGGAGATTTTATACATTGAAATACAATAGCTTTACTCTTAATTGAAGCCTTAACATTCACTTTAATTATTATAATTAATTAACCACTTGCTTACTGGGCACATAAACCCCCTTCGTGCCCAGGCGAAATTTCAGCTTCCGGCACTGCGTCGTTTTAACTGACATTTGCGCGGTCGTACGACGTGGCTTCCACACAAAATTGACGTCCTTTTTTCCCCACAAATAAAGCTTTATTTTGGCGGTTTTTATTTTTTGCGCTATAAACAAAAAAAGAGCGACAATTTAAAAAATATATATATATATTTTTTAACTTGTTGCTATAATAAATATCCCAATTTAAAAAAAAAAAAAAAAAAAAATTCTCAGTTAAGGCCGATACGTATTTTTCGACGTATTTTTGTAAAAAAAAAAAAAAATCACAATAAGCGACTGGTTTGCGCAAAAGTTATAGGGCCTACAAAATGGGGAACAGAATTATTACTGGGACTGCGATATTGCGGCGGATATATCGGACGCTTTTGACACAAATTTGGGACCATTCACATTTATAGAGCGATCAGTGCTATAAAAATGCACGAATTACCGTATAAATGTGACTGGCAGGGAAGGGGTTAACACTAGGGGGTGAGGAAGGGGTTAAATGTGTATCCTGGGTGTGTTCTAACTGTGTGGGGGGAGGGGGTGACTGGGGGAGGTGATCGATGCTGTGTCCCTATGTACAAGAGACACAGATCGGTCTCCTCTCCTCTGGCAGCACGTGGAGCTCGTGTTCCCACCGATCACATGTACCCAATGGACATCGCGGCCGCCAGGTACATGCATCGGAACCTCAGCGATGCGGCGGGACAGTGTTTACCCACGGCGCGCCACCCAGTGGCGTGCGCGGGTAATGCATTTCAAATCACGTCCAAAGACGTCTAGTTGGCGCCTCAGGTCCGCGCTGTTGACGTATTTTGTCAATAGCGCGTGTCTGAAGTGATTAAGGAGCAATTGGACCAGTGATTGCCTTGTAGTTTTGATTTTCAAACACAAGATGGCGATAGGATTCCCCTCAGCAATGAGCATTTGCGGAGGCCATCTCAGATGGTCAGGTTATATATAGAGGGACAACAAACAAACGACACAATTTTCTTTTCACCATGTGACAGTCAGCTATTCTTGGTTTCTCATTTTCTTCACTTTCTTTTACTTTTTTTTTACCTCTGACTAAGCTCTATGTGAAAAGTGAAACATGTTCAATTTGGGTGATTTTATTTTGGGAGCACCTTCTGACTCTATTTTCATTAAGGTTTACATGATTAAATTTTTGTCCTGACACGTTCTATCCCCCTCTTTTTTTCATTTTTGTGGCGTGAGATATTCCTTTTGTCAATACAGTCTTGATTCTTAGAGAAGATTTTTTGTGGATATGGTTATACAGTATATGGGGCTCATGCATAGTAGTGATTTGTATCCCCTTAAATGAGTGTACGCATATTACATAACTGAGAGAGAGAGAGAGATTTTCATAGGGCAAAAGACAGATAGCCCACATCTTCAGTAAGTTTTTTTATATATATATACTAGTATACTTTCTCTTTTTTTGTTCGTCTCATTTTTATATGTGACCAGTAGATGGGATGTACCCCCATCTCTTTATACGGGTTGATGATGGTGAGTAGAACTTAAGTTTATATATCCTCTAAATAGCCTGGAGCCTTTATATTGAATTTAAGAATATAATACCCCTCACATTGTCTGTACAGTATGTGTACATTAAGAGAAGTTTCGCCAATTTAACTTGGTCAATGTAAATATTACCACATAGAGATAGAACTTTGGCTCATATATAGTGGCATTGACCTCAACCTATAGGCATACCTGGTATGGTGATTTACATATTTTTTATGATTTATAATAAAGGTTAAGTTTTTGATAAGTGGCCTCACTGATGATAGGTCGTAAGCAGCATAAGTAAAAACAGGTGAGATCACACTCCTTTGCTCTACCTCCTCACTGCTCCTCTCTGTATCTTTTACTTTCACTTATATTGATGCAGCCCATAACGAGACAAATATAAAGCTCCACAGTGCTTACTATGTAAATTTTACTAACAAAAACTCAGGCATAGCAACACACATTTTAGTAGCACCAGCAGGATATAAAAAAGAATCCTCCTCTATACATACAGCCACAGATCTCTGTAACTCCAGTAAGCCTCAGCTGCTCAGCCTCAGTGGCCACTCCCACCTGATGTTTTGCATCCCGATTAGACTTCCTCAGAGGTAGCTATTTCTGCAAAAGTTTTTTCTGCTCTTTCAATGTTTGCACATTTATGTACAGTATACCGAGGCTTGCATTTTATTAATTGTATTATATGGAGCACTGCACTATTTATCTAATAAAGGGCACTATGGGCTCAATTCATTAAGCATTTTGCATTAAGTATTTTGGTCACGTGACACATTTTTCCAAATATCATATGTGATACTAAAAATGTAAATTCACTATCCCTGTGTGCGGTATTTACCTCAAAAAGAAAAAAACTATTGGTAAATATAAAATAAAACAGTGTTAAATAAGTAGTGGTACAAGCATGCAAAATTTAAAGAATGTATAAACTTTCAACTGGTTAGGAGCAGCACTCTAAAAGAAAGTGGCTACTATGCACCATTCAAGAGGAGGAGGAGAAAAATGGTGCATTATCAGCGTTCCAAAAGCAAATGTCTGTATCTTTGAAAACCAAGGAGAGGCAAAGTAGTGCATTGACAGCACTCTGAAATTTTTTAGAATTAAGGTCTGCTTATTTTGACAAGGTGAATACTCCATTTGTAACTGTCTGCCATGGCAGTGCTCAGGTCCTGATTCTTTTTTCAATTCCTTGCCTTGAAAATAGCTAGATTTGGTTTTCAAGATTTGCCTTCCACAGACTTCAATGTGTTTCACAATCTGCTAACTTTACAATGGCTTTGACAAACAGCCCATGAACTGAACCCAGGCATATTATCCTTGCTCTTAGGCCACATACACATGATCAGTCTGATGGTCTGATGTGCCTACACATCATCGGTTAAAAAAACGATCGTGTTAGAACGCGGTGACGTTTACGTGTTTTAACACAATGACGTGCTGAAAAATACGAAGTTCAATGCTTCCAAGCATGCGACGACTTGATTCTGAGCATGCGCGGCCTTTTAACCAATGCTTTTGCATACTAATACTAACGATCGGTTTTGACCCATCGGTCAGGCGTCCATTGGTCAAATTTTAATGCAAGTTCTCTTTTTTTTGACCGAAGGATAACTGACCAATGGGGCCCACACACGATTGGTTTGGACCGATGAAAAGGTCCTTCAGTCCGTTTTCATCGGTTTTGACCGATCGTGTGTACGCGGCCTAAGACAGAAGTAGGAAACCTTGGCGCTCCAGCTGTGGTGAAACTACAAATTCCATAATGCCGCTGCCTCTAGGAGTCATGCCTGTGATTGTTAGGGTCTTGCAATGACTCATGGGACTTGTAGTTTTAAAACAGCTAGAGGTCTGAGGTTCTCTAGGACACAATAATAATACGTTTTTAAAAAATATATCCAAAAAAATCTGCACCATGCTTTTCATTTGAAGTTCATTTTTCTTCACTTTAAAAGTGGTCACATGTCAACCACTCTAATGCTTTTCTACTTCTCATCACATTGCAAACACCCTAAATGTTTTACATCTTTTTTTCTCCATCAACCATCACTTGCCTATATTTGAAGGAAGGTGTGTGGCCACCAACCCCAGCACTGTTTGCTTACAATTGAAGCGGCTTAATCCACATATTTTACTGACCAGTTGTAAAACACTGGCGTACTACAATGTGTTCCTATTTAATCCTTTAATAACACTTAGTTTACCCTAATTATCCCTAATTAAGCCAGTCTTCCTCTTTAGCCCCTAGCTATTCTCCTACTGACATTTTTATAACAATCAGTATTAAAAACATTTTGTTTGTATTAATTTTGTACAGTACAAAATTGAATTGAATTGAAAAAAAGTGTGTGTATTTTGTCATTTGTAAATGTTTTAAATAACTTTGCAATACATATATGGTCAATGACATCTTTGGGATCCATATTTTGTCATCAAATAAATATGGTCATGTCCATATATGGTCAATGACATCACCTGGATGAGCCTACCCCTTGTATATAACAGTTGTCATCTGCTTGCCCTGCCACTGAGTGGGAGGTAAGTGAATCACCTAGGAATTTCCCGTGTGTGGCGCTTTTTTCTTTTGACGTGTCAGCGGGCAAAATGATTGACGTAGCAATGATTAAGGGGAATGAAGGGGAGGGGGAGATGCAAAAAGTAACCCCTTTTATTTCTTGACCCTCACTTGGGTCATTTCCCATCCCCCATACTTCTCACTCCTTAAACTTTAAAATGATTGACGTAGGTCTACATCCCTAGATAATGTGTTTGATGGTGGATATACATCATGGAACATTTTTTCCTGGTTATTTTTTCATTAACGGACTTGTCAAAAACTGTTTTTTTTTTTAACATTTTGACATTGATATGGTTGCCAATTATTTTGACAATAAGTACGGGTACTAAATATGCCTTTCCTCATTCACATAGGGGGTAGTATCTGGGTGCCCCCTTATTACTCAAGTGGCTTCCAGATTCTGATATAGACCCCCACCACCACCAGGCCAGGGTTGTCCTCATCAACATGGAGACAAGGCACTTTTCCTGGAGGGGTGGGGGGTAGCCACTGATAAAGTACCCCCCCCCCCCATGTTGAGGACATGAGGCCTGGTATGATTCAGGAGGGAAGGGACACAGGCTACCCCCTCCTTCCTGGCCTGGATTAAGGATGTAGTATGAGGTTTTTTTTTGCACAGGGTAACCCCTTAATATCCATACAAGTTTCAAAGGTCTGTTATGAATTAAGGGGGGGGTGAGAACTCTAAGCAAATGTGTTTTTTTATTCTTGCTCTAGAATGTGCTACAGCAAAACTTACATATACAAAAGAAAAGGTGATACATTTTTAATTGCTGGCAAATGGATTTTAACATAATTGTGACTGAACATGACTATTCAGGTTACAAAAAATGTTTTTAGGTCATATAACATCCTTTTGTTGTCAACTATGACCTCAATATGATGCTACTATACGTGGATTTTTTTAGCCCTTTAAATTGATGTTCCCTATGGCATGCAGCTTGTTACAGTTTTTTTTTTTTTTTTTAAAGTGTATTTTTGTGCGTGAACTCGAGAGAGAGGAGCCGGACTGCAGGAGTTGGGAGTAGGCAGACCCTCCCCCCAGAGGCAATCGCCATCCTTCTCCATGCCCCTGGTGGCAATGGCGGGTGTGAAGGGGGGCCTCCCACTCACCCCGCCCTACCTGCTCCTCTTGGGAGCCCAACGGGACCCCAATGGGGCAGAGGGACTCCCCCTATGAGGGAGTGAGGGGGCCTAGCCCACCCAGCCAGCCCCGTAGGTCCTTCGCCTCTCTTTATTTTAAGAGACCGCATGGCCAAAGTGCATGTGTTTTAAACCAATTTTGTGTGCGTGCAAGTGTGGTGGTTTTTGTGGGGGGGGGGGGGTGGGCGTACTAAGCACAGGCGTACCTTGCATAGCACACCCACCGGGAGCCGGGCTGAGACCACCAATCTCAATTCACATGTAGCCGAGACCGGGATCCGAACCCTTGGCTGCAGAGGTGAATGGCTTGTCAGCGCAGTGCCAATCACGTTGAGCCACCACAGCTCCCAGCTTGTTACAGTTAATTTATATCAAGTTTTCTATCATGGGAGATGTTCAGTGTCTGCTTCCTTTGCCATTAAGTTCTTGAAAATGTATAGACTAATTATCTTGTAATCAGAGCTCATAAATTTGCTGAACAACGGAGAAACGTATTTATCTTAAACCAACTTTGCTTTATAGCTAGAAATCAATAATTAGCAAAGGCTGAAATTGCTGAAAAGTCTTACATTTTTTGAAGTCTGTAACTAGTAATGAGGTTCAGGTCCACAGCCACCTTGAGTTTTTTTTTCTTTCATCAGAGTTTTTTATTTTATTTTTAGCTAGGGTTAAAAAATAGTTGGCTTTTGTTTTGGGTGCATAGTCTTTTAGGATTTATATTTTACTGGGTGGGGGGTTTTAGGATCCATGCACACTAGGAGCTTTAAAAATGTTCCAACATTTAGCGCTTTCTGTGCAGGTGTTTAGCAGCTACTAGCTTGTTAATGAGCAGGCCGGCAAGCCAGCTGCCGCATTCCTTAACAACCGATGGCTCATCAGCTCTCAATGAGATTCCCTGCTGACGGCTAAATGTAAAATGCTGGCATTAAAATAAAAACTGAGATCCATACCAGGATCTTTGGGTCTGGTACTGATTTTAAGGGGAACCGAAACCTCATGTCAAAATGTAAAAAAAATGGTGTGGGGTCCCCCCCTAAAAGCCATACCACACCCTTATCTGAGCATGCAGCCCAACAGGCCAGAAAAGGGGGGGTGAGTGAGCGCCCCCTCCTGAACCATACCAGTCTACATGCCCTTAACATGGGGCAGTGCTTTGGGCAGAGGGGCTCCCCCAAAAGCACCTTGTCCCCAAGTTCTGGCTAACTTTCTAGGCAGTTACAGAAAACAGTTTTTTTTCTTTTGGGATGGTTTCCTTATATAAATGGAGGCAAGCTATTGTAAGAACACCTGTCAGTGATAAATGGTTTGTACCAATTTTTTGGTTTTCTAAAGTAATTTGAAAAATAACAGACTTAAGCCCCGTACCCACGATTGAACATTTGTCCCACCAAAATCACATCGGAATTCCAACTGAATTCTATCAGAGTGAAATAGAACATGTTCTCTATCTAAACTCCAATGGAATGCTGGAATTACTTCGATGAGAAATACACGCGGTTGGAATTTCCAATAGAAAAAGTCAGTCTGACTTTTTCCATCGGAAATTCTGATCGTGTGTACGGGGCTTTACTGTCTGGAAAAATAAAATAAATGCAGCTACCAGATTAAAGAACTATTAATATATTTTTGTGTTTGGGTTAAATACCACTTTAACTAAGAGTAAATAACTTTTATTTTCATGGTTTCTTAAACTTTTGTCCTGCACAGATCAAAGGACTCCACCTTTGATCATCTCCTGAAAGAAGATGTGTAAAATACATTGTAACAATCATTTTGTTGCAATGTTTTTTTAATTAATAATGTCTTTATACATCATTTGCAGGCATCATTAATAAAGACACCACTTCTGCATCTCATGAAATACAGAGCAAGGTTTGGCTCCTAAAATAACAGTTAGATTCTACAGATTATAGCAGCAGAATGTATGTCCAAGGTATTAGATAAAGTTTTTTGTTTTTTGTTTTTTTTAACCTACAAGGTACAGTACATCCTAAGTCAATGACTGATTAAAAAATGTTTAAATCCTGACCATATCAAATACAATTTTTACAAAACCACTACAGGCATGCCCCACTTTTAAGTACACAATGGGGTTTATTTACTAAAGCTAGAAAGCGCAAAATCAGGCTCACTTCTGCACAGAAACCAATGAGCTTCCAGGTTTTATTACCAGGCTTAATTGAACAAGCTGGGGTAAGGAGCTTATTTGTTTCTATGCAGAAGTGAGCCTGATTTAGCGCTTTTCAGCTTTAGTAAATAAACCTTATTGTGTACTTAAAAGTGGGGTTTGCCTGTACACACTACCATTAAGTTTGTTGTTTTTTATAAATTTGCTGAACAACGGAGAAACCGTTTCATTTACACCCTCTGTATTTTTTTTACATTTAAATTAATATGCTTATAGGTTGCATATTTGATAGAGTTTAATCCGTTTGTGGGTTGTTGTTTTTTAATGAAAATAAAATTCTGTTTTGTTAGACTTTTATTTTTCGGGATTTAAAAATCATTTGGTGAAAAATATAGTGAAAAATATATCAAGATTTCAATTAAAGTGTGTTGTCTTTTTACAGCAATTAGAACATTTGTGTAATTGCTCTAACTTGCTGTCTCTTATTACGCCCTTGTTCATACTGCTTCGGCTTCAAAGTCACGTGACTTTGAATCCGACATCCCTGTGCGACTTCATCGCGGCTTGCTTACGACACCTCTAACAGAAGTCAATGCAAGTCGGGTTGAAGTTGCACAAAAAGTAGTGCAGGAACCTTTTTCTAAGTCGGAGCAGCTTGAGTCACACCAATGAGAACTGTTCCATTGTCATTAATGGAGCACGACTTGTCATGCAACTTGTACTCTCAATTCGTATGACAAGTCGTGGAGTTGTGAACCGGGGCTTATGCATTTCTGCGATATATTTATACATTTTTTTTTTCACTTCAGACTTAACCTCATAGAGTTTGCATAGTGCGCTCATTTATTTCCAGCCCTTAGCGTCTCTATTTTGGTTTTGCATCATTAGTGGGATGTCTTTTTATTATTACTCTTTATTTTAAGTTATATTTCCTCTTTTTTTTTTTTTTTGAGACTGAAAGCAGTTTTTATGATGCACATTCCCTCAGATAAATTTCACATCTCTCCCACCCATCTCCCCTCCCCCCCCCTCCACCCCCACCCTCTTCCTCACCTTTATTTGCCCCTTTTCCCCTTTATTTTACCTATTCTCTCTCAGATATCTTTAGGTGTCCTCCTGTAGATTTTCCGCGTAGCTCCATGACCTCTTAAATACTCTCCAGTTATCCCATTTCTTATTTTGACTCTTATTGTTGCCCTCTGTATTATTCCTTAGATCTTCCATTATATAGGTCTCTTCCACCGCATCGATCCATTCCCATATCGAGGGACACTCGGCCTCTTGCCACTTTCTGGGTATTAGCCTCTTGGCAGCATTGAGTAGATGCGGTACGAAAGATTCTTTGTATCTTTTAATCCCTTCTTCCCCTCCGTGAAAAAGGACAGTCCATGGATCTCTCTTAATTTTCTTCTTCGTAATTTCCTCTACAAATCCCAAAATTAGCGAGGCAAATGCTGTATTCACCAAGCTAAGTTACGGCGGCGTAGCGTAAATGGGCCAGCGTAAGCCCGAATAATTAAAATGTGAATGAGGTGGGCGTGTTTTATGGTAATGTGTTGTGACCGACGTTTTTAAATTTTTTTTTTTAACTGCGCAATTTATGACGCTACGACGCATTGTTTTAGACGTGAACGTAATTGACGTAAATCCCCATTCACGGACGAGTTACGCAAATGATGTAAAATCTGAAAAATTAGACGCGGTCCCGACGTCCATACTTAACATAGGATGCGCCATCTTTTTGGTGGTTTATCTTTACGCTGGAAAATGCCTTACATAAATGGCGTAAATTCACTGTGTCGGCCGGGCGTACGTTCATGAATAGGCGTCTCTCGCTGATTTATTCTGATCATATTCTAGGCGTAAACCAGCGGGAACGCCCCTAGCGGCCATCTTAAAAATGCAGTTAAGATACGACGGCGTAATACAATTACGCCGCTCGTATCTTAGCTCAATCCCGGCGTATCTTGTTTTCTGAATACAGAAAATAAAATACGCCGGCACATCTAAGAAGTTACGCGGCTTATCTAGAGATAAGGGGCCAGATTCAGAAAGATCCGTGGATCTTTCTGCTGATACGTTACACCGCTGTAAATATTTGCGCAAGTTCTTTATTCAGAAAGAACTTGCGCCATTATTTACATTATTTACAGCGGCGTAAATGTGTGAAGTGGGGGCGTGATTCATGTAAATGAATAATGACCCCACGTAATTCACGTTTTTTTAGACGGCGCATGCGCCGTCCGTGGACGTTCCCAGTGCGCATGCGTGAAATCACGTCGCTTTTCCTCAATGAAAACTACATGAACGTTACTAACGTCGAGCCCCATTCCCGAACGAATTACGCAAACGACGTAACCAACGTACAATTCGACTCTGTCCCGACGTCCATACGTAACCTTACGCCGCTCGAACGCTTGCGCAAACGACGTAAACTATGACGCGCCGCCGCAAGTAAGTTCGGGAATCGCCGTAAATAGCTCATTTGCATATATTACGCGAAAACCGCCGTAAGCGCCACCTAGCGGCCAGCGTAATAATGCAACTAAGATACGACGGTGTAACAGACTTACGCCGCTCGTATCTTAGAAGAAAGCCGGCGTATCTTCTTTTCAGAATAGCAAAAAAAGATACGCCGGCTATTCTTAGTATGTACGCAGCGTATCTCTTGATACGCTGCTTAAATAGCTTTCTGAATATGGCCCAAGCTGTGTAACTTAAAGTTCATTTCCGCAGTCCGACTGTCTACCGCAGAGGTGTGTGTCAGTTTTAACATTTGCTCGTTTGTGACCCTACCCTTTTGTGTCCCTAGTTCCCTTTCCCATTTTTTTATAAATAGAGGTATCCCCTGCTCATCCATTTCAAGTAGGATCTTATATAACTTTGAAATAGTACCTTTGGAACTTTCCGTGGTACATAGTTTTTCCATTTCTGTTAACTGTTCTCCTGACCTTAATGGTTGTGGTAATTTTTGAATGAAATGGCTTAGCTGTTGATACCTCCAGTTATTTATTGTCATAAAGTGATATTTATACATTTTATATTCACTAGTTAAAGTGGTTGTAAAGGCAGAAGGATTTTTATCTTAATGCATTCTTTGCATTAAGATTAAATAAAACTTCTGTGTGCCTCAGCCCCCTTGAGTCGCATCTCGATCCAGCGATGTTGCATGAGAGTCTCGGCTGTCTGATACTCTCTCTCTCTTGATTGGCTGAGACAGCAGGGGGTGTCATTGGCTCCTGCTGCTGCTGTCAATCAAAGTCAGTGAGCCAATGAGCAGAGAGAGTGGGCAGGGCCAAGCCACGGCTCCGTGTCTGAATAGACACACAGAGCAGTGGCTTGGCTCGGGTTCCCCCATAGCAAGTTGCTTTCTGGGGGCACTTGGTCTTGAGGAGCCCCTAGAAGAGAAGGATCTGGGCTGCTCTGTGCAAAACCACAGAGCAGATAATTATAACATGTTTGTTATTTTTAAAACTATGAGACTTTGGTATCACTTTAATCTCAAAGAGCCACTATTATATTTTTAGGCCTATTTAGTATTTGTCTGTTTGTCAAGGGAAATATTAATTAACCCATATCAACCATTCAAAAATAATTTATTATAACAAAACTAAACTGCCAAACTGAATTAACAATTTTGGGCCACCCAGGAGCTTTTTGCCAAAATGTCCAAGTAAGCACAGCATAGCTGCAAATGATGGCAGACTTACCTGTCAAATCAACCTTCTCAAGCACAGTGCTCCCCTCCATTGCCATGGCTTCCATATTCTGGTCTTTTTCCAAGGTCAGAGTTTTTGGCCAGCTTTATTGGCAGGTCTGGAATGACTTTGCTTTGTACATGAACACAGTTGTGCCAAGACTGTACAGTGAGTTGTGCATGTGTGGCCTATTGTATACTTACAGAAAAAAAAGTGCTGATAGGTAGGTAGACACATCTATATTTATACATACAGGGCCAGATTCACAGAGCCCTTACTCCTGTCTAACTTGCGTTAGACTGGAGTACTTTCAAATTAAGCGCGTTTTTTCACTACTCTGAAACCTCAAACCATGAAAATACGGCTGCGGGCTTCAATCCGACTGGCTTACGTGTTCGTACGCCTTCGGATCTACGCTGCAATAAATTTGCGGCCGCTGGGTGGAGTTCCCGTCGTTTTACATAGCTCATCATCAAAAACAGTTAAAGGGAATATGCTAGTAAAGCAAATGTAATATCTGATGGAAAAATGAATACGTTCAGAAACCTGGGATGAGGCAATATAATTGTAATACTGTAAGATGTAAATTTCTACTTCTTGTAAGATTTAACTTCACATGGAGAGCTTGGAATGCCCATGCATATTCATCAAATTGTATAGCTAAACACACAGCAGTTTCCTTCTCAGTCACATGTTTCAGTTTCATACTACAAAAAAATAAATAATCACATGCTCTAATGATATTCTCTCACCCCTCTTAGGTTTCATGTGCAACTTTGTTTAGGCTAACAGACCCTGACATATGCATGTAGCATGTATCCCATTCACAAACTCTTCTAGTCCATCTTGTGCTGCTGCATAAGCAACCTTGACTGACACCGCAGCCCAGGCCTGGACACCCACCCATGTTGTCTGCTGCAATCACTGTCCAAGCAGCACTGGTTCCTGACATAAGCGCTGATTGACTGTAGTATCTCTCCTTTCTGTAGAAACCCCATCTGTAAAAAGATTTGATTCTTTCCTGAGCTAACTGTTCTAGAGGCTCAGTGATTCTTTCACTGCCAAAATGAACTTTAAGCCTGTCACTTGCCACATTTTCAAGTGTCAGATACTGCTTCTTTCACCATCTATATTCACCTTGGGCTGCTCAGTTGCCCCACACGCACACATAATACACTTGGTGGAATCACATTAAAGGGGTTGTAAAGGTTTGTTTTTTATTTTCTAAATAGGTTCCTTTAAGCTAGTGCATTGTTGGTTCACTTACCCTTTCCTTCAATTTCCCGTCTAAATATTTTTTTTCTTTGTCTGAATTTCTCACTTCCTGTTTCTCCTCAGTAAGCTGTTCTGGCTGACTAACCCTCAACCAGAACAGCTCGGATGATGGGGGAAAGCTTACTGAGGAGAAACAGGAAGTTAGGAGAGGCAGAGATGCTGAGAATGGCTCCCCTTGCAGCTGAGCGTAAGCCGGGGGTCAAACACAGGAAGCAGGCGGAGTAGGTCAAGAACAATCCGGGTCACAACAGGTAATCACAAGATAGCAGGGTACTGAAGCAGGAACACAGGAAGCTGAACGACAAACCAGCAATTCCTCTGAGCACTTGCTCAGCTTTTATAGGCAGCCAGGAAGTCATGTGATTTCTCTGACAGCTTCTCACCATTGCTGCCATCTAGTGTTCAAAGTATAATATGTTTTTTTTATCATATGCTTCTCTGACAGTTACTGTGAAAGATTTTGCCCGGCTGACGTCCCTTCTGGTTCCTAAACCTGTTCTTCTGCCTCCGACTACGCTGATCTCTGGTTTCCTGATTATTGGCTTGTCTGACTACCCGCTTTGGCTTCCAATCCCTTGCTCATGTTTTGACTATGTTTACTGATCTGAACCATTTTTAACCATTACATTAAAAGGATTACATTTAAAGCATTAAAAGCATTTCTGAGTCACTCTGTCTGATTCATGTTTCCTGACAAGGAGAAGATGAATCAATAATATACAATATAAAACAAGTTACAATATATCAATATATCCATAACATATCAGAAAACTGCATCAAACATTACCTTATTAGGGTAATTTATACATATTGCTTTCTTCTAAGTCAACTGTGATGTAGGGTTCTGTATATGGAGAAATGCAATATAATTATCTATTGATTTTTTTTTCTATTGGTTTAAAAAAGGTAAACGTGTGTCACTACAGAATACAGTAGTGACATGGGTTCCGTGGATACAACCACTCAAAGTGTGGGTGATGCAGTTTTAAGATCAGTGTTGTGGGTGATCACCGTATACCACCCCCCCCCCCCTTCCATCATACAGTCTGGAAATGTATTATGTTTTGAAAAATAAATATTTTACAGTTTTTACAAATAATTTTTTTACAATTTTGTTTTTTTAAAGAATGTTATTACATTTTAAAAGGGATTAAAACAAGAGAGAAACCGGTTTCCAGCTGCTGCACAGAGTCACATTGGGCATCCTGTAATTGCCCCTCCATCTGACCGCACTGATTCCCTCTGCTGTTTGGGCCACCCTGTGAGCCCGGGCCCCCTACAAGAGGACTGGTGGTCCCCCGCTATCAGCAGCCCTGCTTACCAAGACTTAGCAAATTTTCTCACTAGAAACTTTCTCTTCACTTCCCCCTCTTCAGCTGCTTATTACCTACTTCTCTTGTACTTTCTTTTTCTTCTTTTTGTTATAAACATCACAGTTTTTTTTAAATTCCCCTTTATGCTGATTTGCTCACTATTCTTTTCCTATTTTTTTTTTAATGATTCAGAAACATACAAAAAATTGCCCTGACATCTTATCTTATCTTATCTCGTTAAAGCATATGCTTTTGTTAATAGCTATGTCTTTGGTGCAAATATAATGGCCCGGATTCACGTAGGACTTACGCCAACGTATCTGGAGATACGCCGTCGTAAGTACAAATGTGCGCCGTCGTATCTCTGCGCCGATTCCCCAAGCTAGATACGTCCAAAAAATAGGCTTAAGCCGGCCGACGTAACTTGCCTATGCCGGCGTATCGTGGGCGCATAGTTACGCTGGACGCATTCGGTGTACCCATTTTAAATATGCAAATGAGTAAGATACGCCGATTCACGAACATACTTGCGCCCGGTGCATGTTTTAAGCAATTTGCGTAAGGGTTACGTCCGGCGTAAATGTATTCCCCATATTGGAGGCGCAACTCATGCAAAGGTATGGACCAGGGAACGAACGCTGTAGTTTTTTACGTTGTTTACGTAGTACGTGAATAGGGCTGTGCGTAGGTTGCGTTCACGTCATAGGCAGTGTTTTGACGTATCTTATTCAGTTATTTCAACGTGACTGTGAGCATGCGCACTGGGATGCGTCCAAGATACGACACATGCGCAGTTCGTTTTTTGAAACTCAGCCAACTTCCACCTACTTTGACTTACGTCGGCTTACGCCGACGACTATACGACTATACGCTACGCTGGTGCAACGTTGGGAGCATTTGCTTTGTGTATTCCATGCTTGCCTAAAGATGCGCCGAGGTACGTGAATCTACCCCTATATCTCTGCATGGTTGTATTATATGGAAAGCAGAGCAAACTCTGCATTGATATGTCTTCATAGACAAAACCATTAAAAAAGGTTAGTGTTTTTTTTTTGGTGCCTAGTGGGTGCGATATTGAACTTTTACATCTTTTGGCTCACTGAATTCCATCCAAGAAATATTGGCAATATCAATGAAAAGTAACATGGTGTTAAGCTGCCTATATAGGGGGTAATATTATGTGCTTTGTGACACTATTTATTAATGTCTATATAAATGTTGATGTAGATCTTGGGTGGAAATGGATACTGTGAAAACGTTTCTACATAGTATGCACAAAGGCATAATAAAATTAGATTCTATACGGGTTTAGTGACAACTCATTTATCTTTTCTAAAATCCAAAGTACATTGGCATTTTGTAGGTTTCTGCTATTCTTCATTGCAATCACTCCATTTTCACTTTTTTCAGCCTCAGCTCTCTCACTGCTTGGTTTCCTTCATTTCCTACAACCTTCTCAAATACGCTATGCATTTTATATCCAGAATATGACCTTTACATCATTGGCTCTATAGATGAATGTCTACAGGCATGAAATTCTTCTTTGTTCAATATATAATTTTATCTTTTTTAAACAAAGGATGAATAATCTATCTCATACCCCTATGTGATTTACAGTCACCCCAGATGCCTCTGTTAAGGAATTATTTTCAGAAAAACAAACAGGAATAGATAGTACATTAAACCAAGAAACTAGCTCTTATATTAAGGGTTAACGCTGGTAGGTAGATCAGGTAGATAAAAGACAATGATTACTGCAGATTTGTAGGCGTTAATAAAAAAAATGTAATTGCAAGCAGTACAAGTACCTGGATATAAAATGGTTGTAAAAGCAGAATTTTTATTTTATCTTAATGCATTCTATGCATTAAGATAAAAATACTTCTGTTTGCAGCAGCCCCCCTAATACTTACCTAAGCCCGAACTAGATCCAGCGATGTTGCACAAGAGACTCGGCTGTCCGGGACTCCCCTACTTTTGTCTGAGAGAGCAGCGTGGCACCATTGGCTCTTGCTGCTGTCAATCAAAGTCAGTGAGCCAATAAAGAGAGAAAGAGGGTGGGGCCAGGTTGTGGCTCCATGTCTGAATGGACACACAGAGCTATGGCCCGGCTCGGGTGCTCCCGTAGCAAGCTGCTTGCTGTGGGGGCACTCAACAAGAGGGAAGGACCAGGAGTGCTGAAGAAGGACCTGAGAAGAGGAGGGTCTGGGCTGATCTGTGCAAAATCACTGCACAGAGCAGGTAAGTATAACATGTTTGTTATTTTTATTGAAACTTTTATTACTTTAACCCCTTTATACCTAAGCCTTACTCTGACAAGTTTGTTGCTTACAAGTTAAAATGCATATTTTTTTGCTAGAAAATATAAAAAAAAAACATTTTATATATATCTATATATATATATATCTATATATATATATATATAGATATATATATATATATATTTTTTTTTTAGCAGAAACCCTAGAGCAGGGGTGTCCAAACTTTTTTCACAGAGGGCCAGATTTGATGAAGTGAACATGCATGAGGGCCGACCATTTTGCCTGACAATCTTTGAGCCATTAAAGTTTGGTCTAAGTGTGTTTGTACACAAGAATTCTCTTTCTTGCCTTTGTGGCTGTGTATGGTGAAGAGATGAGCTTAGGCGTATTATTTGAATATACTGTATTTATTGGCATATAACACACACACCTTCACTTTAAGAGCGAAGTTTCAGGAAAAAATAAATACATTTTAACTAAAGAACTGTGAAGCAAAATATGGGTCAGTGCCCATCTGCAGCCTCACAAGTGCTCATCTGCAGACCCACCATTGCCATGAATGAACCACCCACCATTGCCAGGAATGCACCCACCATTGCACCCACCATTGCCAGGAATTCACTCACCAGCACCAAAGGTTATCTGCAGCAGAATCTCCTGTTTACACTGCGGCCTCTTTAAAAAGAAAGTCTCGCCTCCCTTGATGGACAGAACAGTTGTCTAATGGCAGCATGTGTGTACGGTGCTCGCCCTGCCTCCTCCCTGTCCCCTTTCCAAGGCATATACATCTTTTGTGGCCTCGACGAGATTGTCAAACTATCATAACACTTTATTACTCTGGTCACAGTATGTAAAACAAAAATAAAAAATAAAATAGAATAAAATGTAATAAAAACATATTTTTTAAAATGTAAATAAAATAAAAAAAAATATTTATTTATTTATTTTTTACATACTGTCCCTGTTCACTGCCAGAGAACAATTATATGATGGGGGTGTACTGCATTGGTGACAGTATATAAAAAAATTACAACTTGAAATAACTCACCATCCCTCTAACTAAATACCTTGGACCGTCTACATTCCAAAAAGGAGCAATTTGGGGGGAATTTGTACTGTCCTGGCATTTTTGACCCTGAAGAAATAATATAGGCCATCAGTACATCAGGATTGATCAGATTTCAGATCAATGCCTTGAAAAAGTATTCATATCTATTGAAATTTTCCACATTTGGTCATGTTACAACCAAAAAACTTAAAAGTATCTTATAGGGTTTTTATGTGATAGATTAATCCAAAGTGGCACATAATTGGGAAGTGGAAGTAAAATGATAAAGATTTTCAATTTACATTTTTATTTATTTTTAGTGAAAAGTGTGGCGTGCATTTGTATTCAACCCCCCTGAGTCAATACTTTGCAGAACCACCTTTTACTGCAATCACAGCTGCAAGTCTTTTTGGGGATGTCTCTACCAGATTTTGACATCTAGCGAGTGACATTTTTGCCCATTCTTCTTTGAAAAATAGCTCAAGCTCTGTCAGATTGGATGGAGAGTGTCTGTGAACAGCAATTTTCAAGCCTTGCCACAGATTCTCAATTTGATTTAGGTAATTCTAACACATGAATATGCATTGATCGAAACCATTCCATTGTAGCTCTGGCTGTATGTTTAGGGTCATTGTCCTGCTGGAAGGTGAACCTCTGCCCCAGACTCAAGTATTTTGCAGACTTTAATAGGTTTTCTTCTAAGATTGCCCTGTATTTGGCTCCATCTATCTTCCCATCAACTCCGACCAGCTTTCCTGTCCCTGCTGAAGAACAGCGTCCTCACAAAATGTTGCTGCCACCACCATGTTTCACAGTGGGGATGGTGTGTTCAGGGTGATGTGCAGCGTTAGTTTTCTGCCACACAAAGCGTTTTTTTTTAGGCCAAAAAGTTCAATTTTGGTCTTATCTGACCAGAGTACCCTCTTCCACATGTTTGCAGTGTCCCCCACAAGGCTTCTCGCAAACTGCAAACTGGACTTTTTATGGCTTTCTTTCAACAATGGCTTTCTTCTTGCCACTCTTCCATAAAGGCCACATTTGTGGAGTGTACGACTAATAGTTTTCCTGTCTGTGGACAGATTCCCCCCACCTGAGCTGTGGATCTCTGCAGCTCTTCCAGAGTTACCATGGGCCTTTTGGCTGCTTCTCTGATTAATGCTCTACTTGCCGGCCTGTCAGTTTAGGTGGATGGCCATGTTTTGGTAGGTTTGCATTTGTACCATAATCGTTCCATTTTTAGATGATGGATTGAAAAGTGCTCTGAGATGTTCAAAGCTTGGGATATTTTTTTATAACCTTAAGCCCCGTACACACGGTCGGACTTTTGCCCAACCAACATCAAAATCCGACACTTTTCGCATTTGTCCGACCGTGTGTACGTTCCATCGGACCAACTTTTTTGGCTTTCATCGGACAAAAAGTTGGGTCTGCGAACGGACCAACTTTCAGGCAACAAAAGTCCGATGGTGCAAAGTCCGATCGTGTGTACATCAAACCATCGGACTTTTGGACAAATTACAAATGCGCATGCTCAGAACCAATGTTAAAATCAACCAACAATAGCAGAAGTTAACCAAAGGGTGGCAGTAAAGAGCAGAAAATAGCAGAACAACCACGTGAAGATGGGAAAGTTTTAGAAAAGTTTGCAGAAAAGTCCGAGCGTGTGTATGCTATGGGTGTGATCGGACAAATCAATTAGGACAAAAATCCAAGGGAAGTTTTGTTGGCTGTCCTACCGTGTGTATGGCCCTTAACACAGCTTTAAACTTCTCCACAACATTATCCCTGACCTGTCTGATGTCTTCCTTGGCCTTCGTGATGCTGTTTGTTTACTAAGGTTCTCTAACAAACCTATGAGGGCTTCACAGAACAGCTGTATTTGTACTGAGATAAAATTACACACAGGTGGACTCCATTTACTAATTAGGTGACTTGTTGCACAAGATGCACACCACACTTTTCACATATTCATTTGTAAAAAAAAAAAAAACAATGAAAACCATTTATCATTTTCCTTTCACTTTACAACTATGTGCCACTTTGTGTTGGTCCATCAAATAAAATCCCAATAAAATACATTTACGTTTTTGGTTGTAACATGACAAAATTTGGAAAATGTCAAGGGGTGTGAAGACTTTTTCACAGCACCGTATACACCAGTTTGTGGACTCTATAACTTCCTGAGGACTAAATAATATACACCGATTTTACTTATTTTCACTAAAGAAATGTAGCTGTATACATTTTGGCTTAAATTTACAAAAAAATATTATTTAAACAGAAACTAAGAAAAGCGCGTTTTTTTCCCACTTCAAATTATTATTCAGAGGATTTCCAGATTACAAAGATAATATAGCATTGTGAATGAAAGTAAAGGGTCTTAAGAACATGTGACCCTATCTCATAGATAACATTTATGAATGTATAACAGCTGTGTAATGATTAGGGATGAGCCGAACACCCCTGGGTTCGGTTCGCACCAGAACCTGCGAACAGACCAAAAGTTTCTGTGAACTTTAGAACCCTGTTAAAGTCTATGGGACTCGAACATTTGAGATCTAAAGTACTAATTTTAAAGGCTAATATGCAAGTTATTGTCCTAAAATGTGTTTGGGGACCCGGGTCCTGCCCCAGGGCACATGTATCAATGCAAAACGGCCGTTTTTTCAGGAGCAGTGATTTTAATAATGCTTAAAGTGAAAGAATACATTTCGTACCTAGGGGGGTGTATAGTATGCCTGTAAAGTAGTGCTTGTTTCCTGTGCTTAGAACTGTCCATGCACAAAATGTAATTTCTGAAGGAAAAAAGTCATTTAAAATCACTCACCTTATGGTCTGGTATGGATATTAAGGGGAACCCTGCATCAAATAAAAAAAACAAGTATGTGGGGTTTGGTTTTAAGGGGAACTCCACCACAATTTTTTTTTAAAATGCCGTGGACCCCCACACATTTTTTTTATGAATGACTTTTCTCTGTATTGCCGGGAGCCGACAATTCATTATAGCCGCGAGTGATTTTAAATTACTTTTTTTCCTTCTGAAATGACACTTTGTGCAGGGACAGTTCTAAGCATGGGAAACAAGCGCTACTTTACAGGCATATTATACACCCCCCCAGGTACGAAATTTAAAGGAATATTTCACTTTTATTGTTTCACTTAACCACTTAAGGACCGCCGCATGTACATTTACGTCGGCAGAATGGCACCGACAGGCACATCAACGTATATATACGTTGGTGCCTTGGGGGGGATCGGGGGTCCGATCGGACCCCCCCCCCCCGTACATGCGGCGGTCCGCGCGGCTGCAGGAGCGATCCGACAAGTGGGGGCGGCTATCCGTTTTCATCCGCCCCCTCCGGATCGCTCCCAGCCAAAGCGCGCCCCCCCGCCCTGTCACTTCCTCCTCCTGTGTAAACACAGGAAGGAGGAAGCGACGTGATCTCTCCCTCGGCGTTTGTTTCAAGCGCCGCTGAGGAGAGATCACAACACACCAAGTAAGTCTGCACCAACAGCACACTTACACACAGACACAAACACATTTAACCCCCGCGATCGCCCCCCCCCCTCCCCCCTGTCACAGTGTCACTGAATGCAGTAATCATACATGTATGATTACTGTATTTAGTGTCAGTGTGACAGACAGTGTGACAGTCAGTCAGTGTTAGTGTCAGGGTAGCCCCCCCCACCCCCCCCAATAAAGTTTTAACCCCTTGATCACTGCCCTAGTTAACCCTTTCACTCCCTATTGCCAGCGTCACTAAGCGATCATTTTTCTGATCGCTGTATTAGTGTCGCTGTTCCCGCTAGGTAGCTAATTTTTTTTTAATGCGATTTTTTTTTTACTAAAGACATGTGGCTAAATAAATTTTGGCCTAAATGTTTGACTAAAATTTAGTTTATTGTTTTTTTATTATAACAAAAAGTAAAAAATATTGTTTTTTTTTCAAAAATGTCGCTCTATTTTTGTATATAGCGCAAAAAATAAAAATCGCAGAGGCGATCAAATACCACCAAAAGAAAGCTCTATTTGTGGGAAAAAAAGGACGCGAATTTTGTTTGGGAGCCACGTCGCACGACCGCGCAATTGTCTGTTAAAGCGACGCAGTGCCGAATCGCAAAAACCCCTTGGGTCATTTGCCAGCGTATTGGTCCGGGTCTTAAGTGGTTAAAAGAATTATTAAAATCACTGCTGCCAAAAAAACTGCAGTTTTTAAGACTTTTTTTTGCATTGGTACATGTCCCCTGGGGCAGGACCCAGGTCCCCAACACTTTTTATTACAATAACTTGCATATTAGCCTTTAAAATTAGCACTTTACATTTCAAACGTTCGAGTCCCATAGACTTTAACAGGGTTCTAAAGTTCACACGAACTTGCTGCGAACACCCCAAATAGTTTGCTGTTCGGCGAACAGGCAATGTTCGAATCGAACATGAGTTCTACTCGAACTCAAAGCTCATCCCTAGTAATGATGCATCAAGTACTAGGTATCATTAGAACAAGGGTGGGGGAAAGGGAGGGTAAAGGGAAATACCCAGGGTGTTAGCTGAATAGCAAGGCAGTTGCAGGCAGAAGCAGAATTGAAATAAATCCAGTAAATATACATTCATGGTGTAACAGTTTTACATTAGTAAATACTATTAGTTAATACTCTTAGTCTGCGTACACACGAGGCTGCGTACACACGATTGAATCTATCTGCTGAAAACGGTCCAACGGACCGTTTCAGCAGACAAATTTGATCGTGTGTACGGGCGGACAGACAGATTTTTCCAGCAGACAGATTTTAAAGCATGCTTTAAAATCTGTCTGCTGGGAACCCGACCGTCCGACATGTCTGCTGGTTAGTACACTAACCAGCAGACATATCTGCCCCCGCATGCGTCGAATGGATTTGACGCATGCGCGGAAGTGTTTTACTTCCTGGTGACGTGGCGGCGTCAACGTCACCGCCACGTCACCGCGCTGTCTGCCGGCGGGGATTTTGGTTTGATCGTGTGTACACGATCAAACCAATATACCCCAGCAGACAAATCCGATCAAAACGGTCTGTCAGACCGATTTGATCGGATTTATTTGGTCGTGTGTACGCGGCTTTTGGGGATGGTAGTACTTGTGAGGTAATTTGTCCAGGGGGGCCAAAGTTCCTGTAGTTTAGGTATTGTACGATGTGCTTTTGCATACATAAGTTCCATCTGAAAATGTTGATTTAGTGTGGAGTGTAGTTGTTAACTTGAGGGAAGGGTGCTGCTTTTCCAGTTGAGTGTAATCAAAAGTCATGCTGCAATGAAGATGTGTGTAAGAATAGATTGTAATAATTTGTAGAAGTTGGCGTATTTGGAGAAATTTGTAAAAATCCCTATTGGGAATCTTGAATTGCGAGTGTAGTTCCTCAAATGTGCGCAAGATATTTTTATCAAGTCCTTGATTTTTTAAATGGCAGCCGTTGACCACATAGTGGTGGATAAGTCCACGCATATAAGTTCCAAGGCAGAGACGGGGAGGAACTTCAGAGCTTGTGAAGCTAGCCCCTTGGTAAGTTGATAGGATGATTTCCAGACTTTGATTGTGGCATTTACCGTGTTAAGATAGAAATGATGTCAGTTGTATTGCAGCCAGATAGCGGCAAGAAGAGATCTAGTGGAGTATCCTAGGGAGGTCGCCTCAATTTGACCCAATGAGGGGCATTCCGCCAGGGACCATTGTTAAGCCTGGCTTAGAAGGATGGCTTTATAATATTGTTTAATATCTGGTACTCCCAGTCTGGCATTGGATGTTGCTGTAAACATGGTGGAATATTTTATTCTAGGATGTTTGCTGTCCCGAATGAAGGTTTTGATGATTCTTTGCAGCGTGGACAATTGTTTGGATAATATGGGCACTGAGGGTGTTCTGAGGAAGTATAGCACGTGAAGCATTAGAAAAAATTTTGCTGGTGTAATTTTCCAAGCCCAGAAAGCTCTGGTTGAGCTTAGAGCAGAGCAAAGATGTGTAGTTTGCTGAGTATGGTTTCATAATTCAGTTGAAGAATGTTGTTGGAAGGGGATGTTAGTTGAGTTCCTGAATAGGAAAAGTTATTGGATGGGGCCCAAGGGAAGGGCAATATGCATCAGAGACAGTTTTTTGTTGTTTGGTCTAAGCCTATTCCAATCATTGAGGACTTTGTACAGTTTACTTTATAAAGGGATATTCGACTGAAAAGTGTTAATAGATTATGCAAAGCTGGTAGGCATTGTAGGGGTTTTGTGATAGCCACAATAACATTGTCTGCATACAATCCAGGTTTGTGTGCAACATCTCTGACTTGTATGCCAGAAATTCTAGGGTGCGTTCTGATAGCTTCAGCAAGAAGCTCTATTATAAGGGCAAATATTCATTGGGAGAGGAGGCAGCCCTGACGGGTACCATTGGTAATCTCAAACTGATCAGATGTTATTCTTGAGGTCCAGACTTTAGCTGTAGGTGAGGAGTATAATGCCAGTAGTAATTTTGTGAAAATAGTGCAGCGCTGCGTATCTATAAATCTTATA
Organism: Rana kukunoris; assembly: GCA_029574335.1. NCBI lineage: Eukaryota > Metazoa > Chordata > Amphibia > Anura > Ranidae > Rana > Rana kukunoris. The sequence continues at coordinate 169,186,895 of CM056051.1, read as the reverse complement.
TAAACAAATAATTTAATATTCCTTAAAACAATTTATGAAAAAATAAAATAAATCAATTATAAAAAAAACAGTTTATGTGTAGGTTTCCAAAGCTGTCACCGCTGTGAAAAATCCTATTTAAATGGATCCAATATTCAGTGCACACCACCACCTGCTAAAATGCCTGCTCACCTCAAGGATGAGTATAAAACTCATAGACAGATCACTCCATGTGTCCGCCACGATCAGTCAACTTTACCAATGGTAGCAATTCCTACAGTCTACAGACTGCACCTCTGTGTGGGTAATCAACATATAAATTGTCTCCTAACACCACCTTCCTCCATTCGCTTTTTAATAATCAATTACACTTATTCAGAGGTTAAGAATAGTGTTGAGCAGAATATGCCATTTTCGATTTCGCGATATATCTCGAATATATAGTCGAATATTCGAGATATATTCGCTAAATGCGAATATTCGCGATATTTTTTGGAAATTAAATGATTGCGAAATTTCGCTATTGCGAATGCGAATGCGAAATTTCGAGAAATGCGGAAGGAGCACTCTGATTGGCTCAGAATATTCGTGATATTTTATAATACAAAATAATTGCAAAATTTCGAGAAATGCGGAATGGAGCACTCTGATTGGCTCAGAATATTTGTGATATTTCACAATACAAAATAATTGCGAAATTTCGAGAAATGCGGAATGGAGCACTCTGATTGGCTCAGAATATTTGTGATATATTACAATACAAAATAATTGCGAATATTCGGCAAATGCGGAAGGAGCACTCTGATTGGCTCAGAATATTTGTGATATTTTATAATACAAAATAATTGCGAAATTTCGAGAAATGCGGAATGGAGCACTCTGATTGGCTCAGAATATTCGTGATATTTCACAATACAAAATAATTGCGAAATTTCGAGAAATGCGGAATGGAGCACTCTGATTGGCTCAGAATATTCGTGATATATTACAATACAAAATAATTGCGAATATTCGGCAAATGCGGAAAGAGCACTCTGATTGGCTCAGAATATTCGTGATATATTACAATACAAAATAATTGCGAATATTCGGCAAATGCGGAAGGAGCACTCTGATTGGCTCAGAATATTCGTGATATATTACAATACAAAATAATTGCGAATATTCGGCAAATGCGGAAGGAGCACTCTGATTGGCTCAGAATATTCGTGATATTTTATAATACAAAATAATTGCGAAATTTCGAGAAATGCAGAATGGAGCACTCTGATTGGCTCAGAATATTCGTGATATATTACAATACAAAATAATTGCGAATATTCGGCAATATAAAACGATCGTTTCAGCTACTTGGACCAAGGTCTCTAATCATAACAGCAATGCTTTTAGACGTCGAAGGAGATCACTAGGATGTGATCTGTTTTAAAAATGAAACTGAAATAATCGCTCTGAGGCGGAAGATAGGGCGGAGAAAATAATCGCGCGATATCGCTATTGCCGAATAATCGCATTGCGATTTTTCGGCAATATAAAATGATCGCTGCAGCTACTCGGCCCAAGGTCTCTAATCATACCAGCAATGCTTTTAGACGTCGATGGGGATCTCTAGGATGTGATCTGTTCTAAAAAAAAAAATTGAAAAAATACGAATATTCACCGCGAAATTCGAAATATATCGCGAATACTCGAATATGCCATATTCGAGCCAAATATTCGCAATACGAATATTCGTGAGCAACACTAGTTAAGAACATGAAGCAAAAAACACAAGTACCATAGTCTTCTCTGCTTTTAAATTTATTAAAAAAGCCCCCCTAAAATGTTACACTTACAAGAAATAACAATAAAAACAGCATGTATAAAATCACCAGCTTATCTGCCGCAGATGTAGACCCACGGTGCTTTGCTTGACATCACAGATAAGACTCCTCCCTTCTAAATGCATATCTGCCTCTCATTGGCCTTCATCAGTAGATTATTAGTAGATAATGCCAGTAGTGCTGAGTATACATTCCCTGTGAATTCAAATGTTTAGACTACTGCTCTGAGGTAGGACCTGTACCCTGTCAAACACCTTCTCTGCATCCAGTGATAGTAGCAGAGAAGGCGTTTTATGATGTTCTGCCCACTCTATGAAATTTATGAACCTATTAGTGCCATCAGAGGCCTGCCGATGTGGGAAAGTACATTTATGTTTTTCACAATGTTCTTTTAATTTTTTTGCCATAAAAAAAAAAAAAAAACAATAGTAATTTAATACCACCAAAGAAAAGCTCTATTTGTGTGAACAAAATAAAAAAAAAAAATATTTGGGTATAGTATTGCATGACCATGCAATTGTCATTCAAAGTGTGACAGCACTGTAAGCTGAAAATTGGCCTGGTCAGGAAGAGGGTGAAAGTGTCTGGTATTGAAGTAGTTAAAGAAACAAATAATCATTACATTTTTACCAAAAATCATCCCATGTATGAGCAGCTGAGTTTTTGGCTTTATTTGATAGTGACCATATCAAAACAGTGATGAACAGAGAGTAAAAATGGGATTCGAATATCCTTTTAATGTCCTCCTTTTTGATAAAGTGTACTGAAAGCAAAGGATGAACTTAAAATAATAAGACTGCATGTAATATAATTCTGAAGCAGCCCCCATGTTTTTGGACAGTACCAAACTGATTCAATTCTCATCACAGATTATGTCTGTCTGCAGCTACCTCATTTTCTTCTCTGCAAAATTGTTACCATTTATCACTGCCATCAGTGGTATCTACTGACGGAGAGGAGAGATGCATAAAAAGTGTAACTATCAAGCACTAATGAGTTGTACACATATCATTGATCATATTATTATAGTGTTATTAATACCTTCCTGTAAAAATGTACATGTATGCGTAACAGTAACAGTAGGGAGTGGGTTAACATAAAAAAGTACTGCATCTGGTATACGGTTACATAGGTATAAAGTTAGAAGGATTGGACTGTTAAGGCCCAGGATTTGAAAACATATATGATTTTACAATACAACACAAATAGTTTAATCTAGGTAGCTTAAAAGTCTGATGTTTCCTTTGTTTTTCTAACCAATGTAAAAACATATATGTACTTGCATAACTCTAGAATGTATTGTTGCTGTCCCCATTTTTGAATCCAGATTCTCTTTACAGCATAACCAAACTTCACGTCCCAATTATTTCCAGTCAAAGGGTGGCTATGATGTCTGGCAGGGTCTTCCTACAGCTCCAATGTAGCCACCCTCTTGTGCATGCTCCCACCTGGCACTACACTACATGTCAAAGCTACTTGTGTCTGTAATGCATTGCAGCACCAAAGCCTTCACATAGGCGACGATTGACTGCAGCTTTGTAAAAAGTGCAGGTTTCCCCAATGAAAGTTCAGGAAAACTTCCAAGGAAAGAAAGAGTGATAGGATTTTCGAACAAGTGCTAGATGAACTGGCAATTATTTATAGTGTGACAGTGCTGTGCTCTGTAAATGTATTTAAAGTGTTTTAGGTCACCCAGGATTCTCAACTAGGCAGGTTGAGTGTCTCCAGGATGCTTATTTCATTCAGAGGAAGCTGTGTTTGCAGTTTGCTCAGTGGTTGATAAAACCCGGTTTGGGACCTGGAGCCTAGAGATTTCAAAGAGATTTGGGAGGGAGAAATCTTCAATCCTGGGACCAGATTTTGTAGACAACCAACACACTGATGGCACACACCTGTTATAGTCTGGAACCTGATAGCAGATCGGGGCTCCGTCCTCCCAAAGAAGTCCAACTGGTTGCAAGGGAGCAGCCAAGAGTGTGCATGTCTGTATGGTGCAGTCTTTGATAGAACAACAGAGGGCCAGAACAGCAAGGAGCTACCAGAAAAGGAGCTGGCAAAGGTACAGCATGTACATGAACACAAGGATACTGTGTTAGATGGTCAGGAGTAAGGATGAGTTCCAACGTGTTTAGCACAGTGCCGTGCAAACTTCCTGGCGGACTCTGCACGTGTACTATGCGAACACGCTGGAGCTCATCCCTAGTCAGGAGTACCGGATCACAAGGCCTGAGCAGCTTTTATGTAAGCCCTAAAATTGAATTTTTGGAGTGGACTCACCGGTGACCACTACACTTGAGCTAAACAATCCACAAATATTACAATAGATATGTGCAACTAGAATTGAAAATACTTTTTCTGTTGAGGGTTAAAAGCTGTAATCTCTGGCAATATATCAAGCGTGTTTATATATTTTGCCTTTAAAATAAGCTCCCGATAATGTATATTTGCATGTAGATCATGGAAGTGATTTACTAAAACTGGGTCACACAGAACCTAGTGCAGATGTGCATAATTACCAATCAGCCTCTAACTTCAGCTTGTTCAACTAGGCTTTGACAAAACCTAGAAGCTGATTGGTTACTATGCACAGCTGCACCAGTTCCTGCATGCACCAGTTTTAGTAAGGCCCCTTTCACATTGGAGCGAGAGCCGTGGTGGCGGTATGCTATGCTGTCTGATTTCGGTATTAACCCCCGCTAGCGGCCGATACAGGGTTAATACTGCCTGCAATGCGCCTCTGCAGAGGCGCATTGCGGGCGGTATTGCCATGGTTTCCAATGGGAAGGAGAGGTATACATACCGCTCTTCTCACCGCTCCAAAGATGCTGCTGACAGGAGATTTTTTTCTCTCCTGCCAGCGCATCGCCTCAGTAAGAAAGCCCTCCGGCTTTCACATTGAGGTTGCTGGGCATTTTTAGCGCTGTACTGCCTGAAAAACTCCTGTGAAAGGGGTCTAAATCTCTCTCCGTGTGTGTTCATTGCTGACACCAATAAAATAAAATTATTGTACATTTTAAAGAACTGTAATGAAAAGACATTTTACATATGGTGGTGCTGATCTAAATTTTAATACAGGATTTTGGGGGTCACTGTAAATTCAGAAAGACTGGATCATGGCACATCAATAGATTACGGGTATTCCTCAAGTCCAGTGTTTTTTTAGACAGTTTGTACAAATAGTGGATGTTTGTACAGTTTGTACAAATTCGTGGATGTTCCCAGATGGGAGCATGCATCAGTGAACATCCCCAACCTTTGACCGCTAGATGCTCTGTACATTTACAATTCCAGATAAAGAAGTTTAAAGATTGGTAGACTTGGGCTCATCATGCAGATTATGTATCATTTGTTCATGTTGTAAGGTTTATCTGTTACCGCAAGTAAACCTAACCCCTTCCTATTCACTTAAGACTCCAAACTGACATCCCAAAATTTGGAGGCAGAGTAGAAGAATGAGGGAATTTGTGAGTGTGACTGTGATGAAATTGCACTTAGAGTTGGAGGATCCTAAAACTTGAGCTTACATCTCTGTGTACTCAGTAGCATATGCCACAATCCTTGCACCCACATCATATGCTTTATTTACTCTGTCACAAGCAAAAGTCTTATTGACATGTACAATGTTCTTTCAATATATTTAAACTTTTGTCTTACTTGGAGACCTAGGAACCAGCATCTGCTGAACAATATGACATGATGAGTGCAGGAGTCAGGAGTATGTAATGTACTTAGAGTACCATGGTCAGGAGTATGTCATAAACAGTCAGGAGTATGAAATGTCCAACATATAGGGGGTTATTTACGAAAGGCAAAATCCACTTTGCACTGCAACTGTACTGTAGGTGCACTTGAAAGTGCAGTCGCTGTAAATCTGAGGGGTAGATCTGAAATGAGGGGATGCTCTGCTGATTTTATCATCCAATAATGTGCTGTCTTTTTTTTTTGGCATATCCCCCTCGGATCTACAGCGTCTGCATTTCCAAGTGCACTTTTAGTGCACTTGTACTGCAAAGTTTATTTTCCTTTAGTAAATCACCCCCACTGTGTGCATAGTGCTGGGCTCAGGTGTGTGCAATGCAGAGTGTGCAGCTCAGGAATGCATATCGCATAGATTAAATGGCTTCCTACAACTATGTGATGTGACTAGAGCTAAGAAGAGCCCCCTCAGCTGTTCACTGTGGTGCAATGCTGCCAATTTTTTTCCGTTGGTCATGAGCATAGGACCCAGAGCACTGCACAAGAGATGTAGGTCTGAGTGCCTGGAACTAGAAGCCCTCATGGTGTTAGTGCTAGGTGGGACCCCCCTAGGTGGGACCCCCCTCTTACCCCCCCTTTCCTGTATGCTGTGAGGGATTAGCTCGGTAGCGGGTGTGTGTGACCCCCTGGATGGGTTCACTACACGCTGAACTATACAGAAAGGCAGTTGAGGATGGTTGAAAACAAAGGATATGGTTTATTCTTCCATATTTCTGGATACAAGTGCAAGCATCAAAACAGCATAAACAAAACAAAACATAAAATAAACCCTTGCCACTTGGGGCGTCTATCTTCACAACATAGGAACCTACCTATGGAGTCTGGCACAGCCTACTGCTGGGCAGACACTGCTGGTCAGACAGCAGAAAAACAATAGTCTTTTTGATTTTTATCACACAGAAAAATCAACAACCGCCTCACCTCTTCAGAAGTCTTTCTGACTGCTCCTTAATTCAAAAAGCCTCAGGATGCAGCAGTCAGTAGTCATCCTTTGGATGTCTTATAGAGGCCTTAACTTGCTTCATTCTGAACAGCTGAAGTTTTCCAACGCCCTAAACCTTTCTGGCTATTTCTGCAGCCGACACCTAATAGTAATTGGTGTATTGTCTAAACAAGGCAGAAATGTATCTCCCATCTGTGACAACACCCACAGATTTACCTGACTTCCTGTCACAATGCACAACACATTTTTTAATGTGGTGCTTGTGTATGTAACAGCTCTGATACCTTGATAAAGGAATGCACTGGACTATTGACTGATTTCCCTCTTGTTTGCAAGAATATAGTGTACACAGTAAAACATGTTGCCATACAATTTTAAGTCTTGTGTTGCTTGTAACGCTTCCTTTTTGTCTGTTTTACTCTAACTTTAATTGATTAAGCCCTTTTGGCTATGGACCAGGAATATGCCTTGCAGCATGGTTTATCAGAGGCTCTTCAGATTTAAAGAGTACGCTCAGTGTACTTTTAGTGAACACACATTTTCATTGTTAGCTTGCTGTTCAGTAATTTTACCAAGAATTGTAAGGAAATGTTGTAAATGAAAAATAATTTTTAAGAAAACTTCTTCTCGAAGATAGTGTGCAAGCTTTAGTATATTTTTAATGTCATTTTCCCCTTTTTGTAAAAATGTTAAGATGTTCGAAAATGTTTAGGCATTTGTCAGTAAAAAAAAGAAAAGTTTGGTTGGCAACACATATACAGTATGTTGTTTTAAAGTGGATTTAAACTCAAACGGTGGAGATTTGTCGTAAGAAACATCTAGAAATAATATTTGTGCCCAAGCAATATTGAAAAATGTTTACTTTTGTTTGGAATTCTGTCAGAAAAATTGCAGTACGTTGCATTATTACCATACTTATACAGGTACTCATTGACCTCATGCTGCTGCTGATAAAGTCTCTACAGCATGGCCAAAGTTGAATTCCAGTGCGTGGGGGTGGTGTAGGTGAGGCGGTTAGTAGGAAACTTGTGTTGGCACTGCATTTCTGCCAGGTGAATACTGACCAGTTGTCAGGAACATGGTACCAGGCATCTACAGGTTAAAACTCTGTCTGGGTAATGCATGTGTGCATAGACATAGGCATGTACATTTCTATGAACTCAATCTTTCTAAAATGGAGCTTGTTATATTTCATCCTTAACGGTCCCCCACGACTTTACCATTAAAATCAATAACACAACACAACCATCTCTAACTCTCTTGTTACCTCCTCCCATGCTCCGATCAGCCCTACCCTGTCCACCTTTAGGAGATCCCTGAAAACTCATTAATTCAGGGAAGCCTAGCCCACACCCACACCCACCTAACAACTGTCCCTGAGCCATCCCCATCAAATCACTCTGCAGCTATTACCTTTTGTATCACCACCCCCTCCCTTTAAAATGTAAGCTCTACGAGAAGGGCCCTCCTGTACAGCCTGTATTGAATTGTACTGTAATTGTGCCATCCTCCCTCTACATTGTAAAGTGCTGCATAAACTGTTGGCGCTATGTAAATGGTGAATAATAATAATAATGAACATAGAAGACATACATCATGGCCCACACATCATGGTCCACACGTATAAGCATGCAAATGCGTAAACATGTGTGCATGTCTACTGCCACCTAACCTGAACTCTGCACTAGGTTCTTTGCTGTTTGGTCTTCAGCCTTGTTCTTGTGATCCAGTTCCTGATGCACATCTTTGATCCTGTTACTAACCCATCTTCTTCTCTGACCTTTCTCTCAGGTCATCCTTACCTGCTTATGTTTGCTGTCTGCCTACACTACTGACCCTGGCCTCGACTACTACTAAATATGCTTCTGTATAGTGAATATGTACCTCCCTACTGGATTGTTGAAAACTTCTGCCTCCTCCTGGCTCTGATTCCATTTACGGTATGGTGTTGCTTACCCAGGTGTGGGACCTGACTGCACCATCAATTGGACTTGGCTTCTTCACGGTGCATAACCAACTGTAGCTCTGCTCATCAGCTACCAGTGATCCCAAGTTCCCACTCATGGTATTTACACCTTGGCACTTGTGCCTTTTCTTCACCCTTGAACTACCTACAATTTCTAAACATTCAGGGGTGCTTGGACAGGAGCTTTGCAAGAAGCCACCCTTGTCATCTCAGGCTTTGCATACAGGTATATGACAACAGGTTTCACAGCCTAAATTGATCACAAACCCAAATGGCCTTACAAAGGTCCTCCTGAAAGGCAGGGTACTTAATGATAAACTGCTACATCACCAGGTTTAGGGCATGTGCCAGTCAAGGTATGTGTGTGAACTTGGGAGGAAGAAGAAAAGGAAGACACGTTAATAAATGGGATTGCCTAAATGCATTGGCAGCTATGGCAATAGCAATTATAAATATGTGGTGCTTTGGTGAACTGTTTGTGCTGTACCCTGCAAAAGGTAGTATGACCAGATATGTGTGGCTATACAGAGGAAACTGGACTCAAACAAAGTGAAAGTATTTTAAGATTTATTAAGAACACAGTGACAAAACCATACAACACTACAACATACAGTATACAAGTAATAATGAAACGTAATGAAAAACTACAGTACCTGCTGTAGGAAAGGAGGAAAAGCAAGGTTGAAGGAGGAAAATAGAGGCGATTTGTTTCTCTATATTCTGCCCCTGGCACCACTCCTATCCAGGTGTACAGGGCAGCACATAGGCCATTGCAATTGCAACCCTTGTAGTTACATCGCTGGGATGAGTGTCAGCAGTGGTGGGGGGTGGATGAGATCAGTGGCACCACCAGCAGTGGTGGTGGAGGGGTTGGGATTAGTGGCAGTAGTGGGGGATGGAATGAGTGTCAGAGGTGGTGGGGGAATGGGATGGGATGAGTGGCAGCTGTGGTGGTGGGGGGATGGGGTCAGTGGCAGTAGTGGTGGGGGGTGGGGATGGGATGAGTGGCAGTTTTGGTGGTGGGGGATGGAATGGGATGAATGTCAGCAGTGGCGGTGGTTGGGGAATAAGATGAGCTCCCATCTCATATTCATAGAAGAACCTTTGTGCTGCAGCAGGCAGTGAGCGGCAGGCCCCTTACAGTGGTGGAACTTCAGGGCCCGATTGCAAGTGCAACCTTTGTGACCCTGGTAGTTCCACTAGTGACCTACCTTGGGATCTGGTAAGGCTTGGCTCTTCTAAGCCAGCTTACCTATGTTCAAAGGCCAGGAAGTGCATATTGGTTACACCATGAAACCATTGTAGCAGCAAGCTTGAAACTCATCCCTATTCATGGGCTTTGAGGCTAGAATTGGTTCCTACTGTGATGCTCATTGTTTGCCTTGCTAGAAAATTTGACATGAGGAAGAAAAGCCCTGCCTCTACCAAAATGTTGGCCTCAACACAGAGACACAATAAATAAGACATGACAAGTCATTAAGGGGGAAAGGTTGGCATTAGGGAGACCACAGGCAATTTTGGTCCTTCAGGCACAATTTCCAGAGTTCAGTTCCTCTTTTAAGCCACGCATAAAAAAAAATAACCACTGTATAAATTATCTTTTAGTTATCAAATTTCTTACAGCCTTTTGTGGGTTTTTTTTCTGCAGAAGTTCTTTGGGTGTTTTTGTCTATTAGGTGAACACTGAGGCCTTGTACACACGAGGGAATAGATCCGATGGGAACGGTCCGACGGACCGTTCCCATCGGATCTGTCCGCCGGATTGCTTTGATCCGATGGCTGTACACACCATCGGATCAAATTCCCCGCCGGCGGACAGCGCGGTGACGTGGCGGTGACGTTGATGCCGCAACGTGACCGCCACGTCACCGCACCAGGAAGTAAACACTTCCGTGCGCATGCGTCGGATCCATTCACAGGATACGACGCATGTGCGGGCAGATATGTTCGCTGGTTTGCCGTACTAACCAGCGGACATATCTGACGGACAGCTCTCCGGTGGAAAAATTCCAAAGCATGCTTTGGAAATTTTCCGCAGGAGGAATCCGGCCAGAACGGTCCGTTTGCCCCTACACACGAGCGGATTTTTCGGCTGAAATGGTCCGTCGGACCATGTTCAGCGGATTTATTCACTTGTGTGTACAAGGCCTGAGACTTTCAATAACTTAGTTTCAATGCTAATGCATAAAGGGCATTTTTTATTTATTCTCATGCAGACATAATAGCCCGCTATCAAAGAATAATATCAGAATAATATTATTGCAAAAATACTTTTTTTTATATAAGCAACTTTAAAATCTGCAGCACAATATACTGTGACAGAAAACAAATTACTATTTAGGATATGTATTAATGAGTGCAATAACTGTGAATATTTGTTACTCACGTAGCACAGTATGATGTAATGCTGAAACCAGCAAAAAGGATGTACTAGAAGGGAAAGTAATAGCTCTAACAGAGAGATTCCTTTGGACAACAATCTGCCTAAACAGATGTCAAGTATCTTTTTAGAAAATACACACCTCTTTCCATACTTGCTATAAAAAATGTATGTATAGTACATACTGTAAACATGAGAACATCATAGTAGTCATTGCCGTTAGCAGACAAAGGCAGTATAACATAATTGACATTATTTACATTGAAGTTTGTGGTCAAAAAAGCCTTGTCTAAAGGCATATTTAAAAGAATCCTCTCAGGTAGAAATATGTTAACTGCCAAATAAGGTGTCAGGGCATGTACCAGAAGCTCACCGCTGCTGGTACGAGCTGACCCCAGGCACATTATGCGAGTGATGCCCAATGGATCCCCTGCTCCTGGCCGCCCCGGGCTCGGGAGCTGCTGTCACCTGCACACTGAAGTCATGAAAGATCCGGATTGCAGCGACCAATGAGCGACTAAACGCATCCACTGCCCAGGGAATTCCCACACACCATCCAGCACTGAGACCTGGAAGAGAAACTGTAAGACAGAGAGAGAGGAGAGAGAGAAAGAGAGAGAGAGAGAGAGAGAGAGAGAGAGAGGAGAGAGACAGACGGGGAGAGGAGAGAAGAGGAGCCCCACAACATCCACCTACTAAGCACTACCCGCTACTACTGAGTCTGCAACTAGTGAATGGGGACTACACACTGCACTGGAGACTGTACATCTCACATCTCCCCATCTACTGTATATACTGTGTATACATCACTGAGAGACACCTTAAAGGGTCACTAAAGGAACATTTTTTTTTTAGCTAAATAGCTTCCATTAACCTACTGCAGTCCTGGTTTCATGTCCTCATTGCTCGTTTTTGCTCTGATGTTGCTGTAATTCTCCTCTGTTCTAGATACTTCCTGGTTGTCTGTTTCCATGTGACCACAGTACTGGGAGCTTCAAGTTTTGTTTTCCAAACCATCACTGCTCTATGGCTCTGTATAGCACAGATACAGGATAACATGCAAAAACGAAACTAGATGCAAAAACGAAACTAAAAAACTACAGGTGCATTATATGATTGATTTGTATCTATTTTTAATCGTCTTTAAAAGGAATCAGTTAACTATTATGTCTCTATACCCTGTAAACAGTAATTTTAGCAAAAAAAATAAAAAATCCATTACAGCTCCTTTAATATGGGTATATTGAGTGCAAGACACACCCTATTATGGGACATATACTCAGGCCCCCTATTTTATTATAGGGGTTCTCTCAGTATATCCCATAATGGGGAATCTCTCAATATATATTTCCTATAGAGGGTCCCTCTCACTCTCAGTCATAATAGGGGGTCTCTCAGTATATCCTTTAGGGTGTCTCTCACAATATATCCCATAATAGGGTCCCTATTATGGGATATACTAGTACTGAGAGACCCCTTAATATGGGATATACTGGGAGTGAGAGACTCCATATATGGAATATATACTGAAAGACCCCCTATTATTGGATATACTGAGAGACCCCTCTATTATGGGTTATACTGAGAGACCCCCTATTACAGTGATGGCGAACCTTGGTACCCCAGATGTTTTGGAACTACATTTCCCATGATGCTCATGCACTCTGGAGTGTAGTGGAGCATCATGGGAAATGTAGTTCCAAAACATCTGTGGTGCCAAGGTTCACCAATCACCATCACTGCCCTATTATATTATAGAGGGTCTTTCTGTATATCCAATTATAGAGGGTCTCTCAGTATATCCCATATTAAGGGGTCTTGGGTGAAGAACATGGATTTAGAATTCTGGAAAATTATCAATTCCCCTGCCTGCAGCCAGGTGAAAAGCAACATAGAAGAAAAAAAAAGTTAATTGGGAATTTATGGGCAATATTGTATTTTATATATATTTCTATATTATATAAATGTCTATGCTACATGGTGTAACCATTTTGTGCTTTCTGGGCACAGAATTCTCAAGCACAGAATACAGGGGATGGAGTGGAGTCTATAAGCGGTGGGGCTTATTAGAAGTGGGAGAAGTCAAAAGGACTTCTAGCGACCCACCATCTTAGAACTTAACAAACCGCCACTGACTGCAAGCATTATGGGTCAGGCGCACCTGCAGGACAGAATGCACAATGTGTTCCTGGAAGTGTTGGAACCAAAATGCTTGTGGTTTCCAGTGCCTGGTCTAGTTTTTCTTTATCCACTTCAGCCATCCTTAGGTAGGCAAAGCTGTTCCAGTTTGCACTTAAACAATCTATTCTCCAAGTGGAGTTTGAAATAGTTAGAATCATAAACTCCAGTCTGAACTACGCAAACTATTTTTCTTCTATCTAGACTAACAAGCAGTGAAGGAGTGGGGTGGTGTAGAACATCTCCTAAAGGTAGAGAGAAAGAAAATATGAGACAGTTGAACCTTTAAGAAAACCAATGCAGACTACTTCCTTAAACAATGTTAGATGCCTAACTATCAAGCTGATCTCTCGATCTAATTATTTTATGAATCACTGACCTTGAACAGCAATTTTGGTACCTGTTATTTGAAAGTATAGGTTTCTGTCAAAAGTACTTTATTCTGTTGTTTTTGGTGTGTTTTTTTTGCTGTCTAAAACATTGATTTTATATTCTCTAAGATGTTTAAAATAGTCATGGGCTGTTAATCATACATTTCCAGGAGATCATAGATACAATTTTTCATATTCGGAAATCAAGCAATACAATAACAGACAATTGTGTGTCCACTCAGGGTATATTTCTGTCTAGGTGTTATTTGATCAAAGCAGCTATCATCCAACTGCATAGTAGTCCTGAGGCATGGAAACATCTGTTCACCTATTAGTGATATGCCTACTGCTTCAGAACCATTAGGGCTCATATTGACAGGTGTTGGTTTCCTGTGTTTGGAACATGTGTCAGAACATAGATCAGCAGGATCTCACAGTCTTTAATTGAGCAGTATACATGGTAGTACAGAGGCTGCATTTCACCTAATTTGTTTTGCACCACAATTCTTTGCACATGTCCTATTAAGATACAGTTGAACTGCAGGCATAACAGGTCAAACGCAGGGTTTTCGTTAAAAAAATTGCATTTAATAACTAATGCTTTGGATGATTACATTTATGGCTCCAATATATGGGGTTTGCATACAGCAATTTGGCCTAAGGCCCAACCAAAAAATTCACCCTTGCAGTGGACCCCCAGCATTGCAAGGATTATTTGCTCATTTAGTCTAGAAGCAGAAGAATACAGAGGCAATACTTACTTTATTTCTTCCTCTAGCACTGCGACCAGTCCCCTGGAGCTGCTCTGCACTTCAGTCAGAGGAGGTGAATGTTAGAGCCAGCTGAAGTGGGGAAAAAAGTAAGTAAAGCTGTTTGTACAAGGAACATTCAACCCTTGCAGTGCAGGGGAACCCCCACTGCTTAAGTCATTTTTTTTTAAATTTTCATAAAGTTGGGCTTTGATTACAGACAGACAAGGGTAAAGACAGCAATATAATCCTGACTGAGATTTGAACCATTTCCTACAATTTCGGCTGGATTCCTGATGTCGCATACACGCGATCAGTTTGTCTGATGAAAATGGTCTGATGGACCGTTTTCATCAGACGAACCGATCGTGTGTGTAGGACCCATCTTTTTTTTTCCATCGGTGAAAAAACGTAGAACCTGTTTTACAATTATCTGGTGGTTAAAAAACTGATAGAAAAAAACGATCGTCTGTGCGGAAATCCATCGGGTAAAATCCAACGCATGCTCAGAATCAAGTCGACGCATGCTCGGAAGCATTGAACTTAATTTTTCTCAGCACGTCGTTGGGTTTTTACGTCACCGCGTTCTGACATTTTTAACTGATGGTTTGTAGGCAAGACTGATGAAAGCCAGCTTCATCGGATATCTGATGAAAAAATCCATCAGACCGTTTTCATCGGATGAACCGATCGTGTGTACAGGGCATGATTCTTGTGTTTACCTGTTTGCCACTTGACCATAAAAACATTTTGTGTGAATGCCACCAGCATCAGCCTCTTTCTATTTAAAGCCAACTAGAGACAAAGTTTCTCAGCAAGAGTTACAAATTCAAGTTTTAAATGCTCTGTGTGTCCTTGTTGAGGAAACTCTTCTGTGAGATTTTAATAGGTACCTTTATCCCAACAACAAAAATGTAGAACATTTTGCACATGCGCACGCGGCCCGGCGCCGTCCCATTGGACAGGCGATCGCCTAGGACCTGTCAGTGTCCTAGGCCATCGCCTACAGGGAGGGGCTGCAATAAGGCGATTAAGCTTAATCGCCTTACCAGCCCCTCGGCGGAAGGAGGAAGCGGGACAGGAAGTCCCACTCCTCCTGAAGCCCCCACTCCCCCCCCAAAAAAAATTACATGCCAAATGTGGCATGAAAGGGGATGAGGAGTGGATTAACCGGAAGTTCCATTTTTGGGTGGAACTCTGCTTTAATTGAACAGAAAGTTATTGACAACAGTTCATAGCTATCGAAATACAGCGTTATATTTTGTGCAATAACTACTGTACATCAGTATTCAGTAGAGATATATTCTTCAACCAGTATATGGCAGTGTTTATAAGTTTGTAGCTAGATCTATTGTATGCTCCTTTTTTTCCCTCTGTAATAAAGTTATTGTTTCCTGCCTTCAGTTAAGCAGAAAAGCCCATTTGGACTGTGCACTGTTAGTCCTGTAGGGCTATATACAGGGTTTCTAAGTTATGGGACCAGACACACAGCCAAAGAAAAGCTGAGAAGCCAGTCATAGCCAGCTACAGCAAATAAGTGCAAGATACAGCAACAGAAAGAAGACTGCAACAGAATAAAATAAAATGGCCAGTAACAGAACAACAAAGCTTTTATTTGCAAATATGACAAACCAGAACTACCAGTCTTGAAACTTCAAGATGAAAATGCTGCTGATAGGAGAAGGTACATGGAAATGCATAAGTTAGGTCAGACCAGAACATCTTTTAGATTAATGGATAGAGAAAAAAGCTCAGAGCACAATCTCTCTTAGCATAGAAGCTGATCAAATCATACATGTATGCTAGTGTATGAAAGAACTGATCTCAGCAATAAACTGTATTTGATTATGGAGCTATACCAAACCAAGCTGATAAAAAAGCCAGGATATGCAGAATTACATAAGGCACACCTTGGAAATGGTTAATGCCGGAAAGGGATTGGAGAAGAAAATAAAACGATTTTCATTTCGGAGCACTATTAATTAGTGGTTTACTAAAAAGTTATGAAATGCTTGCCACATGACTTGATGCACATCTAGATGACGAACTGACATTGTAATATGTTAAGGGCAAGCTTGCAGATGAATATCTGTATAAAACTGAAAGCATTAATAGTGATCGTGCTTCTGTTGTTTGCATTAAAAATGAAAAATAGGAATAAAAACAGTACCATGCAAGAAGAAACACAGGAATGTTAATAGATTGCAGAAACTGAAAATCTGGAATGCAAAAACAAACTAAACTACAAAAGGCCAAAAGTGTTAAGGAAGAAACTGACTTTGCGTCACATAATGAATATGTTTTTCAATTCAAAAGTTGCACCTCATCTATGATCTTTGCAGGTATGTTGTGTTGATTCAGGAGCTACAAGTCATGTGACAAATGACAGACATTTCTTTATTCCCCTTGACCAGAGTAACACAGAAAAAATCACCACAGCTATTGGGCAAATATCGGATTCAGAAGAAATAGAAGATGGCATTCTTTACTATCCTATTTCACCAGAAAGATTTCTGTAACCAAAATGACAGTTGTGCCATCACAACAGGGGATTTATTACTTGCAAAGGCTAAAATAAATTACAGATGAAATGTAACAGCTAAACTGCAATGAGATGGTTAATACTGCCAAGGAGGAAAAACATTCGGATTGCATTCACGCGTGGCATAGATGACTTGGGCACAGAAGTCCTGACATAAAACAGAAATTAACTGTGATTGACTATGAAAGTGGAATAAAAATTAATCCATGTGATCAAACAATGAAATGCACTCCCTGTAAATAAAAGAAAAATGTAAAAAAATTAAAATAAAAATCCAGCAAGCTAAGAAACCTCTGGACTTAAGTCATTCGGATCTTTGCAATCCAATGGAAAAATTTACTCCAGGAAATACTACACTATGAGCCAGATTCTCAAAAAATGGTGTATCTGGCGGCGTAGCATATCGTATCGCATTTACACTACGTCTACGCAAATTACTGGAGCAAGTGGCGTATTCTCAAAGCACTTGCTCCATAATTTTCGGCGGCGTATCGTAAATGCGGCGTCGTAAGGCCGCGTAATTCAAATACTGAAGGAGGGGGGCGTGCTGTATTTAAATTACGCGCCCCCCGCATCAAACGAAGTGCGCATGCGCCGGCCGGGAAAAAAGCCCAGTGCACATGCTCCAGCTCACGTCGGAAAGCGTTGTTGAAACCGACGTCAAAACGACGTGATCGTCACTTACGCAATTCCCTATTCGCGAACGACTTAGTAAAACGACGTAACCGATGGAAAAAGACGACACTGACCCGACGCCATAATTAACATGGCAACGACAGCACTTCGGAAACATACCCCTCATACAGCAGGGCTAACCTTACGCGTACGCAACCTACGTAAACTACGTCGCCGCGTCGCAAAAACGTTCGGGAATCGGCGTATTAGGCTCATTTGCATAGGCAAATGAGAAAACAACGTAAAAGCCACCTAGCGGCCGGCATTGTCATTACATCTAAGATCCGACGGTGTAATTGCTTTACACCTGTCAGATCTTTAGTGTATCTATGCGTAAGTGATTCTAAGAATCACTCGCATAGATACCCATTGAAAAAAAACTGTGATACGACGGTGTATCTGAGATACACCGTCGTATCGCAGCTGAGAATCTGGCCCTATATCTGTTACACAAAAGGTGAAATACCAGAGAAACCTTAACAGTATTTGGCTCAATTAGCAACAAATTTGGAAATATCTTGGGTGTATTGTGCAGTGACAAAGGAACTGAATATACATGTGATAATATGCCTGCGATTCTCAGAAAGCATGGCATAATATTTCAAACTACTGTACAACAAAATGGGTGTGAACAAAATGGGGTTGCAGAAAGAATGAACTATACTGTATGTGAGAGAGGAAGAACCACGCTATTTGATGCAGATATGTCAACCACATACTGGGGGCAGGCAATTATGCCAGCATGCTATCTCCAAATATACATAGAAAATAGTTCACACTTGCACCAGCCTGTAGGACCACCAACCTGAAAAATGCCTAAAACTTAGGGGAAACTTTAGAAGGAATAATTTTAAACATATGACTATGATAAGTCCATATAGTCCATAATAAAACACCTTGATGGCAGCCCAGTAAAGAGCTATCTCCAAAATCAACTACCAGAAGAATCAACTGAGAAAGCTCCATATGAACTATGACATGGATGGGCCCCATATTTGAACCATCTAAACCAGGGGTGGCAAACACAAGGCCCGCGGGCCGAATCCGGCCCGCGCGGCCTTGTCATGTGGCCCGCGGAGCGGACACCGTCAGCAGGGGAATCTGTTATGGCATTATTCAGTGAGGGACCGAGCCGAGGCGAGGACAGATCCGAGGCCTGAGAGCCCCGGAAGTCGGGAGAATAGCTCAACCACGGCCGCCTCCTCCTTGACCTCTCCCCCCGACCCCGCCCCCCGAGAGGTGAGAATCGGCGGGCACAGCATCTCCTGTGCCGAGTCCAGTGCATGGATTTCTCTAACTTCCCGGGACACAGGCTGAATGGGGACCCAGAGGACAGGCACGCTGCCAGGGAGCTGCTGAAAACATCAAAGGTAGGGCTAGCAGTCTCTCGTCACCTCGCTGCCTCCCCCTCCTCCCCCTTTCCCTAGGGTTGCCACCTGTACGGGATTCCCCCGTACAGTACGGGTCTGGAATCATGTGCCCGGGTTTTGTACTGCCTGTGACCCGGGCACATGATTCAGCCCAGAACAGGGGCAGACCATCCAGAGAGGGGACCATCAAGCACACCTTAGATCAGCAGCAGCGGTGGCAAGCATTGTAAAGAATACACTGTGTGCGGCGTGCCTGCGGTGTGTTTGAGATTCAAAGCTCCTTTCTATCCCCCCCCACTCCCTCCTGTCTCGTGCTGTGCGGGGTCCTTGTTATCTCTGACTCCCCCCTCCAATCAGCAGTGCGGTGTGCTGTGAGACCTAGGAGGCGGAGCTCACTGTAGCTCCTGTCGGCTGGCCAGAGGAAGGGAGGAGGTGAGTGAGATGAATTTTTCTGGGAGAAGTTTCCTAGGGTGGATAGTAGAATAAACTTTCAAGGAGATTTTTTCTTCGGAGAAGAATCAGAAGAGATAGTGAGTTTGAGTGTGGGGGAGGGGAGGGGGGGTGAGGTCTGCAGCAGCCCGATCACATGTGACAGATCACTTCATTAACAGTCTGTGCAAACATCATCCAATCCAATTGTTCAGACTGGATAATGTGGGGTCATTTATAGCCATTCATGTAACCTGTGTGTGTAGTGGTGAGTTCACACTTCTGATTGTACATGTATCCAGGCTCTCAGTCTGTACAATCAGAAGTGTGAACTCACCACTACACACACAGGTTACATGAATGGCTATAAATGACCACACATTATCCAGTCTGATTAATTGGATTGGATGCAGAGTGCTATAAACTGGATTACATAGATCTGTACTTACATCTAGTACTGTTGTATGATTCATTGTTGTAAATGTTTTTAGTGGATGAGGGTTTTTTTTTTTTCCTTTTTTTATACATCACTATCTGACCACTTCTCAGCCCCCAACTCCCCCCAGCTTGCATCACCCCTAGACCACTTAATACAGACATCACTCCGAGCTGCTTCCTAACCCCCCAGCTAAGGGACATCGTTCCATGGTCACTTTCCTTCCCTTAGCTTCCCAACATCACTCCCTGGTCACCCCATAGACACCATAAGAAATCCCTCCCCATACTGCCACCGCCATACCCTCTGCACTCCCCTGCTGTACATACTACCCCTATCATACCCTCCACACTCCTCTCATGTACATACTACCCCATCATACCCTCCACACTCCTCTCCTGTACATACTGCCCCCATCATACCCTCCACACTTCTCTCCTGTACATACTGCCCCCATCATACCCTCCAACCTCCTCTCCTGTACTAACTGCGCCCATCATACCCTCTGCACTCCTCTCCTGTACATACTACCCCCATCATACCCTCCACACTCCTCTCCGGTACATACTGCCCCCATCATACCCTCCACACTCCTCTCCCGTACATACTTCCCCCATCACACCCTCCACACTCCTCTCCCGTACATACTTCCCCCATCATACCCTCCACACTCCTCTCCCATACATACTGCACCCATCATACCCTCCACACTCCTCTCCTGTACATAGTGCCCCATCATACCCTCTGCACTCCTCCTCTCCTGTACATACTGCCCAATCATACCCTCTGCACTCCTCTCCTGTACATACTTCCCCATCATACCCTCTGCATTCCTCCTCTCCTGTACATACTGCCCCATTATACCCTCTGCACTCCTCTCCTGTACATACTTCCCCATCATACCATCTTCACTTCTCTTCTGCAGAACCCTGTCCATTCAAATGTAATTGGGAACTCTGTGGATTCAGATCTAAAGGAAAATACGGTTGACTCTGATATAAAGGGGAACTTTTGTGATCAACTCCTTTATGATTAGAAATTTTATTTAATCACAAAAATGTACATGAAAAAATAAAAGTTATCTGTGCATTGCTTTGCACAAAGGTAATGAATTTAATGTACTACAAAAAAAATGATATATATTGGCGTGCGCTGCTAATGTGTTCGGGGTTTGGCTTGACGAAAAGGAAATTACCCCGGGCGCTTACAACCCACGCTACGCCACTGGTGTGAGCGCAGATACAACCGGCCCTTTGAGGGCCCTTTAAGGGCAACCAAACTGCTGATGCGGCCCTCGATGAATTTGAGTTTGCCACCCCTGGTCTAAACCATCTGAAGTCTATGTGCACACCCCAAAGGAAACACATACAAAATGGGATGCTTGCAGAAATGAAGGTGTACTTGTGGGGTACAGTGAATCTCTAATGGTATACAAAATTCTACACCAAAACACAAACAGGGTAACCATCAGTAAAAGTGTAATTGTCGATGTGTTCAAAATGTTATGGACTTGCACAAATGCTTCAAACTAAGGGAAATTCCACATCAGTGTCACATGAAGAAAGTAACACAGAAATATAAATTAATGCAGACAATCCAAATGCTGTAAATGTAAAAGAAGAAATCAGGCCACAAGAGGCTTCAATCTGGAAATCCACCAGAAGCAATAAAGGCATCCCAGCCAAACGTCTGTCCTATGTTGTTTGCATAGCATTAAAGCCAGAGCCAGATTCATGGGATGAGATGCAAAGACTTCCAACTCATGAGAAACAAAAGTGGATCACAGCATTTGACAAAACCACTTACAAGAAACAGCCTTATAGAATGGAGATCCAAAATGGCACTAATATAAGGAGTATTTTGTACTGTACATCAGTATTTGGGCGAGTTATATTCTTCAAGACAAAATCATAGAAAATTCCCAGCTCAACCAGTCTGCTTACCAAACAAATGAACCTGTCTAACAGTATAAGTTAAAAACAGGGGTTTAGTTAGCACACATTTGCATTACAGGTGCACACTGACACCCAGCACAAAGCAAAATGGCAGCGAAGGCATCCAGTGTGTCACCAATATTTACACCAGCAACAAACAAAATGGCCCCACTGGCCTTCACAGCAAGGAGCACATGGAAGGGCAATGCATGCAAGAAAAAATGGAGAAAATCCCCAGTTCATTTCACCCATCTGCTTACCAACCAAATTAATCTGTCTAATAGTAGATGTTAAAAACAAGGGTTTGGTAAACACACATTTGCAAATGCATGTGTAAGCTGCAGGGCCCCTTCCTGGCACCCTCTATTACCTGCCGCCAAAACTCTTGTGAATTTATAAGAGTCTCCAACAGTGGGAGCACATGGATTCTAATAGATAGATAAAGGTCAAGTGGGCCTGGAAGTTGCCCAGGGAGACACTGGACCTCCAGTATTGGCCATTTTGTTTGTTAGAGATATAGGGCCAGATTCAGGTAGATGGGAGCATCTTTGCTCCAGAGTAACGCTTCTCATTTGCGTTACGCTGCAGAAATTTTAGGAGCAAGTGCTGTCATTCACGAAGCACTTGCTCCTAAAGTTGCGGCAGCGCATCGCAAATGAGCCGGCGGAATTCAAATTGGGCGGGTACGGGGCGTGTAGTATTAAAACGAAGCGCGTTCCCGCCGCGAACGTACTGCGCATGCGTCGAGTGTCAAAACATCCCCGTGCGCATGCTCCAAATTCTGTGAATGAACGTCAATGACGTCACATTCCCATTCATGAACGTTTTACGCAAGCGACGTTTTTTTTTTTTTTTCGACGCGATGACGACGCCTATACCTAACATAGGATATTCCAACCCCATGTAGGTATAACTATGCGCCGCGTATCCCGTCCGGAAACGTCGTAACGTCACTGCGTCGCGCCGGAATGTGATCGTGAATTGCCGATTTCCGCTCATTAACATATTTTTTGAGCGGAAATCGGCGGTAACGATGCGATGGCGAAACTCAGTTACGCTGCTCGCATCGGAGCTTCAACCCGGCGTTTCTTGTTTTCTGGTTACAGAAAACAGAAACGCCGGCTTAAAGTCACAGTTAGGCTGGCGGATCACTGGATCCGCCAGCCTAACTGTTCCTGAATCTGGCCCATATTCTTTAACCACTTTTTAACCAGTATTTTGTTTCGTTTTTTCGTTTTCGTCTGGAAAATAAATGTATTTTGTTGCTCCCGAAAATCGTTTTGATTTATTTAGTTTTTCGTTGGGGAATAGCTTTCGTCCGAAAATCCAATAATACTTGGTTTCTGTCGAATGGTCGAAGGAATATAAACTTTACGTCGAATCGTACATTTCCAGTCGAATATTCCGCCTACAAGAATTCTAATGTTGTATGACAAGTAATATTGTCGAATCTATTCTCTATAATGTCGAATCTATTTTCTCATAAATCGAAATCTATTCTCTGTAATGTTGAATCTATTATTTCTATAGTGTCAAATCTTTTCTCTATGATGTCGAATCTTTTCTCTATGATGTCGAATCTTTTCTCTATAATGTCGAATCTCTCTATATCTAATTTTTACCGCAACGAAAACGAAAATAAAGCATTTTTTATGTTGGATCTTTCGGTTTTCGTTTCTTGCTCTTTCATTATCGTTTGTTAAAACGATAATGAAAAAAACAGATTTTCGGACGAAAATGTATTCTAACAAAAACATGTCTATTAACCAGTAGATGGCAGTGTTTATATGTTTGTTCTGTAAGGCTATATACAGAATTTCTAACACTATAATACAATAAACAACCACAATGTTGCACATCATATCCTAGATTTCTAGTATTAAATTTGCAAATTAAGTTGTCATTATATTGATGAGGATCGTGTTTCTAAGAACTATTAACATTTAGATGCCAAGAGGTTAAATGATCTAACTAAAAACTACACTTTGGGCCAGATTCTCAGAGGCGCTACGCCTGCGTAAATGTATATGCGCGGCGTAATAGTAAATGTTCGCCTGCGTATCGATACGCGGTAAACACAGAACCACATACGCGCGTAAAAAATTTCCGTCTGTGCGGCGAAAATGCATTAAGCTAGCGCGGCGTAGGCGCATAGTTACGCATGAAAAATATTCAGTTCCCATTGAATTAGCATGCAAATATGCAAATGAGGGAGATGCGCGTATTCCCGAAACTACGCGCGTCCGGCGTTGGCTACTCGTGGTGCGCGTAACTCGAAAGCCTTGAGTAAACATACCCCTCATAAAAGCACGGGTAACTTTGCTCAAGGCCGTGTGCAAGTCAGCTGGAGAGCAACTACAGCAGCACCGTAACGGACTAGCTGAGCAATCACACTTACTGGACAACACATTCGTATGCCAATGATGCCAGGGCCAGCCATGGTCTTATCACTACTAAGGTATGCAGAGGAAGAGGCACATAGAAGGAGGAGTAGGAGGAGGGGGGCACGTGAGAGGATCTACCGAGCGCGCATGAGGCTCTTTGGCATGGGTGATGAGGAGGTGTATCGCATCTTCAGATTCAGCCCTGCTGCCATCCTGGAAATAACCACAGCCCTGCAGGATGACATCACCAGCCAGACATACCGCTCACGTGCACTGCAGCCACTGGTGAAGGTACTGGCAACACTGCATTTCCTGGCCAGTGGATCATTCCAGCGTACAAGTGGAGTGGTGGCTGGGATGTCACAAACCAGCATAAGCAGATGTCTGCACCAGGTTGTCCCCGCAATCCTCAGACGCATGTCCAACCAGTTCATCAGACCCACCACTGTGCACCTGCGGCAGAAGGCAATGACAGATTTCTACAGAATTGACGGATTCCCACGCACCATCGGGGCCATTGATTGCACACATGTGGCACTCCAGCCCCCCAGTGCCACAGAGCACATATACCGCAATCGGAAGCATTGGCATTCCATCAACGTACAGGTGATAGCCGATGCCAAATACCTCATATGGCACGTCCGTGCCAAAGACCCCGGGTCCAGCCATGACAGCTACATCTACCGTCAAAGCAACATCCCAGAAGATTTTGAGCAGGACATGTATGGGGACAGCTGGCTGGTTGGTGAGTGACATGGGTGGCAGCCATGACTATCCCCTCCCATGATGCACAACAGAAGTGGCACATGCATGACTACCATCCTCCTGTCTTTTCCCTTCCAGGTGACTCTGCATATACACTGGGACCCCATCTCATGACTCCTTTCCGGAACCCCCAAACCAGAGGAGAGAGAAGATACAATGAAGCACACATCAAAACCCGTGGAGTGGTGGAGCGCACATTTGGCCTCCTGAAGTCCCGTTTCCGATGCCTGGATAAGTCTGGGGGGGCCCTATTGTATTCCCCCAACTTTGTGGGTCAGATCATTGGTGCATGTTGTATTCTGCACAACTTTGCCATGCGAAAGGGCCTGCACATTGCCCTACGTGATGACCTGACCCCCCAACCACACAGCCCCCCCCCGCCAGAGGAGACCCCGTCAGCTGATGGAAGAGCAGTCAGGAGGGTCCTCATGTTACGAATCTTTGACCGTTAAACACACACATACAGCATGCCACACAGACAATGCACGCGTGTACACCACTGATGTCCCTAGATCACACACACCACATGCACATCGCATTGGATTAGCCCAAGTCC
Source organism: Rana kukunoris (assembly GCA_029574335.1). Lineage (NCBI taxonomy): Eukaryota > Metazoa > Chordata > Amphibia > Anura > Ranidae > Rana > Rana kukunoris. The sequence goes on along the minus strand of CM056051.1, from coordinate 169,161,662 downwards.
AGCATGTAGGAGTTGGGAGCAGCAACGCCACGTCAAGGCCCCAATGATGTTGCTGTCCATTCACACACCTTTCACACATCATTCATACAGCCGTGGGGTTAACTTCACCACCACGGTCGAGGGTGACACCCCTTACTGTCAGGAGTGCCACCCTCTCACATTCACACACCATTCACACTGCAACGTGTGCAGTATTAAAAAATAAATAAAAAAAGCTCTTATCCAGAGCATAACAAATAACAAAAAAAGCTTTTATCCAGAGCATAATAATAAAGAAAAATAAAATTAATGGGCCTGGCGGGGGCTCTGCCTGGTGCCACGGGTCCTGCCCCTCACTTGCCTGGGGGCAGCCACAGATGGGGGGGGGCAGCAGGTTGAGGAGGAGCATCCCCACGTCCCTCCCTGGCTGCCTGCATGCCCTCCAGGGCAACCGCTATGCGGGTCTGCACAGCAGTCTGCGCCTCGACAGCAAGGCGCAGGGCACGAACCTCCCCCACAAGTTCCGAGGTGTTTTCCTGCAGCTCCCCCAAGCTGGTCAGCGTTGCTGCGCTGTTAACAGCAACATCCTGGATGGCATCAGTAATATTGTCCGAGGATGCCAGGCTGTCGGCCAGGCGCCTCATCTCCTCCACGACCTCGGCCAGGTGCTGATTCTGCTGGTCCTGCTGTCTGACCAGCTCTTCCGGCAGGACCTTATGAACACCCCTGGTCTTGCACGTCGCCTTGCGGGGAGTGGCAGGGGTCTGGGCATAAGGGGAGGATGTTGAGGGGCCGGAGATGAGGGGGGGGGAAAGAGAGGGACTGGAGAGGTTGGAGGGGGACGCTACAGGTAGAGGAATAGCCTGGGCTGGTCCGGCCAACCCACCATCCTCCTCCACAACAACATAGAGGGCCTGGTCATGGACTACCACACCCTCCTCAACCACCTCCTCCGTTGAGGTGTGCCCACTTCCCTCCAAGTCCTGTTCCAGGGGGGCAGCCAGAGGGACTGAATCTTCAGGGGATGGATCCTGATGGGCCCTGGCATCAACAGATGGCCCCGCTCCCTCCTGCACATCTGTGGATGACACAAAAGATGCCCATGTTGGTGGAGCCACACACTTGGCACATGTTCCCTTCCACCCCCATACATGTACACAACAGATAGAATATAAAACACACTTACCTGTCCTCACGGCTGGCTTCTGGGACTCATAGCCCCCAACTCCATCTACCTGCTCCGTCTGTAGGCAGCGGGCAACCACCTTCTCCTCCTCAGTCAGGCGGACAGGGCAGGGTGGGCCCCCTCCAGTGCCCTTGGCATGCCGAGCTATGGCAGCCAGCTTGCCCTTCACATGACGCCGCAGGTCATTCATTTTCTTCTGAATGTCCTGCGGTGTCCGGACCTCATGAGAGAGGGCATTGACCTGGCACGCGACCCTCATTAAAATCTGATCCCTCCGGGACTTGCTGGTACGGGCACTGTCAGCACCATGGAGCCGCGAATCAAACTTCTCCATGGCCCTGACGACAAGGGCCCTCTCCTCTGGGGAGAAATTCTTCTTCCTCCTCTCCTTAACCACGGTTGTCATCCTGTCCAGCACAAACTTTGGCCGTCACTATCCAAAAAATGGGAGACGTTTGCGCTGCACGGGCGCATGTGTGGGCGCATTATATACCCTGCGCCGGCGCATCGTAGGGAGGCTTTGCGCATGCGCAGAAGGCATCCACGTCACGGCGCGGGTCAACCACGTCATGGCGCGGGTCATCCATGTCACGGCGCATGCTCCGTTCGTCCCGGCCTGCATTTGCATGGGGTCACGCTTCATTATAATGCAACACGCCCACTTCCCTCCTACTTTGGAGTTGCGCCGGATTACGCCCATGATTTTACGCGACGCAGGCGCATCTTGGAGCGCATTTACTTAGGGAATACGGTACTTGCCACTCCGTGTTACGTCGGCGTAGTGCATCTGAGATGCGCAACGCCTGCATAATTAGGCGCGCATCTACGAGAATCTGGCCCCATGTCTCATTCTGGTAGTTTTTTTTACACCTCCCTCCGATAATTCTTTCTTTCTTTCCAAAAGTATTTATTGAAGGAGTATATAGAGAACAGGGAATACAATGCAATAACAGAATACAGTACAATGAGTATTTGCGGACGCAGCCGCATTGTAACAGTGATAACGGCATTAGCAGTACAATCAACCAAGATAATGAAAACAATCAGAATGGTGCAGCATGTCAAATTCTGTCGTCTGTAAACACACAGATGCCAGAGGGTATGGACTCAAGAAGATGAACTCAAGAAGTACGATACAGGTAGCGAAATTGATCGCTATCTAGCGTCGAGGGTGAAGGGACCCTCAAGGATGTACAACAGTAAAACAGGTAGGGTGAAGTAACTGGGGAAACAGGTCGGATGTGAGGGGTAGAAATGAGGAAAGTGTGCGGGCAGTACAGTGTGAGAAAAGTGGATGCAAGTGTAGGGACGGTGTCATTATTCGTACAAAAGTATCAGGAGGACATCTAACAGGATGGGGCCAGGATGTGCAAGGAGCAAATAAGAAACCTCCTGGGGGGGTAAAGAAAAGGGGACAGGGACCGAACAGTGTCTCACCACAGCCCTCGGAACCGATCTAAGAAGTGGATGCTTTGTAGTCGTCTGTCGTAACAAAGTGAAGCCAGCAGGACCAGATTTCAATATATTTGGACGGTGTGTCATGTGCCTGATGTATCAGGTCTTCCATGTCTGCTGTCTTGCTTATACGTCTGAACCATTCGGATAGGGTTGGGGACGTTGGAATGGTGAAGCAGAAACTGTGCTGGCGAGAAGTCCAGGTCAAAGGTGATGATCTGGCGGATAAGGCGATGGACTTCAGTCCAAAAATACTGCAGTTTAGGACATCGAGCCCGTCTCCGCTTCACATCTCCAACATTTTGGAGAGACAGAGGGGAAGATGTTGTGCAGTCTAAGAGGCGTCTGATACCAGCGTGAGAATAATTTAAAAGCATTTTCTTGTACATGAACATTCACTGTTCCCTTATGAATACAGGAGTATATGGCCTCCCAGTCTCTGTCTGTAAGGTCAATGGAGAGTTCTGCTTCCCATTTATGGCTAGCCCAGTTAAGTTTCGGACGTTGGTCAATGAATAGCGTATAGATAGTGGAGATCAAGTGGGTCAAAGACGTCGTACGCAGGCAGAGTGATTCAAAGGGGGTGTGTTGTCGGGACCACTCAGGTTTCGGGGTAGGTCTCTCAAGAAAGTGCTGATAATTCTTTACTTTATCGATCCTGCAATACTTCAGACCTTTGGTATAATTTTTTTTTTTATCAATAATAGTTTTATTTAGAAATTTCCAACACACGTATACATGAAAGATCATTCACATAAGCAACAACTAGTGGAGTGGTCATTACTCTACATAACAGCGTCCAAGGCTTTATCTGACTCGCTGTGTACCTTCATACAAGGCAGCTAAGAGTCTGAAGTGATACACAACCACATAGATCAGTTAAGTGCAAGGTACAAGAAAAAAAAATAAAACATACGTCAGTGCATCAGTATACTAGTGAACAATCTAGAAACATCCGTGATTGCACGGGAAAAGATAAGAAGAGAGGAAAAGAAATAGCAAGAAGAAGAAGGGGAGGAGGTTGATAGGGGGAGGAGGGGGATAGGGGGAGGCAGGGAATGAGGGGGGGGGGGGAGGGGAATGGGATGGTGAATCACCAGTGTGGTCTAGGTACCTGGTCAGGGTGTCTCCTCCCGACGGCGCCAAAGCTCCCAAACCTCGTCGTGGGCCTCCAATCTGTCCATCATTCTGGCCGTCATCCTCTCCATCAGTTCCACATCCTTGATCCTGGCATATAGGGCCTCAGGGGGGGGAGGGGCAGGGCGCTTCCAATGTAGAGCCACCAGACAGCGCGCTGCCGTGAGGATATGTCTGGTCAGTTTTTTGTAGGGTGCCGGAAGGTTTGGTGGGGGTAATCCTAATAAGTAAACTTTCGGGGTCAGGGGAAGCATCCTATCTAGAAGTCCGCCCAACAATTGCTGGACAGAGTTCCAGAAGGGGACGATCAGCGGGCAACTCCAGTAAACATGGCCAAGCGTACCCCTGTCTTGTCGACAGCGCCAACAGCGGTCCGAAGTGGTCGGGTAAATGGCGTGAAGAACATCTGGTGTCATGTACCAAAAGTAGAGGATTTTATATATGTTCTCCTTGTATAGTGTACAGATCGAGCTTTTCGCCGCTTGGGACCAGATTGCCTGCCATTGCTCCATGGATATCTCCTCACCCAGGGCCTTTTCCCACTTAAGCATGTATGCATGTTTGCCCTTAGTATCTACAGGCCGAGAATTCAGTATTTTATATATGTTAGAGATCAAACCCTGCTGTGCTGTGCCCGCAAATATCAGCCTCTCAAAGGCCGTTGGGGGGGAAAACTGCAGGTTTGGGGTGAAAGTCAGCGCATAGTGGCGAATCTGGAGATATCCATAGAACTCTTGGCGTGGCATATCATATTTTGCCTGAATGTCCGCAAATGTACGCATTTTGCGAGTCAGGGGATCCACTAAGTTCCCGAAGTGAAAAAGGTTCCTTGCCGTCCATGGAGCAGACATTCTGTGGGTGAGGCTATCTGGGATTTTGGGGTTGCCGGTAAAGGAAGTCAGAAGGGATCCATCAGAGGATAATTTATGTTGGCGTACCAATTTACGCCACGTGCGTCTAAGCTGGGTCATTGGACCTAACATGCTAGCGGGATCAACCTCCACGTCTGCATTCCACAGTAAGTTGTTTGGATGTACCGGGGCCAGCCAGAGCTTTTCTATTTGAGTCCATTTATTGTACGACCGCAACGTGAACCAGGAGGCTACTGCCTTCAACTGGGTCGCTTGGTAGTACTTTACGAGATCAGGGTACGCTAGTCCCCCCTCCGATCCTGCCGCCAGCAGCACCGACCGGGGGACTCTGTGTCGCTTGTAGTTCCATGTGTACTGGAGCAGCTCAGTCTGGAGTTTTCTCAAATGGGCGTAGGGCACTGGAATAGGTAGGGTTTGGAATAGGTAGAGTAGTTTTGGGAGGATCGCCATTTTTATTGCCGCTACTCTCCCCAAGAGGGAGATGTGGTGCTTTCTCCATTGTTGTAGAAGAGTCCTAATAGTACGGTAAAGGGGAGGGAAGTTCTGCTGATAAAGGGTAGCGTAGGTGGGAGTGATGTGGATCCCCAGATATTTTAGTGAGGAGGTTTTCCAGTTATAAGGGAAGGTTGTGCGTAGATGGGCCACCTCCTCGTCGGGGATGTTAAGCGGGAGCGCTTCTGATTTGGACGCATTTATTTTGTAGCCTGACAGCGCTCTAAAGCGATCAAGCTCCACGTGCAGGTTCGGGAGGGAGATCCTGGGTTGGGTGAGTGTGAGGATGACATCGTCTGCAAATAGTGATATTTTGAACTCTTGATCTCTAACTAAGATCCCTCTGATATCTGGGTTCTGACGGATGGTGGCGGCTAAGGGTTCTACACATAGCGCGAACAGCAGGGGAGACAGGGGGCACCCCTGCCTGGTACCGTTAGTTACTGGAAATGTAGAGGAGAGGGCGAAGGGGGTCTTGACCTGGGAGGATGGGTCGGAGTACAGGTGCTGGATAGCCCGCAAGAATGGCCCCTTAAAACCTACATGTCGCAGCGTGGTAAACAGAAAGGGCCACCCCAAGCGGTCAAAGGCCTTCTCGGCGTCTAGGCCCAATAATATGGACCTCTGACCCATTCTGTTCGCCACCTCGACTAGATCAATAATTTTCCTAGTATTGTCCCCAGCTTGACGAAGCGGGACAAATCCCACCTGGTCCTTGTGTATGAGGGAGGGGAGTACTGAATTCAGTCGGATGGACAGCAATTTAGTGAAGATTTTCAAATCGGAGTTCAAAAGGGCGATGGGCCTGTAGTTTGCACACAGGGAGGGGTCCTTATCCGGCTTTGGAATCACCGTGATGAAGGAACGTTGCATGTCCCCAGGAATAGGAGTATCCCTGAGGAATGCATTAAGTAGTTTACACATGCGAGGCAGGAGTAGGGGGAGGAATGTTTTGTAGTATTCATAGGGGAATCCGTCGGGTCCCGGGGCTTTGTGTGAGGGCAGGGATTTAATGGTCTGTTCTAGCTCCTCCTCCGAGATAGAAGCATTCAGAGGGGCCAGATCCGAGGGTTTGAGCCTGGAGACACCACTTTGCTCCAGGTAACTGGTCATGCGTTGAATGAGGTCAGGAGATGGAGGATCATGGGGGATGTCAGGGTTATTGTATAGAGTTGTGTAAAAGTCTGCGAAGCACTGGACTACGTCTTTAGGGTGAGAGACTAGGTCTCCCGTGTTATTCTGGACCTGGTGCGGGGTCGTGGCCTGGGTGTTGTCGCGTAGTTTTCTGGCCAGGAGGGAGTGGGCTTTGTTACCCCTATCGTAGAACCTTTGTCTGAGTCTAAGTAGTGCCTTTTCCACTTTGCCCAGCGCTATGTCTCCCAGGGTGGCCCTCAGTGTAGAGATCTTTTTCAGGAGCGATAGCGTAGGGGATTCCTGCAGCCGTCGTTCTAAAGCCTTGAGTTCTACCTCTGTGCGCTGTTTTAACGCCTGAGCATTTTTTTTCATGGCTGAAGACAAGCCTATGCACTTCCCCCTCAGCACCGCCTTGTGAGCCTCCCACAAAGTGGAGAGGGTTATATCTGGAGTATCATTGTCCTCGAAGTAATTCTTCAAGGTGGATTCCAACTCTATTTTTGAAGGGAGGTGCTGGAGGAGAAATGTGTTCAGGCGCCAAGTGCAGGGTTTGGCCATCGGGGAGCCTATTCCTAAGGTCATCAGGATTGGAGCGTGGTCTGACCAGGAGATCGGACGGATCTGCATTGCCTTGACCAGCTGTAGGGTAGTATTGTTCACAAAAAAATAATCGATTCGGGAGTGTGTGCGGTGAGGGGCTGAGTAATATGTAAATTGGCGATCGCCAGGGTGGAGAACCCGCCAGGCATCAAAAAGTGCATAGCGTCTGGATATCTGTCGGAACAGCCTCGAGTCCCTAAGTACTCGGTCTGAAGGCACCCTGGGGTTCACCACATGGCGGTCTAAAGTGACCGATTGGACCAGGTTAAAGTCCCCTCCGATTACTAAGATCCCATTGTCTGTGCGGAAGAGGCGTGCATACACCTTGGAGAGGAACCCAAGTTGCCGGATGTTTGGGGCGTATATAGTGCAGAAAGTCACTTGTTGGTTCTGCCACAGTCCCTGTAGGATGATGTAGTGACCCTGTGGATCGCTATAGTGGTGTGAGCTGGTAAAGGGAGACCCTTTCTTAATGAGTATGGCCACTCCGGCCTTTTTGCGGGGCCCTGATGAGAGGTATATCTGAGAGTAGTACCGTGACGCGAATGTAAGAGAACCTCCTTTATCTAAATGTGTTTCCTGGACCATAATTACATCCGCCCCCGACTGCTTAAACTCTGACAGGGCCAGGTGTCTCTTTCTATTGGAGTTTAAACCGTGAACGTTTAGGGAAAGTATCTTAGCCATGAGGGTGTGTAGTGGTGAAGGGAGCCGTACTTATCTGATGATGATGGAGGGGAGACGGGCACCAGAGGCCGGGAGCCAGACACCGCAGGAGGAGAACCAAGACCATTCCGGAAGTACTGTGTAGAGCCACACGATGACGGGGGTGGAGGGGTGGAGAGAAGAATCTAGAATAAAAAGAAGAGAGAAGTGAAAACATTAGAATGAGGCAACTGTAACAAAACAATAACTCTAAGTGTCGACCTGTCAGGGCCAACAGGCCCAGGTCTGAGCGGCTTCCCGAGGGCCCCGCCAGCCCGGCCCCTGGGGGTCGTGCCAGGGGAGCCCAGGGGAACCCTAAAGCGATCATGCTAAACAACAAAATCGCATGTGTCAAAGTCCAAAACATCTGGGAACTAGGTAGGGGAGTGGGAGAAGGGGGGTGAAAGGTCTCTCTCTAAAGTCTCAGCCGAGACTTGCCCTTGATGCTAAACTTGACTGAAGTCTCGGGCATGGGGAATGGGTAATGCTACTAAAGGGGTGTCCAGGGCCGGGTCCCTAATTGGCGGAAGAAAAAAAAAAAAAAAAAAAGGGGGGGGGCATCTTGTGGGTCGGGACCCGTGTCAGTAGGATTGGATCAGTTCTTCCTGTGGTGCCTGTGTGGGCTTCTCTTGGATCCCTCCGAGCCTCTGGGCCGTTTGGGTGGTGGGATTTTCTGCCACACCGAGGGTGGCGGAGGTGGTGTGGCCACGAGATCCCAATCCGGCAACTGGGGAATCTGAATGTCCAAAGTTTCACAGAATGCTTGGAGGTCTTCCGGGTATCTCAGGACCGCTGTCTTGCCTTGGGAGTTCGCTGTGAGGCTAAATGGAAAACCCCATCTGTACGGGATATTCTCATCCTGCAGGGTGCGCAGTAATGGCTGTAGAAGCCTGCGCTTCTGTAAGGTGATCCACGATAGATCCGGGAAGAGCTGAACGGGGACCTCGTCCAAGGTCACTCTGCGGGCGAGGCGGGCTTGACGCATTATTTCTTCCTTCAGGGGGTAGGAGCTTAGCCTGCATATTATGTCCCTGGGTTTGGAGTTGGCCCCTTTGGGGCGCAGCGCCCGGTGAGCTCTGTCCATTTCTATGGGTTTAGTCGGGGGGGCCCCAATCAGGTTGTTGAACAGGGTATGTAAAGTGGAGCGTACATCTTCGGGGCCCTCCGATTCCGGTAACCCCCGGACGCGAATGTTGTTCCTGCGCCCCCTGTTGTCCAGATCTTCTAAATGACGCTGCATGTCTCTAAGCAATGTGCGGTGTTCCATACCTTGCGTTTGTGTCCGATGAACTGCCAGTTTAGTTTCCTGGATTTCCTCTTCTGCCATTTCCACGCGATCAGCCAGGTGTTTGAGGCCCGATTGGAGGTTTTGGATCTCAGACCTGCAAGTGGATTTCACGTCCAATATAAGCTGTTTAAAATCCTCCTTGGTAGGCATTGCTTGCAGGTATACAAGCCATTGTGGGGGGATGGGCTGGAATGCAGCTACGTCTGGTGCTTGTGGAGGAGAAGCAGCATGTAAGGGAGGCTGTGTGAGAGCCTGCCGTGGGGGCCCCCAGATGGGGCTCTCATGTCCCCAGCCCTCATGAGTTCCACAGGCCTGGGCCTGCTGGGACTGGGAGTCCTCTTCTCCCCTGTCCCGGGGTGAGGAGGGGACAGGGGGGCATGTCAGCTGAGCTAGAGATGCCAGTGACACCAGTTGGGGCGCAGCGTGCTGGAGAGGCCTGGGGTGGGGTTGATGCTGAAGCCCAGGGGGGGATGGTGTCCTCACTGAGCCCTCTCCCAGGCTAGTGTGCTGCCCAACTCTGGATGGAGCAAACGGGTGGGAGCTGGGGTGGGCTGACTGTGGCAGCGCTGGAAAGTCCTCCGCACTCTCCGTGGGGTCTGGTGAGCTGGCCTCCTCCCTCCTCAGGGCCGGATCAGATGCTGAGCGGAGAAGCTGCGGATAGGCCTCGGAGCACTGCGTGTAGCGCTCCGGGCATCCCAAGATGGCGGCGGCCTGTAATTTCGGCTGTGAAGCCACAGCGGTGGAAGGGGACCAGACAGGGGGTGTATGCTCACCCGACCAGCGGCGCCCGCTCCCGATCGTCTGCGGGATGGACATCTGGTCAATCGGGGTCCGAAGCGGCGCTGGGACAGAGTGAGAGAGCTGCGGGGGGGACCGCATGTCAGGCGCGTTTGTGTCCGGCGCCATCTTGGATTCCCTGTCCTGCGGCAGACCGGGCTGTGTGAAGAAGGCCCTGAGGTCCGTGGATGTCCCCGGAGGGGGCTGGGATGATCCCCTGGTCGTAGAGGACCTGGTCGTCCTGGAGCGACCCATGGATGGCGGGTGGAAAGTCCCCAAAATAGCCGGTAAGCTGTGGGCAGAGAGAGAGCTCTTAGACTAGGCTTGCATCCGAGTCGGCTTCCGGTCACGCCCCCGGTATAATTTTTATGTACTTGGCAATATGTAGAAATAAACTTTTTAGTGAAACCCTTTTGAATACTTCTTATGTGTTCCAACAGACATGCAGAAGTTCAGATTGTTCATCCTACATACTGAAGGCATATTAGATTGTCTTTCTGTATTCTGTAATACCAGCCTTAAAATTTCTTATTTTAATAATTTTGTACAGGATGTTAAGATATGTACTAAAATATATTTTAAGATTACTGACAGAAACAACTATATTCCAGTCAATCATAATCATCACTTAGGCCTCGTACACACGAGCAGACAGATTTGAACAAATCTGTCTGCTGGGATTTTGGTTTGCTCGCGTGTACACACGAACAAACCAAAATCCCCGCCAGCAGAGAGCGCGCTGACGTGTCGGTGACGTGGCGGTGACGTTGACGCCGCCACGTCACCGCACCAGGAAGTAAAACACTTCCGCGCATGCGCCGAATCCATTCGGCGGCGGTGCGGGACGACATGTCTGCTGGTAAGTGTACTAACCAGCAGACATGTCGGGCGGACGGATTCCCACCCGATCGATTTCAAAGCATGCTTTGAAATCTGTCGGGTGGCCAAATCCGTCGGCTCGGCCGTACACACGATCGAATCTGTCTGCTAAAACGGTCCAGCGGACCGTTTCCAGCGGACAGATTTGATCGTGTGTACGAGGCCTTACTGTGAGTTAAGAATGTCCCTAAGGGTCAATTTTTCAAGGATTTGTAGTAATTGTCAATCCAGAGTGGACTTCTTTGAACAATAGTTTTAAAGAAAAGGAGATACCATCCTAGACTGTTAGATAATTAAATTATAAATAGAACTGAGATGGATAGGAATGAACTTAACTAAAATAGAAAAGGGATAGGGGATCCACTTTTTACTATGCTTTTCTAATGTAATGATAAAATACAAGGGCCCATTTTACTCATCTTCCAAAAATGATGTTGAAAACTGATACTTTTAAAGAGAAAACTTTGCGGGGGGGCGGGGGCCACTCACAAGCAATCTAAAGGAGTTCTGAGACTTTGTGGTGCTCGTAAGAAATTTTAAGAAATCAGAAGCACTTCTAGCTCTCATGTTTTGTCCTCAAACCCCTAGCAGATTTGTTTATCAGTTGACAAGGTGAGATACCAAGCACAAAATAGCAAAAGAAGATGGGAAAGACACCCTCACAGTAGTCATGTTTTCCCAAGATTGCGAGTCTCAGCATATCAGTTAAGGGCGAGAGTTACTACAACTGCTCTCAGGGGCTTACAATGCCTCCTGTCACACTTTCCAGGGAAAAACATGGAGGCAATCAGAGATTCCTTACTGTTAGCACAATTCTGAGCTATCTTGCAGGCTGAACCTATGGTGGTTAACCAACAGACTAGCAGCCATTGTCACAAAGGAAATCCTGCAAAGACACGCTGGATGGACGATGTTAATATGCAGCTGGAGAAGGAATTGGACACATTGAGTAATGATCTTGCCCTAGCCACAGACAAGTTAGAAGACCTTTGAAAACTGTCCTAGACATGGAAACCTAAGAATTAGAAGTTTCCCTAAGTCCATTGATGATCTCACTTCAACCATAACTACATTATTTCATAAACTGTCTCTCTCTATACCTATTGCCAGGTTTGATTACATGCATATAGCTCTCTTCCAAGTGAGACCTGATGGACCACTCAGATATATTATTGTTAAGTCTGCTTTTTACAAGATAAAGGAATTCATTATGCTGGTCACTAGAGCATGCAATAAACTAAAGTTCAAAGGCCATCCATACAAAATTTATGTTAACCTATTGTCTACATCAATACAGAGTTGCAGAGAGCTGATAGGAGATACTACCATCTCACAATATCTCACATAAGTAGGGATTTCTGTTCAAGCTTCTGTTTAATTACTAAGGGAAAACAGCCTCACTACCAGAAGAGACTAGTAAAACCCTAAAGGGCCTGAATATTCTGTCCCTTTACCTATTCCAAATAGGCCTCTGCTAGATTGAGCCATGTATAAGAAAAGAAACAATGAGACTACATAATGTGCTGCACCAGTATGACAGCATGTGCTCTACTCCTAAATACAGTTTAAAATCTTCTTTACTACCTAGGCCTTTAAGACTCGGTTCTATTGTGGCTCTTCTGCCTTTCTAAGCAGCACCTTCAATTTCACCTACAACAATCTCCTTTTCTCCTCTTCCCACAGGATCTCCCAAAAAAGTCCTCAGACTCCTTCTATTCTCTATCTACACCTCCTTCTTTGGTCTCCTTATGGATTACTAACTTACTAATTGACATGTCAGTATAGTTGTCAAACAATCCTTTAAAACCCAGTCTTTTCAAAACTGGGCTTATATTATTTCATCTCTCCTGTGCACCTATACCTAAATTTTTCATCAAGAGTTAAACATCACAGCTATCAATGCCTCCCCTCAGGTCAGGGTGCTAGATGTGATCATGGACTCTAAACTCTTCTTTCAACACCAGATCCGACCACGGTCCAAATTTAGCTGCTTTCACCTACTTAACATTTCCAAAATACACCCCTTTTTAATCAAAGATAACACCAAGATATTTCTTCACACCCTTGTTATCTATCACATTGACTATTGCAACTCCTCCATCATTTTCCTACCTTAACACAGGCTACCAGCCCCCCCCCCCCCCCCCTTAAGTTTTTATCAATGCTGTTTCCAGACTCATCCCCCTTATCAGCTGTTCATTGTCCACCACCCTGCTCTACCAATTCCTTCAATGGTTTCCACTTGCTCAACCAGTGAAGTTCAAATTACTAACAACAACATACAAAGCCACCCACAATCTCTGCCCCAAGATACATCACCAAACATGTTTAAAATATTGCCTAATTGTCCTCTTTGTTCTTCCTAAGACATCTAGCTCCTTCATCACCTCCTCCCATGTTTGTCTTCAGGGCCTATTAAGTTTCCTCTCCCATCCACTGGAGCTCCCTGATCCAAACTCCCTGGTTATCTCATTCTCTGTCTACCTTTAGGTGATCCCTGAAAAAACATGTCTTCAGAGAATCCTACCCTGCCTCTACCTGAAAACTTTAATTTTGCTTTCTCTATCAACTCAACCCCCTCACATTTATATCCTTTGTATCTCTTGCACCTCACTTTAGAACAGGGATCTCCAAACTATGGCCCTCCAGCTGCTGTGGAACTACACTTCCCATGAGGCATTGTAAAACTCATGGCATGATGGGAATTGTAGTTCCTGAACACCTGGAGGGCCGTAGTTTGGAGACTCCTGCTTTAGAATATAAGCTCTCACAAACAAAGAATAAACAAAAAGGAGAGGCACCTTTAAGTATAGGAGTAAAAACCATTTATTGGGTACCATACAATTGGCAACTCACATGTACATAGAATAAAGCAGGCACACCTGTAGTGTAAATATCTCAGTAGACGTTAAGTCCTACCGCTAGCAGGGCAGTGTAGCGAGGGTATCCCCACTGGTTACTGCTGACGGAAAGTAGGCCATGCGGTAAATAGTCTCAGAACGAGGCTTGGTGAGCAGCTCGCTGGACAGTGTGGGACAATGACGTCACTAGTGTGAAACACGTTTTCGAGCATTCAAATGTTATGGCAGACTTACTCCTTTGTCAAGCAATAATACAGGATTATACGATCGGCTTTATATAACACATCAGGGGGCGGTGCTGAAAATAATAAATGAGTATGCAGCAAAACAAATTAAAAAGAGGAAACAGAGCTCATTATATTTGTAGGCGATAGAAGCCATGTATATAGAACAGTTTAAAATAAAACGTATAACCGTAGAAACTACATTATAATATAAGACCATGTTATGATTCAAAACATATATATATATATATATATACAGTATATATCGCCTATTTTTTAATCTAAAAGTAACAAACATGTCATACTTACCTGCTCTGTGCAAGGGTTTTGCACAGAGCAGCCCAGATCCTTCTCTTCTGGGGGTTCACTGATGGCGCTCCTGGCTTCTCCCCTTTATCAGGTGCCGCCACGGAAAGCGGCTTTACATGGAAGCACCCATGCAGGCTCTCATTGACACAGGCAATTGGGTTTGCCCCCCCACTCCTGTGTCATTGGATTTGATTGACAGCAGCGGGAACCAATGACTCCTGCTGCTAGCAATCTGTCAAATGAAGAAAGAGACAGCTATTGAAGCCGTTGGGCCCCTGAACATTGCTGGAATGATTAAGGCTCAAGGTGGTAAACATGCTGCTCAGAATATGGCTTCACACTGATGACTCCTGACTAGGGTTGAGCGAACCCGAACTGTAAAGTTCGGGTTCGGTACGGACTTTGGTTTTTTTTTGTACCCGAACCCAAACCCGAATAATTGGAAAAAGTTTGGGTTCGGGTTCGGAGTTCGGCTATGTTATGGCGCGCTGCACTGGTGGTAGACGCGCTGCTGGTGCAATTCCCACCTGGCAGCGGGGGCACAGTGAAAGCACAAGGCGAAAGCAGAGGAGGAGGAAGAGGTCGCCAACGCAGCAGGGGCACCGCCAGCACCTCAGAAGGCAGGGTTAGCATGGCCAAAATGTGGAAAAGCTTTGTCAGCACGCCACAACAAACAGCACCACCAGCTGATATGGAACGTTTTAGCAGGAGGCAGCATTTCAGCAACATGGTGGAGCAGTATGTGTGCACACGCCTACACGTACTGAATGACAGCTATGCCCCCTTAAACTTCTGGGTCTCCAAATCGGGCACATGGCCTAAGCTTGCCCTTTACGCCTTGGAGGTGCTGGCCTGCCCTGCGGCCAGTGTATTGTCTGAACGTATATTTAGCACGGCAGGGGGCGTTATCACAGACGAGCGCAGCCGCCTGTCCAGAGCCAATGTGGACAAGCTCACGTTCATTAAAATGAACCAGGCATGGATCCCAGAGGACTTGTCCGTACCTTGTGCAGAATAGACACCGGGCCCCCTTACCCAACCATTGTTTTTTTTTCTGATCTTTCTAGGGTTGCCATCTCATCCCTTTAAAAGCAAAAACATAATAATTACACAGGTTCTCTGGCTGATTAAGGTGCTGCTAATTAAACTCACCTGGTGCCTTATCGACAGTAAATTAGCCCCAGAACCTGTGTAATTACTCTGTGTTCAGGTTTAAAGGGATGAGGTAGCAACCCTAGATCTTTCTCACTCTTTTGGGGTTTACCCTAATTTAAAAAATACATATATTAAAAACCAAAACCTGCTGTGTTGGCTACCTCCTCCTCCTCCTCCTCCTCCACCGCCGCTTCCACCTACACCGCCACATCCACCTCAAACTCCTAATACATATGGACCTCGTTCTCCTGGGTCAAAATGATTTTATTTTTATTTTTTTTATGTTATTTTAAGTTATTTCCCTATCCACATTTATTTTGAGATTACTTGCCATGCTCTTCCCGACATTTTGCAAAATGATTTTTTTTTTTATGTTGTTTTAAGTTATTTCCCTATCTACATTTATTTTTAGAGGACTTGCCATGCTCCTCTCGACATTTTGCTGCCATTTGCAGCCCTCCAGCCCTTTCCCTTCGTTTTTTAGAGACATTTTTGTAGTCAAAAGTCCGGGTCCCCAGTGACTTCAATGGGGTTCGGGTTCGGGTCAAAGCTCGGTTCGGGTTCGGGTCGAGAACCCGAACTTTTTTTTCAAAGTTCTGGTTCGAGTCTGAACCCGAACATCCAGGTGTCCGCTCAACTCTACTCCTGACTAAGTTTTCCCAAATGCTTTTCTACTGCTTTGACAAAATCTGATATACTCTACATACAAGGTGTGGAGTGCAGATTGCCCCAACAGTTTAAAGACAAAAGGGCTGAAAGCAACAATGGTGATAGTGGAGAGATCTGCATCGGGTATGTTCTATGGTGCTGACATCTGAACCTCCATATGATTGAGCTGACTGCTAACATCCAAGCCTAGTTGACCTTATTTTAAGTAATTAGGTCAACTACCTTTGGTAAGGAGCCATCTATTTCCCATTAAGGTGTCCCAGTGGTGAAGGTGGATTACTTCCTTGTTTGCACTTTGAAGAACTATTGAGCACCTTGCACATTATTTACAACCTTTCCTGGGACTACATATTGATTTAAATTTGCAACCTACTGTATTTGCACATGGACTTTTTATAGCGATATAATTGTTCACTGTAATATATATATTGCATGATGTAATTCATTGTTTGTATTCATCTGCACTTATGCATACCACAGTATCTTAGATATATTAGTGCATATCTTCACATTTTTCTAGCGCCCCTTTTTCACTATTTCACAAGAGTTTTTCACCATAATGCATAGAATGCATTAAGGTGAAAAACCTTGGAACTTTACAATCACTTAGGCACTGCACTAGCTAACTGTTGGTGCTATAAAAATCGTGTATTATAATACCAACTGATCAAACAAATGTTTTTTGACTTACCACATGTAAGGAGATCATATGATTGTGGTGATCTTTTTTTTCAATGAAATGTGGAGGCATCACTATTTCTGAGAGTATATGCAGTATAAATCCACAATAAATAGAGAGGTACTTATGGGTCTTGCAGCGGAGATAGATCAAAACAGCAGCATGTTTATTGTCAATGTTTAGCTGAAGCTCATTCCATCTTTCTGAAGACTGAGTTTCATTGAAACGTCGACAATAAAAGCTCTGCTGTTTTGATCTATCTCCTTTGCAAGACACATGAATGCCTCTATACCTGTTTTAAATGTGTTTGGATTTTCTTTGTGGGTAAGCACCTGCGAATTTTCATTTAAATATAGAGTGTGGTGGTTTGTAAATTTTGTTTTGTTATAAAGCCAATGTTTTAATTGCCTATTATGAGTATGTCATATATTGTCAATAGGAAAACAAAAAAGGACAACAACCTAGAAGTGGTAGCGCAGTCAAAACCTCTATTGCTGGTGAACACCAGAATGCATTGGACTCAATTCCTCTACCATATATGAACCTATTACTGATAACACAGAAGAGATACACATACTGTATATTTGACTGTAAATGCCAGAAACAGTCCAGAGTACATGTTGTTCTGAAACTATCCATCATCTAAATATCCTGTTTAAATATAGACATATTTTGAGTTTGAAAGTTAGCTTTTTGTTCCAAGCTGAAAGTTTTATTTACGATAACCAGCTGCTGTATAATTTGACCTTTTGAAGTAATGAAACCTGTTAAAGCTTTGTGAAGATAGATAAGAGTGGATCAATATCATTTTATTAAGTAAGCCATTGATGTCTCTATACTTCTTTGCTTTTTTTCATGAATGCTAATGTAAATGGATTTCATTATAGCCATTATCTGTTAAGTTGTGGAATTGCATTCTATTTTACTCTCATTAACTTCATTCTAACACATACAACATACCTGAAGGGTCCACTGACTGATTATAGAGTTGGACTATCTATTGGTGGAGTTTGACTTGAAATAACTATTGTCCCATGTCATTTTTATTCTGTTTCTCATCACACTGTGAATTCTCTAGAAGAAAATAAAACTATGGAATAAGAATAAGGCTTCAGGCTGTGACCGCAGGTCACAGGAAAACAATTTTGCCACAGTTTTGTCACATTCTGCATCCAGGAGTCAAAATGTTCCTATCCTGAAAGCAATTCTTCTGCGTTCAGGAGAGAGAGGTTAAAGGGTTTGTGAAGGATTTTTATTTTTTTATCTTAATAGCTTCCTTTACCTTAATGCTGTGCTGTTTTCATGTCCTCATTGTTCGTTTTTGCTCTCAAGTTGCTGTAATTCTTCTCTGATCTCCACACTTACTGTTTGTCTGTTTCCTGATGACCACAGTACTGGAAGCGTTCTCTCTGTGGTCACTAATCAAGGAGGTGTGATTACTGTGTGTCTAAAACCCCTCAGCACCAATCAGTTTCGTTTTCCAAACCATCACTGCCCTGTATTGGCTCTGTGGTTCTGTACAGCAGAGACAGGAAACAACATGCAAAAACAAAACTATAAACTGCAGGTACATTATATGATTGATTTTTATCAATTTTTAATCATTTTTAAAAGGAATTAGTTAACTATTATGTCTCTATACCCTGTAAACAGGCATTTCAGCAAAACATTTTTTTTTTATTTACAACTCCTTTTAAGCTCCCCTAACCGCAGCAGCTTTTAAAATCTAGTAAAAGCCTATGTGTACATTAAACTCAAGTTTAGGAGCTATAGTTACATGAAACCTAAGGTGCAGCTGCTTTTAGGGGCCTCTGGTGTTTTGTTTTATTGCCTCTGAACTCTCTTCATTGTTAGGCTATGGGGGTTATTTACAAAAGGAAAATCCACTTTGCACTACAAGTGCACTGCAAGTGCACTGGAAATTGCACTGAAAGTGCACTTGGAAGTGCATTCGCTGTAAATCTGAGGGGTAGATCTAAACTAAGGAAGAAGCTCTGCTGATTTTATCATCCAATCACATGCAGGCTAAAATGCTGTTCTTTATTTTCCTTGCATGCCCCCCTCGAATCTATAGTGACTACACTTCCAAGTGCACTTTCAGTGCAATTTCAAGTGCACTAGCAGTGCACTTATAGCGCAAAGTGGATCTTCATTTAGTAAATAACCCCAATGTGTCCATGCACACATAAACTTTCAGAGGAGTTTGGAGGCATAAGCATTTAGAGGCAATTCAAAAAAATGCCTGTTAGTGCGTCCAGGAGCAGAGGCAGTTTGGCTGTAGAAATGCGAAACCCCAAAAAACGCTGCTAGATGCTGTCACAAGCTTTTAGCCACTGTGTGCGTTTTTAGGCATTTTTACATTATGTTTTTACTGTAAAAACGCCCAAAACAGCTAACGCCAAAAAACGCGCATAAACGTCCATGAACACTAGTCAAAAATGCAGAAAAAAATCATGTTTTTACAGCTGCTTTTTCCTAGCAGCGCTGGTGTTTTTAAAATGTCCTGTGTGCATGAGCCCTAGGGCTTACAATAAAAGTATGCTATGATGGAGTACTGGGTACAAAGTCAACCACAGTATGAGTAACATAAAGTCAAAGCATCACAGCTTGCAGTAATAAACATAGTTTACAGTTTCCATGTATTTGTGGGTAGTTGGTTTCAAAGGACTGTTATAACCATTCTGTAAAATAGTCGTGCATTGAATGCAATGCTTTTGCTTTCATTCACATTTCTTTATTTTACAGGAAATTTTGATGTTTATATTACATATTGCAAACAATTGCAATCACAAGTGCCCTGTGTATATGTTACATGGAAAAAAATACAGAAAGATGGACTTGTGCACTGAAGAAGAGAACAATTTGTTGTCTAATTACAATGGATACATAATTATTTTACCCATATACATAGACCAAATCCTAATCTAAAAATCACATTGATAATGGTCACTTATAAATACTCTACCTGTATGAAAAATGATACACACATAGATATACTGTCTATTTACCTGCTAGGGAGCTTTATTTGTTTTCACAACACATTATCAATTATAGAGCACCAGCTCTTGTTTAAAAACTTATGATACATTTTAAAGAGATGTCATCCTTCCTCGGGTTATTGGTTGTAGATGTTTGATATCTTACCTTTATATTTCATTTATATTTAAATTATTCATACTCTAAATACTTTTTCTTGAAACCTTTTTTCTCCATAGACCATTGATAATTGATGACTGTACTGACAGTGCCTATAACAGACTGCAATACACTTTTTCTCAAATGACATACTGACTTAATAAAGTGATTGTAAACAACCACCTTGTAAAACAGCCCATTCAGTTTAAAATAGAAATGAAAAGCAGAACATTTTTGTTTAGATATAAAAAAGAATTATAAATACCCCTTTACCCTTTTTTATAAATGATCACATTCCCCCTGTTCCGTCTGTTCTCAGCTGCATAAGAGCTGGGGGAGGAGAAGCAGTAGCACTCTGAGCTTCCCAGTGAATGGCTGTGCAGCAGGGGTGAGTCAGGACAAGTCCTATCATTGGAGGAGAGTATACTCAGTTGCCAGCATAGCTAGAGAACTGACCACAGTGTTCTCTCCTGCTTAGTGTGGTCAGTTGTTATAGGTAAGCAAGAGGACTGACAGGAACACTAGGGATTTCACATAACCTGCTTTCACCTGGGCCCAGCTGCCTACTTCCGGGTCTGATTTGCCCTTTGTTGCCCTGCATGTTTGCCATACCCTTCTTGGGTAAGCCTACCATCTCTCATTGGGTAGAGGGTCTATGCCAGCCCAAAGACCACCCTGACACACCATGTAATGCTTTGACACACACAGACTGGTGCAAAAAGCATGTGTCTTCAGTAAGAAAAATAATATAAGCTTAAACTTACACTGCGTATTTAAACAAGTTTCTGTAATTTTCCACTAATGTAAGCCAACAAATGTTTGAAGCAGAAGTTTTGTTGTTTGATATGTCAACCATTTTTTTAAATCTTTGCTTGCTTTTATTAAACTTTTATAAAGGCTGCACATTTTTGTATCATTTGAAAATCTGAATTATTCCTCTGCCCATTTACCATATCTCAGTGTCTTATGTTAGTGTAACAGGCTCTCAGCGCCGTATCGCGTTCCACACTGGAACGCATACGGCGACTGCGCGATCACGTCATCGCCCAGGGCCACGTGCGTTCCACCAGGGAACGCGGAAGTGCACCACGAATTAGCGCCTTATGCACTACAGCTGTCCTGCTCCTATAAACAGAACAGTGTGCAGACTGCACAGTGTTCTATTGTTGTCGGCCATACAGGGCTTGGCTACCAAAGAACTACATCTACCATCCATCCCTGAGCTGGAGACCATCCCACTCCTGAAGCTGCACTGCTAACCTTGCTGTGGACACCGCAAGCTATCCCCCACCAGGAGACCCTCCATAAAAGAATCCCATTGCTGCTCCAATACTTTGGAAAACACTCATCCCTGCAAAATGAATAAATACTATTTCTGCTCTAGAATTACCCGCTTCTCATTTAGTCTTTACAAGTACTGTATTTAAAATTGGCTTATTTAATGCTATCCTGCTGCTTGGGATTATATTGGTGTGTCTTCAGCCTGTTTTGAGCTTCAGCATCTGTGCAATATCTTAAAGGGACATACACTCTCAACTCAGTTATGCTGAAGTTGTCTCTCTTAAGTAATTTGCTATTTCATACAGTATTCTCATACGCTACGTGCTTGACATACGTTGTTACTTGTATACAGGCTTCCGCCCTTAAATACTGAATATGTTCGTTATATCTTTTTCTGGCTAAGGGAGGAAGCTATGTTGTAATACCTCCTTTCTTAGTAGCCCAATGCATTCCTATATGTGAGAGAGATGATGAGGTGACACCCAAACTCCTGTTCTCTGATTGGAGTGACGCCTGGGGCCTAATACTGAAATCTCACATAACATAGGGAGTGCATTGGATTCTTTCCTTAACCGCAGTTGTGGTTCACTCCCGTTCATCATAGTTTGTGACAGTTATGCCCCGTACACATGAGGAGACATGTCCGATGAAAACGTACACACCATCGCACGAAAATCCCCTCGGACAGAGAACACGGTGACGTGGCGGTGACAGTATTTTAGATGTTCAGTGTATATTTTATCATTGTCATCACCAAACCAGGAAGTAAAATACTTC
Organism: Rana kukunoris; assembly: GCA_029574335.1. NCBI lineage: Eukaryota > Metazoa > Chordata > Amphibia > Anura > Ranidae > Rana > Rana kukunoris. The sequence goes on along the minus strand of CM056051.1, from coordinate 169,140,068 downwards.
CACGCATGCGTCGAATCCATTCAGCGCATGCGGGGGATTTCGGTCCCCTGGTTAGTCGTACTAACCAGCGGATATGTCCGCGGACCGTTTTCATCTGACATGTCTCCGGAGATCTTTTGGTCTTATGGTGTGTACACACGATCAAACCAAAATCCCCGCGGACAGACATCGCGGTGACGTGGCGGTGACGTTGCCGCCGCGACGTCCGCAAACCAGGAAGTAAAATGCTTCCTCGAATGCGTCGAATCCATTCGACGCACACAGGGAATTTCGGTCTGCTGGTTAGGCGTACTAACCAGCGGACATGTCCGACGGACAGCTTTCCAGCGGACAAGTTTTAAAGCATGTTTTAAAACTTTTGTCCGCTGGAAACCTGTCCGCTAGGCCGTACACACGATCGGATATGTCCGCTAAAACTGGTCTGCGGACCAGTTTCAGCAGACATGTTCGATCGAAAGTACGCGACCTAAGGGGCACCTGGGAGCTGCCTCCTCTCTTCTGGCACCGCTCTATCACCATAGATAGATTCTAATCTATCTATAGTTGCCGCTGGCGATGGCTCTAATAGGCGCCCAAAAAGGTGAACAGCGGGCGCCATGCTGTGGGTTCACTGTTCCCACAGCGTTGTGTTAGCAAAGCGAAGGAATTCGGAATGCTAACACTAAACCACCTCTCAGCCAATCAGGTGCTCGGGCTGATACCTGTCATCTGATTGGCTGAAACGTCAGGTGCTATAATTGGACGTCTGATAGAGAGGACGGAAGAAGACATGGATGATGTGCTGGATATCGCCGCTGACCTGCTGCGAGATAGCTAAGAGCCAGGCAGCATTTGATGGGGCACAGTAGTGGCAATTGATGGGCACACTGGCAAAAATTGGTGGACACACTGGCAGCAAATGATGGGCACAGTAGCAGCAATTGATGTGCACACTGGCAGCAATTGATGTGCACACTGTTAGCAATTGATGGGCACACTGGCAGCAACTGATGGGTACATTAGCTGCGTTTGATGGCACAGTGGTGGCAATTTATGGGTACAGAGGCTGCGTTTGATGGCACAGTAGCAGCATTTGATGGCACAGTAGCTGCGTTTGCTGGGCACAGTGGCTGCATTTGATGGCACAGTGGATGCGTTTGATGGGCACAGTGGCTGCACTTGATGGGCACAGTGGTGGCAATTGATGGGCACAGTAGCTGCGTTTGATGGCACAGTAGCTGCATTTGATGAGCACAGTGGCTACAATTAAAGTTTTTTTTTTTTTCAGTTTGTTTGCCCCCCCCTACCAAAAAAGTATCTGACTATAACAACAATAAAGTTCAATATGATTTATCTGTAGAAGACTTCTCCCCAACTCAATGTTAGGATTGTCTGACCCAATGCAAACATTTTACAGTATAGTTCTCTTGCTGAAGAAATGTTTTCAAAACCACTACTTTTGCCTGAAGGTCACAATTTGGCTTTAAATAATTGAGACAGGATGTCGTTTGTTCATCTGACTTCAAATCTTAGAAGAATATGCTGTTGTCTCGTGTGATGAAGTTGGCTTGACATACTAATCTTTACATGTCATGGCTAATTTATGTCTATTTTGTCTATTTGCCCCAGATTAAAAAATAATCGGTTTGTAAAAATCGATCTCTCTTATCTGAGAAAATGCTATTTATTTTCAATGAATTATAAACTACAGTAATTTTGAGACTCAGATGTTATATAAACATATAGAAAGACATATTAATTCTTTAGAATTCCTCCTAAATAGTAGCATAACTTTTTAAATTTGTTCTTTGCACTGCTTGCTTGTTTTGTCCTTTTTTCTGTCCTGCTTTCCTCTCCTGGTTTTGTTCAACTAACAAAATATATCACCAGGGGGAGCACTAAGCCCACGGAATGCCTGCTGAAGTAAAGACGAATTGGTGCTCTGGGAAGAGCAAGCCAGATATTCTTTATCACATGCTGAAGTTCCTGGCAACTTTTTAATATAACATTTGTAAAGGGATTTTAATTACATTGTACATGGCTCCAATGTTTCAGCATGCAACTTGCGTAAAAACTTCACAGCCATCCTTAATGCCGCGTACACACGGTCGTTTTTTGCGATGAAAAAAACGACGTTTTCTGTGAAGTAAAAAACGACGTTTTTGAAACGTCACTTTTCAAAGACAATTTTGCATACACACCATCGTTTTTTCACAAAAAGCAAGGTTACATTCACCACTCTTTTCCATTGAAGCTCGCTTCATAACTAGCTTCTGGGCATGCGCGGGTTGAAAAACGTCGTTTTAAAAGACGTTTTTGCTACACACGGTGACTTTTTGTGAAACAAAAAACGACGTTTTGAAAAACGACACAAAAAATTCAAGCATGTTGGAATTTTTTTTTGGTCGTTTTTTTGAAGACATAAAACGACGTTTTGCCCACACACGATCAATTTAAATGACGTTTTAAAAAACGTCGTTTTTTTTCATCGCAAAAAACGACCGTGTGTACGCGGCATTAGACTTACTATAGGTTTTAAATAAAGCATTGCTTTGTTCTTAAATGCTGGCATGACGTACAGTATTTTAGATGTTCAGTGTATATTTTAGGACATGTCATCATTAAATGAATATCATTACAGTACAATAAAAAGCTTAGTTTTTTAAGATAAAACAAATACATGTGTCACCATTTAGAAAAATAATTTTTTTTATAAAAAAAATCTTATATATGCCTGTTCTCCAAATATTTGCAGAATACATACAGACACCACATAGAAAGTGGCCAAAACTTGTTACTGAGACAGAATAAAACTTTGATTGGACAGTGTGCTTTCTATTCCAGAAGCCTTCTTTGGCGAAGGGGGAAAGGCTATTGGCTGGATGGACATTTTTATCTGCTGGCTATTCTTCTAAGATTGCTTACCCCTAGAATTATTGGTCAGGCACTATAGCTGGCTCAGTGTTCTTCACCTATAGCAGCCCCCTTTCCCATATGGCAAGCAGGCCTACCAGTTATTGGTCACCCCAGGTCTTATACACAATGCTATAGTGCTTGGCTACCACACCAGGGCAGGTGCAAGCTAAGCATAGCAAATAGGTACTTGCAGTTGACAGACAGGCAGAGTGGTTCAATGGCAGTCTGGGCTCAATGCAGGCAACGTTCAGAGAGTAGTTAGGGTCTATCCATGGTCAAAGGACAGGAAGGGTTTAAAGCGGAGCTCCACCCTAAAGTGGAACTTCCGCTCATCGGAACCCTCCCCCCTTCCGATGTCACATTTGACGCCTTTCAGAGGAAGGGGGTGCAGATACCTGTCTAAGATACCTGTCTGCAGGGATTCTGCGGGTAGTGCGTCACTTCCCGCCCCCGCCCGTTATGTTCTAGGAAACTCTCGGCTCCCAGAACACAGCGAAGACCAGTGAGGACGACGCTTCGCGACTTGCGAATGCGCCGTAGGGAATCGGGCAGTAAAGCCGGAACGCTTCACTTCCTGATTCCCTCACCGAGGATGGCAGTGGGGGCAGCAGATAGGCGAGCGATTGCACGTCTTCTGCTGCAGATGTCGCTGGACTCCAAGACAGGTAAGTGTCCATATATTAAAAGTCAGCAGCTGCAGTATTTGTAGCTATTGGCTTTTAATATTTTTTAAACAGCGGAGCTCCGCTTTAAAGAGTAGTCCAAGTTCAAGCTGAGATCAATAACAGGGAATCCAAACTAGCAGGCAGGGCGAGGATCAGGCGAAGAAAAAGGTATAGGAACAAGGCAGGGAGCTTGAAGCATGTGTTGCAAACACTATAATAAGCATGACACTAAGGGCTTGGCATTCTTAAAACAGGTTTGTTCTCCACCCAGAGGCTGTGTCTACATCAATCGTCCTGCAGTCAGACAGGGAGAATGCAGCTCAGCCAAAATCAGGATGCAAGAATGAGACTAGCAGCTGCCATTTAACAGGAACGTTACATGCGCCTAACAAAAAGTAATACTGGGGTGCTTTTCCAATGCACATAAGTATGCACTCTTATAGGATACCAAAGAATACATTTATGTACACTATGGTAGAAAAGATATTTTGGCAATTGGATCATTTTAAATAGATGGACAGATGTCTCCCAAAGAACAACAGGCAGGTGAAAATCCACTGGTTGCTTCTATGAATCACCCAATGAGCAGAACCAATGCACATGTGGATAATACCATCATTCTCACTGAGAAGAGAGAAGGTGGACAATGTCAACTCATAATTTTCATTGGAAAGCATCTAAGTTTTCAGAATTAAAAACTGAAACATGTTTACCATTTCCACAATCACAGTCCTCAAGGCTGGCCTCCAGGTCAAGACTTTATGTCAAATATATTTAGATTGTTTAATGACATGCACATTTAACAATTTAATAATTGCTGAATTTAGAGTGGATCATTGCCCCCAAAGACATAGTTGGATATACTGCCTCAGACATTTACATTAGACCTCGATCTGTGTGGCTAATATGATTACCTGTTGAACCAGTGCATCTCCACAGACAGCTCAACTCTACAATAAGACACAATAGTTTAATAGAACATTGTTTATGGTCGTTACCCTCGGACCGAGAGAGATGTGGATCACATAAACACGCGACAAGACTTACAACATAAATAGACCTGAAGTGTGCCTTGGTGGTCTGGTCAGTATGCCAAGAAAAGGGGGCATACCCAAAGTAAGTAGTGGGTAGTTAATTGAAGAAGGATATGCTGAGAAGTGCCCTATAAAAGGGAAGGGCGGGAGGGTGTCGAATGCGATTGAATGCGCAGACTCACAGACATGAGGTGAGCTGGGAAGAGTCGGCCCAGTGACATGTAGTACCGCACACTGAACCGACAAAGAGCATGTGTGAGTGGGCTGCTTAAATACCCTCCGGGCTCCTCCCATAAACTCAGGCCACCATACTGGCCTTCTTATTTATGGTCGTTACCCTCTGACCGAGAGAGATGTGGATCACATAAACACGCGACAAGACTTACAACATAAATAGACCTGAAGTGTGCCTTGGTGGTATGGTCAGTATGCCAAGAAAAAGGGGCAAAAGACTCAGATAGGGAAATAGTTTATATTGATTTCTTGTAATTATTGAGCCAGCTTGGTAAAGGCTTGTGCTATTCCTTCATGAGGATTTGGGATGTATGTGGCAAAACAAGGAGACTTCCATCAGCCTGGTATCTTGATTACGTGGTCTGGTTTGAAGCCCAAGTTACTTAGGAGGATTTTGACATGCTTGACACACTGGCTGACACTCAGGGAGCTGGTTTAGAAAGGGTAGCAACGAGCTACCATCAGATTGGCTGTGTAGATGGAGCAATAGTGGGTCGAGCACCGTCACTGGGCGTCAGGCGTTGTTAGTCTGAAACAGGTTGATGTCAACCCCAGGGACTGGTTTGTTGCGTTTGCAGACTGTGAGAGTGTAGTGGTTCGAAAGCGAGTCGGGTGGCTTCGGAGCAGTGTCTGACTGCCGGAGCTGCTGACTAAATTCACTAGGTTGTAGGGAACCGTAGAAGGCCTGGTAGATGGCTGTTTGGGTGACTAGTCTGGGCAATGCCCTAAACAGGGAACGAGTAAGGATTTTAGACATGTCCCTAAAGTGGGGACTCTTGAAAGGTAGGCGCTTGCCACTGACTACAGGTTGGTGCTTCTGTATGCCCTGTAGGAGGGACTTGACTGCATGGGCTCGAGAATACTGACGGTTTACTGGGGTCCTGCAGGGACAGGAAATGCTGGATGCCATCTAGATATGGCATGATAGTATTGTGAGAAATGGTCAGCTGCATGTGGCAATACGATATGAAGGCTAGGATGTGTCAAACGTTGCCTATTGCTGCTCCGGGGCTAGGGGCCAAAAATTTGCGATTAGTGTTCCAAGCAGTGCGATAGGCCTTCAGTGTGTTGCGTGCCAAGGAGTGGTTAATAAGTTGGATTGCGTTGCGTTGGTGAGATGGGACTTCAGTCCATCGTCAGCAATGTCCATGGTGAGACATGGATAGTTGTTGGGTCGGCTCCAGGCTCTTGCTGGAAAAACTTTTCATTCCAAGGTTGGAATAGAAAAGCGCATCGTCTGCTTTTTGCATTTGCCTGGAAATGGTCTACATAAGATATTAACTGGTGATGGAGTGACAGCTGCGCGAGCCTGCGCAGGAAGTGATGGGGAGTGACTTAGATCTACCTTAATTGATGATGTCGGCTGTGGCCTGATTGTCTGTGGTAAAGAACAGTGTCTGTCCTGTTCAAGTGTGGTCCCAGATCTGGGCAGCTGCCATGATGGGGTGCAGCACGAGGCGTGATGAAGACTGGGTGAAGCAAAAATTTAAGAGAATTTCTGGGGGCCAAGGTTTGGAGAACCAGTGGCGGCCTAAACATGGCTGCAAAAGCCTTTGGTGGCTCGGCTGACACTTCCGGGATGAAGATTGAAATGCTGTTCTATCAGGTGGGGAAGTTGTCCCACATAGCTAAGTCTGCTACTGATGCTTGGTCTAGTTTGAGAACTTGGACTGGATCTTGCGTTGGTGTGAGAAAATCAAGACAATACACAGGTGCTCAACAAGACGATATACATGCACTCGCAGGCCAACGTGCACTTGTAGGCCAACGTGCACTCGCTGGTGCTGGATGAAAACCTGAACTAACCGCATGGAAAATCACAGAGAAAAAATGAGTAGCCCGCGTGCCACTGAAGATAAATGGCCAACTGGGTGCCACTGTGTGTTTGTGTGGCTAATTGTTTGTCACTGAGGTGTGTTTGCAAGTTTAGTTTGTATTCGAGTTTGCACGTAGGTGTATGCCGCAAAGTGTTTTATACTACTGCAGAAAATATTGTGCGGTTGCAAGGGTGTCAGTGAGTGTCAGGTTGCTGGGACGATATTGTGTGGTTGCAGGGGCCTTGAGTATGAAGGTTTGTTTTGAGATGGTATTGCGTGGTTGCAAGGGTCTCAGTCTGGTTTGCTGAGACGATATTGCGTGGTTGCAAAGGTCTCGATGATTATGAGGTTTGTTTTGAGATGGCATTGTGTGGTTGCACGGGTCTCAACAAGTGAGGGGTTGCTGAGACGATGTTGCATTTTGCAATGGTCTCAAATGAGTGTCAGGCCGCTGAGACAACTTTGTATGGTTTTGAGGATTTGAATGGGTGTCAGGTTGCTGAGACGATATTGCGTTTGTAATGGTCTCAAATGAGTGTCAGGTTGCTAAGACGACTTTGTATGGCTGCAAAGGTCTGAACGAGTGTCAGGTTGCTGAGACGAGATTGTGTGGTTGCAAAATCTAGGCGAGTGAGAGGTAGCTGAGATGATATTACATTTTGCAAGGGTCTCAAATAAGTGTCAAGTTGCTGAGACAATATTCCCTTTTTTTTATTAAAACGACTGAATGAAACGCTGGTAAACATGAGTTACCACATCTGGCAGTGTTTACAAGCTGTTACAGGCATTGGCGTTTCAAATGCCTCTGAACATCCGTCTGCACCCATTTTTTTTTTTGGCAAGGTTTCTAAACTCAACTGCCTAGAAACGACTATAAATGATCCTGCGTACATGTACTGATAGGATAACATAGAGGAGAGATTGGGGATCCTGTGTAGATGTACTGATAAGATAACATAGAGAGATCAGGGGCAGCTGAAAAACACCCCACTGTTCCTAAACGTCTGTTTACCAACAGCAGTGTACATGAGGCTGTAACAGAATGGCCCGTGACACCCAGAGACGTTGGAAGGATGAGAGATACTCTTGTGCCAGCAGCACCAAAAACTCTTGGGTCGAAATCCAACCTGTGCCCTTTTGGGTATAGGGTGGCTAATAGTGAATCATAATTCATATTACATGAGATGGGACATTAATAATACTACTTGCAGGACTGAGATATCACAAGGAGTCATGATGACATGACCAGGTCAGCCAGTGAGTCATACCTTTTGTATAATAGGCTATTGAAATATCCTAAGGTGTTAGCAGCTGTGGATGCACATTTGCTACAGCAAAGAGGTTCTGCAGCAGCAGAAGTCACAGCAGCACCAACTGAAAGGAGACAAATACATTTTGCTGCTTTTAAGATTTTCATCCCTAAAGCCGAAGCGGATGGTGTGGAGTTCCAGAGAGCCGGGGCGGTTGGCCCCTCTCTCCAACAACAAGCTGAGGTGGTAAAGCTTTTACCCCCAGCTGAATCACTGGCAACAGAACAGAGGTTCACGGACCTCTGCTCTTCACTAACGGAAGAGGGGGTTCCTGTGGTAGTGGATGGGACTGTGGTCTCCACTCACAGCAACCCAGCAGAAGAGCTGGCAACAGAGCAGAGTGTCATAGGCCTCTGCTCCTCACTAACAGAAGAGGGGGTTCCTGGGGTAGTGGATGGGAGTTCAGTCTCCACTGGCACAACCCCAGAAAATGGTACAGGACTGGGACAGGAGGATGTCGGCTTTGCTTTGCAAGCACCGGGGGGTTTTCACCAAGCACCAGTGGATGGGACTTCAGTCTCCACTGGTACACCCCAGGAAGGGGGGGCAGTTGGCCCAGACCCCCAACAGCATGATGGACTGAGCCCAGCTACCCTGCCTTCTCCCCAGCGGCAGGCGTGTTCTCTGAGAGAGGCAGAGGTTGGCGGGGTGAGTAATGCTCAGTTTGGAGCCATTTATTTGGGGTACAGTATGGATACCAGCATTGGAGGACGGGAACTACTGACGGACTTCGGAGTCAACCCGTTTGGGGTTCCCTCCTGTGTCCGTCTCCCAACGAAAGGGGAGAGATGTAACAGAATGGCCCGTGACACCCAGAGACGTTGGAAGGATGAGAGATCTCTTGTGCCAGCAGCACCAAAAACTCTTGGGTCGAAATCCACCCTGTGCCCTTTTGGGTATAGGGTGGCTAATAGTGAATCATAATTCATATTACATGACATGGGACATTAATAATACTTCATATTGCAGGACTGAGATATCACAAGGAGTCATGATGACATGACCAGGTCAGCCAGTGAGTCATACCTTTTGTATAATAGGCTATTGAAATATCCTAAGGTGTTGGCTATTCAATGTAAAGACACCCACTCTCACTGCCATTGTGTGACAAAGCTGTATAGAGAACTTATTCAACAAGATGTCTGTGTTACTATTCAAGGTTAATTGAACCCTATTGATAATACGGTGCCGTCATGTCTAGCTACCAATTAAAGAATTATCCTCAGTGAGTGAATAGGGGGGTGGAGATTACATTGTCCTGTGATTAACTGCATTCTGTTGTACTGGATATAAGCAAGCTAAGAACCAATAAAGTTGTTCATACATTTTTGGAAACTAGAGAACGGAGCGCTGTCTCGTTTATTCTGGGAAATGGAATGGATCATGTCTGCCTGGTTGTTGGTGTGTCGGATAAGCTTGTCGTGGATGGATGGAAGGTTGTAAGCGGTGGTAACCGTTACAGAGGCCTAAGACGATTTGTCTGGCTGCAAGGGTCTCAATGAATGCCAAACTGCTGGGGTGAGACTGCATGGTCACAAAGGTCTTCGACAAGTGGGAGGTTGCTCGAGACGGTATTGTGTTTTCAAGGGTCTCAACAATGGTGTAAGGCTGCTGAGACGGTATTGCGTGGTTGCAAGGGTCTTGATGAGTGTGGGGCTGCTGAGACGGTATTGCGTTTGTATGAATGAATGAATGAAAACTTATATAGCGCAGCACATGCAAACTAAATCGCCTCTGTATGGGTCTCAACAATGGCGTGAGGCTGCTAAGACGCTTTTGCATGGTTGCAATGGTCTCAACAGGTGTCAGGTTGCTGGGCCGAGATTGTGTGGTGGCAATTTTTTTTTCTGCACTTTTATATTTCTTTTTGCGTTTTTTTTTTTGCTTTTTTATATATCTTTTTTTTTGCGTTTTGTAAGAGTCATGTGTTGCAATGGTCTTAAGGGTGTCAGGCTGCTGAGACGATATACGCGTGGTTGCAAGGATCTCAATGAGTGTGAGGGCTGCTGAGACGATATTGCGTTTGCAAGGGTCTCAACAAGGGTGTCAGGCTGCTGAGAGATTTTGCGTTGTTGCAGTAGTCTCAACAGGTGTCAGGTTGCCAGGGGGCTCCAGTCCGCCAGTGCCCGTGTAAAAAAAACGGTGCCATTCGCCATATTGCGTTCCACGCTGGAACGTATACAGCGACCGCGCAATTACGTCATTGTCCGGCGCCGCGTGCGTTTCAGCTTGGAACACGGAAGTGCCAAATGTAATCAGCACTGCATTCGGAACACATGCCTCTCAGGAATAAACAGAGCGGCGTGGATTATACATGCCGTTCTATTATTGTCAGCCGTACCGGCCACGGTACAATACTGGTACCATCGCTACCACGCTGGACATCTACCCAGGCTGGAACATCATGGCCAAGTAACAATTCTCTTTTCTACGTCCATGCTGCCATTGTTGGAGACACCCTATAAGATCTTCCTTGCTGACACCCTACACTATAGAATCCCCTGCTGTTAAACTCAAGCCCTGCAGGCACGCTACTTTCATTCCTCGCTGGCTTAACCGGTTCTCTTTTCCCTGGTGGCCCACACATTAATTAGGGTGAGCAGTTGGGCCAGACTGCGATATGGATAGAAGATTCGACATTACGGTGACAATAGCGATCTGTGTCTATCGAACCTGCTGTTGAATGTGCTTAACCTAACTCTATTAGTCCAAGATTTTTCGACATAGACAGAAAAGATTCGACATTATAGAGACATGAAGATTCGACGAAGCAGCTAAAAACATACGATCGCCACGAGTGGACATTTATGGTCAAATGCTCAGCCCATAGACTATAGAAGAATTCTAATGTTGGTTGACTAGTAATAATAATTAATAAATATAATAATTATTAGTCATACAACATTAGAATTCTCCTATATATAGCTTGTGGGTGGAGCATAACTCCCAAGTGACCCCTTTTTGGAAAGTAGACACTCCAAGGTACTAAGTAAGAGGCTTTTTTGAAGTTGAATTTTTACCACAATTATTTGCAAAATTAAGATTTTTTTCACAAAATTGTCTTATCAATAGGTTGTTTCTCTCACATGGCATACGCATACTTGCAACTACACCCCAAAACACATTCTGCTACTCCTCCTGAGTATGGCGATACCACATATGTGAGACTTTTTCACAGCCTAGCCACATGTAGAGGCCCAACAGGTGTTCTAGGAGCATTATACATACAATTTCCTGACTACCTATTACACTTTTGAAGGCCCTGGAGCACCAGGACAACTGAAATGCCCACAATATGACCCAAGTTTGGAAAGCAAACACCCCTAGGTATATTCTATGAGGCATAATGAGTCTTTTGATCCTGTCATTTTTTCCCACACGTTTTTGGAAAATGTGGAAAGAAAACTAAAACGCAATCTTAAATGCATTTTTACAGTACTGACGGGCGCTGATGAGGATCCACTGATAGGATGGCACTGGTAAGCACTCACTGATGGGCACTGATGTGCACCATTGAGCTTTGATGAGAACTAATAGGGCACTTATAAACACTTTAGTGGCACTGATGATTACTCACTGATGGCACTGTAGGTCACTGATGAGCACTTACTGATGTGCACTGTAGGGCACTTAAATGCACTGATGGCACTGATAAGCACTCACTGGTGGGTGCTGAGAAGCACTGTAGTGGCACTGTAGTGGCACTTATGAGCAATGTAGTGGCACTGAAGAGCACTAAAGTGGCACTGATGAGCAGTGTATTGGCACTGATAAGCACTGTAGTGGCACTGTGCGGCACTGTAGTTGCACTGTAGAGGCAAGGTAGTGGCACTATAAGGGAACTGATGGCACTGCAGTGGCACAGTGATGACACTGTGATGGCACTGTAGGGGCACTGTGATGCACTGTAGGCACTGTGATGACACTGTAGGGGAACTGATGGTGCTGTGATGGCACTGTGATGCACCATATAGGGCACTAAATTTAGTATTTTTTAAATATGCTCTCTAAGGCCTTGTACACACGAGGGAATAAATCCGCTGAACATGGTCCGACGGACCATTTCAGCTGAAAAATCCGCTCGTGTGTAGGGCAAACGGACCGTTCTGGCCGGATTCCTCCAGCGGAAAAATTCCAAAGTATGCTTTGGAATTTTTCCACCGGAGAGCTGTCCGTCAGATATGTCCGCTGGTTAGTACGGCAAACCAGCGGACATATCTGCCCGCACATGCGTCGTATCCTGTGAATGGATCCGACGCATGCGTGCGGAAGTGTTTACTTCCTGGTGCGGTGATGTGGCGGTGACGTGGCGGCGTCAACGTCACCGCCGCGTCACCGCGCTGTCCGCCGGCGGGGAATTTGATCCGATGGTGTGTACAGCCATCGGATCAAAGCAATCCGGCGGACAGATCCGATGGGAACGGTCCGTCGGACCGTTCCCATCGGATATATTCCCTCGTGTGTACAAGGCCTTAGTCTTTTTGCCTGGTGTGATGCTTGCCTACAAAGTCCCAGGGGAAACATTTTTGTGTTTCTTTGTATGGGGCACTGATGGCACTGTATGGTGCTCTGATGGTACTGTATGGGGAACTGTGATGGCACTGTATTGAGCAGTGTGGTGGAACTGTATGGGGAACTGATGGCACTGTATGGGGCACTGTGGTGGCACTGTATGGGGAACTGATGGCACTCTGGATCATCCAGCTTATGTTGCTGCAGTGTTTCTCTCTCCTCTCATCACACTGATACAGGATGTGAGGAGGGGAGAGAGAAACACTGCAGCAGCGTGAGCTGAACCGGGCAAAATCCCAGTTTGTTTACCAAGTGTTCACTCTGTCAATGGACCGAGCAATCACGTGTAAAGGGCCGCTGTGATTGGCCCTTTACCCCAATCCGTGATGCACTGGGTTCCAAGGACCCAGCCAGCTAGGACATTATGAGCTGCGTGCCCAGGCTGTCATATGATGACGTCCCAGAACTAGCTGGCTGAGCTGTGACCATCATTCAGCTATAGCAAGGTCGACAAGTGGTTAAATTAATCCCTATGCCCTGGATTGTGCATGGTTACTGGAGATCTCTGCAAGTTTTGAGCAAAGCGTATCTAAATTAAAAAACAAACATTTTATATATTGCAGTTAATCAGTCCTTAGATGGGGTGGTTGCATTATTTTTATGTTTCAGGCTTTTCCCCCTTAGTTTTAGCTGATTATCCTACTAGTAGCACATTTCCTGTCCTCAGGTGACAATGATTTCTTGCCCCTATGTACCTATATAGAAATATCGGGCTACTTTCCTGTTTGGGACTTAAAAATTTCTCCTTAAAGGGGTTGTAAAGATAAAAAAAAAATGTTTCCCTAAATATTTTTTTCCCTAAATAGCTTCCTTTACCTTAGTTTACCTCCTTCACTTACCTCATCCTTCCATTTTGCTTTTAAATGCTCTTATTTCTTCTGAGAAATCCTCACTTCCTGTTCTTCTGTCTGTAACTAAACACAGTTAATGTGACACTTTCTCTCTGGTGTGGAGAAGGCCTCTTGAGGGGGAAGGGGGCGGGCAGAAGTGTCAGGACACTCTCTACTTTGCAGATAGAGAAAGGAGCTGTGTGTTAGTGGGCGTCCCCACAAGAACCTAAAAAAGCAGATAGAGAAAGGAGCTGTGTGTTAGTGGGCGTCCCCACAAGAACCTAAAAAAGCAGAAAAGAGGACTCCCCGTGACCCCCCAAAACTAGGGCCTAGAGTGTCCCAAAAACAATGGGAATAAAAGGGCATATGACAAAAACATCATATTCTAGCTCTCCTTAGATGAAAACAGTGTAAAGTAGTTGAGTTGTAAGGAGTCCCTTATAACATGGCAGCAATCTCTAGTAGGGTTAAGATTCAGGTGCGAGTTTGAATTTTTAACAGACCTTTTTCCAACTGATATTGTCATATTAAGTTATATGTAAATTTAGTGGTTGGGTTTACAACTACTGTGCTTGAATCATTTGAATTGCTAGTATACATTTTCCTATGTGCCCTTCCTGTGTGCACAGATCTCTTCATCCAAAAATCATTTTAACCACTTTTACGTTGGAAGAATGGCACGGACAGGTACGTCCCTTTAAATTTGACGCCTTGTGGGCGTGCATGCACCCCTGCTGCAACCGAGCCCGCGGACTCGATATCCGCCGGTGTCCTGCGAACATGTCACGAAAAGGCAGAACGAGGAATGCCTGTGTAAACAAGGCATCTCCCTGTTCTTCCTTGTGACAGGACACCGATCTTCTGCTCCCTCTCATCGGGAGCAGAAATCAGTGTCATGTCACAGTAAGCCCCACCCCCACACAGTTAGAATCATTCCCTAGGACACACCTAATGCCTTCCAGGCCCCCTAGTGGTTAACCCTTCCTTGCCAGTCACATTTATACAGTAATCAGTGCATTTTTATAGCACTGATCGCTATATAAATGTGAATGGTCCCAAAATAGCGTCAAAAGTGTCCGATGTGTCCGCCATGTCGCAGATGCAATAAAACTTTCTGATCAACGCCACTATTAATAAAAATGCCATAAAACTATCCCCTATTTTGTAGATACTATAACTTTTGCGGAAACCAATCAATAAACGCTTATTGTGATATATGTAGAAGAATACGTATCTGTCTAAACTGAGGAAAAAAAATTTTTTTTTTAAATTTTTGGGGGATATTTATTATAGCAAAAAGTAAAAAATATTGTTTTTTTTTCCCAAATTGTCGCTCTATTTTTGTTTATAGAACACAAAAATTAAAACCGCAGAGGTGATCAAATACCACCAAAATAAAGCTCTATATATGGGAAAAAAGGACATCAATTTTGTTTAGGAGCCACGTCGCACGGCCGTGCAATTGTCAGTTAAAGCGACACAGTGCCAAATCGCAAAAAGTGGCCCGGTTCATTTGGCAGCCAAATCCTCCGTGGCTGAAGTGGTTAAGGAATAATATTTGTCTGCAACAACTGATTAACAACCAGCTCTTCAATTGTCAACACTATTTTTTATATTAATTGAGCTCTTTTTCTCTTTATTTGTAAAATAACCCTGCTGCTGGCCACTTTGTCTATATCTTGTACTAAAATCCCTACCTGTGCTCTTTCTCGCTAGTACATTTTGGCCTAAAATTACTATTTAAAAATGTTCACCTGCAGGTCACTTTTACATTCCTGTATCATCTGCAGTCTTTTATTTCTTGTAGTAAAAACCCCTACCTGTGTTTTGTCTCTAGAACATTTGAGCCTAAAATTGCTATTGTAGTTAAACTCCAGCCAGTGCCCTTTAGCCTTGTTATTTAAAAATTCCCAGGCTCCTTGCCTCATTAACATTGCTGCATGAGTCTGAATACCATGAAAATCAAGATTCTTATTCAGTACAGTCTTGCTTAATAAACTCCAGTGCATAAACAACAATGACGCGAAAAAACACAAACATATGACAAAAAGTGCTCCATCAATGGATAAATATAAACATTCAAGTGCCAGTAGTGTGTCCTTAAATGACATAGATAGTGGCACCGCAGAGGGTGGGGGATGGAGACAGGGGTTGTTGGTGGCACCGCAGAGGGGGGATGGAGGAGGGGATGATGGAGGCAGGGGGTGATTGGAGGCAGGGGGCCTGGGGGATATTGGAGGCAGGGGGAGATTGTGGCACCGCAGAGGGGGGTGAAGTCATGGGGTGTTAGCGGCAGAGGGGGCAGGGGGTGATGTGACTAAATAATTTGCCCTTATTATATTGATAAAATTAACAAAATTATGTTTTTTTACCTTAATATCTACATTAAATCACATTGCTATTTGCCTAGCGTACTTGTTTGTAGCCTAAATACTGAAGTTTGCACCTAAAAATGTAGGGCCAGATTCACTGAGCACTTAAGCCGGTGTTTCAGGAGATGCACGGCGTAATTGTAAATATGCGCCTGCGTATCTATGCGTATTTATGCGTATCTATGCGCCGTATCTCCAAAACGATATACGCCAGAAATCTAGATTTTTACGAACGGCGTAATTTCAATAGACTGGCAAAAAATGCGCTAGACACACCATTGATTTGCTAGGCAAATATGCAAATAAGGGAGTTACGGCGATCCACAAAAGTAAGTTTGCGCGGCGCAGGCTACGCGATGTACTCATCAGCTGCACGTCCTGTCTAAAATTAGACCATATAAAAGCAGGATTAAAATTAGACAATCCGTCTACATGTCAGCTAAAGCAACACTGTTGGGGACGAGCTGAGCGGCCACATTTGCAGGACAACAATCTGTATGCCAACATGCCAGGGGCATCCATGCTCATAGCTATACTACTGACTTTAGATGAGCGCAGAAGGAGGAGGGCACGGAGGAGGGCACGGAGGAGGGCACGGGAGAGGATATACCGCACACGCATAGACCTCTTTGGCATGAGTGATTCTGAGGTGTATCGCATCTTCAGATTCACCCCTCATGCCATCCTGGAATTAACCACAACCATGCAGGAGGACATCACCAGCCCAACACATGACACCACTCATGACACCCATGACAGCTACATATACAATCATAGCCCCATCCCAACAGAATTCGAACAGAACATGTATGGGGCCAGCTGGCTGGTTGGTGAGTGACATGGGTGGCAGGCATGACTGCCCCCCCCCCCCCATGATGCAGAAATCACAAGGGGCACATGCACTACTAACATCCTCCTGTCTTTTCCCTTTCAGGTGACTCTGCATATGCACTGGGACCCCATCTCATGACTCCTATCCGGAACCCCCCATGGTACCCTGTTGTATTCCCCAAACTTTGTATGCCAAATCATCGGTGCATGTTGCATGCTGCACACCTTCACAGTAAGAAAGGGCCTGGAGATTGACATGATCAAGTGATGACCTGACCCCCGAACCAAACAATCCCCCCCTAACCAAGGCTACCCTGTCTTCTGAGGGAAGAGCAGCCAGGAAACAGCTCACATTAGGCATCTTTGCACGTTAAACACACACATTAATCATGGCACAATGAAAATGCATGCATGCACACCACTGTGGTCCCTAGATCACACACACCACATCCTCATCACATTGGATTAGTACAAGCCCACCATGCAGGACTTGTGAGAAGCAACGCCACGCCACGGCTCAAATTATGTCACTGTACATTCATACACCATTCACACGGACCTGGGGATCACTTCTCCCTGGTCCTGGGGAACCCTTATCCACCACAAATGAGGGTGACACCCCTTTTCCGGCAGGAATGTCACCCCCACATTCCAAAATCATTCACAAACAGAAAAAAAAAATTGCCCAGCAAAAAAAAAAAAAAATGACCAGCAAAAAAAAAAACACAGCAAAGAAAACACAGAAAATACAAAAATCTCTCTCCAAAACAGTCACCAAATATCTCAAAGACATGTCACAAACCAACAAACGCTAACAAACAACAGAACAAAAGCACCTTGCTGTATAGGAAGTGATACAAATGGATGTACTTTTGCAAAGGAAGGGCGTTTGTCTCTGTCTATATAAGCTCTCTGCGTAGCTCACTAAGTTGACCAGGCCTAGTACCAATATCACTGATTGCGCCGTGCCGAGTTGTGAGCATGCGCAGAGAGGTCTGCTTCATGTGTGCATGCGCAATCTGGCCGGCCCTTCATTTGCATGGGGTCACGGCTCATTTCAATGGAACACGCCCACGTCCTTCCCAATTTGAATTACACAATCTTACGCTTTGGAAATTACGTTGCACCGGCGCAAATTTGTGCGCAAATACTACGTGGATACGGTACTTGTGTCTCCAAATTGAGACGGTGTAACGCAAAGGAGATGCGCTACGCCGGTCAATATATGCGCCAATGTACGTGAATCTGGCCCGTAATTTAGTAACTTTTGTGAAATGCCAGTATAAACGTGGCTGCGTCAGCAAATTTCGGGTGTTGTGCCAGTAAATTTCAATCTGGTAGGTTGACAACACTGTTCAGTGTGCATGGAGCCATACGCTTTGAACAATGTATGACTGTAGCAAGCTTCTCACTGATCTAACAGCCGGTGCACTACAAAAAACAATGTATTTCTATCATTTGGAGTATTTCAGTATTATTCAAATTTTAGAAATAATTTGTTTACCATTGGCTATTATAAAGACTGCATTTTGGTAGGGTTGCTATGGGCTCCACTATATTTGCATTTTTTTTTGTAAATGTGTGAAAGTTAAGAACATTTTCCTAGCACACAAGAGTTCATGTGTCAGAAGACTACAGTTAATGAAAGAGCCTTCAGTCTAACAACTTGTATTTTGAAATCAGTTAATTAAAGCTTCCATTTCATGATGCATTTCCTTATAATTACACTTTTCAACATTTTAGCTCAAACAAATGTTCATCAATATCTGGTTTAATTGTACTGTTTTCTGATATATTTCCTCCTACCCTTTCATTAGGGAGTTAACTGACGTGGTGAGTTTTCTTTGGTGACTTGTATCTTCCCATAATTAGTAGTTACATTACACAATGCAAATAACAGAACACTGTGTAGGAGGAATGGGCAGACCAGCTTTCATTGTCACAGGTTTTGCTGCGCCAATGACTTTCAACAGTCACTACTCAAAAAGAACAAATACATAACACAAGAAAGATACAAGGGAGAGCAAAACAATGTATGATGTATCATATAGTAACTGTAATATTTTGCTTTAATTATTCTCCTATTATAATCCTTTGTAATCCAAAAATGCTCTCATCAGGGCTAGAAAAAAAACATAAGGACATCTCCATATCAGTACAATATCAATACAATGGGGGTTATTTACGAAAGGCAAATCCCCTTTGCACTAAAAGTGCACTTGAAATTGCACTGAAAGTGCACTTGGAAGTGCAGTCGCTGTAAATCTAAGGCCACGTACACACAACCGAAGGACCGTTTTCATCGGTTAACCAATGAAGCTGACTGATGGTCTGATGTGCCTACACATCGGTTAAATATTAAAGCAAGTTCTATTTTTTTTTGACTGAAGGATAACTGACCGATGGCGCCCACACACGATCGGTTTGGACCGATGAAATGAACCTTCAGTTCATTTTCATCGGTTTTGACCGATCGTGTGTACGCGGCCTAAGGGGTAGATCCGAAGTGAGGGAAGCTCTGCTGATTTCATTATCCAATCATCTGCAAGCTAAAATGCTGTTTTTTATTTTCCTTGCATGTCCCCCTCGGATTTACAGTGACAGCACTTCCAAGTGTACTTTCAGTGCAATTTCAAGTGCACTTTGCACTTGGTGCAAAGTGGATTTGTCTTTAGTTAATAACCCCCAATGTCTCCTCCTCAGGGTCATAGGTAAAACCAAGTAATCAATAGCAATAGTATTGTATCTATAGAAATGAATGTCAGTTAAGATTAACTAGATAATCAATATACAAGTATCTCACACAGATGCGAGAATCTGAAAATACTGTAAAATGTACCCTTTCAGTTCATCAACTGGGTAAAAATAATAATTATACAAGTAAAAAAATATGATGTTGTATCGACATGGAGATGTCCTTGTTTTTTCTAGTCCTGATGAAGGACCCCAAAACATGTTGGCTACCTTTTGGATAATCCCTTGCTCTCAGGAAAACTGAGTTCATCTTCCTGCCCAAAGAACTGCACATGCACAAAAAATGACCTGTGGACCCATGCTCAGTATCGTGCATCAGTGTATTTTCACTAAGGAGCATGCATGTGCACATGAGTGTGCATTTTAAATAAACTTTATGGAACCCGGGGCCTATTTAAAGGAACACACCCTACTTATTCCTATGTTATACCCAGTTTGCCTTCTGACTACACCTGCTCTTGATTCCTCCGAAACTTGACCTATGGCTTGTTTCTGATAGCACTGTGATGACACTGCAGTGGCACTATGATGGCACTGTAGGGGCACTGATGGCACTGTGATGGCATTGTATGGGGCACTACATTATGTATTTTATACATATACTCTCTTACTTTATGCCTGGTGTGACCCTTGCCTTCAAAGTCCTGGGGGAAACCTTTGTGTGTCTTTGTATTGGGAACTGATGGCTAATTTTCTTGATTCCTCCAGTACCTGATCTTTGGCTTGTTTCTTGACTCTGTATCTTGCCTATTCTATTAAGGCTTATCTCCTATCTACCTCTGCTGCCCAACTGCTGTCGACTTCTGCTTTTCTGACCATCTTTTCTGTTTTCTGCTCTTTCAAACTCTGTGATGGCATCCGCCATGAGTTCCTGCACTTCAGCTTTTGCTTTAATGTAAGATCCAGTTCTTCTGCTGTCCTGTCATACCCTGTCATCAATCTCAGGGGGGAAACAGGAAAGAAGGTGTAGGGGAGAGCCCTCTCGTCATTTCGGCCTTTACCAGGTACTTAACATCCAGGCTTTTATTGGAATAGAATTGCAGCTAACCTCTTAGCAGTGATGGCTTGCTTCAATTGCCTCTTTTGTTATATTACACTACAAGCCAAGGAGACCTTGTGGAAATCCTGGGGGGGGGGGGGGAGTGGAGTGTTGAAGATGCCTGCCCAGGATCCAGATTGTTTATGTCTATAGTTTAAAATAGCAATACCAATATGATAACCTTAATGATCCAGAGCTAATTTACCACTTTCCTCAGCTATTTCTAAGGCCGCATACACACGATCAAATCTATCTGCTGGAAACGATCTGACAGACCATCTCAGCAGACAGATTCGATCGTGTGTACAGGCGAGCAGACGGATTTGTCCAGCAGACAGATTTTAAATCCTGCTTTAAAATCTGTCTGCTGGGAACCCATCGGACCGATATGTCTGCTGGTTAGTACGCTAACCAGCAGACATATCTGCCCGCACATGCGTCGAATGGATTCGATGCATGCGCGGAAGTGTTTTACTTCCTGGTGCGGTGACGTGGCGGCGTCAACGTCACCGCCACGTCACCGCGCTGTCTGCCAGCGGAGATTTTGGTTTGATCGTGTGTACAGCGATCAAACCAAAACAGCCAGCAGACAAATCTGATCAAATCGGTCTGTCAGACCGATTTGAACAGATTCATTTGCTCGTGTGTACGGGGCCTAATGATTTCCATCCAGTGGTCATACGGTGGTAATTTTCTGCTTAGGATATTTCAGGCAAATACTGCATTATGGCCCTAGATCATAGGAAGTAAACATATTACACAAATTATGTGCATTATTTGATATATTCACACACATTTTATAAAAAAAAAATATATATTATATATATATATATATAGACCCCTAATTGAAGGGGAATAGATTAACATCTGTTATGGACTTATAATTGCATATGTCCAATGACAGCAAGCTTGGATCGAAGACTCTACCTTGTGTTTGCTTTTTTTATTGTCTGTCAAAACACATACACCTGGTACTGGATACACTAATATACTTGTAGATAATTAGAAGGAAGGTGAGTGGAGCTAAAGTTTAACTTTAAAGAACTGCTCTTTGTTTGTTATTGGCGGCCATCCTGGTGTTCTGCTCCTACTAAGTATTTCATATTGTATATTGACATATACTGACCACCTCTCACCAATGTTAAGTCAATTGCATTTAAATTACTTGCTTCTGGAAACAGTGTATAGTTGGATCAGTTTCAGTCAGAATCTTCACACTCATGTGGTGTGGGACACCGCATGCAATTCCTGTGCAAATTACATGCGGTGTTTCTGGGGTGCAATTTGAGCCATAGATTTGTATGGCTCAAATGACAATGCATTTGCACCAAACTCTTGCAGGATCCTTTTATTTGTCCTCACCAGAATCAATGTGCATGCCCATGCGATCCGATTAAGCAAATTGCACTGCGTATTCCAACCTGATTGCAGAGTGTCGTTGACTTAATATACAGTACATCCCAAAATTGGTTTGCATTACCAGATCTTGATGCAGGGTGGAATCTGCAGAAAATTCGCTGTGAATTCGCACCACATCTAGTGTGAATTGAGGCTCCCAGGGGTTAAAAATGTAGCTTTAACAAATGATGCAGTGAGTTGCCTTTTACAACCTCATAAATGTTATTTGCTGTCTGAAACAAAGAGAAGAGTCAGTTCTTATCAGAGACATTTGTTTTAGAAGATCTCAACAAAGTCAGTATTGAGTCCTGGAGATTACAGAATGGTTACACCTGGTTACAGATATGTATAGCTGAACCACTCTGTTGAGTTTACCTGGACTGTGTGACAAGACTCATTCCAGGATCAGGAGTGCCATCTACAGACAAGAAACTATCAACTTTTTTTTGTAATTCCTTTATTTTTCCAAAGAAAGTTAGTCTCAGCCAAAGTATGCAATGATAATCAATATTAAAGTCAAATAGCATAGAAAGGGTCACATAAACCTGCCTTGTACACACAATCGAAATTATTTCATCGGATATGGGGCCCCATCTGACTTTTTTCCATCTGAGTTTAGAAATAGAACATGTTTTATTTTTTTCCGATTGAAAAAAATCCTATTGGAAATTCCAATCGTCTGTGTGAAACTCAGACAGCGAAAAAACAATGCATGCTCAGAATCAAGTAGACGCATTCTCGGTAGCATTGAACTTAATTTTTCTCGGCTCGTCGAAGTGTTTTACGTCACTGCGTTTTGAAATTTGGTCTGACAGTGTGTATGCAAGACAGCTTGAACTGAATTCTGACGGAAAATTCCATCGGGTTTTATCCCATCGGAAGTTTAGATCGTGTCTACAGGGCATTATAGAACAACATGCCCAGAACTGCACAGTATAGGTAAACATGAACAGCTATTACGGTAGTGAAGATAGTGGTCAGTGCATCATGCTAGTGAGCCCGACAAGCAATTATATGAATGACCCAAGACATATATTTGAATGCAAAAACCGTATAACAAAATACAAAAGAGTGAAGTAACTTAGATTAGAACCTTTTTAGCATAATGAAAGATATTGTTTCCCTATGGCCTGCCTAGCCCAGAAACGGGAGGTGTAAACAGTGAGATGTAGGCAGGGATATGCACCATATCTGAACAACATTGCCCATCTCTGGGTCAGAGAGACGGAGGAGGGAGGTCAGCCAGAGGGGAAAATATTAAGGGATTTGGCGTCAAAGATATCAATTTATAAAACTTGCAGGTGATACCTGATCTAAAATGGGCATAGTACGTACACATGCTAGAGTACGACGTAGAAAGTGTACCATAGTAAAAGAAACAAGGCAAAAAGGAAATTCTGATAGAATGTCTGTGGAAATAGAAAGTCAGATGTAGAAATGATTTGCAGCTCTCAGGCATGACTATGTTAAAGTACACTCAGGGCAAAAAAAAACAAATGTATATATTTTTGCATTTTAAAAATGTGCATTTATTATTTCTTCAGCAAGGAGTCTTCAAGGCATAGCACCCCTGATCCATTGGCTCCTGCAAACAATCGTTACAGCTTTCTTCCCATACCTCTGTAAAGGCTTTCTGTTAAAAAGCTGCAGGGCTTGTGAATGAACGACAAGGGTGACTTATCAGCACCCTCGCAGTTCATTAGGAAATACAAAGCATCTGCTGCAGTGGAAAACTTGACTTTCCTCATTGACAGATGTCTGTGACTGAATGGTGTCACTAATTGTCAGCAAACTGGTGTGTGGATCAAGCCTGTCTTTATGTTAGACAAAGCCATAGGTATTTATTGTGCAGCAAGACAACCTTGGGCACCGTGCAGGCCAGCCGCTGGTGTCCTAACAACCAATAGACATGTGCACACTGAAATATTTTGTTTTGGAATATATTTAGTTACTCCCGAAATTCGTTTTTATATATTTCGTTTTTCGTTAACAAATGCATTTGTCTGAAAATCCGAATTAATTAAGGTAGAATCTGTCATTGAAGGCTTATGGTGTCTGTCGAATAATCAAAGAAGATTCAACGGAGCAGCTAAACTGTTCAATGCCGCAATCATACATTTTCCGTCGAATGTTTCCCCTACAAGCCATAGTTGAATTTTAATGTTGTATGACTAGTAATAATTATATTTATAAATTATTATTACTAGTCAACCAACATTTGAATTTTTCTATAGCCTATGGGCGGATGCATTTGACCGGAAATGTACGATTGTGGCGTCGTACAGTTTAGCTGCTTGTCGAATCTTCTTAGATCTTACGACAGACAACATAAGCCTTCAATGACAGATTCAACATTTGTATGTTTTCCACTGCTTTGTCGAATCTTTGTCGTTCATGTTGAATCGTCTACCCCAACAGTCAGCTGACTTTCACATTCGTTTCTCCAAGTGCAAACTTCTAGCTATTTTACTGCTCCTCCTCTTTGGTTACAATCAGACAATAACATTCATCATTATTTTTATTTTACGTCCCCCTCCCAATTCTAGCAGCGATCTTTTCTCTCTATAACGTCGAATCTTTTCTCTCTATGTAGAATAATCTTGGACTGATAGAGTTAGGTTAGGCACATTCGACCACAGGTTCGATAGACACAGATTGTTATTGTCAGCGTCATGTCGCATCTCCTATCTATATTGAACTGTTGTCGCAAAGAAAACGAAAATAAAGCATTTGTTTATGTTGGATCTCTAAGTTTTCGGACTCAGAGCTTTCTTTATCGTTTGTTAAAATGATAACGAAAATACCTGAAATGCGGACAAAAACAAATGCACATGTCTAACAACCAATAACATCATAGGTGTGTAAAGTGGATGCCTGAGGATGTTTTTGTTTTCCCCTCCCCTGCTCCTCTCTGTCAGAACATGGGCTATATTAGCTAAGTGAGGGAAAGAAACAGGGGAAAAGAGAAAAACTGTGAATACTAGACTGAACTAGAGAAAAAGAGAGTCAAATATTTGACAAACATATCTCCATGAATGAGTTACAGGCAGTTCTAAAATAAGATCAACCACACAAAACGCCTGGTGAAGGTAGTTTCACCTTGCTCTATTAAAAATATTCTTGTTATTAAATTCCCTTTTAAAAGCATTCAACTTGATCCATGATGGTCATTCCTACCCTAAAATTCTAAGGCCGCGTACACACGATCAGTCCATGCGATGAGAACGGTCCAAAGGACCGTTGTCATTGGTTAACCGATGAAGCTGACTGATGGTCTGATGTGCCTACACTCCACCGGTTAAAAAAAACTATCGTGTTAGAACGCGCTGACGTAAAACACAACGACGTGCTGAAAAAAATGAAGTTCAATGCTTCCAAGGATGCGTCGACTTGATTCTGAGCATGCGTGGATTTTTAACCGATGGTCGTGCCTACTAACGATCGTTTTTGACCTATCGTTAGGCGTTCATCGGTTAAATTTTAAAGCAAGTTCTCATTTTTTTGACCGAAGGTTAAATAACCTATGGGGCCCACACACGATCGGTTTGGACTGATGAAAACGGTCCTTCAGATCGTTTTCCTCTGACGATCCTATCGTGTGTATGCGGCCTAAGAGTTACTATCACCATCATACTTAAGGAAGGGTAATATTCAATTCAATGTTCCAGCTTTCGTCCAATATCCCCCTTAAATTTTGACCTGAAATTTTTAACAAAAATGTTGGCATACAGAATGCTACCAGTAGTGCAAAAGAACAATATATAATGATCAGGTTGGCTTTGTCCAGAGCAGTGACGCAAAGGACAGCACTAGTGGAGCTCTCAAAATTATTCAGATGACCTGGATCCATCATCCTCCTTTCGACCAATTCTAAAAAAGCATTTCATCATGTTAATTGGACCTTTATGAAAGCCATGCTACAATAACTTAAGGTAGAAAGGAAACTAGAGAATTGGATATAAGAGCTACATTCTCACCCCTTGGCGACAATGAAAATGAACAATGTCTGAGTTTGGTAGTCAAAATGGGATACGACAGGGGTACTCATTTTTATCATAACTCTGGAACCCTTCCTATGCCATGTTAGGGCTAGCCCCAGCATTTCAGGTATTTTTTCTTTATCAGGCATCACAAAGTTGAGGAATAAGCAGATGACTTATTTTTCATTACTCACCTGTTGACCACACTCCAAAACCTTCTCTCAGAATTGTATCACTATGGAGAGCTGTCTAACTTTAAAACAAACCTCCAAAAATCTGAAGCTTTGAACATCACTTGTCCACAATGAACACGCTGTAACATCATACCTCATTTGCGATCCATTTGACCCAACAGTATATAACATATTTAGGTGAACAGCTTGCACGTTCTGTTAAAGAAATGTCTTGGTTTGGGAGGAATAACATTCTTAAGATGATAGACCTTCACAGACTGCTTTATCGTCTCCAAATACTCCCTGTTAAGATACCGAAGACATTCCTCAAAACAGATATGAAGCAAGTTCAGTCATTTCCTCTGGGTGCAGAGGTCCTATAGAGTCCCATGGAGTTATACATGTCTGACTCAGCCCAAACAGAGAGAAAGGTTGACATTCCTGGATCCTCTTAATTGTAGTAAATATGACAGGAGTCCTTCAGTGGTGTTCTCATGGCCTTGACAAACAATGTATTCAGTAAGAGCAGTGGTTCTCAACCTGGGGTTGGGACCCCCTTGGGGGTCAAATGATGATTTGCTAGGGGTCACCGAATCCTGGGCTGTTCCTGAAGTCTGCACCTCTCTCCCAACCTTTTTGCAGCTGCCTATTCAGTTCACGGCATGGCTGAGCGGCAGAGACTAGAGGTCAAACTGGTGAGCAATGTAAAGTGGGAGGGGCTGGAGGAGACCCCATCTCCTGATTTTGGCATAGGTGTCACTGCTGCGAGACACCACAAAGTCGGAGACACAGTGAAACCAGAGACACAGTGAGTGGCACTACCTGTGATTATAGTTGTCATTAAAAGCCCCCACGACAGTTCTCAGATCAGCAGATGACCTTGATCAAGAGCACCTAAGTTTGCTGATCAGAACTCCCACCAGCACTGCCACTCATCCCAACTCCCCGCCAGCACTGCCATTCATCCCATTTCCCCCACTCCCCCACCAAGGAGTAAGGGAAGAAATAAAAATAGAGAATACATTGAAGGGAGAGGAACAAAGAAAAAAGGAGAGGAAGAATAAGGAGAACGAACAAGAAAGACGGCTAGAGAGGTATGGGGGAAAAAAAAGAAATTATAATAGAGAGAGATAGAAGGAAAAGAAAGGAGAACAAAGAGGAAAAGCGTAACATCCTAAAATGTACCATAAGGGATTTTAATACTGTACAAGTGGAAGTGACTCAAGGAGCACTAAATGTCTGTGGTTTTGGGGAGCAAATTAATTGTCTTGCCTTGGGTGCTAACAACCTACACTACGAAAATAAATTTACTGTTAGGAGTCCCCACAACTTGGGAAATTTTATCAAGGGGTCACGGCACTAGGAGGTTGATAACCACTGAGTTAGAGCAAACACTGTCAGAAATACCTCTCCAATGTTTGCCCTGGCTTACATATACCCAGTGAAGTGACAAGCCTCAGGTGATGCGCAAAGATTGAACAAATCCATCCTCATAAGTTGTACCTGTTTATCCATTCGCCATCTACAGCCTTGTAAAACTAAGTGATAAAGAGGATTTCTCACAGACCCACAAAACAGCAAGCAGGGAGCTGAAGTTATACAGTATACAAGAGCTCTTAGAGCTTATTGGAAGGAAGAGACACACCCTTACAGCACACAGAAAAAATGCAAGTGTGAGGATATGAATCTGTGCTGGAGCTCTTCACCCCATCCCCTTTTAATCTCATGGTGTCGGGAAAACCTGTCAGATGCTCATGTTTATAGGAAAGAGAGGAACTTGACAGCGGAGAGATATGGCAACCAGAAGAATTATGTATTTTGTTAATGTTTCATTTCTGAAGTTTACAACCACTTTAAAGAAGACATCCCATAGTATGTCCAAGCCCATCCATTGATCAGCAACATTATCACACTCTTACAATCAGAGAGGAGCTTGTGAGTGGGTGCAGCATGGTGCAGCAGCAATAACACACACAGCCCAAGTGCAATTAGTAGGACTTGTATTGTAGTAAAGGCAAAGCAGTTCACAACCAACCCAGTGGGGAAAGGCCCAACTGGGAACACTCACAAATGGCAATAGCGTGTAGCAGAGCATGTATCAGCTAAACTGACAGCCTCTGTCTGGAGGGGCAGAATGCAGCCTAATCGTCTCTTATCCAATGGGAAGATGTCCAAGGAGATTGCAAGCCCTAAGGGACAGGGCTTGCAGGGACTTTATAAAGACTCTGCTGACCCAAAGATGGCTGCCAAGGGTCACCTGGGTGCAGTGCGGCCAACTGTAACTCTGCCTCTATGAACCAGGAAACCACAGAGAAACTGATGCCTCGTACACACGATCATTTTTCAGCATGAAAAAAAAACGTTGTTTTTCAGCATGTAGAAAAAACGATGTTTTTCCAACTACAATGTTTTTCCAACTTCATCATTAAAACTACATTGTCCACACACCATCGTTTTAAAAAAATGATCTAGCAAAGCGCGGTGACATACAACATGTATGATGGCACTATAAAGGGGAAGTTCCATTCGCCTTTGGGATGCTTTAGCTGATTCCGTGTTAGTAAAAGAGGATTCGCGCTTTTCTGTCTGTTACAGTGTGATGAATGTGCTTACTCCATTATGAACGGTAGTTTTACCAGAATGAGCCCTCCCGTTTTATAACTTGCTTCTGAGCATGCGCGTGTTTTTAACGTCGTTTTAGCCCACACACGATCATTTTTTACAACCCGAAAAACGACATAGTTTAAAACGACGTTAAAAAATGCAGCATGTTCGAATTTTTTTTTTTCAGAACCCGAAAAATTATGTGATCACTTTTAAAAAACAACGTTTTTTTCATGCCGAAAAATGATCGTGTGTATGCGGCATGAGTTTCCCTTGACTTCCTCTCCAGGCTGTGATGCCATTCCGGCCGAACACCACCTACAGTGGAGGAAGCAGATTGCACCTGTATAGAAGCTTTAACCCCCACTTTCACACATGACACCCCCCCCCCCCATGATAGGACATCCCAGATTTTGTTCAGGACACTGAGGTAAATCATTCCAACCCTTCTCAATAACGGGTGGTTTTGCTTGAAACATTTTCCTAACACCTAACGGGTTTAGGTCAATATCAGAAATTCAAATAATGGTAGTGTAACCTGTCCTCCTCTATAACTGCATTTGAAGAATTATGTTCAGAGCTCTCCCCAGTCTGACGCAGATGCTCTAAATCATATATGCTGCTCACATATCCTACAGATCACATCTCCCCCCATACCTTAGTGCCAAAATAATCAGGGGTTCACCTTTTCTGAACAACAAAATGTTTTTTTTGCCTCCCCCAAAAATGTTGAGCCCCAGCTGCCACTGATGTACATTTTTTGGTACAGTGAAAACCCAACCCAGCCCAAGTTAATTTGTTTGTCATCATCCAATTATTTTGTTTAGTAGGATGTAATATAGTTTGTGCCAGATGTGAAGCGTTGATTTGTAATTGAAACATATATTACCGGTTCTTGAAGATGTTTTTATCATGTCATATTTTCGTTTTCATTTTTTTTATAATAATTGCACTCAGCCTATTCAATAGTCTCCAAACACAACAAAACCCTCTGGAATATGCACATAAGATGATTGGACTAGAGATGTGAAAGAAGTGTTGGAAAGAGGACTGCAACATCCACAGCAACAGGGCCAGATAGTCAGGAGTATTCAGCAATACAATTCAGTTGAGTGCTCCTAATGAAAAACTTTTCTACAGACATGGAACAAATTCATTAGATGTGAAGTGTTTATCATGAGAAATGTTTATAAAGTGTTATCCATAAACACATCAGATAGAAGAGAATTCTTCTATGCCAATACAAGTGTTTACAGTGTTTAGGCATTTTTATTAAGTTCTAGAACTATGAAAAAAAAACATATTTTTTTGAATATCTGGTAAATTATCATGTTCTAGGCATGACCAGCATTTTGGAGGCTAATGCCGCGTACACACGGTCGTTTTTTGCGATGAAAAAAAAAACGACGTTTTCTGTGAAGTAAAAACGAAGTTTTTGAAACGTCACTTTTCAAAGACAATTTTGCATACACACCATTGTTTTTTCACAAAAAACGAGGTTACGTTCACCACTCTTTTCCATTGAAGCTCGCTTCATAACTAGCTTCTGGGCATGCGCGGGTTGAAAAACGTCGTTATGAACGACGTTTTTGCTACACACAGTGACTTTTTGTGAAACAAAAAACGACGTTTTGAAAAACGACACAAAAAATTCAAGCATGTTGGAATTTTTTTTTGGTCGTTGTTTTGAAGACAAAAAACGACGTTTTGCCCACACACGATCAATTTAAATGACGTTTTAAAAAACGTCGTTTTTTTTTCATCGCAAAAAACGACCGTGTGTACGCGGCATTATATAACAGCTGTAATGCAAAATAGGAAAAGATGGTAAGGAGTTTGAAATGTTATTAAAGGTGTTGTAAAAGGTACAATTTTTGTTCCCTAAATAGATTCCTTTACCTTAGTGCAGTCCTCCTTCACTTACCTCATCTTTCGATTTTGCTTTTAAATGTCCTTATTTCTTCTGAGAAATCCTCACTTCCCGTCTTCTGTCTGTAACTCCACACAGTAATATGGGCGTCCTGACTCTCCTGTAGTCCAAGGGAGGGGGCGAGCATGACACTCCACACCAGGGAGAAAGCCTTGCATTACTGTGTGGAGTTACAGACAGAAGATCAGGAAGTGAGGATTTCTCAGAAGAAATAAGGACATTTAAAAGCAAAATGGAAGGATGAGGTGGGTGAAGGAGGACTGCACTAAGGTAAAGGAAGTTATTTAGGAAAAATTGTACCTTTGCAACCCCTTTAAGGAAATTGATAAAAATAACTGAATGCTATTATTATTATACAGGATTTATGCTTTAGCTTTATCTGAACACAGGGGAAAAAATTTTGCCACTAAAGGTTACATGTCCCTTTTTTCTGTTAAAAAAACACGCAGTTTTTATGCCGCCCCATCGTCGTTTACATCGTTTCCGTAAGGTTTTTCCGGCGTAAAGTTAAAGCAGGCTAAAGATGGCGCATCCTATGTTAGGTATGGATGCCGTGACCGCGGCAAATTTGAAAGTTTTTACGTTGTTTGCGTAACTTGTCCGTGAATGGGGATTTACGTCGATTATGTTCACGTCGAAAACACCGTCATAATTTGGAGCATGCGCACTGCGATTTTACTATGGCCGGCGCATGCGCAGTACGTTCGGCGCAGGGGCGCGCTTAATTTAAATACAAGCCGCCCCCTTCGATTTACGCGGGGATACGCCGGGCCATTCCCACGTGGAAGAAAAATATATTTTAAATATATTTAAAAAAAACATTCTAAATATATTTTTCCCAAATATATTGCAATATATTTGAAATGCTACAATTTTGGCCAGATTCAATATATTTCAAAAATATATTTCAATATATTTGTGAATATATTATTGAATATATTGGGAAATGCATTGTGAAATATGTTGCAAATATACTCATAAATATATGTTAAATGTACTTCTGAATGCATTTAGCAATATATTTATGCAGCCATAAATATATTGCAACATGCATTTTGGAATGCATTGTGAATATATTCAGACATATATTGCTAAATGCATTCAGAAGTACATTTAACATATATTTCTGAATACATTCACAATGCATTCCAAAATGCACTTTGCAATATATTTATGGCTGCATACATATATTGCTAAATGCATTTAACATATATTTATGAATATATTTGCAACATATTTCACAATGCATTACCCAATATATTCACAAATATATTGAAATATATTTTTGAAATATATTGAATCTGGCCAAAATTGTAGCATTTCAAATATATGGCAATATATTTGGGAAAAAATATATTAAGAATGTTTTTTAAAATATATTTTAAATATAAATGTATTGAATGTAAAATAAAAAAAAATACATTCCTATTACATTTTGAAATGCTGTGCATTTATATATTGTATTTTATATATTGTAGGCCTATAAAACCAGCAAATATTTGGAAATAAAAACGATAACACAGTACAATGCACACAACTTTATTATCATGTAAATATACAAACACTACAACACAGAGAATAGAAAGTGGTGTTAACTGTGGTAAATGACATACAAGTTTATTTGTGGTATTCTGATGGTTCCCGATGTTTCCCTTCAGGTGATATTTCAACACCGGAATTGTTCTCGTAAGAGCGTCACTGATCACACCGTTTAAAGTCCCAGGAAACTTTGCCAAAGTGGCAGCTTTAAAAAGTAAATGGAAAATATTAGACTTATTAGATTTTCCCTGTGAATCAAAAGCCATATAAGACCCTTTTCACACTTTAGCGCTGCTAAAGCTCCGGCGGTTTTTGCAACACTTTTTAGGCGTTTTTTTTTTTTTTTTTAAAGGGAAAAAGTACAGTTTTTAATGCGCTTTTAAAGTGCTTTGGAAGTGCTGCCCATTAATTTCAATAGGCAGGTGTGTTTTAGGAGCGCTATTTATAGCGCTCCCAACCCGCCCCAGATGCTGCTTGCAGGACTCTTTCTAAAGTTCCGCAAGCGCATCGCCCCAGTGTGAAAGTACTCATTGCACTGAAAGGGATGCAGTTTCATGAGCTTTTTAGAGGCTATTTCTAGTGCTAAAACACCTGAATACTGGCTCAGTGTGAAAGGGGTCTAATAGATGCAGCTGAGTAAATAAAACAAACAAAATTAAGCATGTAAAAAAAAAATATTGTAGACTTTTAAAAAATCTGTATAAAAATCAACATCTTGCCTACAACTTGCCTTTTTAGTTCAGACTACTACCAGACTGAGCAAGATATCTTATTTTGACACAACAGTCAAATTGGCTTACAGTCTACATGTCAAAGCTGATGTTTTCATAGGGTCTAACTGTACTTGCTTCTCTCCATCTGTCAGCCGCTTGGAGACACCTCCTTAAAGGTTACTTTTTATTGAAGTGGTTGTAAAGGTACAAGGGTTTTTACCTTCATGTATTCAATGCATGAAGGTAAAAAAAACTTCTGTGTGCAGCCCCCCTATACTTACATGAGCCCTCTCTCAATCCAGTGATGTCCACGAGAGCCTTGTCTCTCCAGGGACTTGCACTGCTGATTGGCTTTCTGTAGCGGTGGGAGCTATTGGCTCACGGTGCTGTCAATCACAGCCAGTGAGCTAATTAGGAGATGGGGTCAAGGCAAGGCTCAGTGTGTGATTGGACACACAGAGCTCTGGTTCAGGAGCACCGGCATGGGACCTGAGAAGAGAAGGATCTGAGCTGCTCTGTACAAAAACCCTTACACAGAGCAGGTAAATAGGAGTAGGATATGTTTGATATTTTAAAAAAAAGACAACCATTTAATGTTTCGATACCAAAAGAAAACCTACCTGTTTAGGCCTTGAGTACGACACTTGACAAGGAGATGAGCTCAAGTCTTCAGATGGGACAAAAGGTGATGCACACGATACACCCACACAGGATGAACTTAAACCATCATTCTTCAGTGCTATTAGCTGCGCTCTTGTTGTTTTCTAAAGATCCATTACACCAGGCAACTCTATGGAAAAGCAAAACAACTTTTTAAGTAACATAATGGCCTATTTTCTCACTATATCCATTCATTTCATTTGTTAGAAATTGATGACTTGTGGAAAAATTTACTTAAATGATTAGAGGGTTTCCTCCAGTCTGCTGCTGACCCCCCCCAAGAGGGTTTCTCCCAAGGTAAAAGTAAGGATGTTCCACAAAACAAAAATCCTACTTGTGCATATAGTATGTAGTTACCTCAGTGCACTCACTGATACTATAATGAATGTAGTACAGTAAACTTCCAGTTACTCAACGATCCCCATTGGTACTGTTATTTCTGGTTGCTTGAGATCTAATAGTAACTCTCAAGCATCCACCTCCCATGGCACCCTGACCCCCTCCCACTTAGCAGCTAAAGGGGGTAGGGATTGGGGGCAGGGTTTTACCACCCCCAAATTCACATGTGAATGAGCCTTAAAAGTGCTATTGCCAAATGCAACTTAGGGCTCATTCACAAGTGCGGTATGCAATGCTCCAATGCGCCTCTGAGAAATTCTGCAAGGTGGTGAGGAGGCAAAATGTTTACACCAAAAATTGCAGTGAAAGGCACACAATTGCAGCGCGGTAGTACGGCAATTATAGGTTTTAGTCAGGTGTGAGGAGGCAACATTGGAGGAGACTGTGCCCTGTGATCTTTGACTTCTCCCATGTTGTTCAGGTAGATCTCCAACTCTCTAAGGTTGCCTACCTCTGCCTTAAAACACTGTAGAATGAAAGGGCAAATGATTGGTCAAACAGAAAATAAAGATAAAAATAACAAAGGCAGCAGAACTGGTGGAATAACAAACAATAAATAGATAACAAAAATAAAAGACTGTGCCAATAAAAAAGATTCAATGAAAATTAAAATTGAAAAAATTTCACAAATACCAATTACATTGAAAGATTGGCATCCAGGGGCTGATATGCCAAAAACGGTGCACAATAATTAACCAAAACAAAAAAATCAGAGTGCAAGGAAAAATTTGTATATAAATTCACAAAATGAATGTCAAATTATATGTATAAACAATGAGAGGTTAATACGCCAAATCGGTGATCCCAAAATTGTATGCCAACAGCACACAATTGGCAAACCAAACCTCAAAAATTCTTAATGATATCACCACAAAACTCAAACGCTGATGACCAAATGAATAATGAAGGATGATGCAGATATGATGATCAGATACAGTGCCAGTTTAATGCAGTGATATAAACCGCAATTAAGTTGTCCGCTTACCAAAGGCAAGTTGTCTCAGTTGTTGGTTTTCTTCTTCCAAGTGCTTATTCTGGTTTTATATTCACCAGCTGTCAGTTAGTCTTGGTCAGGTGCTTTGACAGCGGCTGGCGGCCCATCTGTCAGAATCCGCCAAAAATAAAAAAAATAAAAAATATCTTTCCACCTCTACACCCCCCATCCACTCCCCCCCACCCCACACACACACACACACACACCCCCATCTTTCAAACCCCCCGCCCACACACACACCCCAGACACCGCTAACCTCCTTCTGCACAATTTATTTGATGGTAGCTGAATGTAAACAGCAGGCAGTGGGGGAACCATAGCCAGACTGCCATTGGCTGTTTCAAATTTTAAAATGAGGCTGACTATTGTGCCCCCTTCCCACTGCCTGCTGTCAATCAGCAGAGGAAGACCTGAAGAAGAATGTTCTCCTTCAAATCCTCTCCTTTGCTGATTGACAGCAGGCTATTGATTTCCCTGCTATCTGCTCTTTTTTCCTGCATTCTGACAGTGGCCAGTGGCTGTTAGAATACAAAAAAAGGCCTAGATGTCAACTGATATCAGGCTACTTCTGGGGCAGCTGGATGTAAACATAATATCATTACCTCATATTGTTATCGGCCTGAAAGGTGGCCCATAATTGGTATCTGTATGGAAAAATCCATATCTAATGGCACCTAGTAGCAGGGCAGATAATAATATGCAAAAGGGGAGGGAGACATAAACATTGGTAGCACTATGCACTGACATTATGGGGTATATTTACTAAAGGCAAATCCGCTTTGCACTACAAGCGCACTTGGAAGTGCAGTCACTATAAATCTGAAGGGGACAAAAAAAAATCAATTTTGCCTGTACATGATTGGATGATAAAATCAGCAGGGCTTCCCCTCATTTCAGATCTACCCCTCAGATCTACAGCGACTGCATGTCCAAGTGCACTTGTAGTGCAAAATGGATTTTCCTTTAGTAAATCAACTCCTATGCTGCATGGCGAGTGTATATAGAATAGAAGCCATATAATATTGTATGCAGCAATGTACA